>CM067348.1:27467294-27972294 GCA_034190875.2 Urechis unicinctus | reverse complement strand
CTAATCACCTCACAGTTGAGGGAGAGAACCCCTTTGGGCTGCTATAAACTCTCTGACGACAGATCGAGGATAGTCGGCGCTGACGTCGTGAAGGGCGAACTGGCTTCGATAGGTCTACCTCAGACGGGCAATTTATCATGCTGGCATTGATCAAATATTGGTGTTGTGATCATCGCTATTTCTAAGCCTATTGGGCGACGTGTTCTGGCAGTGGAAAGGCTCTTATCAAACTTGGACTAATCTGAGTAATACGTGGGTGTGGTCGCCTCGACCAATGAGAAGACTCTAATCTTTAACAGATGCTGATTCCCGAGAGATTGGATCAACAGTCTTAATGCTTTCATTTATTTCATTGTAGCGTCACCAGGTGACGGGCTTTTTCTCTCTCACTCGTTTGCATACTCATAGAACAGTCGGAATGAGCCCTCTTATCATAGCTGATAGCTGTTGTTCTATAACAGATTCAATGCCCCAATAACATGAACATAATGCCATAGATATGTACGCTCGTGGGTCAGATTAATGGTTATCCTTTTGAAAAACCATGACTTTTTCACAAAAAGGACATCACAACTAGTACATGTGGTCCTCTGTCGAACCTTGACTATCCGTATAAACGATGATGTGGATGTGTCAGGTGACATTTTATCTGGAAACCTTGACCTATCGAAAACAGTTCGCCTCTCACAGGGTCCACACCGTTCACTATTCTCGATCTTTAATCAAAGAATGTATAGCTACGTTGAGAACGAAACCCTTTGCTTTAATGTCCGCTATTGTCAATCAACCTTCTGGGGCAAGAGAACTGGCCGGGGGTAGACTTTAACATCTGTTGGCTTGCCAGTGACATGTGAAGATCTCGAGCGCATATTATTTTAGGCTTCGTTGAACTGTGTGTGGAATTATGAAATTACATGAAATACCCGTTATCAGGAGACAATACTATGAAATCAACAAAAGCACATGGGATTGTTGATCCGACGTCTCGGGGTTGGCATCTGTCAAAGACATGAAGTCATCTGATTGGTCGAGGCGACCATGGCTCCGAATTAATTAGAGAATTCCACGTGGTTTTAAGGGACGCTATGACAAAGCAACGCATGGCGCTTAACAGGTGGCGTATTCACATTTTGTTCTCGGCCTAAGGCTTGAGTGAGCGCTCTTAGCGATGCTATTCGCTCTTTGCTCACATGTCATGCGCTGTCAAGACGTTATGACAGTAAGTACACTCAGATGTGCTGTCCGGCGTCAGTTAAAGTGGGCTGGTGTTCGTCAGGCATGGAGGCGTTTCTTAGAGATAATTATGGTGTATGTGCGGGCGAAAAAGCCGTACCAGTGCCTTCTTGGTATTCAAAAAAACAAATTTGGAATTGGCTTATTGTTCATCAGGAAAAGTTTTTTTTACTGGCTTCTGATCTCTCTGTACTGATATCGTTTTTAATAACCTCGCTGACACTGCCGTCATGGCGGAAGTCGCCGTTCTCACGCTTGATGGCTGGTTATCAAATGGCAGTAGTTAACATTCATGTTGATATTCAGAAATATTCCTCCTTAGCAAAACCTAGAGCAAAGACACAACTGTTATGAACAAGCTTTTCCCATTCAGTTCACCACCTTATGTACTCTGTTAAAAGCCATTGTGTTTTTCTAGGACTAAGGTTTGAAATAATGCTTGTTCCTGGCAATGTTTTATGATGCTATGAGTATATTGTTTTAGATCATTATAAACCATTGGCAGGTTAGCTTCAGACTGGATGATGCGTTTGCCCTGGCCACCCAACGCTATACGATCTTGGGAGGCCATCTTAGACCGTCGTTGTAAATCATGACGATCACAATGCAGCTACCGCTATTCAATCATAATGTTTTCAGGGAGGTCAAGTCAACCACCTGTGGTCATAAGGTCACCTTCAGGATTACCTTAGTCACTTATTCTATCAGATATTCGCCGTGTGTTTCTCATTCGGCCATCACAGATACCAGGAGTCAAAGGCTATAGCAATTCGTCTCTCTTAACAACCGCACCTACAAAGGACTCCCCGTGGAGATATCGTGGTCACCATACCTCTGAGACATTCATTGTGGGGCTATCTTAGTCGCAATATCTATCAGGTAATCGCATCGGGCCACTTCGATCACTTAGCTTCTCAGGTAATGACCATTGGGTTACCATGTTCAGTATACTTCTACAGAAATCGGCGTGGTGCTATCTTGGTCACGCCATCACTAAGGTAATCAGCCTGGCGATATCTAGGTCACGCCATCACTAAGGTAATCAGCCTGGCGCTATCTTGGTCACGCCATCACTAAGGTAAACATCGTGGTGCTATCTTGGTCACGCCATCACTAAGGTAATCAGCCTGGCGCTATCTTGGTCACGCCATCACTAAGGTAAACATCGTGGTGCTATCTTGGTCACGCCATCACTAAGGTAATCAGCCTGGCGCTATCTTGGTCACGCCATCACTAAGGTAATCAGCGTGGTGCTATCTTGGTCACGCCATCACTAAGGTAATCAGCCTGGCGCTATCTTGGTCACGCCATCACTAAGGTAATCAGCGTGGTGCTATCTTGGTCACGCCATCACTAAGATAATCAGCGTGGCGCTATCATGGTCACGCCATCACTAATGTAATCAGCGTGGCGCTATCTTGGTCACGCCATCATTAATGTAATCAGCCTGGCGCTATATTGGTTCCCATTCGTGTAAGGTAATCACCATTCGACTATTTGGTGTCAATCAATAATTATGTATAAAAAAAATAAAAGTTACCATTTATTTCAAAACTCACACACAAAATATCATTGATCAAAATATGAAAAACAGACATTGGCCAAATGTAACATTATGATTCAGTTATTGCCCGATGTCTCATCATAGCGTACATCATTATGTGCCATCATCATCATCATCATCATCATCATCATCATCATCATCATCCATCATCATCATCAATTCCAATTTCCTAATCTCTTTTTTTACATAGCACATTTGAAATCGGCTGACGTGCTGAGCTGTAGATACAACCAGCGTCTCTGTGGAATGTTGACATACTCGCCCGTACGCATGCGTGCAATACACACCCAGGCAACACGACTCGCAACTAGGGTCTGTTTTAATCTGGAAGACACAACATTTGTAACAAGTGGAACAGACTGAAAGAGGTTACTAGCATCATTTCCTATGCAAGATTTCCACAGAATAAACTGGGAGTCCAACAAAATACCAAGTCAGGAGTAACACACGCCTATCTAATCGCATGGCAGAACATGATATCACACAGCAGTCAAACAAAGCAAACAGGAAAACACGCCTTCTTCTTCAATAAACGATTGCAATGCAAAATTTAAAGACAGTGATTATTTTTTTGTGAATTTGTAACAAGTCAACAACAACAGGCGCCTTTTTTGTCACAGATAATTAGCTGCTCTCGACGACCTTGACACGCCCACTAGCACACCACACCCACGGAAACACGCCCACGTCAATTGCAAGAACTATCTAATCTAAAATCTCTGCTATACTTTGGTTTCAGAATACTTAAAATCCGCCGATAGAGTATTTGTTTTACTCGGAGACTGTCTATGGGGCCTTCCCGGCGAAGCATAACTTTCGTATCCTGGCTCCAAATCCTCACTTTCAAAATCCGACTCCTCGTGCGTGACGTCACTACGGAGTTGACAGCCAGGTGGCGTTGACGTGAGAAGGACGCGTCGCACCGGGAATCTGTGACCTAGTTTGAGGTATTGGAAGATGACCGCCCCTGCGATGTGTATCACTACCATGGCGGCCACTGCGATAAGAATACCGTAGCCGCTCTGAACAATGCTATTCTGCGCAGCCGACAGAAGTGGCTGGAACGAAACGTGATCGGCGTGTTTGGCGCTGATGGCTAGCTGATGAAGAGCTTCTGTCAACACAAGGCATCCTCACGTAACCAGGTTATCCTTTCTCAAGGGACATGTCATGATGTGTTTATCAAATACACCGAGCGAAACGCAGATTTAAATACAAAAAACGAAATAATATTAAAAAATATAATTCATTATTTCAAAACAGATAAAAGTTATATAAAACACGGTGAAAATAAGGGGTAGTTTACCGGAGTATAGCTGAGGTTGAATCGGGATGAAGTTACAGGGAAGCATAGGGATGTTGAGCTGGGGGGGTTTGATGGTGACGTCACATGTCCAGTTGAGGAAGCGATGTGATTGGTTCTTAACGGCGCAGCCTTCTTCCATGTAGTTCTTCACAATGCGCACTTGTTCTGTCGACAAACAACACGTAGTGTAGAGACATGCTGAACAGTATATCAAAATTGTTCTGTCGACAAACAACACGTAGTGTAGAGACATGCTGAACAGTATATCAAAATTGTCACTTGTCACGTCCACAAACAACACGTACTTAAAGACATTATGAACAGTATATTAAAACTGTCACTTGTTCTGCCGACTAAACTACTCGTAGTGTAAAGACATGCTGAACAGTATATTAAAACTATCACTTGTTCCGCCGACAAACTACACGTAGTGTAAAGACGTTCTGAACAGTATATTAAAACTATCACTTGTTCCGCCAACAAACAACATGTAGTGTAAAGACGCTCTGAACAGTATATTAAAACTATCACTTGTTCCGCCGACATACTACACGTAGTGTAAACGCATGCTGAATAGTATATTAAAACTGTCATTTGTTCTGCCGACAAACTACACGTAGTGTAAAGACATGCAGAATAGTATACTAAAACTGTCACTTGTTCCGCCGACAAACAACATGTAGTGTAAAGACGTTCTGAACAGTATATTAAAACTATCACTTGTTCCGCCGACAAACAACATGTAGTGTAAAGACGTTCTGAACAGTATATTAAAACTATCACTTGTTCCGCCGACAAACTACACGTAGTGTAAAAACATGCTGAACAGTATATTAAAACTGTCAACGGGATTCTTCCTATCAGAGTTCCTATTCGAGTAATGCCACCAGTTAATCGCCTTCTGATGAGGGTTACTTCTCAGTTCCGTTCGTTCATTCTTCTCTTTTAACTGTGCGTTGCTTACCATACACGTCTATCGCAAGTCTATCTCTCTTCCATCATCCAGAGCAGTCTTACAATCAGCCTTAAAAGCTCAATTACTACATCAGACATGATAATGCTGGGAGTGTGACTTGTTATTTCCTGACTTATATTGACCACAACCGACTCCATCGTTCCCCGACTAGCCTGGGAGATCTACGTGATTAATCCTCAACCAGCAGAGTTCAAGCAGAGGAAATGTAGTCCTGTGTGTCCGAATGAGGTCCCCACTCACTTGACCAACTGTTTACTCAGATCTTATCCGAACTCAGTCAAAGTGCTCGAGCCATATAGAATCTACTCCAAACTTAGGTTCCTATACTTCAGCTGAATCGAATCTATCACAAACTAAAGAGTATATTTGATTTGGCTTGAGTACTTAAACTAACTCAGTTTAAGTGCGCCAGCAAAATCACATCTACTCTAAACTCAGGCTCCTGTACTCCAGCCAAATTGAATCTACCACAAACTCAAGAGTATATGTGATTTGGCTTGAGTAATTAAACTTACTCGGTTTAAGTACACCAGCAAAATTACATCTACTCCAAACTCAAGTAAAATTGAATAAACACCAAACTCAGATCAAGTACTCCAGCCATATCTAATCTCCTCCAAACTCAGATCAAGTACTCCAGCCATATCTAATCTCCTCCAAACTCAGATCAAGTACTCCAGCCATATCTAATCTCCTCCAAACTCGGTTCAAGTACTCAGGGATTGTCTTATGGGCATCAAACTCAGATTAAGTACTCCAGCCAAATTAGATATACTCTAAAGTCAATTGGAGTACTCCAGCCAAATCGTATCTACTTACCGCTCTTCACTCACCTGAGTTAAAGTACTCCAACATACTCTCCAGATTCAGCAACTCCGACTTCATTTGGCTCTCGTAGATTTTCATCGTGACGTCGTTGAAATGAGCCGCTTGATCGGCCAAGTACCAATTGGTCTGGTTGATCTGGACATCGAGGGACTGAGTGAGCAGACTAAAGCCCTCCAACTGCGAGAAGACGAGCATGTCGAGGAGAATGATGCTAGCTTTGATGAGAACATAGAACAGCACCGCCAAAGCAGCTGCTATGAGTATTTTAGGCACGCTCTCACTCATGAGTACTTCTGTGAAAGACCATTTGAATGAGGATAAGTAATGGGGGAGCAGGGGCGCGGGTTGACTGTGGGGAAGGGGCGAGGGCGAGGTGAGCTGAGCATTGGGGATGTGCTGGCTGGTGATCGGCAGAGTCGTGGTGCTGTAGTGCGTTGCTGACGCGGTTGTCGTGGTGACGGTTGCCGTGGATGCGCTCATATTGTGCGCATGCATCCATGGTGATGAGTAATCGGGTATGGGGTTAGGGGGTGCCGTTTCTGTCGTGTAACTCGGGTTACTCCGCAGTATGCTATGCTCACTCCGGCCATCATCACCCTGACACGTGATGAGTTGGTCACGTGACGGAATGTCCACGTGACCCACCGGCAATTCCTGATTGGCGCATTTGTATCCGCGATGCGGGTGGTCATCATCCATGGTCGTATCCTCGAAGCCTTTACACATCATGGTGGCATTGATGTAGGTGTGTGTGAATCTGTAGATGAGTAGAACAGCATCCAGGACCAGGAAGAGGATCCGCAGAACCTCCGTGTTGACACCCCCCACGAAGTCACCCACCGAAAAGGCGGGGTCTTGTGGCTGGTACTCGGCCTGGTCCACGGACAGGAACTTGTACTCCTTGTTAAGGTAGGTCGACGTGGGTCGCGGACCTCTAATCGGCTCGTCCGCCAGGTGCGTGGCGAACGCCATGGACGAATCGAGGTGCTCGAAGGAGGTGTGCGCGCTCAGGTTGCCGTAGCTCGTGTCGCCTCCTGTCGAGCATTCAGGTGAGTTGTGGTTGATGACAGGAACCGGAAGACTTGGCATGCGTGGGACCTTGTTGAAGTACCTGTCGAGAATATGAAATGGACCTAGTCATGGGATGAACGAGCATTACCAGTAACGTATCCTTAAAACGAACCATTAAAGCATTACAAGGAGATGTATGGACATAGAGGTTACCGATCAGAGAACTGGACCGGCCACAGCTGAACCTGTTCTACTTCCTCCACCCCAAGGAAGGCCCCGAAGTCGACCTCCGGGCCTTGTAGCGTGAGGTCCTCTTGGAAGACGAGAGGTCTCGACTCGATGAAATCACTATCATTCAGCAGCTTCTGTGGGAAACTGAACCAACCGCTCTCATAGATGTGACGCAGGTATTGTGTGTACTTGATAAACGCTAGCTGGATACTGCTGCTGACGTTGCCATGGTAACGTTGGTTGTAGTCATTGAGTCGCGCTTGATAAGTGTTGAGTAAGCGATCGGCACGCTGCTGCATGAAGTAACTGATGGACGAGTTTGGTCCATGCATGTCGAGCAGATGTTGACTCGCTGTCACATTCTCCATACTACTGGCTAGAGACGAGAACAGCTCGCCGATGTAGTTACTGCATGCTCCCTGCATATTACTCACCAACTGACTTTGTCTCAGCAGCTCTGATTGGCCGAATTCGTTGATCTGACCAGCTTTATCCGTACTTGTATTATATTGGAGTCCTTGGTATCTGCTAATGTTGGCGAGTTCTTTGATATCTTTATCTATGAACACCATGAGTATGGCGAAGAAGACGGTGAAGGTGAAAACGAGGCTATATACCAAACGTACTACAATATAGAAAGCAATAAAGAAACTTTGTCCCTGGGACAGGTTGTTAACTGGTCCGCATTTAGCACCTAACTCACTGCGCCCATCCACTGACATAGACCGGTCCGTATATATCTGGGATGTCTTGGGCATGTATTTCGTCATAGCCTGTTTCTTGACCTTAGCGAACTCTGTGTATATGTAAGCTATAAGCAGGAGGAGGAGACAGACCGTGGTGATCCCGCCCACAACGGCATAGATAGTCACCGTCACCGACATTCTCTGAGAAGCGCCTGGTTCAGCTGTTTGCGGCCTGTTTTCCACACTTTGCTGTTCGAAGATCATCTTGGTGAGATAGATATCATATGTTCGTTCTGAGTCGGTGAGTTTGATGTCGAACGTTTTATCCGGCTGCTGCCCCCAGTTTGGTACCATGAACATGAGGTCGAAGGTAACGGGGCAGAGGATGAGAAGGTCATAGCGGAATAATTCTTCCAACTCCAGACGGTTGTTGATTGTAACACCGAGATAGGCGGGGCAGTCGGACATCATACCTGCGGTGATATTGAACGACATGTATTTTATAGAAACGGTAACAAAGCACAGCAAGGAGTCACTTGCACAAAGAGAACGAAGAGTTAAAGAGACTGTTCAGCCCCATATAAGGCAATCAGGGATCATTTCGTTATTACATTATTACGTTTAACGCAGGCGTAAGTAATGCCATATTCTAATTTGTGCCGCAAAGTTTACACGATGGAAATTTATGTTGAAAAGTTTTTAACATTATTATTTGACTGGAAATATTCATGATCTACTGGGGAAATCTGTTTTATTCAGTTATGTCGTTCCATCGATAACGGTGCCTCCCATACGAACCACACGAATGTTAGCTGTAAATCATAACGCGCTCTGAATTGACCTCGCTATCGATGTGTATACTTCCGCTTTGGTTACATAATGTAGATTTCATCAAATCTTCACTCATTCAAGTTGTGGGCATCTTCGCGCACACATTAGACCGACAAGCAGGAAGGGTAATGTCCGACAACATAAATGGCGACAGCCGAAGTAAGGATCTATTTTAAGGACCATAACGCCGCGTAGCGACTTTCTGAAAACTTTTGAGGTGCGGTTACCACAGCGCTTGCGTTCCAAATATAAGGCTGAACAGGTGTCTTTATGAAGCGATGCTCCCTTACCGCGTATGTGGATGTTCCATATTTTTCCCCCGGGTACTAATGTCAGTGTTGCCGATAAGGAGTCGTTTGTGATCAGTTCTGTCCCGTTGTTCTTGAAGTAGTACGGTAGAATGGACATGTTGCCTAAAAAAACACAGAAAATTCGGTATGTTAAAATAGGGTAGCTACCAGGACGGGTTACATTGGGCTGAGTAATACGATTGTTCAGTCGGCCGTATAAAAAAGCACCAGTACGTTATGATAAATATAGTATATGAGACGTTATGATCACACAAACCCTATACCTGGCACGGTGAATTTGAAGTGCGGTGGATTCCCGGCTGATTTGAGGAAATACTGAAAAGGCGCTCTGTCCGACTGCATCATCATATTGACAGTCTGTGACTCTTCGTGGTAATGTTTCTGTACACTCTTAAACAGACTGACATTTTTGTTACAGTCATTATCGCGCACCCAGCTTGTCGTACTGTACGAAAACGGCTGCGCGAACTGCGTTGACGCCACGAATACATTACGCGTGATCTCGTGTACGACCACGCGCTTGTCTTTATATTCGCTCGGCTTCTTCAGGTTATGGACGCTGTGATTGACAGCTCGTGTCACGCCATCTTCTGTATCTTTCAGATAACCCTTCAAGATAAAATCCTCCGCTAGATTCAGACCTGTGTTATGTTCAACCGTGACGTAATCTGACTGGTACTGGCCGTGGCTGCGGAAGTTGAGGTCGCCTGCGTACACAGTCTTCTGGACTTCAAGCGTCTGGAACCCTCGGTCAGGTACCTGGATGTAGTAGAAGAATTTATAGAGGACTTGCGGTGCTTTATGCTTCAGGTGGCACTGGAATTCCTCTTTGATTTGTTGGAAGACTGGTTGAATGGTGTAGCGGTAAGCGTCCCCTGCAAGCAACATCCCATATAGGATTCAACAGCTCAACAAAACTTTTTCGTGCTACTTTTGTGTAATTTGTCTCAGGCGTCATGTGTCTTATGACGCAGCATCAACGACCTCGCGTGACCTTGTGGACGTCACCCACATCGATGCGGGAATATATGAACGAAACGAACGAATCGACCCAATATCTAGCCCAGAACTCATTACCATATAGGAGCGTGAACTGAGGGTGTATAGTCAGGGCGTGGGAGAAGGCGGGGATATTAGTAGGTAAATCATGTGTGTACCTCATAATCGTATCATCAGGAAGTATTTGTCTGACATTTACGTCGTCCCAGAGGACGGGTTCATGCTCTAATTGAGCGGGGGTGGCGGGGATCCCATACAATAACACGAGTTTCTGGGAAATTACATTGCCATATCAGCGTAATGTCATTTACTTGTAGTTACATCGATGTGTTCTCACTATTCAATATAAAAGCCATGTGAGGGAACATTAATATTGAGACAGACACTTCGCCGATATCATCTCAAAGGTACGTGAGCTAGACCGCTTCAAAATATCTCGTTCTCAAAAGAGCGATTGTTCGTTGGTTCTAGGCGTCCCCGCAGAGAGGACGTCGCAGCGAGCCTCTTCTACCTACCTTGGGCGCACTGAACCCGGGCAGACGTGCACTTTTCGCTGAAGGCCTGCTTGCAATCGGCAAGGATGTAACAGTCCACTTGACAGCACTTCCGGGCAAACACATCTGAAATGCGCGAGAAGTAACGTCACGTGATGATACAGTGCCTGTATTGTGACAATACAATATAATGACAACAATATTAAATTTTTACTTTTGTCCGGATAAATTTCGATCGCCTACGCGTTACATATACTTTGCAACTCTTTTTACTCTGTGTGTTTAAGGATCATAATGACAGAATGACAGTTGTGGGAATACCTTGCGTCCGGCAGCGGGACTCGTCCAGACACTGCTGGCACCTCGATTTGGCTTGTTTACATTCGCGTGGCGGGAACGGAATGGGACGCTCCGTCGTGTACGTTTGGTTGAACACGTCACGAAGCAGGTTCGTCTTCTCCGTGCAAACCATACTGTTCGAATCTGGCTCCAATAACTTCGGAAACGTTCCCTGGGAGCAACATGTGTATGAACAGCACATCACAAATTGATGTTGAGGTGTATGGCAAAACGAAATAGAAATGTACGGAAAATTCTTCTGGCAGCTTCCTGCTCCGTTTTAGCTGAAACCTGGAAAACAGCTATGCCGAGATTGCCAGTGCACTTCGACCAGTTCTCTCTCAGGTGCGCATTCTGTGCACCTCTGAATGAATCGGTCAATAATTGATACACGCTCTTGGTCGAAGTACACTGGACAACGTACGGCAAGAAGACGGGGAACCCTCTCGTAGTGTCATTTGAAGTGAGGCACTCGTTTGACGGCAACTTACCTATCTGTAATGAATACAAATCGGTTAATTGGTCGAAATCTAGACAAAGTCATAGATAGCTTAACTAGAAAGAGAAGTAAGTATCAGGCTCACTGCCCACTGGATGAGGGCGCTTGAATATGTTGAATTAAAGGAGAGATGCAGGTGTGATTTGCACTTTTGTTACTCCAACAGGTTAATTATCATTTTTTTAACGAACAGTTACTCTAATTTTAAGCACATTGAAGTCTTGGCTTCTATCAATTATGTATTGAAGAGAATTGTATATGCCATGCACCACACCGTTATGATAGTAACCATTCTCTCGCTTTACATGCACATCATAATGTTTGGCATGCTCCGTCATGCATCGTCCAACATGCGTCATGCTTTCAAGATGCCATGCGTCTGTGTTGCATTCATATCCATGCAAAAGATTAACACAATCATGCGTTCCCATAATCCACCTGCAAGGATGCCAGGTTAAATGCGAAGGAACAGAAATGCTGGTTATGATGTCGTGATCGTCACGAGAAACGATTCAAGGCAGGCTATCTCTGTTCACTATCTGTCGGACGCGACTCAAGCGCCCTCCGTCGGCCTTCTCCTTCTCAACTGGTCGCTCAACGACCCATCAAAGTAGGCCGACAATTTTGTGAAAATGTGCAAAACCAACATAAGGCAGTTGTATGGTAAAAATGTACAAAGCGCAATAAACGAAAACGCCACAGCACACTAATAATCGTGAAAACAAACTGAAAGGCTCAAATGCACTGTCAACTTAGGCTAATGCTAGTAAGTTCATCAAAAATGCTTGTAAAACAGAAGATAACATCCACTGATGGTCCACTTGCTGTGGTGCAATAGGCGGGGGACCAAATCATACGGACTCAACCAAAGCCGACTACAAACCTGTCCCAGAGAGGTGGGCGTCGATATGACGACTTCCGGTTGTGACATTATGACTACTAAGGGATAGTGTCATGAGGGCTACTTCCGGTTGTGTCATTATGACCACTAGCGGGCTGTATCATTGGAGTGGAGGGGTGGTGGGCCTCGGGCGACCAGATCTGATTAACCCACTGCGCACCAGGATTGATACGTGGTCTTTAGGAGGAGCGGCTTAGTTCCATGACGGACTCTTTGATGTTACAGCGGCATGCGCTTATCTACGATTTGTAGGCTGTGTGTACATGCAGTTTGTTAGAATGTAGGTCATGATTAATGTAACCATGCCAACCAGTCGGCCACGTCATGCTGGCTTATGACAGCGCATGCGCATTCACAAAGTCACAATGATTGCTAACATGCATACTATAAAGGTTGAAAGCCGAGTAGCCGGTAAGATGCACGAATTGAATGCGGAAGCTGGGCAGGAGCTGCGCGGATTGGGAGGATTTTAGTCATGTGGTTCCATATTTTCATCCGTTTAGGCTTTGTGGAGGGATGACGTATGAATGACGCGCTCCAAAAAGAGCTAGCGATGAAAAATGCGGCTGTCATTGGGTGCAAGCACAGGGGAAATCAGGCGGAAATATGGTTGCATTTGTCCATGCATGGCAGATGATGCAAACTATTGTGCAGCATGCAATTGGATCATTCATCTAGCTAGACGGTTAAAACCGCGAGCGACAAGGCAGGCAGGCAGAGCTACGAGCCTACTGGACGTTCTCTCAGATGCAATCAATGACGCCCCATGCGACACGGAGACAGACGCATGCAGAAGACACTTCATGTTCAAGTCACAAGCAACAGTCTTCATGCAGGCAAGATGCAGACAATGCAATACAAGAGAAACATGCATTAGTTCAAGACGTGGAGTTAAATTCATGCCACTCAGAACACATAGCACGGCACACCATGTTATCCTCGTCTGTGCTGATGTCATGGCATGACGTCACCATCTAGTCCATATATGGCCATTTTTTTTTTAAACAGGAAGAAATAGAATTCTTTCACTTAAATGATCAAAGTTAAATTTGGTTATAATTATGTTTAAGTAACGTTGCGCCAGCCAGCCAACAGCAAAGCCGGATTAAGCATGCGATATGTCAAGGTGTGACACGAAAAGAGACATCGGACTCTCTAGGGAGACATTACTCCACCGAGGATACATCTTGAACACGATGCAGATATATACAAAAAAACCATGATGAAGCGAGATGCAATGAGGGTGTGGTCTACTGGCACAAACGAACAGGGTACAATGAAACTGGCTCGCTACCACTATTGGTTGCCATGACAACAACAGCGACTGGGTTTATTTTCGCTTGCAATCACAATTGACACCCCCACTTGGTGATAAGTCCCTACCTTGCCCTGGATGGAGAGTTTCGAGGATTATCAATTGGCGTTGATTTCACAAAATCGAAGAAACGAACAAAAAATATATGATTAGTTGAGTATATATGGGAGGCGTAAGATGATTTGCATAATGCAACATTCATTTTGGAAACTGAAGGCGGACAGCTATATATAAACATGAACTGAGAGTGCGTGAACAGATGCATGCAATTCACGCCGTGCCATGCGATAAGCCAAAAGCAAATGTGTTGGGTTAGGTTGACATACTGACAGTAGCAACTCGACCAAGATGACGAGAAAAGTCATGAAATCAAGAGGATACACGTTGCGAAACAGAATGAGATGAGGTCACATTGAGTGGGGCTGTATAACTACATGGTGAGCACTACAGTATGGTGTATGCAGGCTGTACACAGGATGGAACCACGATTGTACTCGACACAGGTGTATGTTATCCATGAAAGGAGCACTGATTATCCCGAAGCCAGGTGTATGCGGTAAAGCTAGGTAGGTACATACTGCAGCTAGAGCGGTATCGTGTTAACACATAGACAATGCTCAGAAAAAGATGAACCCATGGCATGTCAACACACGTTGGCATTATCACATCTCTACAAATGACGGAAGTCTGGCGTCGTTACAAGCAGTTCGACAAAACCATCTCACGCCAGGAGGGTAGCTTAGGTAGCCGTGAATTAAGATGAGAAATCAGTAGTACCAGTTAATATACAGATACACCCTGTACAGCACTTCCTTGACTACAGTGCGGCCTAATTCACACAACTGCATAACAATGTTTTATCATATTCCTCCATAATTGGACAGTTACATTAGGATCAGGAATACTCTGCTAAGGTAATGGTGTTGTAATGACGCGGTACGGGCTAAACACGAGAGGGCACTCTGGGAGTCCATTAAAAGGTCATGGTGATTATCCACTTAGGCCACATGAAGGTTATTTGGAGGTCACTGGAATGGCAAAGGAGGTTATGGTGTTGCCATGAGATAACATGTTCTGTCATGTAGAATTTTGGCAAATAAGTTACACTGTAGTCAAAAAAGTCCACGAGATCAAATGTTTATGCCTGTTGGAGAGTTATGATAAGGAATTAATGCTCTCCAAACAAGAGCGAGATTATTAACCTAATGATGAGAAGGCCAGCGCATCGTATACCTTACCATATCATTACAGGGTTCATTAAGACTTCGGTAAAGAAATTTTTCGCCGTCTTTCAAGTAAGGCGGACATTTATGAAGCAGAGGGTTTTTGGAGTCGCATGTAATTTGGTTTCCAGCCGTGGTTCGATCTCGATAGAGCTCCAGTGTCACGCTGTAGTAGTCTGGTATAGGGCTCCTGAAAGGTAACAGCCAAATCGTGAAAATGTAATCAGTGCCAGTGGAATTATCTCCAAAACAAAGCTAATCACATCATATTTCCAACATCGTAAAAACCAATTATCATCTACAAGCAGCTTTCGTCTGGTATCCAAAACTGCTCACATGTTACAGTCAAACATTAACATGTCCATCCACTTGTGTGGGTGTTTCGACGCACCTGCAGAAATCGCGGACGACGGCGCTGAACTTCTTTTGATCCTCGACCGTGTTGGGATTGCTGAGCATGTACTGGTTGTCGTTGTCGTGGTCGGCGTCCTCATACTTCGGGATGAGGTTCACCTCGAGTACACCGATCTTGACGCGCAGCCCGGACTCTCTGTCCCAATAGAAGTCAGACGCCTGCGTGATGTCTGTCACAAAGATCTTCGTCTCCAAGTTCTTCATGCTGTGCAAGTCTTCGGCGAACACGTTGTCTGATTTCTCCACTTTGAGTCCTGCAAGTATAAGGAGTGGCAGATGCGTGACAGCGAGGTTAAGCAAGACAAGTGGGGATAATATTGTGACGATTATATGACAGGATACACGTTACAACTGACACTGAACGTATGTGACTCGTGTGACAGCTGCCCGAACTCATAGCTATCACTTGTCACACCCGCCACACACGCCCCGTTACAGTTGTCACGAGATCCACGTCACGTGGTCGCCTGGGTCACGGACTCAGCTGCGCATGCGAAATAGACCTCTGCATCTCAGACACTGCCTCCTCAGTGGCAACGCCTTTGACAATGTTCAAACTACACGTTGCATATGCTCTCATTCTGTATGTGAAACATTTGCTACACCATCAATTAAGCTTGCCTCTGTTTTTCTCTCAACGTGGTAGGTTTGAGCCGGGGTTGCTAAAACATTCGTATTTAGTCGAAACCTAAAACGAGTGTATGATTGGCATATACTAGAATTGGGTCAGTGCTTTACTACATGCATGAATAAGTATCATATATATCATTCAATCTATACATAACCATCTACAGCCAAAACAATAGACGCTCCATCACGAAGCGCAATATCATGCAAGAAGCATGCAGTATCAGATATGCGCATACTAACGGGGCTTACTTAACCACAGCCTTACATGGATGTACACCCATCCTACAATCGCATAGCGACTTTCCAACATTATGAAATCTGTCCGACTCAAACATCCTCCCTGGTTAATTGATATGTTTGTTACTAATAACGCCCTGTACATACAAACATGTTTTACGACTGGCTCCCATTTTTGGTAGCTACATAAATATACCACAGTCTATGATTAATTAAATCACTCGAGAGCAGCTGTAATCCCCAGGCTTATTGCCTTCTGTGTCCGCTCTAAATCAGCCCGCTTAGCTGGCTCTAACGACGCCTCCCGGCAGCGCACAGGGCGCACTCCTGTGCTATTAGATTACACTAAACCAACAGTATTTAAGAGTTCAAAGGATGTTCCACAGACGCATAGGTGAAGGTATTAATGCTGAGCGTTATAAGATCAGTAAGTGTTTACCCGATAGCCTCTTCATATATATGCATATTTTTTTGCAATAAATCATCAAGCCCCTTATTCTCCAGAGAGACTGTACAAGAACATGCGGTGACAAAAAGCAAATGCAAAATTTAAGACGGCCATTACGAGTTGGGACGAAACGCATGCACACAGAGCCTCGTTTTGGTTACAGAACCACAGTGCGATGCCGCCCCATACGCACACCGTGAGCCAAAAGCCACCAATAAACACATGCTGGACAATCGAGAAATGAACTCAAAAGGCACCTTGAAAAACTACATCAACTCAACGCCGTGCTTGTTATATAATATAAATGTAAATGAGGAACTGAGGCGAGACAGAGCCGAGGCTAGAGTGTTGCTACCATACAAGACAAGACATGACCAAACAAAGCGTTGTGAGCGAGTGCCACCGAAGGGTGTCCAAAAGTCAACTTGCTTTTCCGCTTTAAGAGCTGTGGCGACGAGTTCTGTAGATCTGTTGAGCAATTTGGGAAAACATTACCCCGCAAGAGTAGTATATCGTCAAATGGTATCACAGAATTCCTCAGTTCATAACATAAGAAATGTATCAACAATTAAATAAAAAGTATGCATCAACTTTGTGATTGAGTTTGTGAAAGCTGTATAGCCAACCGTAATAAGCCATCACAGGTATACCTTCGTGACAGGCTCTGTCGATAACATCAAACCTAGCATCATTTAACTCTTCCATTTTGTACATACTAACTGTACCTAATGAAACGAATAAATCAACAGAAAGTCGAGGGAAGCGACTGGACCTATTTGACCGATATGTTGATCTCGTGACAGTCTGACAGATGCATGCTAAATGAATAGTTAAGCATCTACTTTGACGATAATCATCCCCAGCATGATATTGCTTCCATCATCAGCATACTCAACTACTTAGTAAGCTAGGTACAGCAACGACTAGCTTTCAAACCAAGCAAACCATAGCAAAATTTGAAATAGGCATTGTGACCCGTGACAAGTACTGACTGGGACCGGAATAAGCGTTGTGACTAAGTGACATGCACGTGACGTGATCGCTGCACAACGTGACGTTGTTAAAACATTGTGTTGACGTTGCTAGGGCGTTGTCATGGAGTTTGTGCCTCATTGTGCTGGCTTTATGCTAATTATATAAGGGTTTCTACTCGTCGCTTAGCAACTGAAACTGGGACTGTGTCATGCGGGGGCATCAGTTCACCATACTCTATTCGCGTAAATGTCAATATATTGTCAGGTGAGATGCATGGATAAATTCTGTAGTTATGGCGATCTGGTATGGGTATATTCACCTTGATTGACTCACCGAGGGACTGTAGGACGCTTTGGTTAATATCAAGAGAATACTCGCCTCGTTTGCATTGACGACTCGCCTCGTTTTCACTCATTGAATACTCCAGGTGGTTTTCGTTAGCCTTCTACATCAACTGATATAGACTGATTACTGTTAGTAGTATAAGGAAACTTACCTTCGATGAAGGTGGGCGTGGTTTCTTCTCCGGCGATGAGGAGCGGATGGGCGACATCTGTCAACAGAAGGAAGATCACCATGACAGTAGACATACCACCGACGTCCGGCTCAACTCTCCTCTCTATTTATGCCGCCATGACAACACAATATGGCTCACAACAAGGCGCCTGATATCAAAAGTAACCTGAATCTTAATCCATATTCAATTATCCCAGCGGCATTGAAGATTAAAGACGGTACCGAAGAAAAGATTTGACCTTGATTCGTTCTCACCGTGACCTTGACTACTTACGCATACACTGGCGGTCGGATTTGGATGTACAAGCCCGGGCCTCGTACATTGACCCTTCGCACTTAGTGCACTCTGCAAGCATCAATTACACCGTAACATCATCAGCAGCGAGGTATACTGTGAATTAATCTTACAGGTAACAGATATATTATCCATTAAGGTAATGGTAAGCTGACTCAGCCACGTCGCAGTCGTAATGCTATGGTCATGGTGCGCTACTTGTTAATCTCCATAGGATTATTCACATGGGTTCCTTGAAACTTTTTGAAAAACATCGTTCAACACAATATATTAACATTTGACTTTCGACAGCGCCTAGTTTAGAAGCAAAGGTTCGCTGTTTTAGAAGCTGCATATTCTGATGCAAGTGTTCCTTTTGCAAATTTACATAAGTAGGTTGGCTAGACATTCAGCATACAGACCCATGGATGGACAAAATTTCTATGACCGCATCCATTGTTGAAGCGCGCATGAACCATGCCAGCTCCATATACCTGTGACCTTGCATTTACGGCCGTGATCACAAAAACTTCCCTCTTACAAAGTTACCTCCCCAATGAATACTCGTACCCGTGACCCCACACAATATACACATGACAACAATGACCTCAAACCGTCACATCATTTCCTCCAAACCTTCCCAATGACCTCAAACCGACACATCATTACCTTAACCAACGTTCCCAATGACCTCAAACCGACACATCATTACCTCAACCCTTTCCCAATGACCTCAAACCGTCACACCATTACCTCAACCAACGTTCCCAATGACCTCAAACCGTCACATCATTACCTCAACCAACGTTCCCAATGACCTCAACCAGTCACATCATTTCCTCAACCAACGTTCCCAATGAGCAAACCTGATACGCCATTATCTGAACTATCCAACATGTAACTCACCTCACTTATGACCTCAGCGTGAACCCGTATAACTTATAGTTACAATCCCTACCCCGGCTGCAAGCAGCAGACCCATGACCTCTATCCATCTCCTCCACGACCTATCCATACCACACCCATGACCTCTTCCCGTCACACCTATGACATCATTTTATCACATCTATGACCTTAAGATATTCGTTCGATGACTACACCATATTACAACCATCACCTAACAAACCACTCCAATGACTGCACCATATCACCCCTTTGACCTCACCTTATCACATCCATGACCACACCCATGACCTTACCACCCGGACGTGACCCCATTAAGTTAGACCATATTAATGGCATCCCATTCCTAGATCACCGTCAGCCCATGACATGACGTCCATCAAGACGCCTACTATTCTCCTCCTCGCTTACACTAGTGGCCTCGCCAAAAGCAAAATATACGCCCTCATGCCGATCTGAAAGAATATCGTGACCTGACCCCATACTAATATCTACCGCAAACCCCTTAAATATGGACCTCATTAAAAGCATCCCCCTATACAGCGCCTCCATTAAGCCAGCTCCTGGCCTGCCTCGTCAGCCATGCCCCGGATGGAGTCCCCTGCAGCCTGGTCCGCTGGGATGGGCACCGGGTATCAGGCCGTCTCATACACCTCCCCCGAGCTCTTTTCTCTTTGCCTATCGATTCCAGGGTCCCAAAGAGGCAGATTTCGTGAGGTCCATACATCATTTATCCCGGGTGCCTTCGCTACAAGTTTTGTTCCCGTTGGGATTTGGGTGGTAGAGGAATTAGCATGTTAGGCGTGAGTAGGCCGTGCTGGGTGACTTGGGCGAGGGTTGCAGACATGATGTTGTTGGAGTGTGAGGAGAGATCAGAAGAGCGGGTCAGCGCTGTCTAACCCTGATAATGTCCCAGTCAGAATACGTGTCCACACGCCTTATATAAGAGCAGATTCCAGCGTGACCGATAATGACGTATTCCATATCGTCATCGCCGGGCTCACTATCGTTATCATCATCATCATCATCATCATCATCATCATCATCATCATCATCATCATCATCATCATCATCATTCGCCTCATCAGCGTCGTCATCATCATCATCATCATCATCATCATCATCATCATCATCATCATCATCATCATCATCATCATTCGCCTCATCAGCGTCGTCATCATCATCATCATCATCATCATCATCATCAATCGCCTCATCAGCGTCGTCATCATCATCATCATCATCGTCGTCATCGTCCTTAACCAGATCAATGTAGGCCTAATCTGCATCGTCATCATCATAATTACCCCTACCAGAAAAGTCGACCTCACCGCTCCCCTTGATGTTAGCGTCATCGTAATCATGACCTTCATCACAACCACCATGACCTCCAATAGAATCAATATCATTATCATTTCCATGGTTTTCATCGTCAACAGCAAAACCAGCGCTCCACGTCTTCTTTCCATTAGTTGTGTCTGGATCATATTTATCATCATCATCATCATCATCATCATCATCATCATCATCATCAAGTCGTAGGCATCATCATCATCATCACCAGCAGCAGCAGCAGCAGCAGCAGCAGCATACAACGCGCACAAGTTCTCATCATGGCCGGCGTTATTAATGCGTTATCATTTGAACCATAGTCGACTGCCGCTTTAGCAATACATTCTCATGATACATGAGTGTAGCTTGGATTGACCATCCCGTGTTTCAGTGTTTCAGCTCGAGGACATTCTGACGATGCTTCCTTGTCAGGCTAGCAGGGAAATAGACGGCACTTGTAGCGACTATTGAATGTTGGTGTATATAATACACAGAGCAGTCTGGTGGCTGGCAGATAGCGCGCTATCAACACATAGCCCATCCGCTCTCTTGTTCAGCCTACGATTTACTTCGGTTCTCAATACACTCGGCCGATTGTTGTGCATGTCAGTCGGCTATTCGTCCTCGATTATTGCGCCTCCTGGCGGATTCCCTGTCGACGTGACAAGGGTGGATTAGATAGGTGAACGCCGCATGAATGCGACCTTGTGAAAAATGACCGCTCGGATTCCAATGTCTGGCTTACCGCATCTTTCATGGTCGCCTACGAGCGCTCGGAATCCTAGTTAGATTTGCGGTTTGATTCTTGTCAGGTACCGAAGGACCGCGAATCATAACGTAGCGATCTTGAGGATCAGTTGATGTTGCCGTCCCCGGACCCCCAACCATACCATACCCTTCCTCAGCAACCGCCACCGTCAAATTGAGGTCAGGGCCCACGGCTGCGCGGAAAAAGGTCACCCAGTGCGGCAGCAATTTATCTCATTAACGCCCACCATCCCAATTCTTCCACAGACATCCATCTCACGCTTCACGTCCACTCCACTCCACAACACCCCACCCCTACCCCATCACAGTCCGCCGAACAATATCGTCTCATGTGAGTGTAGCGGGCAAGGCTTAGTGCAAGTCGCCGCAGAACTGACGAGCGCTCTCTGTCGATGTGAGCGCGGTCGACGTTAGCGAGGTCGACGTAAGCGCTGCCGATATGTGCGCGGTCGACGTGAGCGCTGTTGACGTGAGCGAGGTCGACGTGAGCGAGGTCGACGTGAGCGCTGTCGACTTGTGCGCTGTCGACGTGAGCGAGGTCGACGTGAACGCGTCCATTGGGTCATCAGAAGCCCATGCATCGTGTGGTACAGCCGAGAGATCCCCTAGAGCGTGGCAGAGGGATATAGAGAAGTGATGTCACATTGATGTCACACTGATGTCTCACTGACCGCTGACGTCAGCAACTTATCTGGCTGTAGCTAATGGCAACATGCTGCACATCAGAATGTAGACACGGGACCAGATTCATTCAATAGGAGTCGCCAAGCACACCACCCATCTCCCAACCACACCACCCATCTCCCGACCACACCACCCATCTCCCAACCACACCACCCATCTCCCGACCATACCACCCATCTCCCGACCACACCACCTTTTCCCAGTGTTAGATGCTTGACAGGTTTTTGAAGCCCCAAAGTCACGAATATAATACTACATAGATTTGTACAAGCAGAACGACAATGATATAGCAGCAACCCCATCCACATGAGTACTGTACAATCATGTAATCTGGCATCAATCAGGAGACTCATGTTACAGTGGCGATTGCGACTGCTGCCACATAAACACGAAACTTAGGATGTATGCAGAGGCAAGCGGGCATACTCACCGGTACACACCCTGTCGTTGTAGAGGCCGCATGGGCTGGACTCGAAGAAGCCGGGTGGACACTCACCACTGCAATCTGGACACACATATACACACTACATCAGTCATCATGTAGGATCATGAGGGGATATACAGCACGAGGGGTGGGGTAGTGAGGCTGGGGTGGGGATGCTAGCTGGGGCCCGTGTCATAACGACTTGGACCTGATGGATCCAACACATTACTGATGTCATTATATCACATAGAATTGTGGATTCAACAGTGTCCTAATGCCATAATACAACATATATATATATATATATATATATATATAGATATATATATATATATATATATATATATATATATATATATATATAGAGAGATATATATATATATATATATATATATATATATATATATATATATATATATATATATATATATATATATATATATATATATATATATATATATATATATATATATATATATATATATATATATATATATATGTATGTATATACGATGCCTTAAACACTGTCCTAATGACAAGATGAGAGATAATGGATCGACAGCGATGCTATAATCAGTTCACTGGATCCTCGTGAGATGACATGTTGTGTGTGGGAAAACAAAGTGAGATGATCATATTATTTACATGAAAGATGCTTTGATTAGTTTGGTAGAGCCAAGTAATATATAATCATAACGTTGGAAGTAATCGGTGAAATATAATTATTATCTACGAAAGCAAAGTTTGGCATCCTATTCAGTGTGACGGAGCAACGTGATATGACATTGAGGGATCAGGTAAACGGCATAACGAGAGCAGCTGACGGATGTCGACAGGTGCGCTCGGAGAGGGGTAAAGAAAACGACGGCTATTTAGTACAATCAGTGCCAAGAAACGATGGTAGGTGTGTGATGAGAGGTGAGGAATAGGGAGGGGTAGGGGGTGAGGAGGGTTGGTTTAATGTGCATGATATCAACCAGAGGAATGTTACCCCACCCTCTGCTATTATCTCGCGATCACACGCGGTGTCGCCTTCCATCTACCGCCTACATCACCTCAATGTCAATTACCTATCACTTTCTCGGCGCAAATTGCTGCATAAACACTTGAACCTAGGCTTTACCTAGAGGTATCTTTTAATGAGGAGAGGCTGGCTTACACGCGCGCTTTAAGACGTGACGTCACTAGTGCATTATACTGGCAGGCATTATACGACAATGTCAACAGGTTAACAGCTCATTCAATTGGACAATAATGGGAGAAAGCCCATATAAATCTGGCAGCCTCGCCGGATCATGTATCATGTACTGTGCTTGAAGTTATACGTATCTCCCACTTAACAACACACAAGCACCAAAAAGACCATTCAGCCAATCAGGAACCGGAACTACTCTAATCCTCCGCCAATCAGAGGCCACGAAAACAAGAACCTGTTAACCGACAGAACATTGCTATAAGTTAGCCGACCGAACATTGCTACCAGTTAGCCGACAGAACATTGCTACCAGTTAGCCGACAGAACATTTCTACCATTACCCGACAGAACATTGCTACCAGTTAGCCGACAGAACATTTCTACCAGTTAGCCGATAGAACATTTTTACCAGTTAGCCGACAGAACGTTGCTACCAGTTAGCCGACAGAACATTGCTACCAGTCAGTCGACAGAACATTATTACCAGTTAGCCGGCAGTACATGGCTACCAGTAAGCCGACAGAACATTGCTACTAGAAAGCCGATAAAACATGGCTACCAGTTAGCCGACAGAACATTGCTACCACAAAGATCATAGAGCCCGTTCGCGACTTTACTTCACCAGCAAAAATGACAATGATAACATTTATCACTCGGTGTCTGTTCCATCCGTATCACCCCCGCTGTTGTAATCACTGTGAGACCAGTAAGGAAAAGGCAGACTACGCTTGGTGGACAGACCGCCGATGAATCGGAAGCCCAACGTCGAGATAGGAATGCCTTTTGAAGAAAACGCCCCCATCAGGAACAAACGCTTCTTACGTAGGAAGCCTTATGTACCATTCCACGAGTTTAATCCCCATCCATTAAGGCTCTACACTTGACGAGGTCCAGACAGAACTGCATGACAGGAACACCGGCTCTGTGTTGGTTTCTTCTTGCCAACTCATCTACCGAGATTACCACATGCTGGGCATATCTAATGATTCTAGAAGAAGCCTCAGCGTTCTGTTGTCCATGGATGATTTCTGTCAGAGGAGGACGTGACAAAGACCACGCACCGTCGCCCGTAGGGAAGCTGCATGCAAGAAGTCATACTAGCTTATGCTGTGATAATCAAATCCCTAGTCTCACTTTTATCCCCTCTATCATCAAATGGGTGATGAGCGTCTAATAATTACTAAAACTGATAAAAACATGTGCCTTAACCTGCCTTTCACACACGCCATTTCCCCTTGATTACTGGTTTTCAACCGTGGTTATTACTTGGTTATGATCGGGCCGTAAAAAATAGACAGGGGAAGCAATTACATTTGCATATTCAATGCCACTTTTCAATAACCGCAAGTGTTTACTGAAACGTCGCCTAGAAACCCTGCTGTTTTATCGCAACGACGTTAGCGCGCATGCGTAATTGTCTTCCATGAGGTACGGTCGACCAGTCCGCGCTGTTAAATGATGCTTGGTCGACGCATGCGTAATCCAACTGGTGTGACGGGCAGGAAATGAGTGGATCTGACAAAAGTTTACTGAACGGACGAATAACTGATGATCTCTGTTACTATACATAGACATTGTACATGTGGCTAGATGGTTGTTATACGTCACAGTGTCACCTCTATTTGTGACGTCACTTAGACACACCCCTTTACACCTATATAAGCAGAAACCCGGTCCAGTAAATCGACTCGCTTCAATCTCCTTCACGCTTCAGGTAGTGTTATATCAGCACTACCTCATCTGGGCAATACGCTAAAGTGAAGCGAGCCGTTATTGTCAGGCCGAAACCTAGTTTATATCTCGTCGACGCGCCGTCAATCCTTTTTAGTTGCTATTGTAGCCGCAAGCTTTTTGTATCTTTCCAAGGGGGATAGTTTCTTTATTTGAAGGTGTGGCTTCAGCTAGTTGTTTCGCAGCAAGTGGTTTTTACAAGGAATGTCTTGGATGTTTTCTCATACAATAACTTCCTGGCCAATAAGACTCGGTGATAATAGGATAGGGAAACCACGCGCTCTCCAGCAGACAAAAAATCACGGGGAAATACCTCTGGAGAGATAATAGGGCTAATGGCATCCATACAGCGTGTTGCATTGTGGGAAGCTGGTGGGCGATAATGAGGGGGGAGTGGAGTGGCTGTCGTTGTAACGAACAGGCCTCCCTGAGCTTAACAACAGACCAGCACTCCTCGCCAGATTCCTGCATGCACCAGCCGTGTAGCTGTTAAGTGATGCCGAGAAGATGCGCTAATGAAAAGGCATTAGCTCGAATGGTTGCTGTGCACGCGATGGTGCCATTTACTGCCACATCAAGTTACGTTCTTTTACAGCCTCAATGCAAGTGTCATTCAATCATTTGTTTCCAGGTAACCCGTGCTTCAGGTATTTTTGTCTCACAAGTGGGGTTTACACATCCCATGTCGTGGTTTTAAATTACAGAGTCACAATGGGGTTTGAAATCTGATAGGCCACTTTACCCCCGCGCCTTTATGCGAAACTCATCCACACTACTGTTAGCTACAGATGGCTGACTGACTACATACGGGGTCAATGACCAACGTATATGAGTCGCAAACGGTACCTGTATAAGTCACCTGGCATACAGCACACGGGGCCAATGCACGACGTGTAATAAACGTGACCACTGCCCGCTACATATCCCCGGGCTTACAACACTCCTCGATTAGCTTGAAATCATCATAACTCAACAATTGGCAAGATTTGGTCTGCTTCCTCCAACAGACTGGAGGAAGGGGGGTGGGGGGGGGGGTAGTGTAGAGGGTCGGGGGGAGGGGGGTGTATCATTTCACGTATCAAGTGATCACCAACAAACTAGGGTCATCCTTAGAGCATTATCGTCATTAAGGGTGATGGTCACCGTCCTTGATGAGGACATATCAAACGGCTATAAATAGAACACGGTGATTGGGGTCGGGCCTCGTTGTATGCATATTCAATTAAGGTCATTACTCTGTTGACCTTTACTTGCCGATCTCGTGTCGACGTCACAGCTCGTAGGAGCCCCTCATTCTGTGGCTTCTAGCCCACAGCGCAACCAAATCATTAGTCATGCATTTGAAGTGTGATTGCTCCATCTGAACTGGAGGTCAATCGAGGTCGTCGGTTAACTAAGACATTACCACATAGCCGGGGGTCCATGTATTCTGCGTCCCCAGTGCCTTCATCGTGTGAATTAGACATTAAAAAAGGAACTTCCGTTCCTGAGAACGGCATAAAGAGCGACCCTCTCTAGTAATGCATATGCTATGATGGATATGTCGATTCCTTCTGACGTCTGTACTATGGTGGGGAGATGTCCAATACACAGCCACATGTGACTTTGATATGGCATCTGGTGCAAGTGCTATGTAACAATCGAAGATATATTCATTTCCTGATCGATTCCCATGACCGCTGTGATATCCATGATAGATTGAACGGCAGTGCACATTACATGGCAAATAAATATATATATATATATATATATATATATATATATATATATATATATATATATATATATATATATATATATATATATATATATATATATATATATATATATATATATATATATATATATATATATATATATATATATATATATATATATATATATATCCAGTGCGCATTTAAGTGTCTCTATCGTTTGCTGTAGGAATACAACAGAGAGGTATCACAAAGCTAATCGAGGCTTTTAAAGTGACTATTTAGACACTCAACACACATAATCTTATCACGGTAATAGCACAAAAGTCCATTATAAAAACACATTCAGAGGGAAATGTTGAAAGCAGATATCCGACGAAATTGGATGAAGCACTAGAGCAGTGCTTGAAGCGAGCTGCCATTGATAATGTATGAGGTTATTCAGGCAGGGTGTGGCCTCTATGACTGTATCAAAAGAGGGTCTATAAAATAAATCTGCTAGCCACTTGAGCCTGCCAAGCGCCAGCTAATACACTGGCTGTTGGTCAGAATACGAAATACAGCTCGCCATTGATGACCAGCCCCTTTGCATGGCATGACAACCTCGATATGGCCAACAGCAATAATAGTTGTACATAAATGAATTGGCTACAGGAAAGGTCAGCCTCAATTGCACCACGAGGTAAGGACGATTCCAATGCCTGTCACGTAAGGGGACCCGCGAATCATTGATCATAGCCAAACTGACGCGGCTTGTGTTGGGGGGGGGGGGGGGGGCTGAGGAGTCTTAATGCGATAATGTGAGACCAATCATACAAACTTCCGTTTCACCATTCATCCCCTCCTGCCGCCACCGCCTCACCATTCATCCCCTCCTGCCGCCTCCGTCTCACAATTCATCCCCTCCTGCCCCCTCCGTCTCACCATTCATCCCCTCCTGTCGCCTCCGTCTCACCATTCATCCCCTCCTGCCCCCTCTGTCTCACAATTCATCTCCTCCAGCCGCCTCCGTCTCACCATTCATCCCCTCCTGCCGCCTCCGTCTCACCATTTATCCCCTCCTGCAGCCTCCGTCTCACCATTCATCCCCTCCTGCCCCCTCCGTCTCACCATTCATCCCCTCCTGCCGCCTCCGTCTCACCATTCATCCCCGCCTGCCGCATCCGTCTCACCATTCATCCCCTCCTGCCTCTTCCGTCTCACCATTCATCCCCTCCTGCCGCCTCCGTCTCATCATTAAGCAGCCCCAGCAGCCCAGACATTGTAACTCTACATTAGCAGAATCAACAACCGGTCATAATTCCTTTGGTGGCGTCATAAATTGGACATCACTTAACCTGGCCCCGTAACACCCACGCCGCTCCTCGGTCAGCGTATCTCATATACATCATAACGTCCTCCTTCGCAATGGGTACTTGTCGGCGGTAATAGCATTAGGCAGGCTCTTTCACTTAGCATACCTCACCTTCAAGCTGCGGACGCATCACCTTCCCTGAGAGAGGTTTCGGTTTGAAATACCCGGCTACCCAGACACATACTTCGTATGTGAGAGAACGCATATTCAACTTTCAGCCCATGTTTGTGACTCGTCTGTCAGGGTATTGCGTCCAGCTAGCTACAGAATGCTCACAGGCAGTAATGATGGCTCAGAGGTGTGGGTTAGATCGGACTGCGGGCCACACGACCCTAGATGACCCTACCGCTCCCTAACCCGCCACTCACAAGCACGGCTCAATAAGCTTGTCATTAACCTGTAATCGCTGTTCGCTGCCTGTTTGTACTGAGTAACATGCTTGAAATGTGCTGCTTGAATTGTGATACTTGTTGAGTGTACGCTGTGAGCGCTTCTACATAATGATTGCATTTGAGGCCAGAAATAGGATGCTAGCAGAGTAAGCTGATGTGAGTGTTGGAATATGACAGTTTACATTTGATGCTAGAAATAAGATGCGTGAATTGTAAAGTATATGTCGAAAGGTGCTGCCACTTTTTTGATGCTTGAAACGTAAAGCGTATTGTACCTTAGGAAGCGGTAATGCGCGATGGAAGCGGTAACGCGCGTCTGAAGCGGTAACGCGCGTCTGAAGCGGTAACGCGCGATGGAAGCGGTAACGCGCGTCTGAAGCGGTAACGCGCGTCTGAAGCGGTAACGCGCGATGGAAGCGGTAACGCGCGTCTGAAGCGGTAATGCGCGATGGAAGCGGTAACGCGCGTCTGAAGCGGTAACGCGCGTCTGAAGCGGTAACGCGCGATGGAAGCGGTAACGCGCGTCTGAAGCGGTAACTCGCGTCTAAAGCGGTAACGCCCGATGGAAGCGGTAAAGCGCGTTTGATGGGTAACACACAATAGAATAATTGCTACACCAAGTTATGATATATAGACCAGTACCGGCGTCATGTTGGTAGATTGCTCTTTCCCCAGTCATTCGTTCATATCTCTAGTGTCTCATCATATCCCGGGTCAGGGTATGGGATGAGCGTGACGTAGATACGGGGGATTCTATACGGTAACAGGACAGTGGCACAAACAATCCTGGACACGTAGTCATCCACTGATAGGAGCGTAATCCGCCATGTTTGCCACACTGCATTATTGAGGTCGTATAGCTTCTACCCAGTCTGTATATAGACTCCCCCCCACACACACACACACACGTGTCATACAGTGGAAGGTGGGCAGGGCACTTCGTCACTGAAGAGATTGGCTCGGGTGAATAGTCGTTATGGACGATGAGCTAACAGAAAAGTTGCGGTGTGAAATTTATAAAACTCAAATAGAATAGTCACACGTACCATCAACCAGTATCAGATTTCAGGAGAGTCTGCCTCTTTAGTTGCAAGAAGATGTAAATAATTGGCAGATGCCTCAGGTAAATAAAGATGGGCAGAACACAGGATGCACTATTCATTGCAGCATCCGCTCCAGCCTCCACTGGTTACTGCAACCTTGAGTGGCATATGCTTTTAATATTAATATGCAATCTTTGTTAGTGATGGCCAGCAGCAAACGGTACACTACTACGGCCCATCAGCCAACTCGACATAGCTACTGCATACAGCTATTCGCTATTAGAGCGTTGAGGAACTTATTCTTATAGACAGACATTCACAAACAGCTTCTTTCATGTGTTTTCATATCAAATATGTCATTCCCAACAGCGCTACAGTGAGATATACATCATACTCCATATGTTTTATCGTTTGGCATAAATACACAGTGGTTTTTCACATAATGACCAGGTAACGGTTATGATGGTGACGTGTTTATTACCAGCCTGTTATGGGCGATGACATACCACGTTGTTGCTAATATATCAGCTCTGTCTAATGTACGTTTTCAGGTGCATTGTTTACGGCATCATTTACCACATCACCATCAGTCTGACTCACCTCAACGGACACTTGCTAATAGTTTATATTGTATTTATAAGTGAAACGAAGGGTTTATATTCGCTGATGGCGTCGTATAAATATAACATACACTGAACATTGGCCGTGGCATTAAGACATGAGCAACGCTCACGGGAGGCTTTCTGGAGGGCGAGAGAGAGGTGTGTTGGTTATCGGCGTGTGGCTGTTCACCACTAACACACGCCCGCCATGCTCCTGTTCCACACCCACACAACCTCTGACAAAAAACCCCCAACAGATTCCTTCTTAACAGTAACCTTTAAGAACGGCGCGTTTTACGAGGCTTTTATCGCAATACGGAATATACATTAGCGCGCGTTAACAGAACTGCATGGGAAAATCAATCCAATCTACATTGACCATGCTGATGTGATGCATATGTCAACACAGTTGTCATGTGTTACCAATGATGTGACGTCACCAGGAAGGTTATCAATATAGATCATTTTATATCAATATGATCCATAGATCGTGGAAGACTTGCGACTACTCGAATGACTGTCGGAGTCATTTCATACAACTTTATATCGCAGTCTAGTGGGATGATGCCTCGCCCATAAACGCACAAGGGTCTGCTTGTTGATCTATGGGACTGCGCGCGCAACAAACACGCCAACAAGGCCGTGAACAAATCGAGCAGTCGACTAACGGGCTGCTCTCTAGAGTGCAAAAACACACGAGCTAATTATAGGTGTGAAGCCTCCTTGTTTTTGTCCCTCGGATCCCGGTTTAGTATTCCTCGGTGACTTTCCACGTAGATCAAAGGGAAGGGTTGCTGTGACGCGCGATTGATGATCGTGTACACACGGGGAAGCTGGACACATGGCTTCGCGTCAAGTAGGTCTCCGTCAGTGTCGTATCTACCTCAAATCGCCATGCGTTTGATATCATGCAGTTGAGATGGCTGGCATGAGCCGGGACCCCCTTCGCTAAGTGAAAAGCATCACCTTATAAGAATCATTTCAAAGACTTGGAGGAACCTGACCTCAAGATTGAAATCCGACGTGGTTGAAAATTATTCAGAAAAAGTCAGGTTGTATATGTTTGCAGCAAGACATGCTTACCATGCAGAGAATCGCCTGAAGCAGTCAACCGTGTGATGACGCTCGCCAGGCCATTCTACACGCACAGCACGGCCGCCATCTCAGGTGATCGCATTCAGAACACGTATCTAATTGTGCAATCCATAGCTCAGTTATATTGTGACGAATGATTGCGACGGGGGAATGCAGCGTGACGTGGTAACGTGATAGCTACCCTGGTCGTATAGGTGCTATGCTTTATTCCCAGGAGAAATAAGAATGTTCGCTATATTAATCTCCATTCTAGAGGTGGATGAGGAAGATTTACCGTTTTTATTTATGTCTCTGAGAGATGAGAATGTTAATTATTGATTAGATTTTTTTGTCATATTTCATATTATTTACCATACGTTTCTCAGTTCCATAGAGAGACGAGAATGTTGATTTTTTTTTCATGATCAGAATAGTAGCCGTTTTTCTCTACATACTAAAGAGAGATGAGATTATTTACCATATTTATCTATATACAAATGAGACATATTTACCATATTTCGCTATATAATGATTACAGGTGAGAAGATTTACCATATTTTTTTCATCAATGAAAGAGAGATGAGAGAAGTAACCTTATTTCCCTCCATTTGAATGAAGGATAAGAATATTTATCCAATTTATCTATATTTAAATGAGACATTAGAATATTTACCATATTTTGTTCATAAATGAAAGAAAGATGAGAGTATTTACCTTATTTCTCTCAATACGAATGAAAAATAAGAATATTTACTATTCATCATTCTATTCGAACGAGAGATCAAAATATTTACCATATTTCTCGCTATGCGAATGAGACAAGAGAATATGTTTCATCATTAACGAATGAAAGTTACTTACTAAATTTCTCACTGAACAATGGGAAGAGACAATATTAACCATGGCATCATGTCTCATTGTGTAGCCTCTATACACCTCACACATGATATCACATATGACTGTCACTCCCTTGACACTTGAAGCTTCTGGACAGTTTATGCTTCACACCGTATTAACGTTCTTGAGACTCGTATTTTTACTATCGTATCAGTTACCGCCACCACGTCTTCGTGATAACAGTAACCATAATTATCATTTTTCAAAATCACAATTTCTTTGGTGTACCAAATATGGACTCATAACTGCCTCATTTTTTGTTATTCCCAATCCCACTAAATCACGTAAATGCAAGCGGGGATGTCTTCGATACTCTCTCGCAATTAATATCCCACTTATACAAATTGCATTAGCATGCATAGTCCAGCATCCCAATTAGGCTGGACGTAGTAGCTTTTGCTACCTCCGTCATTGAGCCATATGGAGATGGATAATAAAGCGCTTTCGTGGGGCTCTCATGGGTATTGCATGAGGTCGTTCAGTCAGGGCCAACCCGTATGACTGAACGCACACCGGGCCCATCAAATAAATCTGCTTGCTAAGCAAAAAGTACCCATCTTGAGTGATGCAGCAACTGACGAAAGCCTAGTTAGATGGGGTACTGTCGGCTAGTTGTACCGTCGACAGCGCCCGTGACCCTCCTGCTGCGTCAGTGTGTCACCGACATAGTGTCACAGCAGGGTGCATGCAACACATTCTTTACTTTTCACCAGAAGGCTACAGGTAAGCATCACCATAACATCGAATAGTACAACGCATTAGCAAAACACCATTGGTAATTCACAGCATCACCTTCTCTGGTTAACTCTTCAGTTACTGACGTAAATGTCTGATTTTCCTTATGAGCCATTTTTTAAGGCATCACGTTTGATTTACATTGAATAATGCCCAGTAATGTGACGCGTCCCAGAGTACAGAGGCAAATGCAGACAGGCAGTGCATTATTCATTTCCAACTTATGTTCGGTCAGACATTCAGACATATAGTAGCCAAATAATATAATCTGAGTGCACTACATCATGTAGGCATGAATACAAAAGGGTTCGTACTAAGTACTCCCAGTAAATGGTCGCATTAAGATAAAGTGTTTCACGCTGTCACATGGATGCACAGAGCGCACATCTCAGCCGACGGGATGAGTGTCACAAATTGTCACTGCACACGCTCAAATTGAAATGGACCCCGGGATGCATTTACACAGGATTTATACATCGTTGTGTGGCACTAGTTAGCTATTAGGAGCGTTTATGGATGTGGGTCAATATGGCGAGCAATAAGCGTCCATGATGCTTATTGGGTCGCTTTGTCTGCTGCTGTATCTGCTGCCAGACTAGGATCAATAAGAGATGACAGACGGACTATACTGAAACATGCCCGCCCCCCCCCCCCCACACCCTCTCATCCTAGCCCCCATTGCGGTGACACATTGGGGTGACACCATTGGGGTGACACCATTGGGGTGACACATCAAGTCACGACACGTGGTCTCTAATTCATTTTGCACTCGGACACCATTTGCTTGGCAGCTAATGACGTTATCTGGTCTAGGTTTAAGTGGATACAGATTGATAAAGAGTTTGACGTGGCATTTCAAAGCAACGATTGATACATTCAATCATTCCAAGATGTCTCACTCAAACCTTAACTTATACACTCGAACTTTACACATAGTCATCTAGTAGCAGCGGAGCGTTGGTGCATTGCGTTTCAATTGGCACTGCTCAGATAAGAGGTCCATTTCGAGACTGCAATCATTGTCGCAAACTCACCCAGACCATATTAATGCTTTAAGATCCCGCATGATCGATGATGTCCTAGAACAATATAACGGTGCGTTAAGTATGTTTCGGCCTATACGGATCCCCTTAATAGTGTGAATGCTGCTCCCCCACCCCATCAGTGACAGACTATGCGGTTCTGCGTCAACTAATCAACTCTACATTATGTTGCTTAACGCAGTCTTTGTTGATAGAGCAATAGCTATTTACAGTGATTCTCATACACTTACGTGTATACCATAGAGCATACATCACCATAAGATACGGCGAGCAGCTGCGCTCAAACATAACCCCAAACGCTATATCAACTACAGCACACCACTCAACATGGGACTCGCCAGATAATACTATATGAATATTTTATAATGCAAAGTAAATGTGTTACTTAGCCGCGCGGAATAGTTTGATATACAAGAGAAAATTTTGGTTGGAAATATAAGATTGTCCGCGTTGGTCATACTGCCAGTACTATCATTAGTATGAAAGGAATGCAGAGTAATATACAATCGGCACAATGCTCAATAAAAAAATTATAATTTGAAGTCATTCAACCATCAAAATATTTATATCAGCTCATTGGGCAAAACATACGGCCATCATCAATTCTGCTGTGAATTATTCTCCAAAGTAAACTCAGGCAAAAATGTGCCTTAAAGGTGAACAATACTTGTTGGAGGTAGTTCACCTCAGCCGTATACATAATTAATTCATCACACGGAAGAACCCGTACCTTCTACACTAAACACGCAGCATATTTATGACTTGACAAGCATGACGATGATATGATTATTTCAAACACACCACATATTCTACAGATGTCGTGTCATACATGCACCATTTGGAATATTTGGTGAATCACTAATCACATTTGCAAACATTCTGCAAAGTAACACATATAAGAGCAACGAGGATCTCTCCGAGCAATGGATTTATTTTACCCATGAGTAACCTTCAATGCTTTGTATTCTAGAATGACGTCACACGGGACTTATTCATACAGCTATTACGTACCTGTTATTATTGTAAATTGCTGATTATGAAGTCACGTGACATTACTGATCTAGGTTGCCATGTAAATCATTCAAATTGGTAACAAGAAAATCCTGGTGCATAGAACTACTGTCAGTCTCTGATGTAAACGGCCGTAAACAGCGAACAATATGCATTGTAAATGACAAGTACGATGACTGTATCACCGCCGTGCTAATGACAAATGACAGCGATGAATCACAGAACGAATAAAGCCGAAATGCAAAAACAAGCCTCCGCTGAATATATTGACAAAATCATTCGCAAACCCAGTTTTCATCATCATTAGTTTTTATATAAAAAATAGCATCCATTCTACAAGTTGCAATTTCAAGATTGCATCGAAATAGGAAGAACAATTATGAGGCAGGAAAAAAGAGTCACTTGTCGTTACTACCGCCTCAGCTTCACGTGCCGCGTCGCACACCTCAGCGTCCCGTGCCGCGTCGCACAGCATCACTCAAGTCCAATATGAGACACGTACAATCCAATCCAATCTCTCTCTTCCATTTCAATTTCCCAGATAAACGAATTCTGCAATCTGTTGAAGTCGACAGAATAGCGTAGTGGCCATTGCTGGTGCTATATATATATCGCCAAGACTCGTCCGTCATCACGTGGGACAGCCTAAAGGAGATTGAGAAAGCTGGCCTGATCGACCAAAGAGAAGATGACGGCACGATCTACCGGAAATACGAGTAGCGCTGCTTACGGTCGGCTCCTGATGGTGACCAGCACGGTGCATGACAGCACATTGATTTCATGTTGAATGTGCGCATCATAACGCTAATTATCTATTCCAGTGTGTCTATTATACCAGCTCCGGTAATCATGTCTTCGAGAATGCCGTCACTGGAATATACTCTTAGTATGCATGGTGAACTTAGGCCGATGTTTAGGAACCAGTGATTTCCTTAGCAGCCGTTCTAATACAGGCTTGCTGTAGCGTGGGCGGTTATAAATTGGCCAGTTAAGCCATGTCTGATCACTTGTTAGCACTATACAAAGGCCGTGTGAGGACAGAGTGATTTACATCGGTTCACTAAGCCGCGCCTTAAGTAGCTATTGTGTCAACGATTCATTGCATATGTAGATGTCAATTACCCGGATGCTTCATAGATTAACCATGAGGTCTTGGGTTGCTGGCCCCAGGTTAAGACAGTGGTTAGGTACTGCGCTGTCGATACAACTACCATTACCAAGGATGCCGTTAAGGCAATGCCACTCAACTCCGTTTCGTTTTAAATCCCATATCAACACCACTTAATTTGGCAATCATAATGTTTTTATCATTAGGTTCAAGAGTGTAGAGGTAGGTAAACATTATTATTATAGGTAGCCAACATTTACGGCTGTTCCTTTCCTATTGCTGTGCCTACGGTTGGTAACTCGGCGCCAGCTGTAGATTCACTCAGAGACTTAGAGACAGCCACGTCCCTGACCCATCATGATAACCAATTTCCTCCTCCACCGCGACGTCTTCATAAAGATTCCTGTTCACCAAGCCTTCGCTCGACTCGTTCTGACACATACTATAATCACACCTACCGGTCTTCACCAAGCCTTGCTTAACCAACACTTGCCTTTACCCACGCTCATCTTTACCTGAATCCATTTTACCAGATTTTCCAATATCAAGATACAATATTTACCGAACCTGGCCCTGTCCGCGACCGGGATAGATTCACCCCCACCCTAAGTCCAACTGTCGCTGACCTCAAATGGTTTGCGCGAAGTGGATTTCCTTGAACACAAACAGCATTGTCCGAAACCACTGTACATGACTTGTGGCAGGCTTTTGGGATTATATTAACGGGTGACATGAAAATCGATGCAGGACTTTATGGGATTTCGTCATTTCATGGTTAAGTACAGTCACTGGGCTCTTCCAGTCCATTGCAATCGGAGTTAACGTAACGTTATTTGTCAATAGCAGCAGTAGAACCTGCACTTGGAAGGTCTTGATATCGTTCGCGAAAGCAATGACATGATCGCCAATATCTTGATATTATAGTGACGCAACAGGGATGCTACATGGCAACGAAATGCGATCATATGATGCACTCTAAACACTAAAGGTTCCACATGGAACCTGTAAAGGTTCTATGTACCCGGTATAGACAACGAACCTTTTAAGGTTCAATTTTGTATGGGGTTCATCAAAGAACTCTTATCAAAGGTTCATTATTCGGAACCTTCAAAGGTTCTTTTCTCCCCCCGCATATGGAACCTTTAAAGAACCCTTATCAAAGGTTCATTCTCAATATATTGCTTAATAGGAATTCCAGTCGGCATCGAGTATGTTGCCTGATGTGTGTGTGTGTGGGGGGGGGGGCTGTTTGAAATGATCCTTTACCTGTGATCACATCATGGAGTCGCAGGTAACGCGTGCTTTCTTACACTCTTACCGCGATTGCATTTAGTTAATTGCGAGGGGAGCAGTAAATCTCGGTCTGATGAGAGTCAGCATTGTGCTCCGTGATGCATTATTAAGATTTAGATTAATGGAATAGTGAGTGTCATCGCCTCCTTGGATGGCGACGTGGGCGTGCGATGCCATCTCACGCCTGCTAGACATCGTGGGTATCCATACTAGAGGATCCACGACCCACCTCTCTGAACGCAGCTTGCGGCGTCGACATCATGACGGCTTTTAACCACTCACACTTGGAGTGCCTAACTGGCGGCACTCCCTTGTCATCGAAGACGTATATAAACTCGTGGTACACATGAAATGGGGTAAACGGAGAAAATCAAGGGTAATTAGCACTTGCTATCATCATCCATGTCGTTAACCGAGATGGATGACGATCACCAATACAAAACTGACCCATAACAGCCTGATCCGTCAGCAGCGCACCTTGATACTGTGAATGCCTCAGAGGATGGCATCCTACCTCAGCTTTATATACACTTTAAACAGCCCCACATATGAAACATGTGCCTCATTTTTACCAAACATGTGCCTCATTTCATCAAACATGTGCCTCATTTCATCAAACATGTGCCTCATTTTACCAAACATGTGCCTAAGTTCATCAAACATGTACCTAATTTTACCAAACATGTGCCTCATTTCACCCAACATGTGCCTCATTTCACCAGACATAACTTAATAATAAGATAGACCTCATTATATTGACATGTACAGTCATTATTCCTGTGCAACCAATGGGTCCTGGCTTTCATATTGACGCATGTGACCTCCTGTTTACACCCCAGGTAATAAAATATTCATATAGCACACAACCCTTCAGAAGGGACATTACGATGCTACCCCCCCCCCCCCCCCCCCTCCCACGCCCCAGTTACGTGTAGAATCATGCGTTATCTCTATGAATCATGCGCTATTCATTGGCTTCGTTTTATCGCCTATTTACGACGCGTGGTACATCACACAGTCATTAGGACGAAAGCACCATCATCAGTGCAGTTTTGAGTGCTACATCCCATTCGATAATCGTGTTTAATTTATTACACGTGATCTGGAATATGAACGGTTAACACGTCGGCACAATTTGAGATGCAGACTCAATTGTACAGATTTATTCAGCACGTTATAGGCATCAACCCATCGTGAAATGCCACTTCAGCAGTAATGGCGGGCTGCTTTTGTGTGACCATGAGGCGACAAAGGAACTTAATCTGTTTCTTACAAATGCAATCCTTCCCGCTTACATGTCCCTTTTTAGTACACACAGGACTTTATGGAGTGTTCATTATCCCTCCATGGACATTTGCTTCACCAAGACAACACATCCTGGATTTATGGGAACGATGTCATGCATAGTTAATGAGCTGATCCTGTCCTATAACCGTCCTAACACGGGACCAGCTTCTACCTCAACACACAGCCACGTTAGCCGATCACTGTGTGTACAGGCCGTGTGATATTTAGGGTGAACTCGATCTGTGCGTTTGAGCAGGTGTGTGTTTTCATGGTTTACGGTAATGGAATATTTCTGTATATCATAGTGATTGATTTGACCCGCCTGCTAGTGACGTACAAACTTTACACAGTGGCTGATTTTGCTAGGGCTGCTATATGAAACATGACCCATTAGCACCCATCAACTGTTAGTAATAGGACGGGAATCGATCATCACCCTCAGAACCACGTTCAGTGCCTCATATACAGAAATGCGCAGGTGTGTCTGGCACAAAACTTGCCAATATCTTAAGCAGAATTTCCATCCCGGTGTTTTCATTCTGTTCCGAAGACGTCACGTCATGTAGGAGGATGTCTTCTCCATACAAATCAGCCAACTCAGTAAAAAGCTGCTATTCCATAAGATATACAGAGCAGTAAAACAGAGAAACCATTAGCAGATGTTTGCTCAACGAGGACACCACATATGTAGGGAACCAGAAAGGCGCATGTATGTTTTTACGTCATTACAACAGGAAACTCGTCCATACGTCTAGAATGGGGTACTTTTATGCACTACGTCGATGTATTATGCGACACTGGACTATGTCATCAAGTGCGATTAATATGCAATGGTTGCTGATGCATTCTCTTGACCTGATTTACCATCTTCAGCATTGACGAACGATCCCTTCACGCGCAGGTGTGTGTAAGATGATGGTGCGGCATAGCGGCTATACACGATGGACTGTTTTACGATGACGACACAGAGCCATGTCATTATATGTCATCTGTGATTTCTAAATCTTAACCACAACTCAAGACCTCATACGATCCAGTCCATGCGGCAGATATATCCCCCTTCCTTTTAGCTGTTGCATGGTTAATGCATGCTATACTTATAAAACAATATTGCTGTATATCATTTGAGCTGTATCAGGTATATACTGGCTCCCACCATCCCTTCTACCCCCCGCCCCTATAACCCAGGCATAACGCCCTACACCACACCACACCACACCTACCTCACCGCCCCCCCCCCCCCCCCCCCCACCCCTTCCCTCTCGGAATTCACAAGTGAACCCATGGAAGAGACGAGACGGCTCTATAGAGGAGGGATCATTCGCCAGATGGCGTCCGCACACGGCGTGCACGCCTCAGAGGCGTATCGTGACGGCATGCAATCTAACCGACGATATGCCAGCCCCTCTCATTGTCAATGCCATTCAGATGCGCTTAAGCAGCGTCTGCTATACATACACTTGCAGCATCCGCATTTTGATATTGAATTCGCATGCCATTATGGCGATGATAAAAAGTCCTGCGGCGACTCCAGTTTTACGCGTTCTTGCATAAAGTATGTTAAGCTCCAAGGACGTGAGAGGACGCTGACAGACAGGCGCGTCATACAGACACCTGTAGCAACCCAGCCTCACCCTAGCAGCTTACACGCCGGGCAGTTGACACAAGGCCCGGCCAACGTACAATCACCGCTGAGCTTCACAGGAGAACTCGCTCCAAGAATTAGCGCCATAAGGGCTGGGTGATTTACTTAGCTTTGGTAAGCCGTGCATAAAGAAGCTATTGTATGGTCGATGTATGACCCGTGTGGGTGTTACCAGTCGGCGTATGTCACTATGCTGTATTGTTTTGTAAGAGCCACATTGTGTAGTGTAAGCTTTGTGTTGGATAGGGGCGAGGGGTGAGAACGGGACCCTCGTCATCACACTGACCCGAATACCACAAGTAACACATCATTTCATCAACAGGCACAATCCATGCTGCGTTCTCTGTAGAATTATTAAACGAATACTGCTTCATTGTGCTCAAGCAATCTGAGAGTAATGTTGATCAAATTCAGCCCGCGCTTGAGCTGAACGCTTGGCTTCATGCGGTATCCATCGGTACGACCAATTCCGTTTTGTTGAGTCTATCTGATGTACCAAAAAGCACAAATAGATCTTGCTCTGTGACATTCGGTCAATAAAGGCAAGGTCGCGGCCACAGGTGCGCGGTTGTCTATACCAAGTTTCCGAGCGCTAAGCAGTTGCCGAGCCCCGAGCGCTCGGAAGCTTGGCATCGGGAACCGAGCGCCTGTGGTCGTGGCATCCAACCGACACGCCCCACCGATACTGTGTATTGGTCATTTATTAGGAATCATTGATCAAGGAACAAATGCTGGTCATAAAGGCAATAGATGTCACTGCGTAAATTGCTTACTGTGTGCCCTGTCATGTGTTGAAAGGCCTCGCGAGTTTTGCTGAAATGCCCAACATCAACTATAGCGAGCCATACATTCAAATACTTAAATATTCTTATCTGGCAATAGCAGACTATAGTGCGAGCACACGAGCGTATTACCAGGCCGTTATACAGCAGGCATAATGGAATAACTGAATGGGAAATGCAACAAATGTATGATACGCAATTCAAAGACGATGAGTTTTTGGCCCTAACGCCTCGTCGGAATTAGCCGGAGTAGCACTGGAATGGTTAATGGAAAGCACGGGGCACGATAGAGCTTTGTACTTGCTTTGCTACTCATTGTACTTACTTTGCTACTCATTGTACTTACTTTGCTACTCATTGGTCTTACTTTGCTAATCATTGGACTTACTTTACTGCTCATTGTACTTACATTGCTGCTCATTGTACTCACTTTGCTATTCATTGTACTTACTTTGCTATTCATTGTACTTACTTTGCTATTCATTGTATTTACTTTGCTACTCATTGTACCTTCTTTGCTACTCATTGTACTTACTTTGCTATTCACTGACTTATTTCCTCGAAGGAAACCCTTTAATACCCAAAATAAGCCAACATCCGACACAGGTCTCTGAAGCGAAACAAAACAAGCCGTCATTTCACAACAGTGTAACCATAAGACAAGATCCAGACGAGAAAACTATGGTGATCCCTCTTCAGACGGTAGCGGAAACTGATTGAAATAAGAGCCCTACTCGGGATAGAGCATTAGGTATGTTGCGCACGCACCAGCTGTCTGTCACAGACGAGGTCCACTTAACTAGCCATCAGTAGCACCAGACAGTGTGTGCTGCCATCCCGGGCGAGGTGTATGGCATGCCTCGATCACGATCTATCCCGGGCTAGGTGGACGCCAATGCCGCGATCACGGTTCATACTAGACAAATGGATAGATGAGTCCGCCGTATGATAGGACATTCTTACGAGGACTGAAAGTCAACGACTTGGAGGGTGATTTGTTTGTTATGATGAGCGCAATTTATCGGAAGTTTCTGTGTTCAATTTGGTTTAGAGGGCTTATTCACCGTCCGTCTTAATGCTCTTATAGACTGTATAGCGATCTGCGGGACGATAGAGGAATCCATATTGGTTCAAGGAGTTCATACAAGATCCCCTTCATCCTGCGACACACGAACACCTGTAAACGCCATCAAGCTGGCTGCACATGCAAATGAAGCATTGTATATGCAGAATGCCATTGCTATCACCCATCACGTGATGCATATATGTAAATGAGGTATCCCCCGTGATGCTGTATCCCATGCGTGGGGTAGGATCAAGGGAAGCACGAGGCTCATACATCGCGATTACAAGCTGCCATGCCAGTATTATTTGCTTCCATAAGCCATGGACCAGGTACAAACAGCGCCGCACGTAACCACACTTACGACAATATGCACTTTCTGAGTGCGTTACGCGCTCAGTCATCCCATTTTAGATTTAAAAGTCAAATCTCCATATTTCGCCCGACAAGAAAGAGGCCCTTGAAAAAAGAGGCGTTGGAGATGGGCTCGATTGGCTGGGGTGGAGGGAAGGATGGAAGTGGGGTGGGGGGGGGTGGGTTGGGGGTGTTTTGCGAGCGTTCTAGACAGAGATGATGCGGAGAGGGCGTTCGGATGACTGTGTACTCTGTGATGGGAGCGTACAACTCGCTATTTATAAAAAAGTGTATTACCGACGTCGATACACTACAACGCGTCACATCTCCCGGCAGGGACGATTCGTATCATGGACATATACATTGATTGAGCGGGATCAACGGTCTCATATATTTGATAAATACCAGGCCGTTATGCTGTTATTATCATTCATAACGCCCACGCCAGCATGCTTCAGCTGTTGCAGAGGATGAGATGCGCTCACCTCGGCTGCGGGCCCCAAGGCCACGCTGGCACATTAGCGTGGTAAAGCACATCTTCTGCATCACGTTCGCTCTCAGGCATGCGTGCCTAAATCACGCGGGAGCACGTTTTCTCCCGAGACTGTCATATGGTCACCAGAGCGTCAAACCTCAGGCAGTCTCTGTAATGAACTCATTAACCACCAAGTTCGGAATAATTATTCCACCAAGGCCGGTGTAGCAGGCCAGATTAATAAATCTATATATATAGTCTGGCCTAGGCCAAAATATACCCCGGGGTGTAAAGTAGCCCAGACTCGTTTATACCCCGGGGTATATTTCGGTCTAGGCCAGACTCTACTCCTCTTGTCCAGATTATACCCCCATTTCATAAATAAGTAATTGCAAAGAACTTATTTTCATCGCGATTTTGAAAGTACATTTTCGACCTGGTCACACAATAGATATAACAGCACTTTGAGTGAATACATTTCTTTTTCAGCTGTGCTATATCTTGGCCTGTTACACCGGCACACTTAACCCCCCACCCCCTCCCCCCACAGACAGGTGCTGCTCTCTGTGACAGGTTGATGATACACACAGCTCGGTCACCGACCAATGAAGACTGCACGCAATCAGAAGATATCATATGAACTCTCACGTATATAATGACTTCCTGATGGCTAGCCTGCTGCGGGAGATTTAGTGCGCAATTGCAGCTGCGATATGTGTTTTTTGGTTTATGGCTGAGGTCGTGATCAGACGTGCCTCACGAGGGGCTGCTGGTAGCGTGCAACACCAACTCATCCCCCTTATCCTACACAATAGGCCGTTCCCTCAAAGAAAAAATACGCTGCAAATAGTAACGCCATCCGTTCTATTATATAGGGAATTGGCAAAAAAAGAGAAGAGAAATCCGTGGGATTGCACTGGTGTGTCGCCGAACTAGATTATTCAGCGAGGCAGATTCTCGGTGTATTCATTAAAACTTCCCCCGGTTGACAAACGGTACGTGGGTCAAGTTACCCAATAGTCCCGGGCGCCCACGCAACAAATCAGACCCGAGTCTTAATAATCAAAACATGGTTACGCGAGCCACAGTTTATTACCGCTTCTCTTCAACAAGACATTAACACAGCGTTATGTTAGATTCAATCCATTGTTACCATTCGTATTGGCGTTATGGAGCATTTAGAGACCGGAAGCGATATAAGTGTGTGTTACAATCTGCTACATCCGCTGATGCTTATTGCCAATAGAAGAACTGCGTGTTACCCATTAGCTATGAACACAAGACTTCTGATAGCATTGCTACACCAGCCCGTCCACACAACAACACTGCTACTGCACACGCTAATCAGCTTATTACAGGGTGAGGGCAAACACAAGCCCGAAAGAGGTGTCCCGGGAGTTAACAACGGCAATAATGAACCTCTAAATCACACTGTATGATTAGTAGCATCGGGAAACAATCTAGGAGCATTAGAGGAGGGACAAATACAGAGGATGGAGGCAACAGCAGTCATTCAGGTTGACAAGAGAGGCAATGTGTGGCTTGGGGAGGGCAGAGCGGGTTTTAGGAGCAGGACGAATTGCAGTCCGTAAGGCACGTGTAACGGCTTGTAGCAACGACGGTTGTTTGTGAATGGCGGGAGACGGCACTAGGGATGATTTCTGGTCACTTATATGAGATGTCAAGCGTTCACATAGATATAACTATGTATAAAGCATTATAGAAATCATTGATAGCTCGGTGGGAAATGGTGGTATCAGGCTTCAGTAAGGTGTGGAAGATTTCGATGGTTAGCTTGACAGGCAAACCGAGCAAATTAGCGAGCAATTAGCATTTCTTAAAGCGCATTACATTACCTACAACATTTACTTACAGCGCAAACCATTACTTGACAATAACTTGCAAGTCACCGTTGATATAATCATATCACACAGCGGCACGGTAACCGACAGATGCAGCGTACCCCACAACAATGTAATCACGGGAGATGGATGGGATGGACCCAGCCTCTGTATCCGCACGGAAGCTGGATGCCATAAACAAGCCTCCTTTGTACAAAAGAAATTGCAGTCCAAATCGTGGCAGATAGCATATGATATCAATTTGAACAGTGCCGTTCATCCACTGCCTACTTGATGTATTCTGAACATCAAGGCTAATTTCTGATCGAAATGTGCGGCTCGGATCCCAGAGAACCCTACGCGTTGTGCTGTGTTTTTGAGGGTCTGCGGTATGCGATGAGCGACGCCGAGGAGAGGGTAGAGGCAATAGATCCCGACTATCGTTAAGGCAAGATGAGATTGAACCACTATGGGAACAGCTTAAGCATTAAGCGGCAGGAGATGGGGCTGAGCCGGACTTATCGTGCCCAGGCTGGTGCCGTTCATATTCAATATCCCCGGCATGTTGACACATGCTTCATCGCCGTCAGCATTCCCCGGGGACCCCCTCCATTCCCCTCGACACACCCGCGGGGACCCCCTACTCTCCCCCAACACACCCGCGGGGACGCCCTCCTCCCACCCATGGTTTTCCTATTGTCTGACGGTGGCCCTGGAATCTGTAGGGTTGTTATTAGGCCGTTAACAGGTAGCCGAGAGCTCAATCAGTTACCTGATATCATTGTTAATGATTGAAAAGTAACAGCTGACGACACTGTTCACGGGTGTTCTTAGCTTTACGTCTATCCGGATAGGCTCTGGCGCAGTGGTAATACATGACGTCATAGATATTCTGCTACTGAGGGTGACAAGAAGCTCCGCGTACTGATGTAGCTTATCTGTGGTCAGTCTGTCTACCGTGTCTTAGTCAAAACGTTGACCAGCTGACACATGCCTTGCTTCTCTTTGAGCTGAAGCCATCTGTAACATGAGCGCCGTCACATCATCATCGACATGTGGGTCATGTTGAGGATCATCCATTGGGCCATTCCAATAATTGATGTTTGTTAAGTACTGCCGTTGCCAACGGCCCTACAAACAGTTCTAGCTATCTCATAAATAAATAAGTGTTTTATCATTTCAGCACACAGTCGACTTTGGTACCCCCATCACTACAGATACGTTCTGATGGATGTCGAATCCACGCGCGCGAGTTGCGGCATCAGAGCAAAACACGGCCTGTATCCCTAATGGTATATTGGAACATGGGCCATAATCCAGCCTCCAAATTGGAAGTTGTTGCCGCTGGACGGTTTCCTAGCGACCACCCTGATTGTGTGACGTAATACAGCCAGGATGGTTACAGTTCACCTTAATCGGTCTGTGTGCAGCTTCCCGTTCTTTTGCTATGGAGACAAGAGGGTATCACAAAAGGTATCAGAAAAAGAGGGTACCAGAAAAAGATAGTACAAGAAAAAGAGGGTAACACAAAAAGAGGGCACCACAAAAAGAAGGTACCAGAAAAAGAGATACCAAAAAGAGGGTAACACAAAAAAGTGTACAACAAAAAAAGGGTACAACAAAAAGAGGTACCACAAAAAGAGGGTACCAGAAAAGGTTAGGATATGACGTTTCCAGGCCCGTCTACCATATATAGGTGTCATGTACGGATACAGGTGCCAGAAGCGAGTACCTTTTACCAGACACCTGAATGCGTTTCGGGTTCCTGATGCGAGGTACCAGACACGGGTACCTGCTATTGGCACAACTTACGGGTACCAAACAACAACTACATAAATCAAACAGGTGTCAGGTTGGGGGCAAGGGATGTGGTTCAAACATGAACATATTATGTTGTAGAGGAACTGATCCCAGTTAAAGTAGTCAAAACGACCCAATTGACTGACAACATCAGTTCTAGTGGTCAGTAAGTGTCCATTCTCGCCGATCTATACCCCCCCCCCCCCCACCCCATCCTTGTCATATCCACCCCTCCATACAATCCGTCACACGTGACCATAGCCAGCTCAGCCTGACTCACTAGTAAGGTGGGGTCAGCCATGCCGATCCCGGCAAGGTCATCATCCTCATGTTGGTACACATAAGGCGGCACGGGACCCGCGGATCCTCGCTGCAGAGACCTCCTCATCGGTAACCTTGTTGGGAAATTGAATTTCACACATGACCGGGGGCTGGTTTAATGTCAGGATTCATAGAGACCCGGGTGACGGGCAGTAAGTCACGTGAACGATTCTACCAATCAGAGGCAGCTAATTACACATTGTTCGGCGGCGTCGGTCAGGGGCTGTTTCAGATGACGAATAAGCCGGGAAGGGAAAGTAGAGTTATTTTACAAGTTGTCGTCGTTAATGTCGTCGTCATGCTAAATGCTGGCAACGTCGTCGTCCGGGCTATCGTAGTCAACGTCTTCGTCGTCCGGGCTACCGTAGTCAACGTCTTCGTCCGGGCCACCGTAGTCGACGTCGTCGTCTGGGCCATCGTAGTCGACGTCGTCGTCCGGGCCACAGTAGTCGACGTCGTCGTCCGGGCCACCGTAGTCGACGTCTTCGTCGTCCGGGCCACTGTAGTCGACGTCTTCGTCGTCCGGGCCACCGTAGTCGACGTCGTCGTCCGGGCTACCGTAGTCGACGTCTTCGTCGTCCGGGCCACCGTAGTCGACGTCTTCGTCGTCCGGGCCACCGTAGTCGACGTCGTCGTCCGGGCCACCGTAGTCGACGTCTTCGTAGTCCGGTCCACCGTTGTCGACGTCGTAGTCCGGGCCAAAAGCAAAGGCACAGCAAGCGTGTTTCTATTTTACGTGATGCATTCTACACAACCCCGCAATGGACTATTGGTTCGGAGCTAACAGTCCATGGAAAACAATTAGTCACTCATGTTACAGCCCCAATATGACGATTCATCAAGGTAAAGAGCAAAGAAGTACTCTACGGGCATATAACTGATAAATCCTTAGAAGTATACGGGCAACAATGACCAGCAAACAATGCAGTCCTCGACCAAACAACAATTATATCTTCTTGTTCAGGTGGCGTAAGACCTCCTCGAGGCTCAGTAAAAACCCCGCTAATGGCCGACTAGGGAAGCAGGCGAATCTCGAGCGCTCTTCGTCAGATTGCTTCCCACCACGTGACCTGCGCGGTATCTACTGTCAGCCACAGGAAATTGAATTTCACGATTCACTGCGCATGCCCAAGGATGCGCTGCAGGTTTCGGTAGATTACTTTTGTTTTTGCTCCATAACCGGGAAGAATACACAGGGAATCTGCGGCAGTGGAGAGGCGTTGCTATAAGATGGGGGCCTGTTGCCGCAACTACCCGGCTTTGGTATCATTTGCCTCCTACTGACCGGTGGAGAATCTTCTTCTGATGTACGCCCCCTTGCGGCTGTCATCTCACCACATTGGTTTTATAACAGGCCATGAAGACCACTGTTTTTACGTTGATCTGACTCTGAAATTAATCGGTTTGATTGGCATCAAACCGTGCTCTACGCTTCCAATGAAAGCCACGGCAATGACGTTCTATAGTTACAGCATATACTGAACCGGACGAGGCTGACCTGATGATACGGGGATCCGTCGTCCAACGATTATTAATTCAAACGATATGGATGGCCTCTCTCTATGACAGCCTCATTCACATAGACCAGAAGCAAATGGATACTTAATACGGTTTTCATTTTTGCTGCTCAGTGTTATCAAATAATAACTTGATTCATGGGCTTGGTTAAACAAACAAAAAGACATTAACAATTTAAATATAGGCCGGGCTTTTTAAATAAAAACAGCTGGTGCCGTGGGGGAACACTGGTGTAATCGGATGTCTCCGCTGTTCCGTTTGCATGGCTTGGCTTTGCTTCTTCCACCAACACCTAACCTACATTAATGCAATTAGAGCAGTCGGATTCAGCGCGGCATACAGAACGTTCTTTGAGTTTTGCCAATTACTCTAGGAAATCCTGCCTTGTTTCCTTGAGAGATGGCATTTAATTTGTCACATAAATTGTCCGTAGGCAACGAGGGATTTCCGTTTTCAGTGCCTTTCTGGTTGCTGAGGCAGGACGGGTAAGGATCCAAAGAAGCCCCCGGAATATTGTCGCCCGGATGACGAAGATGCCAGGCTGTTTACACAAGACTAGGGTGAAAGCTGACATTCCCTCTCTATTTACGGGCTCCAGACTATTTGAGGGTTGGTGGGTCATTCTGACGATAACCAAGGATGTTTCATTGACAACCTTTTGATAACAACGCAACAAAAGTACTTTTCTATAGTCAGGATTACACGAGCAAGCATTCGCTCCCGAGCCGCCAGCCTCTCAATAAACCCAGCTGAGCATCAAATCAGACCGGAGCTTGGATGAATCAAGACGAGTCCGCCAGATACAGTTTTTATCAGTGCAGGCTATTTAGGTATGCTCTCACTACGGCAGAGAATTGTTGTTTATTGGCGCGGGAAGGCCCTCCGGATGTGACGTTGCCGATAACCTGCCGCCAGGGGTCACCATGCTAGCCTTGTTCATTCTCGTAGTTAGGTGACAATTCGCTGCGCGCGCTGGTCTCCATTGGGACGGATACGACAGTCCGGGGGTTTTCTTCATCTTGCGTGCTTTGACAGGATTTATTTACCTGTGGGACGGGGCAGGGCGGAGATGGTGTCAGCCTCGCACGCCTAGTTGACACATCTATTCCCAATTAACTGCGAGATCGTCTTTCGCGAGCTCCCATAAAGTGCAGGGGATTGTCACTCGCCTTTAAGGCTTTCCTGATTGCAAACTCTCAACATTTGACATTTTGGTGCTGAAGCGATGATATTTCACATACGGCGGTTTATACCCAAATATGGCGTGTTATCGCGTGTCACCATATATAGCAGCGATCAGCCGCTTATATCATGCCTACTCGACGCTGAATATTATTGGTATGTAACATTCACGTAGGACGCGGAGATGTCGCCTTGTCACATCAGCATGGGGACGCGATGATGTCGCCTTGTCACATCAGCATGGGGACGCGATGATGTCGCCTTGTCACATCAGCATTGGCACGCGATGATGTCGCCCTATCACATCAGCATGGGGACGCGATGATGTCGCCCTATCACATCAGCATGGGGACGCGATGATGTCGCCCTATCACATCAGCATGGGGACGCGATGATGTCGCCTTATCACATCAGCATTGGCACGCGATGATGTCGCCCTGTCACATCAGCATGGGAACGCGATGATGTCGCCCTGTCACATCACCATGGGGACGCGATGATGTCGCCCTGTCACATCACCATGGGGACGCGATGATGTCACATCAGCATGGGGACGCGATGATGTCGCCCTGTCACATCACCATGGGGACGCGATGATGTCGCCCTTTCACATCACCATGGGGACGCGATGATGTCGCCTTGTCACATCATCATGGGGACGCGATGATGTCGCCCTGTCACATCACCATGGGGACGCGATGATGTCGCCCTATCACATCAGCATGGGGACGCGATGATGTCGCCCTTTCACATCAGTGTGAACCCATTCATAATACATTAGTCACAAGCAATGAGTATGATTTGCTATATTACGCATCAACCGGCCCTTATCCTTGGCCATAAGCTACACAGACATACACATTAGCGCCCGCCGGCGCCCGGACCATCGCTAACGTTACTTTCTCTGTTCCAACCCGGCGCAGCAAATCATGATTTGTCATATACAATTTGCATAATGTCCCCATGAAGCAGATTTACACTTCAATCGCTCGTTTTTTTTCCAGTCACCATGAAATCTCTAATCGCAATTTATCTCAGCTCGGTTCCTGCGGCTCTCTGTCCGCTTACTGTATCCGCGCATTGGAATGGACCGTGAATCTCATGGCAGGTATCCCGTACAAGTCCCAACCCCTCCTTCCCCCTCCCCCCCCACACCTCACTCTCACACCTGCCCTCCCTCCGATCCCCTTACATCACCCCCCCCGCCCCCTGATTGGTGATACCCACACCGCCCAACATGCACTCCGTGTTCACAACTCACCACCAGAGGTCGCCGGCGTTTTGCAGTAATCTGGTCTGGCCGGCGGGTCTGGGGGGCAGGGAGGCAGTGATAAATCTGGCGATAGGGGTAGTTTTATTCTAATGCCCAAGTGGGGGTGAATACAAATGGGGGATTAAGGCAGCTGGGAGAGAGAGAGTCGGCTACTCAAGTGGACATCTACACGAATATCTATTCCACATCTTGACCGAGGGTAGTCTGGGGAGATAGTCGGTAAAATGGGCTGGCCCCCGGATGTAGATCGGTACACTTATCTGGCACCACAAATCGTGCATTTGACTGCAGCACTCAACTCGCGCTGAGGCCTTCTTCACCCCACACTCACCCTCAATGAGCTGCCGATTCCGCTTTCAATAAAACAAGTATCTAAAACACGCTGCTATTCAACGGTAGATTCAGTGAGTCGAGTGAGGTCGGGTGGTTGGGGGTGGGGGGGATGGCAGGTGGAGGGCATCATACCCGCCCATCCATCATTCACTGTGGCACAAGAGGACAGAGTAAACGTTCCTATTGGTGGAAAATTAATTGCAAATATCGGGATTTTATGTCATTTAAAAAGAAATGTTGTGTCTCGATGGTGATGGATGAGGAGCATCATGGTGCCGTATTTCGCACCGGGGGATCGAACCTGCGACCTCCCGGTCACAGGGCGACTTCGTTGATCACTAAGCCAACATCGCGCAAACAAAAAAATTCAACCGCAGTGTCCGTCTAGCCTGGCTCGGCGCCCTGTGGCTCGCCAGGTTACCTCAGCCGACACCAATAATGGAGGTAAGAGAGGGCTGGCATGCTGGACATAAGACCAGGTCGTTAACGAGCTCCTGTGTCTTAATACACGGTATTACAGCGCACACGGTATGGTCCACCAACGCCGGGATTTACGTGTAAAAGGCAGATTTAGAACAGCGCCGTCCGTCATCGCCTCTACCGCGCTCGTAAAGGTCAGTCGATGGACAGCGCCTACGCAGGACGACAGTCGCTGTTGACTGTATGTGTCTCTCTGGACATGTACCTAGAAGGTGTTGCGTAGGCGCCCCTGTTGACATTTCAACGGTTGCCATCAGATCAACCAAGTCGCCTCTGAAAGACATTAACAAAGCGTCAGCAGCTGCAGTAGAATAATCAACTACAGTGCTTGGTCGAGCTAAACTTGTTTGCTTGAGTGCTTGGGTATAAGCATGATTTAAACTGACATATGCAAGATATCCCCCATCCTTATACGACAAGCAATTCAATTTATTCTAATCCTGGACAAAACCAAGCATGCAATAAAATGGCGCTGTGCTCGCTTGACGCGGAGAGGTGAAGGCCATTGGGGGCGGGGGTGTGTCCAGGAGATGGAATCTCTACAGGAATGACCAGTGCTCAGCAAATGGATGTCTTGTGATGTTAAGACTGGCGAGTACAGTGGTTACTTCGAAGTGAGGTTGCTAAATCACATCAAATAGCAATAGGACACAGCGGAATCGGCCACTGGACTTAGCATAGAGTACTAATGTGACAGTTACCAAACAGAAGCAATGTACTTAAGGTAGATCTAAGCTGAGTGCACGAGCCAGTATTCACTGAACATAAGCGTCTTATGTTGTTTTTAGCGACAGAACACTTCACGTCTCACCTAACTGGCGGTGTTACAATGAAGCTAATGTGACGTGACGAGGGTGTGGTCTGACGTCATATCCGATGCTAACACCCTCAGCTTCCACTGCTGCCAGGCAAGCAATAGATCACTACAGGATGATGCAGGCTAGCAATAGATCACTACAGGGTGATGCAGGCTAGCAATAGATCAATACAGGGTGATGCAGGCAACCAATAGATCACTACATGGTGATGCAGGCAACCAATAGATCACTGGAACGTGATTCAGACAACCAAAAGGTCACTGGAACGTGATTCAGACAACCAATAGATCACTGAAGCGTGATTCAGACAACCAGTTGATCACTGAAGCGTGATTCAGACTACCAATAGATTAGCGAAGCGTGATTCAGAAAACCAGTAGATCCTTTCTTAGCGATGTAGACACCCAATTGGTCACTTTATCGCATGCTAGCTCTCACTTAACACCTGCAATCTTTACGTTAGCTCTCAATTAACACCTGCCATTAGTATGCTAGTTCTCACGTTTACATGCAGGCAGCTAGCCGTGTCACGTGATGCTAGTTTAACGTCCTGATCTTACGACACTTCTCGTGGCCGCCAGGCCGGAGTGCTACACGACAGCTACACATGTCACATGCCATATATGTCGTTGACAAAACAGTGTTGTTTTATCTCCCCCCAGTCTCACCACCTTCCTCGTCACCTTCTGGTCTCCCGTCGTCTAGAACCGACCGGGACATCAATCTCGCGCCAACGCGCCAGTTGCTTCACACCACGCTCCTTCCAGGGCAGCCCTTGTGATCATCGGGTATATAGACCCTGGCCCGGTGTGTCTCTTGCAGGAACCGACAATACATCAGTAGACGTTAGGGCAAAAATCTTTTTAATTCCATTGTCGTTGAAATGGTTGCTCCTTTGATCCCAATGAATTATTCCAAAAGCATGATAATCACATACATAGTAAGACATTGCATTCGCATATCACAGGAGCTGCACGCCCAGCCTATTGAAAAAAGACAACTCGACGGTTTTTTTAGAACATATCTCTGAAGCTTGGTAAGTCCTGGCATTCTGCTCTATTCATTCCGGGTGATCCCGCGCGTTAGAAGATCTCGCGAGAGGATATGTTGGATGAAGTATGGTCAAGTATATACCGCGCCCCGCATGCTGCCATTGTCTGGCACGAGCGCAACGTGAGTCACGTGACAGCCACACAAAAGACACAGCCGCTCTCGGGGGCGATAAGGCGATGTGGAGTCTCTTGTAGGAGGAGGCAGGATAACCACTGACATTTCTTAGCAGGAGAGAAGTTAGGTAAATAGGGTATGTACTTGAGGCGAGTTGAGGCTCTCATCACCTGTAATCTACGTGCGGCGTGATGATGAATACGAGGAAATGTCACAGATAATGGCAGCGGATGAATCTGGCCTGGTTCGGGAGTTCTAATATCATCAGGATGGAGTCGCTGACCGCGTCAACGTCATGAATGAGATCTTTGAATAGCGGACAGGCGAGTCAGGATACCCCATTTAGAGAGCGGCAAACTGCATCTCATTGATATCATGATGATGTGTCTCCTTGTTATAGGTACAGTCGGTTGGAGTGAGTTGGTAGATTGATTTAACTTAGTTTGTTACAGGTTACAAGATTATGGCATGACATTCATGGGTCATGATACTGCGTTTCTCCTTGGTATGTCATGGCTGTATGACAGCATGTTTGACATGGTTAGATGACACGGCTGTATGACTGAACGTTTGGCCGGGTCGTGAGGCATTGCTCGTGTGACACGCTCTCAAGTAGCGCGTGTGTGCCATACTTCCCCATCAGAATGTGACTCGTTGATGTACAACCTGGCGATATCCTGATGCAGCAACTGTCATCGTCCCAAAACCATCGGGTCCTTTGAGCCATGCGTTTTGCATAGTCTCCGATACATCACAATGCGACGCATCACAATGCGACACATCACACCGCAAAACAGCACCTAACCCGACCGGGTGTTTGACCATGCATCGCGCACCGCGGAGACATCAACGCGCGTCGAGATCTGCTAATTGCTGTCCAATTCGTAGATCTCAGCTCGTCTATCGCTTGCCACCCGGGACCCAATTGATGGGGTGCATTCCCGTCACAAGAGACCTCACCCTGTCATCATTGCTAGCTACGTTACATAACAATAAACTCCGCTGGGTTCTGGCGTGGCAAGCGGATGTAGGCTGACAGAGCACACTGAATGCCAACCAATTGGTCCTGTCTGGATAGCCTATTGTTCATACCCCAAGCAAACAGTTGCCAACACCCGGCTCTCACACCAGACCAGTTAACAGACAGCTAATTTAGCAGAGCTACCACCCGAAAACAGCCGCCACTACCTGCGCACTTCTCACACTAATACCAAACCCAGCGCTCGCATTCAAACTACGGGGCTGCGTGCTCTGTGAGTAAGTGTCGTAAATGTGGCGGGGTACGGGTCCAGGGAATAGTTTGGGCAGATGGGGCGGGGTACGAGATGAAGAGATAGTTTGGGGAGATGGGCGGGGTACGGGTTGAGGGGAGAGTTTAGGGAGATGGGGGCGGGGTACGGGTTGAGAGGGGAGATTTTGAGGGGAGAGTTTTGGGGAGATGGGGCGCGGGGTACGGGTTTGAGGGGAGAGTTTAGGGGAGATGTGGCGGGGTACGGGTTGAGGGGAGAGTTTTGGGAGATGGGGCGGGGTACGGGTTGAGGGGTTTTGGGAGGGGAGAGTTTAGGGAGATGTGGCGGGGTACGGGTTGAGGGGAGAGTTTGGGGAGATGGGGCGGGGTATGGGTTGAGGGGAAAGTTTAGGGAGATGGGCGGGGTACGGGTTGAGGGGAGAGTTTGGGGAGATGGGGCGGGGTACGGGTTGAGGAGAGAGTTTGGGGAATGGGGTGGGGTATGGGTTGAGGGGAGAGTTTGGGGAGATGGGGTTGGGTATGAGATGAGAGGAGAGTTTCGGGGGATGGGGTGGGGTATGAGATGTGAGGGTCAGTGATGGGTCGGAATACTGGTTTGTTGGTGGGGTCCTGATATATGGATTTCTGTGATAGGCGTGAGTTTATGGCGGGCACAAACACTGAATAAGAACATGATGTAATTACATTAAGAGACGTGTGGAATGTTAATCTAGTGGAATGTTATTCGGTGGATGGTAAATCTGGTGGAATGCTAATGTAAATAATGTAAATGAAATCCTGACTGTCATGTTAATATCAGGTTTTAATTAGCGAGTGGTTCACATTAATTAACCGTGTGATGTTTTATATCAGACTTGCATCAGGCTTGATGTCTTAGCCGTGCGGTCACATGTTTGTCTCGGCTTGAACGTAAGCCCTGGCGTTTATCGATAACAGTCGCTTCATGACATACGGCGGTGTACCTCAAAGACCGAAAGCGGAGGCCAAATCCGTACACCGACCCCCATACCCCCGCATCTGGCTGACATATACGTCTGTTCTGGCGCAGCATGAGAGACAGAGCTAGCGGTCACTTCCTACCAGACGTCGGTCATAACGACCGGGCATCACGCTCAGGGATATATCACTCAGCAAGAAGAGGGTAGGGAAGCAGATAGACTGGCCTGGGTCACGTGGTGAGATCATCATCGATAGATCATGACGATTCCCTCGCTAATAAGTCATGTCATTTATTGTAGCTTGAGGTGTTCCCCTCGCCGACTACGTCATGATGGATTCCCGGAATTCCGTTAGAGTCATGCTATCTATCCATGATGAAGTCGGCATTATACATTCAATGGCCTACTATATGCCAAGGTCATATAAAGCCCGATACTCACCATCGAGGAAAAGTCTTATAAATTAAAATAATGCCTACTCACTCTCAATCAAGGTCATACTATATTGCCAGGTAATGCCAACTCAGTCTCATTGAAGGTCATGCCATATGGCCAGGTAATGATGACTCACTCTCCATCAAGGTCATACCACTTGACCACGTAATACAAACTCTCTCTCAATCAAGGCCACAACATATTGCTAGATAATCCCAACTCTGTTTCAATCAAGGTCATGCCATATTGCCAGGAAATGCAAACTCACTGTCGACAAAGGTCATGTCACTTTACCAGGTGATACAATCCTACTCTCATTCAACTTCATGCAATATCGCAAGGTAATCCCAACTTATTCTCAATGAAGGTTGTGCCATATCGCAAGGTAAACTCAACTTCTCAATCAAGGATATGCTATATTGCAAGGTGATGACAACTCATTCTCAATCAAGGTCATACCACTTTGCCAGGTAATACCAGCTCGTTTGCACCCAAGGTCACACTATACTGCAGGTAATGCCACCTAACTCTCGATCAAGGTCATGGCATTAGCTTCAAGAGTAAAAAGCAAGCAATTAAGTTTGACTTTCAACGTATTAAAGAGCTATCTTCACTTAGTCGTGGCAATGATATTGACTATCAGGCTACAAGCAAGTGCTGATTGACCCAAGATATCTTTAAGTAAGAAGCATAGGACACATTCTTATATCTCTTCAAAAAGAACTCTATAGAAATTATTTTATTTGTCATAATGGCTGCGAAAAATCTCAAGATTGTGCTTGCTCGTCAAGCACATGTATCAACGCCAGATGAGAGAGCCCACGGAAACTGTAAACCAGACGAGAATAACATACAAACATGGTGAAGTCGACAGCGAGCTACAGCGCTACGACTGATTTATCACGGATCAGAGATGGCGTCGGCGCGGTCAAACACGCTCAGCTTTAATTGTGCATCTTGATTAAAACTGCAATATTGATAAGCAGCTGGCGATGACAAGGGCCAGAAAACACATGCAACAAATGGGAGTTCATTAGGGAGCCGGAATGGGCAGCGGCGTCATGAACGCTGTCAAGAGACACGGCATGGACGCAGGTATATGGGCTGGTGATGGCGATGCTTTGAATAAATATGATAAAGATGATGATGATGATGATGATGATGATGATGATTATGAAGATTATGAAGATGGTGATGATGATGATTATGAAGATTATGAAGATGGTGATGATGATGATGGCGGTGATGACGAACGTAGTGATTATTATAATGATGATGATTATTATGAAGATGGTGATGATGATGGCGGTGATGATGGCGGTGATGATGGCGGTGATGATGGCGGTGATGATGATAGTGGTGATTATTATATTGTTGATGATGATGATGGTTATGATGATGATGATGACATTTGATTAACAATCTCTAATGTTTTGCGATCAGTAATGTATGCGCGTATTCGTTGCGACTAGCGTAGTTGGTGCAGTATCACGAGTGGATAAGTAACACTTGCCGCGTCACAAGCCACGTCACAAGCCGCGTCACATGCCGCGTCACATGCCACGTCACAAGCCGCGTTACATGCCGCGTCGCAAGCCACGTCACATGCCGCGTGACAAGCCACGTCACAAGCCACGTCACATGCCGCGTCACAAGCCACGTCACAAGCCGCGTTACATGCCACGTCACATGCCGCGCGATGTGCACCCACCCATCCTACTCATCATGGCTTTAGTGTAAAACCCTAGATGGAATAGCGGCCTTATTGCTGTATATGGATGCAACTAACAGCAAAAACCATGGAATTATTCATTTTGCTTTTGTCAAATCCTCTGGGAGTGACAAAATGGCATCGCGTTATGAGTTGTGACTTGGCTAGCAATGATAGGACTTGGTGTTTAATGAGCGGAAATCCAGACACCATGCACCCCCCCCCCGCAAACTCATGCAATTTTTCTTCTAACCATTACCTTTACGCATAGTGAAGTTTACTCGCTAAGACTCACACAGCATGCACACGAGTGTTTAATTGGCATCGCAAATCCTTGGTGAGTCATTGGTTGACACAGGTGTAGCTCATCCATACGTGTGTTGTATAATCACCAGGAAACGGTGCGGTTGGAGGAGTACCTTAGACGTGACGTGGGCCAGACGCAGCTGAAATGATGGCTGGGTATGGGTGGTCGAGGATTATAGTACAGCTATCGTACAGCTGTGAGTTTATCCGCTGTTACACTCTACATATATGGCCTAGGGCGGTCACTGTTACGCCTTACTGAATTATAACATTGATATACACAAACACGTTATAGGCTTACATTGCACACCAGACCCCCAACCCCCAACCCCCCAACCCCTCCCCACACTCCCTCACCCCGAAACCACAGCCTCCGTATCCCAAAGCAGTCAGCCAATGACTCCACTCCATCGCGCGTGTATGGAATTCTTCCCAGACTGAGGAAGACAGCTATAGTTTACCTCAGTAACAACCCCGCCATTTTTGGGACCGCAAACTGCTAAATGAAAGCAGCAAATGACTGCCATTTGGCGCGGGCCACCAGATACCCATGCTCCCTTTCGACTCCCTCGTATGCAGCGCCGTGCTGCGAATGAAAGTGAAATGCTTCTGAAATAAGCAATATGATGACGCGACCGCCTCGCTGCAATTTATTTGCACTTTAGAGCGCAATTTGGGGGATGATTGGGTGGAGACGTGTGGGATTCTAGTGAAATGGAACGGCGAATGAGTTGATTGCAAAGTGATCTAATGCATAGAGCCAGAGCTATACGTGCATGGATGTACGGGGATGTACTGGGAGAGAGTTCTGTTCGGTTAGATGGCTGTTAGCTGGGAAAGTGCGGGCATGTATCGGGCTTGAAGGTAGATAAACAGGTAAGGTGCCTATGATTGGAGGTGTAACTGTAAGGATGGAAGATGACTATGGGGTAAATGGGAAAGTCGTTGATTGCGGGGTTAGTGTCGACGAGGATGGGGTAAGTGAATGGAATGATAATTGGGGCGTAAGAGAGTGGGTTGATCATTGCGGGGCGAGTAAGTTGGTTGATGATTGCGGGGTGAGTGAGTGGAATGATGATTGTGGGGTAAGTGAGTGGAATGATGATTGTGGGGTAAGTGAGTGAAATGATGATTGCGGGGTAAGTGAGTGGAATGATTGTGGGGTAAGTGAGTGGAATGATGATTGTGGGGTAAGTGAGTGGAATGATGATTGCGGAGTAAGTGAGTGGAATGATAATTGTGGGGTAAGTGAGTGGAATGATGATTGTGGGGTAAGTGAGTGGAATGATGATTGTGGGGTAAGTGAGTGGGTTGATGATTGCCGAGTAAGTGAGTGGAATGATGATTTCGGGGTAAGTGAGTGGAATGATGATTGCGGGGTGAGTAGGTGGGTTGATGATTGCGGGGTGAGTGAGTGGAATGATGATTGCGGGGTAAGTGAGTGGAATGATGATTGTGGGGTAAGTGAGTGGAATGATGATTGTGGGGTGAGTAGGTGGGTTGATGATTGCGGGGATGAGTGAGTGGAATGATGATTGCGGGGTAAGTGAGTGAAATGATGATTGTGGGGTAAGTGAGTGGAATGATGATTGCGGGGTAAGTGAGTGGAATGATGATTGTGGAGTAAGTGAGTGGAATGATGATTGCGGGGTAAGTGAGTGGTTTTCTCACCCATATCATCTCTACTTCACAACACCCCCCCCCCCCTCCCTTTAGCACGCTGACCGGGCTCAAGACAGCACGCCTGTAACGGATGAAGCGTCAACATTCCAGTAAAGAGCCGCTCCCTTAAGACACCCTTGACACAAACGACAGATTCCATTCCTCACTGCCTGTCAGGCTCATCCAGCTCCAGTCGTCAAATTGCCCGGGACCTCCTCGAACCAAAGATACCCTAATAGAATGAGGCAACATTTTGCATACCTATCTAGCTGCGAAGCAAGGGCGGGTTTGATGGACAGGTCTGGTTAAGCCGCTTGTACGGGGACACTACGGATTAGCGGAAGACAACGTCTGACAAACGGAAGTAAGCGGCACAAAACGCCAACGCCGGCAGCAGCTCGAAGGGACGCCAAGGGCTCCAGAAATTGGCCCTTCATGCGCGATGGGCGGGAGATAAACCGAGGCTGAGTTGTTACAAAAACTACCACAATCCAATATCCGACTTGGTTAATGCAGCTTCTGAGCCCGACAATAGCGATATCCGAAATAACCTATTTCACAAAGCGGTCTCAATGGGCGGCTAACTTAGCGCAGTGACATCGAGGGCTCTGCTTGAGGTTAGCGCCGCATGAAGGGGGATGGGGGTGGGGGAGGGACCACCATGAAGACAAGAAGGGGTGTGAGGCGGGGCGGAAAGGACAGAAATGGCGACGTGAAGAAAGCGAAACGGCGAGATAACGAGGAGGGTAGAGGGATATCTATCCTTGTGACAACGCTAATGGTTACACTGGGAGTCGTGACAGATACGGTCAAGGAAGTCAAAACATGTTGTTTTTCTCAATTTTCCCCCAAAGCCCGAGATTCTAGTGGCGATAACTTCACCCGGGGGTAAACTCTCCACAAACTTTTCTCAAAACAACTTTCATTTACTATCACAGAGACAAATGAACTATTTACCCTTGTATCCACTGCGGTAATCTAATCCCGGTGTCCCAAAAGGCAGAAGTCGGTTCTTCGCCGTTATGTGGGGGACCTTTCTGCATGATATCAGATGACGCCAAAATTTTAAAAAATGCGCAACTGGTCGCTGGTGACCCTTTTTCTTTGATCAAAAGTAGAGTGAGGACCAGTGTAAGCACTCCCCGCCTCGTGACTACAGGTCACGCGGAAGGCACGCGCAACGCGCTACTTGGTAGACGCCAAACATGAGATGTTTTCCGCTATAGAAAGCCACTGTCTGGTTGCTCTCCCCAAACACCCCTTAGATGCTATGACGAACTGACAGGGACAGAAGGCAATCTGTTGCTATGAATGATGGATCGGATAGAGATTTAGCATTATGATGCATGTAGCGTCGCTCTGGGGGTGTTAGGGGGGGGGGGGGGTCGAAGGGTGGGTTGTAAGTGGTGCATTCGTTGGAATAGTCTCTGTCACAAGGATCCTATCCAGAATTAAAACCCGGACACAGACTAGCCTTAAGCACCCCATTATCCATCACCTCAAGGAAGGCGCACTTATACAGCGGCCAAATCACATCTGCCATTAGAATTTGTAACAGAAAATTAGACAGCTATGTTGATGGATGAGAAGAGAAAAGTGCTCGACATGCCGTCTGCCGGGTTCGGGAATGGCGCAGAGGAGTTAAGAATGGTGGAGGGAACACCAGGGTAGCTGGAGGGAACGCCAGGGGAGGTGGATAGAACGACAGGAGAGGTGTAGGGAATGCCAGGGGAGGTGGAGGAAACGCCAGTGGAGGTGGAGGGAACACCAGGGGAGGTAGAGGGAACGCCAGAGGAGGTAGAGGGAACGCCAGGGGAGGTAGAGGGAACGCCAGGGGAGGTGGAGGGAACGCCTGTTTGGGATCGGACCGGCTTGTTTCATGGGGTAAAGCGTAGTCATAGGATGTAGTGCGGCAACTGAACCATGCCGTGTTATGCCATTAACGGTGACAGTCCAGGATGGGATGCAAATACCCCGCCATAACGGGACGGGATTGGCCATAAAAACTGGTATGATGAGAGAGGTCCATCATTGCAGCCAGCTTACTAGGGCCGTCATATTGTACAGTGAGCGGGTAGCGGGTTGCTGTTGTTGCGTACTCAGGGCGGTCACAGGGTCAACGTCATGGGGCGATCAGTACGTCCTGGGTGACTATATCTGACGGGTACTACACGAGAGGGTGAAAGAGGCAGAATATATCTCAGAATGCTAATTCAACGGCGCCATCTGTACACAACATGGCTTATTAATCATGTGATTCGGTTTGGCGGTACGCTGGAGGGCAAGGTCGATGGTATCGCTCCCGACGAAGTGCGTGGTCGTACACAGCGAGTATAGATCGCATGTACCCCCTAGTGTACGTATACAATAACTATATACGGGGGCTTGAGTGAAGTGCATGACCTGTTTTGTACATAGGAAGCTGTCCTTGATAAGATAAAGATCATATTTGTAATGCTAGTAACCCATATAATGTATTGTCCGGGTATCACCCATAGCTATCCAAATAATGCGAGTATTGAATGGGTATCATTCCTAGTTGTCCATGTAAGGTGTGTATTGTATAGTATCTTCCCTAGTTGTCCATATAAGGTGTGTATTGCATGGTATCTTCCCTAGTTATTCAAATAAGGTGTGTATTGTATAGTTTCTCTCCTAGTTGTCCATATAAAGTGTGTATTGTATAGTATCTTCCCTAGTTGTCCATATAAGGTGTGTATTGTATGGTTTATTCCCTAGTTGTCCATATAAGGTGTGTATTGTATGGTTTCTTCCTAGTTGTCCATATAAGGTGTGTATTGTATAGTATCTTCCCTAGTTGTCTCAATAAGGTGTGTATTGTATGGTATCTTCCCTAGTTGTCCATATAAGGTGTGCATTGTATGGTATCTTCCCTAGTTGTCCATATAAGGTGTGTATTGTATAGTATCTTCCCTAGTTGACCATATAAGGTGTGTATTGAATGGTATCTTCCCTAGTTGTCCATATAAGGTGTGTTTTGTATGGGTATCTTCCCTAGTTGTCCATATAAGGTGTGCATTGTATGGTATCTTCCCTAGTTGTCCACATAAGGTGTGTATTGTATAGTATCTTCCCTAGTTGTCCATATAAGGTGTGTAATGAATGGTATCTTCCCTAGTTGTCCATATAAGGTGTGTATTGTATGGTATCTACCCTAGTTGTCCATATAAGGTGTGTATAGTATGGTATCTTCCCTAGTTGTCCAAATAAGGTGTGTATTGTATGGTATCTTCCCTAGTTGTCCATATAAGGTGTGCATTGTATGGTATCTTCCCTAGTTGTCTACATAAGGTGTGTATTGTATAGTATCTTCCATAGTTGTCCATATAAGGTGTGTATTGTATAGTATCTTCCCTAGTTGTCCATATAAGGTTTGTATTGCATTGTACCTTCCCTAGTTTTCCATATAAGGTGTGTTTTGTATAGTATCTTCCCTAGTTGTCCATATAAGGTGTGTATTGTATGGTATCTTCCCTAGTTGTCCAGATAAGGTGTGTATTGTATGGTATCATCCCTAGTTGTCCATATAAGGTGTGTATTGTATGGGTATTTTCCCTAGTTGTACAAATAAGGTGAGTATTGCACAGGAAGTATTGTTAGTTATCCATATATGGCGATATTTGTAAGGGTATTATTGCAGTTGGTAATATAAGGCGAGTATTGTGCGGGTGTCATTCCAATAGCATGGGGGCCCCATGCTGCGCTGATAGCATCCCTGGTTAAAGAGGCAAGGCAGGAATTTTAATGATAACATCATCGGATGATCATATATTATGGTTGCATAAAGTGTACATAAAAGGCTCTTTCAGACCGATAGGTTGGTCATATATGGCGACGGTATATAGTTCCCATACTGTCATACGGCATGTGACTTGTGTGCGCGGAATCCATGATGTGGCTACATCGCCCCTCACACATCGGCTACCGTGACTGCGTCATTGACAAGCAGTACAGCACCTCAGCCGGGCTCTCTAAGGTTGAATCATTTATCACATCTCCTTTACAGACGAACGCTCCTTACAGAAACGCTACATGGTATTTGCAAATCTGACAGATATCGCGTGAACATGATGATTGAGTGGGATAGATAATTCTATTGTATGCCGCACAGAATGCTGACCACAGGAGGGACACAACACTCAAATAAATCTCCAATTATCTGGTTGAGTAAAACACAAGAGATGCCGCCAAGGCATTCATTCCGCGGCATCCATCTGTCAGCGGGTTATCAGCATCTTAAGAAATGACAAATGCTGATTGGTGCGAGCGTTTGGCATGGTGAGCTAGCTAGCGCAAGCCGAGATACTTCGCTGCAGGTATAGTTTGGAATCGTAATGTCTTATCAGCATGAAGCAATCCATCGCATCACGTTCGCTGAACTCTTCATCTCAACCAACCCCCTCCCGTTTTCCATCACCAACCATCTTAACCTGACCCTAGGGAGCAGAAAATCGTCTATTTAAGAGGAAATTGCGATGCAAGCGCACCCTAGCTATAGTTGTAGCCCAGGGCTAGGTAACTAACTAATTAGCCGACTGCTTCAAGAAGAATAGATGGGACGTCCTACTGCCGTACAACGAGCAAATTGCCTGCTTCAGTGTGACTTTCTGACAGAATGGAGAGAATTAGTCGGCGTGTCACGGAGTCAGGGTCCGGTCGGGCGTCAGCGGTAGCAGCAGAGTCTAGGGGAGGAGGGCTATTGAGGTGTGTGATGGATGGAGGTATTATGAGGCAGCCATTCTTACCTGTATTCACGGTTGATAAGGCGTAATAGGCTGTTCAGCGCGACTACCCGCGCTTGTCATCAATATGAATAATATACCCCCATTGTATGACCGTATAATGTGGTTGATTTCAGACATGTAGTATAATGAAGGTAACTCAAGCCGACAGATTGGGAGACATTAAGACGGGCTCACAGGCAGACAGACAGACAAAGAAACAAAAAGAAAGACAGACAGACAGAGTTTGGAAGCACGACGGTGGGCCGGTCGTTCCACCAAACAGACAACAATGAATATGGCATCAATCAACCCTGAATATATACTGAAGTAGACTGCAACACCGGTCTAAAATAAAAACAAACCATAGACAGGATGGACAAATGAACAGGTAAACTAGATAAGAATCCAATCACCCACCATCTAGATCGCTGACACACCGTGTCCTTATTACAGGTGTCCGACAAAAGTTTAGGTTCGGACAAAATTAGCGGGACCAGTCCGACGTTTTTTTCTTGGCGTATTTGGCACCGTAAATAGTTGGGGGCGGGTTAGTTGGCGGGGCAGTGGGCGGGGTTGGATTTGTTAGACAAACAATAAGCGTCTTGTAAGGATAGGCCATGACGATAATTCCCAGTGTGTCTATACAGAACCCGGGAGAGTCATTATTCTCAATAAAGCATGTGCCACACCCGGCAACGAACGCCCACAATCAGCGATATATACCAAGAAAAACGCTTATCACATAGACTCCACTAACACATGCGGTTATCAGCTCCTGTGCCTTATCAGATCAGCTTATCATCTGCTTTTATACCCGCGCCTAGGATTATTAAAGACTCTTTATTAGTACAACTTACGAGACGGGGATACCAAAACGAGGCCATAAGGCGGTCATTGTAGAGCGGGCGATGTGCTACGGTCCGCGTCCCTTGCTATCAGTGCATACAAAACGTACTCCGGGGGCCTATTGGCGAGGTTTATCCGACAGAGGCGCTACGAACACGGCCACGAAAACCGGATACAAACAGCATGGTTTGCCTACCATACAGGGAGTGGGGGACCACATCTATAAGACAGGGAAAACAACAACCAGCTACAATTCCCATCAGTGAATATACTGGCCCTCCTTAAATACAACATCAGCGGCATCTGTCGAGCATACACAAATCAGAGGAACATTGTTAGAATGGAAAATATAGTGCTCGTAAAATAACGTTCTGTTATAAATTGTCCAGTTGTGTTAAGTATTGCAATGCTTTAGTATCCTCAGCATGTGCATGACATCTTATCTGTGTGAGCATTTTTGGAAACTGCCGAGTAGCTCGTATCACCGTCAATGACGTCACTGATTAGCGTCTACCTGTTGTCACTGCTATTGCCACAATCATGACGTCACTGATTAGCGCCTACCTGTTGTCACTGCTATTGCCCCAATCATGACGTCACTGATTAGCGTCTACCTGTTGTCACTGCTATTGTCCCAATCATGACGTCACTGATTAGCGTCTACCTGTTGTCACTGCTATTGTCCCAATCATGACGTCACTGATTAGCGTCTACCTGTTGTCACTGCTATTGCCACACTCATGACGTCACTGATTAGCGTCTACCTGTTGTCACTGCCATTGCCCCAATCATTACGTTACTGATAAGCGTCTTTCTGTTGTCACTGGGTGATGTCATTGCCCCAATCATGACGTCACTGATTAGCGTCAACATAATGTCAAGTCGCAGCGTCACGTCCCACACAGATCTAACGACGGTTTACAGCTGGATCACACGATCTACATGCGCCATGCTGCCCCGGATGGGCAGAATACTGAGCGTACATCCCAGCATATGTGAACATCCGCTTGGTATTTGCAGCCTCTGAAATAGCGGATAGAACAGGACCATTAACGGCAATTTACGTGCTGCCAATGCGGGGTTGTTCACGCCTGGCCCGTTGACTTGTATCCGCAGGCCAACACAGCGCACGAGGACACGGGGGTAGGTAACACGCCGAGTATTACTCAATACCTCGTCTTTGCAAACTTGTATATACCCCACACGAAGTAGACAACAGTGCATCAGTAGACAGAATGATGACTGATTGGATTGGAAACCAATTATGACTGTGTCGATGCATGTCTGGTTGTGAAGCGTACAGGCGTTACGGCACTCAGTGTGGTACAGTTGACTTCAGATGAAGTTTGGTGACGGTGAAGCTTGACGGTGCACGAAGTAAGCTGTATTATACAAGGCACATCTGTGGGGATAGAAAAGCACATCTGCGTGTCGAGCCCAGCAAATGGAATTCTCGAGTATCAAGGAGGTAAGAAAAAATGCTAACGGGGGCGAAAAACCCAAAGCATTACATTACCTTGCATAATTTATCCCAACTTGTAAAGGAGATTTCTTATTCCGGTCACGTGGTGACCCATGGGAACCAATCAACAGCCGCCTGGTCCAAAATCTGTGTTTACCGCCAAAACTCGTGATTGCCATCCTGTGACTGTTAAGGGCTAAAACTTTGGCTGACTGACGGCCTCTCATCACACGCCGGGTGACCCTACCACCAGGCGGCTTGTTGAATTCTTAATCAGATCGATCAGGATAAAAAGCCTAACTTAGTCGGTGGCATGGTCCGTGTGCGGGTTGATGACAGTATGGATGTTTTAGTAGGTGGAGCATTAAGCACGCCATGTGTGGTGGCTCTTGGGCCCCCGGCTGAGAAGGGTAGCTTATTGTCCACAGGTGCAAGCACGATGTCAAATAACCCCCCGCAGGTTGATATTTAAATAAACATGAGATATGCAACATCCTTGTTGAAATTCAGGTCACCAACTGAAAAAGAACGCAACAAAACTGAAGCTCGTTCTTGTGATGCCTTATAGCGTGATAGGGAATGCCACAACAAACAGCTCACAACAATAGGCCCGACAGGAAATTTGGATCAATTGGTTTAAGCGGTAAAGCATTTTCCCAGGAGCGGTGCGCTGGCTTGTTTACGGCTGGTTATCAGGGCATGCATGTTGAGGATAGGTTGTATGTACAGACCTCGACGAGTCCCGTCATAGCCGTGTTTAAAACAGCAGCTACCCGGCGTTTTGGGGTAATGTGGGTGGCTAACGGTTCCTGTGTATTCATAGAGAATCATAACGTCACCTGCTGATGCGATTGTCAGGTAAGACGCAACGGGAAGATCCGAGGTGAAGGTTGGGAAAATCAAATTAGGCAATAAGTCACGTTGTCGACAACGGAAAACTTGCAAAAAGAACGAACACCAATGAAATCTTAAAGATAAAGACACGATAGTTGAAGTTGCAATAAATGCCAAGGTCACAGACTGGCGTCAATGTCAAATAGATAAAAATCAAGATAGCACACTGAGAAAACGAGGCTATTATCACACCAACAAAACACCTCATGACGTATAGCTACTGAGGTCACGCTGATAAAACACACATGATATGTGTTACGATCGCGTCATTGACTGTTACAACAACTAATCCACGGTCCCATTGATCTTGTCCTCTCCTGGTCCATTAGAAGATGAAGCCATCGCGTAGAATGCGGGACTAATCAATAAAACGCATTCATTTGGAAATAAATCTTCCGCTGAGACATCGCAGCTTAACTAAGATGAATTGAGAGCGGAAACATTGACCTGAATGTGCGAGGTAACATCAACGAAGGCGGCTCGAAGCTGAAGGGTGATGGACTGTAGTAGAAAGGCATACTCACCCTCGGCTGCTGAGACTGCAGGATGCGGCAACAGAGCCAGTAGCATCACCATACCGGGACTTGGTAAAGCACAGTACGTTATCCACATCGTGATGGTGAAGTAAGCCGGATTTTTATCTAGTACTGCTTTTATCACAAATCAACTCTAATAAGGTTACAGAATGCCCCGCCAATCCACCGAGGAGCCATTCTCAGAGTACAAAACACCAGCGCACACATTCCCATGCAATAACGAAGCTCTGGGTACTCGGCACACTTTAAATAAGGATCCTGAGCAATTTATGACTCGGCTAAGATATGATTTGCGTCAACTTCACAAGATGAGCTCAACGAGTTCCCGGTCATCTTCGACACATTCAATCCATGTTGATATAGCCCCTGGAGTGATAGCGAGACCAATCTAAGAAGTGTTCGACTGTCATCAGCGGACTTCCATCGAGGGTGCTTCACATCTTGTTAACCACATTACTTAACGCAGCATCCCGAACGCGCGATGCTGCTGCTGCTGCGTCGGCGGCTGCGGCTGCTGAAGCTGGACAAGTGAGTGTCACTACAGCAGCAGCCGAGCTTCCTGACTGTGTCCCAAGCCCCGCACCGCCCTATGTTGTAAATGGGTTAGGAAAGCCAATAGCAACAGTCAGCAGGCGATGCTGGGCCCGTCCGTCCAGGCCGGGCGTCCCAGCTCGGCAAATAGCGGCCACACTCGTTCATACGTGCCCATCTAAATCCAACCCCGTACGCGCGCTAAGCCTGGCCAAAGCTACAGGCCTAACACGTAGGCATTTACCAGGCATTCTTGAGATATAATGACCTTTTTTTCATAACGAGTTATACCAGTGAACGCCGTTATGGATGCGATGGACTCATTCGAGCTATGGTGATGACAATATTTAGTCGAGAGCTTGTTTACCCATAAGGATGGGCTAACGTGCAGCCACTTCAAACTCCGTCACTTCTTATGGCAAAACGTAATAGCTCCAAGTGCATTCTTAACACAGACTTGTGCATTTCAGGATATCGATTTTCACAGGGCTGATGGCAGTAATTGGGCTCAGTGAGCCAAGGAGCTCCCCAATAGCAAACGTAGTATGTTTGGATGCCGTGGAGGAGGCATGAGAAATACGATTTATCCAGGCAGGTGTTAAGGTAGCATTAAAATACCATTCACTGTAAGATCAGGGTATCCAGTCCTCCAGTAGGTCCTACATGGGGTCGAGCCTGGCGTAAAGGGCTAGCGAGAAAGGGTGTCGTAAAAGTTTAACGCAGAAAAATTGGCGATACAAGATGCTATGGGTAGGGTTTAAATCGCTGCATTGCATGGAATGAAAACGTAGGTGATGACTGCTGGGTGAAAAGGGGGTGGGGGTGGGCACCTGGGAATCGGCGGTCGTGTTGCATTGTGTGAAACCGTACAAAAACGGCTGTTGTGTCGCACGAGGTGAGCATATGGACAATGATTCTTGTGTTGCATTGGATAAGAACGCCGACAAAGATTGTTGTGTTAAATGGGAAGAAAACGCCGACAAAGATTGTTGTGTTAAATGGGATGAAAACATCGAAAACGATTGGTGTGTTGTATGGGATAAAAACGTGGCAAATGATTGTTGTGTTGCATGGGATGAAAACTAGGCAAATGATTGTTGTGTTGCATGGTATGAAAACGCCGAAAATGATTATTGTGTTGCATGGGATGAGAACACTTAAAATGATTGTTGTGTTGCATGGGATGAGAACACTTAAAATGATTGTTGTGTTGCATGGGATGAGAACACTTAAAATGATTGTTGTGTTGCATGGGATGAGAACACTTAAAATGATTGTTGCGTTGCATGGTATGAAAACGCCAAAAATGAGGGTTGTGCTGCATGGGATAAAAACGTGGCAAATGATTGCTGTGTTGCATGGGTTGAAAACGCCGAAAATGATTGTTGTGTTGCATGGTATGAAAGCGTGGCCATTCATTGACTGTTGTGTTGCATTAGCTGAGAGCACTCAAAATAAACAGAGCATCTGAGTCGCAACAGACGGGGCGTACAAGACTGTTGTAAAAGGCCAGCACTTGTCTGGGTGAATGTGTTTGCTATTTCAGCCTTTGTAGCACCTTACATATACCCAAGATGCCCCCGTATCTACACCCTTCTTTAATGCCTTGCATTTCACTTGCACAATGAATTTATGCAAATGTCATTTTATGTATTCATTACATACAGTAATCTGTCAAATTAACATAGGTGAAAGGTCGCCGAGCTCGTTGACTGGCGCCAAGCCCTCTCGTCTGCCCCAGCTACCACCCAGCCGACAGACGGAGTGCGCAGGTGCATTACCTTCCACAGTATTAACGACGTTACGCTAATTTTAAATATCACACAGCTAAAGTGAGGTTGCATGTTGTGGCGCCTGCTGATAGGAATTTATAAGAGCTTGAGGGACTTATGGACGAGTGCTCCAGACAAAAGGCGACAAGGCCCCGGCAAAGGTGCGTTTTTGTTTCCCGAATACAATTAAACGACATGGTAATAGGCTCAAGTGCAGCGACATGAGTGGTGATGCTAACAGCGTGATGGAGTCAATGGGCTGGATGGGTAAGTACGGGGATACGTGGGATGAGATGGCAGTGGGCTGAATGCGGAAATGGGGTGAATGAGGCGATGGGAGGAACGCAGTGATGGGTGAATAGGGCGATGGGATGAATGCAGTGATGGGGCGAATGAGGCGATGGGGTGAATGCTGTGATGTGGTTAATGAGGCGGTGGGATGAATGAGGCGATGGATGAATGCGGTGACGGGGTGAATAAGGTGATGGGGTGAATGAGGCGATGGGATGAGGCGGTGATGTGGTGAATGAGGCAGTGGTGTATATAAGTTGGTGATGTGAATGCAGTGTGATGGGGTGATTGATGTGATGGGCTGAACGATGTGATGGGGTGATTGCTTTGATGTGGGAATGATGTGATTGAGTGAATGAAGTGATGGGTTGAATGAGGTCGTGGGGGAATGATGTGATGGGGTGAATGAGGTCGTGGGTGAATGATGTGATTGGGTGAATGATGTGATGGGGTGAATGAGGTCGTTGGAGAATGCAGTAGTGGTGGCGGTGGTGGTAGGTAGAGTGAGGCTTTGTGGCGGTCGGGTGAACACATCCGGCATGTCAGAACCAAGCGCACGGAATCAATTTGATCCTCTATCCATATTCATTCACATCCAACATAATCATCATACGTCTATCGATCCTTCTTTGGTTCGCAGTTAGTGAAAGAAAAAACATCCGAATAACATCCAGTCCCTAGTCAAGCCATTGTGTATTGTCTAATGGGTGACATTAAACTCGTTTGATGTACAAAACTCTCGAAGCTGAGCAAACGTTCATTCATAACAAAACGCAACACCCACTTATGCAAAAGATATATTACGAAATGACAGCAGCATTGGTATTTAGGAATGGGTTGTAGGCACTGCGTTCATTACCGATTGTTTATATGTGGCTGTGTCTCTGGAGCACCGAGCTATACATCTATTCCTGTGTTATAAGCTGTTGTTCACAGTTTCATGTTGTTGTTGTTGTTAAAGAGACTGTTCAGCCCCATAATTGTAATGAGGTTACCTAGCAAGCTGCTTGGCAACCGCACCTTGGAAACCGAAAGTTTTTTCAGACTTTGAGTAAAATTTGTGCGCAATGATGCCCACAACTTTAATGAGTGAAGATTTGATGAAATCTACATTTTTTAACCAAAGCGGAAGTAAACGCACAGATAGCGAGGTAGTTATAGAGCGCGTAATGATTTACAGCTAACATTCGTGTGGTTCATGGTTTAAGGGAGGCACCGTCATCGATGGATCGACACTACTAAATAAAACAGATTTCCACAGTACATCATGAATATTTCCAGTCAAATAATAATACTGAAAATCTATCAACATGATTTTCGATCAAGTAAACTTTGTGGCACAAATCAAAAGATGGCATTATTTATGTCTGCGTTAAACGTAGTTATGTATTAGCAAAATGATCCCTGAGTGCCCGATATGGGGCTGAGCAGCCTCTTTGATGGGATCACATAATGACACCCAGCCATGTGCAATGTGTTATCATCAGTCGGTGTTAGTAGCTGGAACATCACAAGGGGAAGGCAACAGAATCTATGGCGCCCGCAGTAAAACTACAGCAATAAATAATAGCCCTGGTAAACGGCGAGGGGGACAGGATGAGGAAACGCACCATGCGAGGTGGTTAATGACGTCACATGCCACACGAGGTGTCACGTGGCAAGTTACAACCAATTAGCAGTGCAAAGATGGCAGATAAACCAAACATGGACGGCGCTTAAAACATTCGCTCCATAGAAATAATTCATTTGGGCACGTGATAAACCAAGACTTAATAGGCAGATGGTGCCATCAACTCCCAGCTCTGTTTGTTCCCCATTACCCACGGAATAATGCTTATGAATTGTGTTTTTTTGAAATCACTCTGTACTCGCTGGGAATCGAAGTGACTGAACCTTTACAGTGGTATATTGCAGAAGATCATTAAGCAGTGTGAACTCTATCTGTCCGTACATTCCACGTACAGCTTAATCACAACAGATAATCCTTAGCCGACGCAAACGAACATAATGTATAGTTTATAGACAGACGACCGTTATGTACGCCCTCTGTAAGTGTAGATCACTTGTCACCATGGCTTTGTAGACAAATCACCAAGTGTTTCCCATCAGGAAGTAATAACAAGCCAGCCCATCCAGCTTCTGTGTTTGCTGTTAAAGATTTTGATTGCCTAAGAAGGTGTTTAGTATGCAGAGACAGTTGCCGTGGTGATTCTTAATGCCTGCCACGCACCAATACAGGCAACCACTGACTGAAAGGGTGATCAAGATGAAAACAAGCCAACGTGATGGAAAACAACCACAGCTGCCAAACGTATGCTTTCGTTTCTTCTCTCTTATCACAGATAAGAGTAGCGTTAGCAGACACAGTACTAGTTCCTGGTTGATAAATACAGTCTGGGATAACGGCCCGCGGGTAGAAGCAAGTTTGATGACAGTCGAGTTATCATAGGTAGTGAGTCACGAATGTCAACATTGTTGCTATTATGACAGTGATAAAGACGCCGCGAGGAAACGCGTCACACATCACACACCAACGACGTCTTGTAGGAATATTGATGACACCTCAATAGGTGGCCGTTTCCCCCGACCTTGCGTTGTCAGTGTTTTAATGTGAAAAATCAATCAAAGTCAACACGCCCATCTGTTGTTGCACAGATGTAAGCGTCCACAATGGTGTGTTTATCTCGCCTCAATGCACGCACATGCACTCGAACAGATCCTAAAATCCGCCAATAATGAGAGTTAAGGGTAAGTTTAAATGTACCTAAGGGTGAGGGATGCACCATTGATAGTTTAAGATTCGAAACGATTCTGTTTAACATGATAAAACATATATCCCACGCATCTATGAATGAACAAGGTTAGAACCATTGCGCCACAACTGACAATTGATTTAATGCAGTGGCTAGATGTCCTGTATCGGACCTCGACTGGGCTAGAGGTTCGGTAATCGGTATGTCCCAAGGGCACCCAGAATGCCTGGCGATGGTGCCGCGATACTATTTGTCAGCTATTAAGATGCAATTGTTCATATCAACTCATATGCGTGAATGATACATTAATGATTTGTATGCGCTGTTTATCCGATTACTTATTCGATGTTAGCAGGTGATGAATGGCGATTTGAATGGTAAATTGTACATCCAATGTTTTCATGAACGCACAAGTTTAGATGGTACATTAAAACAGCACCATGAAATGATAATCATTAGCGAAACAACTGACAATTGATTTAAAGTAAATCCAATTGAGGTATGAGCAGGTAAATTTGAATGCATCCAATGCGCATGTTCAGTAGAACATTTCAAAGCCAGACGTTGCTTTAGAAACGCCAGCATATATACGAGCTATCGTCATTGCTTCCAGCATCAACATGTCAGAAGAGGCTACGTTTGCACAGGTAGCTTTGCCAAATACATAGAACGCTATGGCCCAGGTGTCGATTACAGGTGTGTTATCCATCATGACGAGATTGTTCCTCTTGTATTCCAACGACAAATTGACTTAGTAATCTCAATGCTCTCTGCATTAATAGCATAATGTCCTGATTGCCATCACGTGGAACTGTTAGCATAGAATCAGATTGCTGCTGAAACAAACTATTGCGCAATTGATATTGGCGGCACAGTTAACAATACACCTACCGTCATTACTACCCGCACCCGCGCATGTATTGGCGTTCAATGCCACTGCCTTTGTATATTAGGCTGATTATGCACTCCATTTTCTATAAATGATTGCTTCCCGTGTCCGTATCTGTCCTCGGTGTTCTGACATCTATGCATTGTACAAAATATCCGGATGCAATCATTCATTGGCATTATCAAGGTTGCAAGCCGCGGTGTTGTCGACGGCGCCATTCACAATGTGAAAGTCAATAGGATAGTAGCAGGACCACGATATATGTTCAAATAGTCCTGTCGGCGTCTCCTCGTGGTCGGGTTAAGGGTCATTATCATAATGTTTACTCACAAATAAACTTCAACTGGAGTTGGTAGCAGGAGATTACATGGCTAATCATAAACTGAACAATTAACGGATGCAATGGTAGTGCTGAAGGCCCATAGAGGTGACGAATACCGACAAAACATCACCACATTTTATATCTTTTACGCCTAGTCTTTAGCTGGATATCTTCTCGATTAGTAACTGTGCAATGCTGATAAAATATCAGGCTTTTCGCTTATAGTGGAGGCAACCAGCAGCACCACCTAATAGCCTTATATTTATTTGTGCTGTTGGATTATGTAAGCCACTGTTTGTTATGAAGGGATGGTGGACATGCTGACGCATATAGCCTCTTACGGGGTCTAATGGGTAACACGATACGGACTGCAGGGGTAGACAGAGTCGACGGGGTGTATCAGGTTAAACATCATATAGCAGACGTAACTAACATTTACAAGCCAACTAATCAAAATTGCATGTTTGGCTTACCCCATCATATTTTCAAGCGTAGCGTCGAAAACAGTGCAGTCAATAATGTACTTTTACATTAAAAGTTTGAGTTTGCAAACGAATGGTTGTGATATATATATATATATATATATATATATATATATATATATATATATATATATATATATATATATATATTATATATATATATATATATATATATATATATATATATATATATATATATATATATATTTGTGTGTGTAGAACGGGTATATATATATATATATATATAATATATGCAAAACTGTATCCTTGCCTGGTCACAATGTAATAAGTGATATATATTGCATACAGCAAACAGACCTTCAGCGTCATTACAGTCTTGACCCTCGTTGATGTGGCCGTCGACAGTCAGTTTGATAAATGAATTGTTACAGGGTACATATAATCATTTCTAATGGTTTCACTGGATTCCCAAAGCGATTGCATCTGGCCTGTCAAGGATGCTTATCAGGTACCATTGGGCTGACGAAGTTGTACACGAAGTGTCTTCCCCACATATAATATCGCCAATAGCTGATTGTTACCCACGAACATTGACAATCTGCTTACATATGCCATCGATTCCGAAACTTTTTATTTACAAAGACGAACAGGGCAACAATACACAGCTCTAACAAGGCATGCCCAGGTTGTAATTGGCACCGGTGGCCATTCATTGACGGCAGGTGTGAGATGCAAGAAATCAAATGAGCTTGTCTACCTGTTTCGCGTTGGTCGACAGGTTGTAAATGATCGTACGATAAAATCCAATGAGACGTGATTAAAATATATATGTCTATGCGAGCCTATTGATGTAGGTTGGAACGCATTTGTGTACGGTGTCGTATATGTGAGCTTCAAGAATAGAGGTCGGTGCTATAAATAGATGTAAGAAGATGCAAAAACCCAAATATGGTTTGGGGTAACTATTGTACGTAATCGTGGAGAGCCTGTTTTGAGAGCATCATTTTGATTTTGTTGATCACTGGACCACTGTTGTCTAGAATGCCTATATTGATCCCAGTGCTTCAATATTTGGTTCTCCATTACAACAGCAAGTACATTCTTTGAAGTAATTCACATTCAACATGTTCTGTTAGGCACTGTACATGAGCACGTGACCGCATTAACAATTAGAGTAAAGTTAACACTTCACTTGCATGGTGAGCTTTGTGTTTTAATAGAACAAAGGATAGGTGCCCATGTTTTGAAAATCATCATGTGCTTAGTGGAGAGAGGGATGGGTGGAGGGTGGGGGGGTGTTGTGGGTGGATATGTCTTTTGAAGGTGACATCATGCGGAGACAAAAATAATCAGCCAATAAACTTTTTATTAGTTTTCTGCAGAAGAGAGCATATTTATGATCATTGTAAGTTTTCGGGGCAGTATTGGGTCCAAATGTACCAAGGCGTAGCTTAGGGAGAGTATATTAATAAATATCACATTCCATTGATAAGACAGAATTTGCCGCATTATCGTCATGATTATTACATAATCATTGGACGGAGCAGCTTCCCATTGAACCAGAACACCATCCAATGCTTGCTGCAAATGTGCATTACATTTAACTAATGCCTCGAGGAACCATTTGTCATTTCCTGCTTTTAACAGTTGTAAGTGCAGACGTGATTTGTTTGTGAGCTAGGCTTAAAATGTTGCCTATAAGGTGATAAACACTTGTACCGTGCAAAACAGTTATTTAATGCAAATTGTTCGATGTTAATATAGTGTCGCCAGGCTCATAAACCACACAATCCGTCATCAATACGTCACCCGTTCTTCCGATGAGTTATGCAACCGATTCTGATCAACCATATCTGTTAAAAGTGCCGTTATCAACCAACACAGATTTGTGTTTACTTCTAGTTGAAAGCGTGTGAACCCGGTGAACTTAGGGGACAAGAAATGGCGATCTTCAGGACAAAGGGTCAAACAAATCATTAGGTTCAGTCAACCATCGTTTTTCATGATGCGTGTGTAATCGGGCGATATTACGCATCGAAGTTAACTGCAAGCAATACGTTCTCATCCTATTCAACATCATAGAGAATCGCGAGGTTGTCATGGGAAGCTTTTTAAAATGGCCGGCAGCTCTACATACACTTGGTAAATGTCAAGTGATTTTAGTAACCTGCAGCTATGACTGTTTATCCTGTAGCATACTGACATCCTTAGTTGTTAATGTTTCCGAGGATTCACTTCAAAACACCAAGTAATATTTGCCTTCTATGTAGACGAATATAATGGCGTGAGATGTCAGAGATTCTGCAACACGATACAGCACACTATTACCTGTATGTCATACAAGGGTACGTATGTATCATGCGCGTTAGGACAACATCTACACGAGCATTACACACCAATTCCTTCATTACTTGGTGCTATATGTCAGTGTAGTAATAGAAAGTCAATAACATCGCGGACGTTTTCTTGTACACCGTACAGTCAAAGATCATAAAATGACCATTTTACTTATGACCTTATTTAGGCAATTATTCTTATAGTCAGTTGTATTATGGAATCAGTTTTGCAGATGACATGTGGCTAATTCTTTCTGATTCCAAATGGCCAAATCCGTCACACTTGGATCGTTTCTAATTTGCATGCCCAATACTGAGAATAGCAGTTAAACAGTGATCCTCATATTATACAATCATGCTGCATCATTGGAATCAAGCACCAACAAACATCTGGTGTGTAATTGGGCTGTAGAACTGCTGGACAAGCTGTCGATGAGTACATTTTGGACTATGCAGTTAAGTGACAGAATCACCATGACAAATGCATCATGTGTTTGTACCAATGAGAAACGAAACGCATCATGTACCGCCACATCGCTAAATGATTACCATGAACAATCAAGTGTAGTTTTTATGATCCTCGCGGTGATTCGCAAACGAGGTTTATGAGAATGGAAGCAGAGGCAGCGCTAATGACACTCAGCAGCACTACGACACTCAACTGCGCTCAGGATGCACAGTAACAGTGACTTCAATGATGAACTTTTTTCGCATCGTTTGCGATGGTTTATGGCGTCACATGCCACACATTGTGTCTCGCCATCACATAAATCAGACTGGCGGGGCCCAGAGCTAAACACGAAAGGCGGTTAAAACATTCGCTGCATTTAAATAACTCGTTAAGTGACAAACGCGAACGTAGTGTTTAGATGGTTTCATAAAAAACCTGTTTGCTCTTAAATCCACGTAGAATGATGTATATATAATAAGTTGAACTGAAATCAATTGATACACGCAGGGTATTGCAGCAGCGTTGCCATTTTAGTGTTGCAATCAGTAGTACCGTAAAGGAGGGCGAGCGTAATCTGTCTGCACAAGTGTTTCCCATCAGGCCGCTGTGCCAAGTAAAACGCACCCTGCTTTTGTGTTGCTGTTGGCGGTTTTGATTACTTAAGAATGTGTTTAGTATGCATCGACGGTTGCCGTGTTAATTCGTAATGCCTGCCACACTGCAATACAGGCAACCACTGACTGAAAGGGTGATCAACTTAGATGACAACAAGACACCTTGATGGAAAACAACCACGGCTGAATCTTTTATCTCATCGCAGATAAGATCAGCATTAGAAGTCACAGCGCTAGATCCCCGTTGATAAATACCGTCTGGGATAACGGACCGCAAGTTTGATGGAAGTGAGTCACTATTGTAAACATTGTTGCCGTTATAAGGAAGAGAGAAACAACGTTATTGATTTGTTTAGATTTAAAACGATACGAGTTTCATGATAAAATATATATCCAACGTATTCATGAATGCGCAATTTCAAATGTCAAATTACATTTCGACTATGTACTTATATATACACCACCCTGCAATACTAGATTTAACCTCCCCGGTGGTTATAAGTTATATATAGGTCAATATATTTGTAGGATCCATACCAAACTATATCAACATGATGTGATATTCAAATGCAAAGTATAAGAAGCTGGAACTTGATAAGACACCGCTAAGAATTCCAAGCGAAACCCGTATTGTACTCTAGCAGCAGGAGCAGCTGTGCTCCTACAATGATTGATTCCCGTAACCTGGTCACAAAGAAAGAAATGATATGTTTTGCACGAAATACAAAGACAATCAGGAATTATTCATTGACATTAGCGGCACTACAGCTTGTGCCATTGTTGCTGCAAACGACGACAGTCCGCCTGATAATTGAATGGTTACAGGGCACAGAAAATCATTTCTGATGATTGCGAGGGAATCGAAAAGCTATAGCATCTGCGTCCTCAAGGCCGTTTATACGGTACCATTAGATGTACTCTATCTATCACCGTGTATTGCCTTTATTGAGTTGTTGTTACTGACCGTAAGGAGAATTTCAGATGGACAAATTAACAATGAATGGGAGTATAAGAACACATTGAGTTAAGTTACAATGAATCAGTGTCTGATGTCAAACATATGTGCTCCAAGATTACAAGCTGGTATTATAAGCATACAGCTGGTTCACTTGGAGAACCGAATATGGCATTATTATTGTGTTCGCAATCACGTGGAAGTCCCTCCAGCACTTTGACTTAGAAATCCAGTCCTGCGTTACACTAGCAAGCACCTTATGTAAAATCATTTATAATTCAAATGACATAAATAAGTCATACTGAGCTGAGCACGTGAGTGCACCATCCGGCCTGCATCTACAAATAATCAGATAATTCACAGTAGTTTACGAAAAGTCATTGATGGCACATTTATTCACGATCGCCACGTGCTTGGTAGGGGAGGAATGACATCTTGTCATTGCACCCTGCCAAATATTGTACAATACACGTGTCTTCACTTGGATCATAGGAACATCTGTTGGCAGATCATATGGATGATCAATAAAGATGCGCTAATGCAGCTAACAGCCGATCACTGTTTGTCATTCCGTCAAATCATCACGATTTTTGGCGCATCTCATAAAGGGCCATAGCTTGCTTACAGACACACACACACACACACACACACACACACACACACACACACACACACACACACACACACACACACACACACACACACACACACACACACACACACACACACACGCACGCACGCACGCACGCACGCACGCACGCACACACACACAGTTTGTGAATCCAACATGTCGTCGATCAACTACTGTGAACGTGATCTCTTCACCGTTCGTCGAGACCGTCTACATTGGGGACATTGCGGTCTTGCATTAGACTAAGTGCACCTGTGTTTGTCATTGCTTTTGTTTTATTTGCAGCTGCATTAGTGATGACAGATGGCTTAAAAACCAATGCTTCAGGAGGAGACAAAAATATCAATATTAAATAGTCATGTGCTTTTATTAGTTTGAAGCGGTTTTCTTCGACAGAGAACGTATTCATAATACACCGTAAATGTATTGTTAGTAGGACGAGGATTATTCAGAAGAGAGCATTTGCATGATATGCCATGGTTTAAACCTTTCCGAAGCAGTTCTAGGCATAACTGAGATTACGTTAAGGCTTGTGTTGGTTATAACATAAAAATCCCATGCATCCGTGTTGTCTTAAAGATGACAGCTTTAACTATGTATTCATGGTTAATTTCGCTTTATATACACCCAGCCCTTTGCACATTGGCGATAAACAAAAGCTTAATGATTGGATGGTGTCATAAAACACACAGCTCCATTTGTTCCCGATTCCACTTTGAATCATGGATAGGCAGTGGGCAGATTTGTGAACGCTTCGTGTGCCAAGGGCTTATAGCAGCTTACAAATACAGCGTTATATGAATAGGACCATAAAGTAGGGTGAAAACTAGCTTTCCGCGCGCTCGACATACATATTACATATTACAGGTAATCCGAGCTTGTCATTTCACGACAATATGGAATATTGCAGCAAAATGCTTGCTTCCGTATACGTCCGTGCTTACTACATTCGTCATTGTTTGTTTGTTTATTGATAACAGAAAGCAAGACTTCCTTGGCAGGGAGGCTCTCGTCCGTTTCTTGTAAGCGAATTGTCCTACAGGTCAATGGATAATGGAACATCGTAAAGGTCGACTGGGTTATTACCTGCTTACGTCATTTGGCTTGTCATGGACGACATGCAGTTCTGACAAGCGCAAATCATATCGCAAGCAGAAGCGCGTGGATGCTGCAAATGCGATGCTCTGCATGACAAATCGGTTGAGATTGCATTGTCTCATTAAAGTTCTGTTAACAACATGAAATCGCATACCACTAAGGATTTTCATTGCGGCCTAGTTTTTGATTTAAAATGAATATTGATCTAAACCAACCAGTTCTTCCGTAGGACCCAGATATTTCAATGATTTGTAACTGAAAGTATTTCTAACTGCATCATATACAAATGACTAGCACAACTAATTGAATTTAGCTAATTGAATTCACATACATACGCTGACTAGCTTAATGTATAGCTTATTGAATATGCATACAAATGTTGACAATTGAATTTGAACGTGAATCAGGGATTTCAAAGAAAATTATGACAGAAAAGACATCGACTGAAAATGCTCACAGTACAAACTGCACTCACGAAAAACCAATTCCCTAGCTGAGAGTTACGGGCATCCCATTCAGTGATGGAGAGCTGACTTAAGCAATACAATTGATCACGACAACTCACAAGCATGTGATGTAAACCGACTGCTGTTAAAGTCTCATGAGAATCATGTGATTTGCTCTTCGCGCCGTCAGTGATTGTCGCTCAAGGCCTTGTCTGATCACAATGCAATGACATTTGTATATTGCATTAGATATAAGGTCAATCCGCAGTAAATCAATGAAAGTATCAAGGCAACGACCCACAACGTCGATGCTGCACTCGACCTCGCAAGAGAAACTGTAATTGGCCTAGTTGTGACATTGTCACACATAGTTGTGACATTGTCACACCATGCAACAATGATTGATATGATATGCATCTATCAAGAAGACAAAAGCTGTGCGATCGATTATGTGGATAGAAGAACGACGTCGAAAGATGACAAAGCAATTACATAAATAAAATTGCTTGATTTTGCGCAGTGCAGCAGTACTTTGGGAACATAACGATTTATGGTCTGGTGATGATCATTGTATATAGGGTCGTGCGACCATATAAATATTTACTTGGTACCTTCTAAATATATAATGTCTCACACGCAGTCGTGCTCATACAGCCTGACTTGCCATGGATGTTTTTTTTAAAATTCTCCCATAACAAAATCACTTGGATTGGGTTACATAGTATGCTGCACAATAGTCACAAAGAGGCACTTGAATAGCAGTTAACTGGTCGATATTGTTTCACTAGGTCGGGTCAATACGCACGGAAATGTGTAGCTATAGCTACATGGGCAAATAAAACTGGAAGGAATTTTGTTGATCAGCTTGATGGGAGAATAGTGCATTGCTGTGTTGCCATTTTCCTGATCAGTAAAATGCATTGATGAAAGCAATGTAATCGTGTGGCAGATCGCGTAATGGCAATATAACGAAGAATAACCAAGCGGTGTACAACATAGTGGTCGCATTGTGTGTACAATAAATTCTTCTTCTTCTTCTTCTTCTTCTTCTTCTTCTTCTTCTTCTTCTTCTAAGACAAGCAATTATACATATATAGCAATATGACAAGCAATATCGTCCAGACAAGGGCAATGTGTGACGCCAGCACATGCTACAGTTTATCGTTAAGAACGTCATCATTCACCGCAGTGTTTCTGGATATATCGACCATAAATAGACACATTGAGGAGTGGCAGATATCCGTGTGTGTGATGATGATCCATACGCCTGAAGAGATACATCACAGAAAGTGTCTGCTGAATCTACGTGTCGAACGATGCCTCTGAATGATTCTACGCAATAATTCTAATTATGGTTAAGTATATGTTCCAACTATACCTCAATGTATGCCATACATCCATATGGGTTTCATTGAGCAAACGGCACTTACTCATCTTCCTTGTGGAGACATACAGCCCACAGCACCCCGTGGTCGTAGTTTACCGCGGCAGACCTCCTAACTCAGACAAAGCTAGCTGACGAGGGTTTGCCACTCATGCAATAACTACTGAAGGTCATAGCACCAACCTCGATGACTAATGCATCATGCTGCTATGGTTGCCATCAGCGCTTAAATGTAAGGTAAAGGCAAGGCAAGGTAAGATAAGGTAATAATTAGGTTTAACGGTACACCAACACTTATGTTAAATGGTGCCTAGAAAGGTGAATTGACACTATAGACCTGAATAAGCAGCCTTCTAGGACAAATGGAAAATAGAGTGTAATACGCGTGGATGGAGATGAAACAAAAATAAAACACGCAAACGATTATACTAGGGCAAGTCGCCACCAGCCGATTGACTGGATCAGGCCATTCCAGCCGCTCGTCTAGGTCGAATCCGGGCCAAAGTAGTGTGTCGCAGTTATGGCCCTCACAAGGACGTCTCCACTCAACCACCTGGATCCCATTGCTTACAACCGCCACCCACGACCAACAGGTTGCCCCCTATTAGTCTCATCTTACGATGATACCATAGGCCTATTGCACCCCTGGACCCATAGAGGGAATCAGCTGATTAAGCAGAAACTACAGTTTTCCACTTTCAAATCATACTATACATAGAAGCCGGGTGACTTGACCCTACGAAGAAGCGCCAGTGTAAGATGATGTACTAAAGGATCCTCACGTCGACAGGCATCATAATGTATTTCAATTATATGAAATTATCCGTTATATAAAGCCTTATATACACCTACGATAATGTTAAACAGTATTGTAGCACGTTCTGTATACTATGTTTGCAGTGATGAATGTGAATGCGTTTAGTGCAAAGGTCATTACTGATGAATATGTATTCATGGCCGAGGAACAACTGGGCCCCGGTAACCAACTAATCCCTGGTGTATTTGATAGATAAACGACTGACTTACTTCACCTGTATGATCTCGAAGCAGCAAATGTTATAAGGTTTTAAGTCAGATGGACGAGCCGATCCATCACAATATGCTTCAAAGCACACAAGTGAAAACCTTCATGTCGCCTCACTGAATACAATAGGGTCGACATTTCTCATCCCATGTAAAGCATTGCGTCCAGTTTGAATTTGCGCAATAACGTAAGCATACAAAGAATACAGTACACCGGCGAATATGGACCGCTTGACAGACCTACGCTAAGTGCACATATATTTCGGCGTTGAGTGTGTGTATTTTTGTACCAGCATTAGAGGCCAGTGCTTTGGTGGTGCAGTGGAGAGGGCTTATGCCGAATTGGGGCACGTTTTTGGTAAATTCGGGAGGATTGTGCCCAGGCGAACGAATAAGACGAATATCTATTTTGGTTTGGGAATGGTATACTGACGTGGCATAAAACATGGAGAGTATAGTACCGTGCGTTAGTGGCATACCTGAATTATACTCCATCACTGGTAAGTGTTTTTGTAGGAAAGAAATTATCCCATACGTCAATACGCCCGGTCAAAATTAAGGACTATCATTGATGTGATACGGCAGGTTGTTTGCCGCGACGTAGATTTATGTTAATGTCTTATTCCATTCTTACTGATTCTGTTGACATTACTCATTAAATTTACACAAGAGGCTAGTTTAATTTACACGCGATGCAATACTAACTTGAACCAACTAAATCGGTAGCGAGACATATAGACTGAAACGGATAAGTTGTGACTATGATATATTTAGCGGGGCATAATTACATACATATTACACTTAGGACAGGTCATTGAATTAGAGCCAACGGGGGGGACTACAAATAATCCTGAATGCATATTCTGCAACAGCTGTACCATGTCAAATGTGTACGAGTGTGGAAGAATGCACCATTGTCACACATTGTACTTCAGCTACATAAGGAATTTTTATGCATTGTAAAAAAATAATTTTTGAAAGCATGTTATGTGAAACATAGAGTATAGCTAAATTGCGGTAATATCAAATGTGGCCGTTGCGTCATAGAGAGGCTTTTAGGTGCAAATTGCAACAATACACTTTATGGTTACAAATTAACCAACGTATTAGGGTCACATTAGAACTGCAATTTGCACCCTATCAGAACGCGCCGGATCAAAGTGAACTTCTAGTGGTGAAGCAAAAAACAATAACTGCACTGAAAGCTACACACAATACCTTCTGACAAAGAAAGTTGTCTCGAAAAATACAATTGTCCATTGTACAGGACAGCCTTAACTCAGGCCATGTAAACTGTTATAGTATCATGTGACCTTCATTGTTTGGCAATGGTATCAGAAACCCACTACTCTGTAAATGATTGCTACCTTTGTCCTTGTCTGATCACTGTGCTATCTCCTGTATGTACAGCAACTAATATAAGGACACTCAGCAGTCATTCATTGACATTATCAGGGGTGCCTCCCACCCTACTGATGCGGCAAACGACCTGTCTCGGAGTGGTTCATCGCCAAAATGAAAGTATGTGTTAATGGATTGATTGTTATATTGTGAGTGATAACAGCATCCCACAAGAACTACGTGAAATAATGCGCTAATCAGTTATATTCTGTGAGATAAATGGCACGGACAGATGTACTTCGTGATAAGATGAAGATTCGGTCAGATGTATGGACTAGTAAAAAGGCAGCGATACTTGGTGGGCAGGACGATTCTTGGACTTATGACGATAATGATGGTGATCATTATGATGATGATGATAACAAAAGTATATATGCATAAACATATATTTATTTATACACACACATATATATATACGCATATATATATATATATATATATATATATATATATATATATATATATATATATATATATATATATATATATATATATATATATATATATATATATATATATATATATATATATATATATATATATATATATATATATATATATCATGGGCTCAGAACTCAGTAGCTGCTGCTTCATGAAGTAAATGAAATTGGAAGTCCTTTTACGTATCAGCCGTACGAGAGGCGACAAACTATACAATACTGGTATTTTACAGGAACGTAAACCGATATGGTGAGCGTACTGCAATCGTTACAATATTCGCATGGCTTTACCACAATGATGATGTACACTACAACATTGAGTCACATTTTGTATACAGGTAAATTTAGCAATATGGAAGGTAACATCGTCCATACATGATTCAATGAGAAAAGCCAGTACCAGCACAAAGTGAAAGGGCTATTTAAATCTCACAATATACCAGATTATAGCAGGGGTTCAATTGGGAAAAAGTTACTTCTGGAACCTTACACCTCACTATGCCACCGTGGCCGTAGTTTATCGCTAAAGACGATAATGCTAAGTGATGATGGGTCGACACACAATTTCGCCGTCAAATGCCTCGGTCCGATTGAGAAACATAATGTGAGAAGGTCATAACACCATCCACAATGGCGCAGGCTAATACATAAAGCTGCCCCGGTTACAGTAGGCTGATCAACCAGGAATTACGGATGGCCATTTCAAAACCAGACCAGGCTTTATAACGTAGTGACTTGATCTACTGACTGACTGCAATATATCAACATCCTGAGAGTGAACGGAGAGGTACTCTTCTGTATGATTCAAATACGCTGCATAAAATGTGTCTCAATAATCGATCTGCGATTACATTATTAAGAACGCTTTGTGACGTCATACTCACGTTTGAGGCATTATCGGAGTTTCATTATGCCCATGTTTGGGAATGTTGCTTGCTTCCACATAAACATACACCTATGTTGGATATACAAAGCAGCACGTTCTCCGCAATATTTGGGCCGCGTTATTTATATATAGATATAGTAATGGTAAATAACTACCGAGCAAAGGCTGATTAACTACACTTATATGATCGCGAAGCAGCAAATGTTATAAGGTGTTAAGTGCGATTGACGACACAATGCATCACAATATGCTTCAAAGCACATAAGTCCAAAGCGTCATGCCGCTTCACTGAATACAATACCGTCAAGATTTGTCACCCTGTCAAGGCATTTGGAATTTGTGCAATAACCTAAATAGATAAGGAATAACGCACTCCGATATATATGGCCCGATTGACAGACTTCCATTCTCGTGACTAAAGCTATAAGATGGCTTGAATATGCAGCTTTGTCGGATACAAATTTTCAATCGGCTTTCAGTGACTGTCTGGATTGGAGAATTTGCTACTTTTTACCGTGATATTATGAACCTGCTTTACTAATGGCTAAGTGCATATGTGCATAAAAAATGGGCGTAATATATTCTTTAAAGGCTGGTGCATTGTGGTGCAGTCGATAGCATGCATATAGCAATGTGACACGTTATTGTACATTTCGGTAGAAGAACGCCCGGACCCTGTAGTACTATGGGTGGAGTAAGGTTCGTTAACGTCCAATAATGCACAAAGAGCCTTATACCACACATTTACGGCATGAATAAAGAACAAGTATCGCCGATAGATTTGTGGTTGCAGATGGTACGGCCTGAAAGTAAGAATCACTAAGGTTAAGATATCTGGTCGCGAATGACGACCTCTGTTAAAGAAATACGGCATGCAATTTTCGTGTCATAAGTTTATGATTTTGTGTTGCTGATCTACAGATGCTTACATGGCCAGCAGAGGATGATGTTGATGTAAGCACGTGATGCCTTATTAATTCTGTCGAGTGGCAAATAAGATGCAACAGAACTTAGTTGATCTGAAGTTATTGTGCATATAAACAAAGGGCATAGCCCAGCAACAGCATCGACAAGTCTGCATACGTCCTTTCAGGCGGAATTTGTGCCAAAGTAATTGCAGTATTTATTGGATAACAAATGATGCAAAATCAACGTATAGAATACTGACAAAAAACGAGAGTAGGGAATAAACGTAGCAATAACAGGACTGATCATCCTCATCACTGAATATATACTATGATATTCAAACACGATGGGTGGAGCTTTGACGATATTACAAAAGAAAACTGTAATCGATTAATTGGATCTTGTACTCATAATGTAATACGAAGCCACGGTGATGGAAAGTCAAGGTTATTGAGTTTAACCACGTCTGTATGAACATCGTTATCAACATAACATGAACGTCAGTCAAGGCCAAGTGCTGGGAATTCACCAAACAGAGAAGACTGTCATTGCTGGTCCCAGGTGGCTTGTGGGCATTAAGAAGCTGGTGCATCCAACATTCCCTTGCCGCTATATAATAATCCAATTCAACAAGTGCGTTATGAATTCGAGATAAGATATTCTCTATATCTACAGTGATATTCCAGATGGAAAGTTGGATTAATGGGACAGAGCAGGAACGTATCTCCAAGCAGCGCTGGTCCAGCTGGGTTCCTATGCCAAGGTCAAGCATGAGCAATCATGAAGGACTCAGCTCGCCATTATGTACCGTGATTTCGGTTACAACACCCACTCGATTCTCGTGTCTGTTAAATCAAATCACTGGTGGACTTTGACATAACACATCCATTGTGAATTAATTATACCTGGCGTATCTGATCATGGCAGCTAAACATATATATAATTAAATTGTTATCCAACTGCGTCAATAATATACACTGTCAAATAAATCCAATGATCAATACCAAGAATCCTTTTACCATAATAACTGCTGACAGCATTCCACTTCATTGCATAGTAAACACCCGGAACATTGAGCTTTGACATTAAACATGCTGATGACTGTTTCTGCAGGAAGCTCACGCGCTTGATGATCAGAATCTGGGACAAATCGCGCCGCCATATCGTGAATGATATAGCATATATATACCACCATTACGGCGAGTATCAGCTACTGCAGCACACATGTCTCGTACGGAAGACATAATCTTCTGTTACCCTCAAAACATACCGATCTTCAGCGATTACTTAGATTGTTTAGAGCTCAGGTACATGAGAGTACAGGTAGCTGGCAACGGGGTTATTGTTTCGCCGGTCAAAAGAACAAAGCGGTAGTTAACCTAAACGCTCGCCGCTGGCGCCAATAGAAACTTCGTCGCTACAATCGGGAATAGCCGCCTACATTAGAACATAGTGTTGATTCCATTTACCTGGGCCATTACCACTTATAATATTCAACTTCGGGATAATGAGGTAAAAACACTACATAATCTATTCTTTTTCCATTAGCCTCGAGTAGAGTGGTACACAAGCAGGTTACCGTACGATATCTCGCACACATAGATGTGACAGGAACGCTGTCTGAAATTTGCTGGCGTTACTTGCAATATTCATATTATGAGTGGACAATTTTTGGGTCTCATGGTGGAATGCACTTAGGAGTTTTAAATGTCTAGGCGGAAATGCCAGTATTGCAGCAAAGCCTGTTAGCGTGTCTCAGGGTATACTACAGCTTCATATCTTCTCGCTTTATGCATGCAACTATAATCCATGAGGTCATCTTGATTATGCGTACAAACCTTGTCAGTAAGATCAAACGGCAAGATCACCTGTTACCTACGAGTCGGGTGTTACACGACCGAGGTATGACAAACACAATCATTGTGAGTAGGATAATGCTTAAGGAGCCCTGTCAATCAGATGCTCCAGGTGGTTATATTTACAATACGAACTGGTATGACGCCGAAGCACATCGCTGTATCGAGGGCATATCGCCTTCACTGATAGAGCTAATGGCATGTTGATTAAAGTAACATGAGAATTGTTGGAATGTTAGCCTGTACGGACAATCCAATCGGATCCTGTAAGATAACTGCAGGAACCATTCGCGAACATTGGTATCAACACTGTGCAAGACGTATGATCATTGGTAGATATATAAGAAGAAACAGAGCAATTTATGTGACCGTTAACTAGACCAGGGTGTATGCTGTGCATCAATTATTGCATATTCATCTATGCTTCAGAATATACAAACCACTCGCTTTCATTTTTAATTGCTGTACTCTGGTGTCGTTCTGAAAAGGCTCTCTTACAGGTTGTCTTTTAAATAATCATGCATTAACGCAAAATAATTGACCAGCTTACAAAAGCAAAATGTTAGTGATCGCTTTTGATATTGGACGCTCTCTGGTGATTTCACGGACTGTGAGGTGGATTCTCTAAGATGTATATTGGTCAACAACTGAAGTAGACAAGCAACGACACTGAAGTTCAGTTTCTGGCATTAAAACGACACGTTCAATTATGGCGTATATATTTATGTGACTGTACGCTCCAGCTAATGCCCCCGGGTTAAAAAAAAGACCAGTTATTCGCCTAGCACCTCACGCCAACAGGTAATCCATAGAACTATTGGCAATAATTTATGACATGGCTTCTGGGTTATTGGGAAAGGTTTGAATTATATGATCCAAAATATAAAACACCACGTGATTGGCTGCAGCATGGCCGGGCCTAAGCCTACATTACAATGGCAGCAATGCAAATCTGATCTTGTCCTCAGCTAAATTTCACGGCGTTAACAGCATGGAGGCGAAAAAAGCACTCTGGTGACCAATCAGCAGTGACCTTGATATATCGCCTTTACCCAAACTTTCCCCTGACAAAAAATCTGCAAACATTTCCACATATTGTAGTCAATAACAACGAAGTTACAGAGAAAGAGTGCACAGTCAGCACAGAGCATTATCTTTTATTCTATCAATTATTTACGTTGATTGAGGAGCACATTATACAGCATAGTCATAAAAAAAAGATGGTATTCGCGTAATAAAGAAGCCAGTGATACTTCCATTGGAATGTAACGACAAATTATATAATCTGTTGACCTGTGTGAAGAATATATTACGTAAAACATGCGTTTTTAGTGGCATGAACAACAGCTTAAATAACGCAGGGTGCGTACATGGTCAAAACATTGATGGTACGATGCTATTGTTATACCCTCGGACAATGGTGAGCTCCGTTTTAGCGCAGCCAGAAGTCAGGTACGTTATCGTGCAAATTTAACAAGAGCAGTCATATTTCACATATGCAATGCTACTGGTTTATAGGCTCGGGAGATGAGCGTTGCAAACCGAGCAAGTAATAAGCCAACAAGTAAAGCAGTCAGGCCATAAATAACAACACACCTGAATGTAATATGGCACATAATTCATGGCCTTATTGGTTAATTATTTTGACTTGGTCATATAAAACTGCCCGCGTCATAAGCAAAACAATCAAGCTTTTGTTAACTTGTGTTTGAGCGATTTTATATTCATGGTATTGAAAGACAACGAATTTGCACTTCGTTGAATTAATAGTAATCCTTCACTATGTAAGGTGCATCCTTTGTGCTGACGTATGGGTGGTATTAGAGAGGTTACAATTGATACAAAGCCCCTCTGCGGTTGATTAGTATATTATATTGGGGGAATGAGTGTACCATTAACTTCCAGCTAGCGGCATAAAAGGTAAGTATCTGCCTCACATAAAGATAATAATAATGGCGGCGCGGATTATGTTGCCAAAGGTATATCTTATCATGAGAATGATAATGGCGCCTCGGAAGAAGATAATACGCGTGACAATGGCAAGAAGATGGGGAAAAACGGAGAAGATGATGGTAGTGCTTACCACAGGACAAACATCTCTTAAGCAGAATGCTTATCATGATGATGTCGGGATGAATAATACGATAGTTTACCATGTCGGATTGAGGTTCGACGATATGTGAAACGAAATAAAATACGATTCACTGTCCATGGCATTGTGATGATATTACAGGTGTTCAATTAGGAAAAAGTTACTTCTAGAACCTTACATCTCACTAGGCCACCGTGGTCGTAGTTTATCGCTAAAGAGGATAATGCTAAGTGATGATGGTTCGACACACAATTTCGCCGTCAAATGCCTCGGTCCGATTGAGAAACAATATGTGAGAAGGTCATAACACCATCCACAATGGCGCAGGCTAATACATAAAGCTGCCCCGGTTACTGTTGGCTGATCAATCAGGAACTGCGGTTGGCCATTTCAAAACCCGACCAGGCTTTACAGCGTAGTGAGGTACATCAGGCTGACTGCAATATATCAACATCCTGAGAGTGGACGGAGAGATCTTAGGCATGATTCAAATACGCTACCTAAAATGTGTCTCAATAATCGATCTGCGATACCTTTATTAAGAACGCTTTGTGACGTCATACTCACGTTTGAGGCATTATCGGAGTTTAATTATGCCCATGTTTGGGAATGTTGCTTGCTTCCACATAAACATACACCTATGTTGGATATACAAAGTAGCACGTTCGTTGCAATATTTGGGCCGCAATCAATGGTATTATTTATATATATATATAGTAATGGTAAATAACTACCGAGCAAAGGCTGATTTACTACACTTATATGATCGCGAAGCAGCAAATGTTATAAGGTGTTAAGTGCGATTGACGACACAATGCATCACAATATGCTTCAAACCAAGTCCAAAGCGTCATGCCGCTTCACTTAATACAATACCGTCAAGATTTGTCACCCTGTCAAGGCATTTGGAATTTGTGCAATAACTTAAGTAGATAAGGAATGACCGTACTCCGGTATATATGGCCCGCTTGACAGACTTCAATTTCGTGACTGAAGCTATAAGATGGCTTGAATATGCAGCTTTGTCGGATACAAATTTTCAACCGGCTTTCAGTGACTGTCTGGATTGGAGAACTTGCTTCTTTGTACCGTGATATTATGAACCTGCTTTACTAATGGCTAAGTGCATATGTGCATAAAAAATGGGCGTAATATATACTTTAAAGGCTGGTGCATTGTGGTGCAACCGATAGCATGCATATAGCAATGTGACACGTTATTGTACATTTCGGTAGAAGAACGCCCGGACCCTGTAGTACTATGGGTGGAGTAAGGTTCGTTAACGTCCAATAATGCACAAAGAGCCTTATACCACACATTTACGGCATGAATAAAGAACAAGTATCGCCGATAGATTTGTGGTTGCAGATAGTACGGCCTGAAAGTAAGAATCACTAAGGTTAAGATATCTGGTCGCGAATGACGACCTCTGTTAAAGAAATACGGCATGCAATTTTCGTGTCATAAGTTTATGATTTTGTGTTGCCGATCTATAGATGCTTACATGGCCAGCAGAGGATGATGTTGATGTAAGCACATGATGCCCTATTGATTCTGTCGAGTGTCAAATAAGATGCAACAGAACTTAGTTGATCTGAAGTTATTGTGTATTAGACAAGGGGCATAGCCCAGCAACAGCATTGACAAGTCTGCATACGTCCTTCAGGCAGGCGGAATTTGTGCCAAAGTAATTGCAGTATTTATTGGGTAACAAATGATGCAAAATCAACGTATAGAATACTGACAAAAAACGAGAGTAGGGAATAAACGTAGCAATAACAGGACTGATCATCCTCATCACTGAATATATACTATGATATTCAAACACGATGGGTGGAGCTTTGACGATATTACAAAAGAAACTGTAATCGATTAATTGGATCTTGTACTCATAATGTAATACGAAGCCACGGTGATGGAAAGTCAAGGTTATTGAGTTTAACCACGTCTGTATGAACATCGTTATCAACATAACATGAACGTCAGTCAAGGCCAAGTGCTGGGAATTCACCAAACAGGGAAGACTGTCATTGCTGGTCCCAGGTGGCTTGTGGGCATTAAGAAGCTGGTGCATCCAACATTCCCTTGCCGCTATATAATAATCCAATTCAACAAGTGCGTTATGAATTCGAGATAAGATATTCTCTATATCTACAGTGATATTCCAGATGGAAAGTTGGATTAATGGGACAGAGCAGGAACGTATCTCCAAGCAGCGCTGGTCCAGCTGGGTTCCTATGCCTAGGTCAAGCATGAGCAATCATGAAGGACTCAGCTCGCCATTATGTACCGTGATTTCGGTTACAACACCCACTCGATTCTCGTGTCTGTTAAATCAAATCACTGGTGGACTTTGACATAACACATACATTGTGAATTAATTATACCTGGCGTATCTGATCATGGCAGCTAAACATATATATAATTAAATTGTTATCCAACTGCGTCAATAATATACACTGTCAAATAAATCCAATGATCAATACCAAGAATCCTTTTACCATAATAACTGCTGACAGCATTCCACTTCATTGCATAGTAAACACCCGGAACATTGAGCTTTGACATTAAACATGCTGATGACTGTTGCCGCAGGAAGCTCACGCGCTTGATGATCAGAATCTGGGACGAATCGCGCCGCCATATCGTGAATGATATAGCATATATATACCACCATTACGGCGAGTATCAGCTACGGCAGCACACATGTCTCGTACGGAAGACATAATCTTCTGTTACCCTCAAAACATGCCGATCTTCAGCGATTACTCAGATTGTTTAGAGCTCGGATATATGAGAGGACAAGTAGCTGTCAACGGGGTTATTGTTACGCCGATTCAAAAGAACAAAGCGGTACTTAACCTTAACGCTCGCCGCTGGCGCCAATAGAAACTTCGTCGCCAGAATCGGGAATAGCCCCCTACATTAGAACATACTGTTGATTCCATTTACCTGGGCCATTACCATTTATAATATTCAACTTCGGGATAATGAGGTAAAAACACTACATAATGTATTCTTTTTCCATTAGCCTCGAGTAGTGTGGTACACAAGCAGGTTACCGTACGATATCTCGCACACTTATAGAATGTGACAGGAACGCTGTCTGAAATTTGCTGGCGTTACTTGCAATATTCATATTATGAGCGGACAATTTTGGGGTCTCTTGGTGGAACGCACTTAGGAGTTTTAAATGTCTAGGCGGAAATGCCAGTATTGCAGCAAAACCTGTTAGCGTGTCTCAGGGTATTCTACAGCCTCATATCTTCTCGCTTTATGCATGCAACTATAATCCATGAGGTCATCTTGATTATGCGTACAACATTGCATTTGAATTAAAAAGTCCGAGTTAGGAACACAATGTACTGGAAGGATTCATTGAAGTTGGTAAAAATTGAAAGCGTTATCAGCATAGTTCCCTTTATATCATTGCTAACGTCCATCATTAAGAAGATAACGATACCCCAGAATAGCCCAATCATGGCAAAAACTAGTCAATGTGTGTGTAAGGGATAGGTTCAGGTACATAATACATGGGTGTTGCATGTTTGGTTTGCCATACATTTGATTTGCTTCTTTATCAACAACCATCCCTTACAAAGACTCACCAACAGCATCATACTAAACCTCTTGACCTCATGCGTTCTGATCTCTTTAAGCAAACAGATTAGACATTCCGTGCGTTTGTAAACAATATAAACACTTGAACAGCAATGTTATGGTCACGTTTGTCATGTTAATGCCGGTGGTAACATATCCACTGCGAATCTCATAAATAGTCGGATTGGCTTGTGTATTGGACGGGACACTGCAGGCTCCTTGTTGTTTCTAACTGAGCGCAAAACCATTGCCCTGGCCGGACCACGATCAATGACAATAACGCGAGCCATGGGCGGTCCATCCAATAAGTTACAGTAATTGACGTTGCATCTAGCATCATAATGATTCAGACTTTGAGACGGTGTTATTGAACTCAAAGAAAGGCATGCTGCACTGTATTAGCCATTCAAGTCACTCGTCCGTAATACAATGAATATTCTACAATGGATATCCGTGTGGCATGCAGTAATTGAGACAGATCGTCAGAGTCACAGATCAAGGGCAGCACAGATTAATCTTTCCAGAAAGAGCCAGGATAATTCATCCGTCTGTGAGACAACACACAATCTAATAAATAACTGAATGCGACAATAGATGTTAACAATAAGTGGCAATTAGAACAGCCCAAATCACCCACGTCCGTGGTGCAAGTACAGGTTTAGTACGAACGAGGTGTGAACATATAAGGTAGTCTCGCCTGTAGTAGAGACATACAGCTGTTATAGACACAGAAATAGCGGGTTGTGGCACATATGCAACAACGAACACACCATTAGTACAGCGTTTTGCGTTTTCGCAAGAGCATTTTGCAGTTGTTGTGCAACTCTAAACACTACAATGTTCCTAATTACCCTTAGTCAGAGATTGTAACAGCATCGGAAGAGACATTAATGGCTTGTGGCGGAACCACTTACCATACTCTCAAATAACAAATAACTACCCCCATGTATCTGCTCATTTGCTTAGGTTACTTAAGCCACAATGATTGCATTTAGAATGCGCTAAGGATTCAAAGCAACATGCTCAAAATCAGTCAAGCGGGCTTACTGTCTACCGATGCGATTATTAGATCGGGGTCATCTCCAAGGCAACGACGCCGAGGACAATCTGCTTTTCGGTGCAAATTCTTCCTATTCTCGTGGGATCTTGGTTGATGGAGTGCATTAGTGCCTGGTTGTGATTAATACTGGTATGAGCTGTATCTCTTTGAATTACTGTCCTGATAATTTTATATGGTGATCTGAAGATTACTGTCCTGATAATTTTATATGGTGATCTGAAGATTATGATGACAAGAATAATGATGACGTTCATGTTAATATTGGTTATTTTCTCTATCTTAACCATGCCGTTAACTAGTTCCGAAGTTGCCATATTCCTGAACTATGCAGCCATGGTGGTACCAACATTTCATGACCTATTGTACCAGTACAACATTGTGTCAAGGCAACACATTAACCCTCGGGGATTCGAGCAAGGTTATTGTAATCATAACACCACGAGGATGCCCTGGATGCCAGGTGTAGAATGTACATGCTTCTGCTTAGAACCTAATGGGCATTTTGTATTGATACCTTATTATTCATTGCTATTTGGCGCTAGTTCTTACAAAAACCTGTACAATATTGATATCGCGGCACGAAGTGCGCAACGTCGGATATACAGTACACTGTATCGCAAAACATTTGCCTTGCTAGCATGCAACCCTCTCCTCTCCACATCATGCACATCAAGGAACGTGACCGAGCAGCTTGAGTAATTTCCGGCAGACTTAATCCTATGTTTTGCTTTAGGCATATAGTTGCTCAAATGCCTTGCTATGGCAGGATGTACTAGGCTAACGAATGCAGAAAGCAGTATTAAAAGAATACAACACTCGCAAACCATCAACTTCACTAATCGTTAACGTTGATTATTATGCAACAGCTTTTCATTTGTTTATGAATTTATAAAGCTGTAGACATTATTATGCAAGAGAGGCATAGCTAGTTGCTCTTGGTAATAATTACTATGACTATCCCATACCCGGAGGGAGCGAATTTGATTTATGCTACGATTCTATTAAAGGTTTCAAAAATCGCATGATCACACGACTGACAAGATTTCAAAAAAGCATTTGATAATTATTGAACTTACAAACCAATACTACAATAATTAGTGCTGCAATGTTGCATTTAATAAAGATCTATTTGGTAGAATTAATGAAATAAAAATAACAACCCGATTGGTTCACTATCGAATGGGTAGATAAGATGCAACTGCAGTACTTACGATCGTGCACATATTGGTTTTGTCACATTAAGGTATGGGCGGATTTTATGTGCGCTTGCAATCAAAAATGACAAACCTTGTCAGTAAGATCAAACGGCAATATCACCTGTTACCTACGAGTCGGGTGTTACACGACAGAGGTATGACAAACACAATCATCGTGAGTAGGATACTGCTTAAGGAGCCCTGTCAATCAGATGCTCCAGGTGGTTATATTTACAATACGAACTGGCATGACGCCGAAGCACATCGCTGTATCGAGGGCATATCACCTTTACTGATAGAGCTAATGGCATGTTGATTAAAGTAACATGAGAATTGTCGGAATGTTAGCCTGTACGGACAATCCAATCGGATCCTGTAAGATAACTGCAGGAACCATTCGCGAACATTGGTATCAACACTGTGCAAGACGTATGATGCATTGGTAGATTTATAAGAAGAAACAGAGCAATTTATGTGACCGTTAACTAGACCAGGGTGTATGCTGTACATCAATTATTGCATATTCCTCTATGCTTCAGAATATACAAACCACTCGCTTTCATTTTTAATTGCTGTACTCTGGTGTCGTTCTGAAAAGGCTCTCTTACAGGTTGTCTTTTAAATAATCATGCATTAACGCAAAATAATTGACCAGCTTACAAAAGCAAAATGTTAGTGATCGCTTTTGATATTGGACGCTCTCTGGTGATTTCACGGACTGTGAGGTGGATTCTCTAAGATGTATATTGGTCAACAACTGAAGTAGACAAGCAACGACACTGAAGTTCAGTTTCTGGTATTAAAACGACACGTTCAATTATGGCGTATATATTTATGTGGCTGTACGCTCCAGCTAATGCCCCCGGGTTAAAAAAAGACCAGTTATACGCCTAGCACATAACGCCAACAGGTAATCCATAGGACTATTGGCAATAATTTATGACATGGCTTCTGGGTTATTGGGAAAGGTTTGAATTATATGATCCAAAATATAAAACACCACGTGATTGGCTGCAGCATGGCCGGGCCTAAGCCTACATTACAATGGCAGCAATGCAAATCTGATCTTGTCCTCAACTAAATCTCACGGCGTTAACAGCATGGAGGCGAAAAAAGCACTCTGGTGACCAATCAGCAGTGACCTTGATATATCGCCTTTACCCAAACTTTCCCCTGACAATAAATCTGCAAATATTTCCACAAATTATAGTCAATAACAACGAAATTACAGAGAAAGAGTGCACAGTCAGCACAGAGCATTATCTTTTATTCTATCAATTATTTACGTTGATTGAGGAGCACATTATACGGCATGGTCATAAAAAGAGAAGGTATTCGCGTAATAAAGAAGCCAGTGATACTTCCATTGGAATGTAACTACAAATTATATAATCTGTTGACCTGCGTGAAGAATATATTACGTAAAACATGCGTTTTTAGTGGCATGCAAAAAACAGCTTAAATAACGCAGGGTGCGTACATGGTTAAAACATTGATGGTACGATGCTATTTTTATGCCCACGGACAATGGTGATCTCCATTTTAGCGCATCCAGAAGTCAGGTACGTTATCGTGCAAATTTAACGAGAGCAGTCATATTTCACATATGCAATGCTACTGCATTATAGGCTCGGGAGATGAGCGTTGCAAAGCTAGTAAGTAATAAGCCAACAAGTAAAGCAGTCAGGCCATAAATAACAACACATGAATGTAATATGGCACATAATTCATGGCCTTATTGGTTAATAATTTTGACTTGGTCATATAAAACTGCCCGCGTCATAAGCAAAACAATCAAGCTTTTGTTAACTTCTGTTTGAGCGATTTTATATTCATGGTATTGAATGACAACGAATTTGCACTTCGTTGAATTAATAGTAATCCTTCGCTATGGAAGGTGCATCCTTTGTGCTGACTTATAGGTGGTATTTGAGAGGTTACAATTGATACAAACCCCTCTGCGGTTGATTAGTACTTTCATCGTATATTATATTGGGGGAATGAATGTACCATTAACTTCCAGCTAGCGGCATAATAGGTAAGTATCTGCCTCACATAAAGATAATAATAATGGCGGCGCGGATTATGTTGCCAAAGGTATATCTTATCACGAGAATGATAATGGCGCCTCGGAAGAAGATAATACGCGTGACAATGGCAAGAAGATGGGGAAAAACGGAGAAGATGATGGTAGTGCTTACCACAGGACAAACATCTCTAAAGCAGAATGCTTATCATGATTATGTCGGAATGAATAATACGATAGTTTACCATGTCGGATTGAGGTTCGAAGATATGTCAATCGTAATAAAATAAGATTCACTGTCCATGACAGTGTGATGATATTACAGGTGTTCAATTAGGAAAAAGTTACTTCTGGAACCTTACACCTCACTAGGCCACCGTGGCCGTAGTTTATCGCTAAAGAGGATAATGCTAAGTGATGATGGTTCGAAACGCAATTTCGCCGTCAAATGCCTCGGTCCGATTGAGAAACATAATGTGAGAAGGTCATAACACCATCCACAATGGCGCAGGCTAATACATTAAGCTGCCCCGGTTACTGTTGGCTGATCAATCAGGAACTGCGGATGGCCATTTCAAAACCAGACCAGGCTTTATAACGTAGTGACTTGATCTGCTGAGGTACATCAGGCTGACTGCTGTATATCAACATCCTGAGAGTGGACGGAGAGGTACTCTTCGGCATGATTCAAATACGCTACCTAAAATGTGTCTCAATAATCGATCTGCGATACCTTTATTAAGAACGCTTTGTGACGTCATACTCACTTTTGAGGCATTATCGGAGTTTAATTATGCCCATGTTTGGGAATGTTGCTTGCTTCCACATAAACATACACCTATGTTGGATATACAAAGCAGCACGTTCGTTGCAATATTTGGGCCGCAATCAATGGTATTATTCATATATATATATATATATATATAGTAATGGTAAATAACTACCGAGCAAAGGCTGATTTACTACACTTATATGATCGCGAAGCAGCAAATGTTATAAGGTGTTAAGTGCGATTGATGACACAATGCATCACAATATGCTTCAAAGCACACAAGTCCAAAGCGTCATGCCGCTTCACTTAATACAATACCGTCAAGATTTGTCACCCTGTCAAGGCATTTGGAATTTGTGCAATAACCTAAATAGATAAGGAATAACCGTACTCCGGTATATATGGCCCGCTTGACAGACTTCCATTCTCGAGACTGAAGGCTATAAGATGGCTTAAATATGCAGCTTTGTCGGATACACCTTTTCAACCGGCTTTCAGTGACTGTAGAACTTACTTATTTTCACAGTGATATTATAAAACTACTGTACTAAAGGCCAAGTGCCCACGTTACATAGATAATGGGCTTAATATATACTTTAAAGGCTGGTGCATTGTGGTGCAGTCGATAGCATGCATACAGCAATGTGACACGTTATTGTTAATTTCGGGAGAAGCACGCCCGGACCCTGTAGTACTATGGGTGGAGTAAGGTTCGTTAACGTCCAATAATGCACTAAGAGTCTTATACCACACATTTACGGCATGGATACAGAACTAGTATCTCTGATAAATTTGGGGTTGCAGATGGTAGGGTTTGTAAGTAAGAATCACACAAGTTAAGATATCTGGTCGCGAATGACGACTTATGTTAAAGAAATACGGCATGTAATTTTAGTGTCATAAGTTTAGGATTTTGTGTTGCCGATCTACAGCTGCTTACATAACCAGCGGAGGGTGTATGTTGATGTAAGCACGTGATGCCTAATTAATTCTGTCGAGTGTCAAATAAGATGCAAAAGAACCTTGTTGAGCTTAGGTTATTGAGCATTAGACACGGTGCATAGCCCAGCAATAGCATTGACCAGTCTGTATGCGTCTTTTCAGGCGGCATTTGTGCCAAAGTAATTGCAGTATTTATGAGGTTACAAATGATATAAAATCAATGTATAGGAAACTGACAATTAACGAGAGGAGGGAATAAACGTAGCAATAACAGGACTGAATAAAATTATGATTTAGATGATGATAATTACAACAGCAATGGTGATAACGCCATGAAATGTATAAACATCATCAATACTGAATACCGATCATCCTCACCACTGAATATATACTATGATATTCAAACAGGATGGGTGGAGCTTTGACGATATAACAAACGATACTGTAATCGGTCCCGACTCATAATGTAATACGAATCCACGGCGATGGAAAGTCAAGGTTATCCACGTCTTATGAACATCGTTATCAACATAACATGAACGTCAGTCAAGGCCAAGTGCTGGGAATTCGCCAAACAGAGAAGACTGTCATTGCTGGTCCCAGGTGGCTTGTGGGCATTAAGAAGCTGGTGCATCCAACATTCCCTTGCCGCTATATAATAATCCAATTCAACAAGTGCGTTATGAATTCGAGATAAGATATTCTCTATATCTACAGTGATATTCCAGATGGAAAGTTGGATTAATGGGACAGAGCAGGAACGTATCTCCAAGCAGCGCTGGTTCCAGGTTCCTATGCCTAGGTCAAAAGCAATCATGAAGGACTCAGCTCGCCATTATGTACCGTGATTTCGGTGACAACACCCACTCGATTCTCGTGTCTGTTAAATCAAATCACTGGTGGACTTTGACATAACACATCCATTGTGAATTAATTATACCTGGCGTATCTGATCATGGCAGCTAAACATATATATAATTAAATTGTTATCCAACTGTTTCAATAATATACACTGTCAAATAAATCCAATGATCAATACCAAGAATCCTTTTACCATAATAACTGCTGACAGCATTTCACTTCATTGCTTAGTAAACACCCGGAACATTGAGCTTTGACATTAAACATGCTGATGACTGTTGCTTCAGGAAGCTCACGCGCTTGATGATCAGAATCTGGGACGAATCGCGCCGCCATATCGTGAATGATATAGCATATATATACCACCATTACGGCGAGTATCAGCTACGGCAGCACACATGTCTCGTACGGAAGACATAATCTTCTGTTACCCCCAAAACATGCCGATCTTCAGCGATTACTCAGATTGTTTAGAGCTCAGGTACATGAGAGTACAGGTAGCTGGCAACGGGGTTATTGTTACGCCGATTAAAAGAACAAAGCGGTACTTCACCTAAACGCTCGCCGCTGGCGCCAATAGAAACTTCGTCGCCACAATCGGGAATAGCCCCCTACATTAGAACATACTGTTGATTCCATTTATCGGGCCATTACCATTTATAATATTCAACTTCGGGATAATGAGGTAAAAACACTACATAATGTATTCTTTTTCCATTAGCCTCGAGTAGTGTGGTACACAAGCAGGTTACCGTACGATATCTCGCACACTTATAGAATGTGACAGGAACGCTGTCTGAAATTTGCTGGCGTTACTTGCAATATTCATATTATGAGCGGACTATTTTGGGGTCTCTTGGTGGAACGCACTTAGGAGTTTTAAATGTCTAGGCGGAAATGCCAGTATTGCAGCAAAGCCTGTTAGCGTGTCTCAGGGTATTCTACAGCACCTATAACCCATGAGGTCATCTTGATTATGCGTACAACATTGCATTTGAATGCGAAAGTCCGAGTTAGGAACACAATGTACTGGAAGGATTCATTGAAGTTGGTAAAAGTTGAAAGCGTTATCAGCATAGTTCCCTTTATATCATTGCTAACGTCCATCATTAAGAAGATAACGATACCCCAGAATAGCCCGATCATGGCAAAAACTAGTCAATGTGTGTGTAAGGGATAGGTTCAGGTGCATAATACATGGGTGTTGCATGTTTGGTTTGCCATACATTTGATTTGCTTCTTTATCAACAACCATCCCTTACAAAGACTCACCAACAGCATCATACTAAATGTTTTCATTAAGACCTCATAACTTGGGTCCTCTTGACCTCATGCGTTCTGATCTCTTTAAGCAAACAGATTAGCCATTCCGTGCGTTTGTAAACAATATAAACACTTGAACAGCAATGTTATGGTCACGTTTGTCATGTTAATGCCGGTGGCAACATATCCACTGCGAATCTCATAAATAGTCGGATTGGCTGTGTCCAATCGGGCGCAGTGTGTATTGGACGGGACACTGCAGGCTCCTTGTTGTTTCTAACTGAGCGCAAAACCATTGCCCTGGCCGGACCACGATCAATGACAATAACGTGACCCACGGGCGGTCCATCCAGTAAGTTACAGTAATTGACGTTGCATCTAGCATCATAATGATTCAGACTTTGAGACGGTGTTATTGAACTCAAGGAAAAGGCAGAGAGATGCATGCTGCACTGTATTAGCCATTCAAGTCCTCGTCCGTAATACAATGAATATTCTACAACGGATATCCGTGTGGCATGCAGTAATTGAGACAGATCGTCAGAGTCACAGATCAAGGGCAGCACAGATTAATCTTTCCAGAAAGAGCCAGGATAATTCATCCGTCTGTGAGACAACACACAATCTAATAAATAACTGAATGCGACAATAGATGTTAACAATAAGTGGCAATTAGAACAGCCCAAATCACCCACGTCCGTGGTGCAAGTACAGGTTTAGTACGAACGAGGTGTGAACATATAAGGTAGTCTCGCCTGTAGTAGAGACTTGACAGCTGTTATAGACACAGAATAGCGGGTTGTGGTACATATGTAACAACGAACACACCATTAGTACAGCATTTTGCGTTTTCGCACGAGCATTTTGCAGTTGTTGTGCAACTCTAAACACTACAATGTTCCTAATTACCCTTAGTCAGAGATTGTAACGGCATCGGAAGAGACATTAATGGCTTGTGGCGGAACCACTTACCATACTCTCAAATAACAAATAACTACCCCCATGTATCTGCTCATTTGCTAAGGTTACTTAAGCCACAATGATTGCATTTGGAATACGCTTAGAATTCAAAGCAACATGCTCAAAATCAGTCAAGCGGGCCTACTGAAGTCTACCGATGCGATTATTGGATCGGGTCATCTCAAAGGCAACGACGCCGAAGACAATCTGCTTTTCGGTGCAAATTCTTCCTATTCTCCTGGGATCTTGGTTGATGGAGTGCATTAGTGCCTGGTTGTGATTAATACTGGTATGAGCTGTATCTCTTTGAATTACTGTCCTGAAAATTTTATATGGTGATCTGAAGATTATGATGACAAGAATAATGATGATGAAGATTATAACGCGTTTGATGACGTTCATGTTAATGTTGGTTATTTTCTCTATCTTAACCATACCGTTAAAGAGTTCCGGAGTTGCCATATTCTGGAACGAACTCTTGCATCCCATGCAGCCATGGTGGTACCAACATTTCAATGACCTGTTGTACTAGTACAACATTGTGTCAAGGCAACACATTAACCCTCGGTGAGTCGAGCAAGGTTATTGTTATCATAACACCACGAGGATGTTCTGGATGCCAAGTCTAGTAATGATCGCAATATCCTTAGTAGCATATTTTATCGTGATATTGTGGGTACACTTTGGTCAAAAATCGCTATATCAATTGAGTTAGGAGCAAGGTTATTGTAATCATAAGACCTCGAGGATGCACTGGATGCCAGGTGTAGACATGATGAACATGACGATTGGATTGAAGTACCATTTCTCTGGGATATTGTCGGTACACTGTGGTAAACATTCGAAATTCTCATTGCGTTATGTTTAGGTTTCAGAGGTCGGTATCAGCACAACAAATGATACTGAAACAAAGAAGCTCCACCAACAAGCAATGTTGTTATAGATTTAAAACATGGAACTGTTAAGAGTGGTTCGCACAAACCTCGGGACAATCTAATTGGCAAAGACTGATTGGGGGGCTGTATTGTGCCTTTTTGTATCAGAAAAAAAGGTGATCACGTCCAGCTCGTCGTATGCTTGATTGAAACGATAATTTTGCTAATCAACGTGATTCACCCAAAGCTTCTGCTTAGAACATAATGGGCATTTTGTATTGATACCACATTATTCATCGATATTAGTCGCTAGTCCTTACAACAACCTGTACAATATTGATATCGCAGCATGAAGTGCGCAACACCGGATAAAAGCTCACTGTATCACAAAATATTTCCCTTGCTAGCATGCAACCCTCTCCTCTCCGCATCAAGCACATCAAGGAAAGTGACCGAGCGGCTTGAGCAACTTCCAGCAGACTTAATCCTATGTTTTGCTTAAGGCATGTAGTTGCTCAAATGCCTTGCTATGGCAGGATGAACTTGGCTAACGAATGCAGATCGCAGTATTAAAAGAAACAACACTCACAAACCATCAACTTCACTACCGACCGCAGCTTTTCATTTTTTATGAATTTATAAAGCTGTAGACATTTTAATAATTACTATGACTATCCCATACCCGGAGTGAGAAAATTTGACTTATGATACGATTCTATTAAAGGTTTCAAAAGTCGGATGATCACATGACTGACAAGTTTTCAAAAAACCATTTAAAAATTATTGAACTTACAAACCAATACTACAATAATTAGTGTTGCAATGTTACATTTGATTAAGATCTATTCGGTAGAATTAATAAAATAAAAATAGCAACCCGAGTTGTTCACTATCGAATGAGTAGATTAGATTCAACTGCAGTGCATACGATCGTGCACATATTGGTTATGCCAAACGTTGGTGACGTTGTCTACGTCATCACATTGAGGTACGGACGGATTGTATGTGCGCTTGCAATCAAAAATGACAAACCTTGTCAATAAGATCAAACGGCATGATCACCTGTTACCTACAAGGATGGTGTTACACAACAGAGGTATGACAAACACAATCGTCGTGAGTAGGATAATGCTTAAGGAGCCCTGTCAATCAGATGCTCCAGGTAGTTATATTTACAATACGAACTGGTATGACGCCGAAGCATATCGCGGTATCGAGGGCATATCGCCTTCACTGATAGAGCTAATGGCATGTTGATTAAAGTAACATGAGAATTGTTGGAATGTTAGCCTGTACAGACATCACAATCTGACCTGTGAGATTACTGCACGAGCCAGTCGCAATTTGACTTGCATTGGCTAGCGAACATTGGCATCAACACTGTGCAAGACGTATGATGCATTGGTAAATATATACGAAGAAACAGAGTAATTTATATGACCGTTAACTTGACCATGGTATATGCTGTCCATCCATTGACGCATATTGCTCTATACTTCATTATAAACAAACCACTCGCTTTCATTTTGAATAACAGTAATCTGATGTCATTCTGAAAAAGCTCTGTTACAGGCTGTCTTTGTAACAATCATGCATAACGGAAAATAATTGACCAGCTTATAAAAAGCACAATGTTAGTGATCGCTTTATATATTGAACGCTCTCTGGTGATTTCATGGACTGAGAGGTGGAGGCTCTAAGATGCATATTGGTCAACAACTGCAGTAGACAAACAACGAGACTGTTATTCAGTTTCTGGCATTCAAACGACACGTTTCAATTATAGCGTATATATTTATGTGGCTGTACGCTCCAGCTAATGCCCCCGGGTTAACAAAAGACCTGTTATTCGCCTAGCACCTCACGCCAACATGTAATCCATAGGACTGTTAACAATAATTTATGACATGGCTTCTGGGTTATTGGGAAAGGTTTGAATGATATGATCCAAAATATAAAACACCACGTGATTGGTTGCATAATGGCCGGGCCTGAGTCTACGTTACAATGGCAGCAATGCAAATCTGATCTTGTCCTCAACTAAATCTAATATAACACGGTGTTAACAGCATGGAGACGTAAAAAGCGCGCTGGTGACCAATCAGCAGTGACCTTAATATATCGCCTTAACCCAAACTTTCCCCTGACTATAAATCTGCAAATATTTCCACAAATTATAGTCAATAACAACGAAGTTACAGAGAAAGAGTGCACAGTCAGCACAGAGCATTATCTTTTATTCTATCAATTATTTACGCTGATTGAGGAGCACATTATACGGCTCAATCATAAAAAGAGATGGTAATAAAGAAGCCAATGGTAGTTCCATTGGAATGTAACCACAAATGATATAATCTGTTGTCCTGTGTGAAGAATATATTACGTAAAACATGCGTTTTTAGTGGCATGAACAACAGCTTAAATAACGCAGGGTGCGTACATGGTCAAAACATTGATGGTACGATGCTATTGTTATACCCTCGGACAATGGTGATCTCCGTTTTAGCGCAGCCAGAAGTCAGGTACGTTATCGTGCAAATTTAACGAGAGCAGTCATATTTCACATATGCAATGCTACTGCTTTATAGGGTCGGGAGATGAGCGTTGCAAACCGAGCAAGTAATAAGCCAACAAGTAAAGTAGTCAGGTCATATATTGCAACACACCTGAATGTGATATGGCAGGTAATTCATGGCCTTATTGGTTAATAATTTTGGCTTGGTGATAGAAAACTGCCCGCGTCAAACGCAAAACAATCAAGCTTTTGTTAACTTGTGTTTGAGCGATTTTATATTCATGGTATTGAATGACAACGAATTTGCACGTCGTTGAATTAATAGTAATCCTTCACTATGTAAGGTGCATCCTTTGTGCTGACGTATGGGTGGTATTAGAGAGGTTACAACTGATACAAAGCCCCGCTGCGGTTGATTAGTACTTCCATCGTATATTATATTGGGGGAATGAATGTACCATTAACTTCCAGCTAGCGGCATAATAGGTAAGTATCTGCCTCACATAAAGATAATAATAATGGCGGCGCGGATTATGTTGCCAAAGGTATATCTTATCATGATAATAATAATGACGATGATAATACTCGTGACAATGTAAATAAGATGGGGGGGAAATGGTGAAAATGATGGTAGTGCTTACCACTGGAAAAACATCTCTAAAACAGAATACTGATCATGATTAAGTCAGAATGAATAATAAGATAGATTACCATGTCGGATTGGGGTTCGACGATATGTCAAACGAAAGTAAATAATATTCACTATCCTTGTCAGTGTAATGATATTACAGGTGTAAGATATATGCAATTCACGTGGTTTGCATGTAATTCAGTCAGGACTAGGTCTTTGGATTTCACCAGACTGGCTAGAGAACGAAATTGTGTGACTTGTTAGTATGTTATCATCAGAATTTAGCAATTGCGCTATATATTTGTGATAGCATAAGCTCTCTTTCTACCGCACTATTTTAAAAGACACGAATTCTGGAACAATCTGGCAGAACAAGAGCTCGTCAGTAATGCAGGGAATATTCCGTGATGTATCTCTGGGTGTCATGTGGTAATAGAGACAGATCATCAGGGTGCAATATCAAGGGCAACCTGGATGAATCTGTCTTGAACAAACAAGAATAATTCACCAACCAGGCTTACTTATATCAAAATAATTTAATAAGACAATATCAGTGACCACTCTTATGAAACAGCTTGGCATGCACTTAAAGGAAGATGTGTTTGTAAACTTATAAAACCAGATTTAAGTTGATATTTAACCACACGGACAACAGCCTTTGTGACGAGGAATTTCAACCCATTCAAAAAGCACAAGCAATAAGCCATCAGATTGCAAATAGTTGTATGTTAGCAGCAATTGCAAAACAGCACTTTATGTTCAACTCTTCGGCATATCAAATATCGACAATATCGGTTTCAGTCGAGCAATCAGCGAGAAGTAGCTAAACCACGAAACATATCCCCAAATTAATAGCACTAACTCGATGTATCTGCTCCACTGCGCAGGCTACATAAGCCTTTAAAACCGCATTAAGAAATAAGCTAAGAATGCCAAGCAGCATATTCGGGATCAGCCAAGAGGGCTTACTGGAGTCGGCGCATTCGATTATTAGCCCAGGGTCATCGCCATGGCAACGACGCAATGGAAATTTGTTCGTTCGTTCTCTTTCTTCCCATTGTCATGGGACCCCTCATTTTCTAGCACAATAGTATCACCGGAATGTGTTTTACCTAGCGACATTAGTTTGCCATACAACACCGGCATCACATTAAGACCAAGGCGTAAATGAAAGCCCTTTATGATATTTGGTGCTAAAAACATAAAAACCCGACTTTGGGAATAGCGCTGCCATGATGATATAGCATTAACTTCTACAGACAAAAACTCGGTTTGAGTTTAATTGTAAGGAGTGTTGGTCCGGGTAGTGTTTTAGGCGCGTATTGTTCGACTACCTTCGTGGCTAAATTTTGGATATCATGACATTTGCAGTACGTACCAACAGAATACATCACATGTTGGATCAATGACCATAGTTTAAAACATATAGAAGTATGTGTCTTCCGTCGTGAATATACCAAAAAGCCACGCTAAGAGGGCTCCTTCGCACCTCCGACCGATAACACATGGGAACACGCTTTGCCTTGCGTGTCTAAAAATCCGATGGAAAATTCTGAACCAATCAGAGGACTCCATATCGTCACCACAAGCTGCAAAGGTCAGATTCAGGAGACGTTGAATCATCCGGCCCACGTGCTTTTGCTGATGTTATGGTAGCGCCACCTGACGACGGGCATGTGTTTCACTCATTAGCATACTCATCGCATTGCTTGTCGGAATGAGCCCTCTTTACGCAGCTCGTTTGATGACGCTTATAGAGCTACCTAGGAGGTAATATCTCGAGTTACGTCGCTAAGCATCTGTAATACCTTCATCCCAAACCAAACAAAGACGAGCGCGTCTAGATACAAAAGGTCAACGCCGCCATTTGACGTTCATAGTCCATCATACCTGGACTATTACAGCGATTACAGCGACTTAAGGAAAATCACACACACGAAGCGTCCGTGCTGCAGATCACCCACGGGAGCTCTATAATACATCAGTTATATTGCATTTCAGCATATAAGTGGATGGTGGCTGTAGTTTCTATGCAGTGTTCCTAAGCAGGAGGCCATGAACGCGGACTAGTTCTTTATCCAGCGCATCATAACACGCAGTTGAGAGAGGGTTGAGTTATATCAGCTACATGATTGGTGCAGTACTATCACATGGCTATGTAATTGGCTATGTAAATATCACTGCTATGGTAATTGACAGGAAGAGTTTATATGGTGTAGTGCGAGTAAGAATAAGAAGTAGCCAAGTACTATTAAATTCACTGAACACCATAGTTCACTATCTACAATCAGAATTTGCATTAACTCTATATATAACACATACATTCTCATATTCTCACAAATTAGTATTTTATGATGATAAAAACTTTGCCAATCTATAGAGCTGACATGATATGTATGGTAATGCAACCACTTTAAGTGGATCGCTGAATGTGCAGTTGTCATACACAAAACTACAGTAATAACGTTATGATTCGGCCTGGGAACGTTAACGCCAGAGCATATGAAAATATGATATTTCAAGATAGGCATCCAATGTTGATGCGCTAAGTGCGACTGAATTGGGTATTTTGAAGTAAATGATGCGTCCGGTTGGCAACAATAGATGTTACGACAGGACAGGGTAAATGTAAGGACGAAACGAGGTAGGCACGTGTCATGATTAGCGATAACCTACCTATGCATGATTGGATTCCATTCGATTACCTTCGCCTTGACGAAACATATAGGCCAATGTACAGAGTTAATGTTAAAGTGAATATAATGTAGAAGTGTTTATAATGAGTTAGAGATTATTGATGTTGTCAAGGTTTGCAAATGATTCATCTTTATAATGGGCTAGAAAGCATGCGCTCGATCTGTTTCCATGTGCATTGTTTTAAAGACATGAAGAAATACAACCTTGCTTGCCTGACAAGTTGCTTGAATGTCGGCGTATTGTCAAAGTGCTTAAAGCTTCGCTAAGAGGGTCCGCTCGCACCCCCGCCTGAGGCGATAGGTTATCACGCCACCTAGCGTGGTGCTTTGTCGTAGCTTCTCTTGAAACCATTTGGAATTCTCTGATAATATCGGGGCGTGGTCGCCTCGACCAATCGGAAGACTCCACATCTTTGACAGACGCTGAGCCTCGAGACGTTCGAAAAACATTCCCATGTGCCTTTGTTGATTTCATTTTGATGATAACCGCACAGTTAGTTCGAGTGAACCCTCTTACACGATGATATGATTAAACAATTGTACCGACATGACGTTCGGACAATGATTCACGCTGTTATATGTCACGATGCTTCACTTGTAAAACAGACAAAGGTTTGAGTGCACAAGGTAGTGTAAGACCAGCTTATTATAATACTGAAATAACGACCCGTCAGGTTATATAATGCATCTACGAGCTTAACTCGACTCACAGAAAGATAGCCCTTGCAGGTGCAATTGTTTGCCCGTCACAGCATCTCGTTTGATGACAGGTAAGACACTTTCATATTACTCAGCATGGCTGATTACTCCAATGTAATGCTACTGTGTAGGGGGAAATCTCTGTGTTCTGTGCAACCAATGCGACTGGTATAGTGCGTTGATACTTGGGTCCTGCTTTAAACCTGCGAACTGTCCTTGTACGACATTTCACGGACGACAGTTGTTGGAACACACAATCGAAGGATTGAGTTTATACAGCGCACAATACATGTTCTACAATGGCATCACGAGGTGATTTAGATAAAGCAGAGACATTGACAATAGGTGCGTGACCGATTGGTTGAAGTGGGTGGTGCTGTCACCATGGTAACCCATAACCCCAGATTCATCAGTTGATTATATCTTGTGAGAAGGGGGTATGTCAGTTAGTGAAACAGAGATAAGGAGGCTCATATTTAAGGAAGCATGTCGTTATGATTAGATGTAGATTTGGCGCTAACTGATGTCATATTCGGATGACGGAAAACAAGCTAGGGCTCGTAAGTATTGGCCTTGTTGCTTGATTGCTGTCTTGTGAGCACACCGGTTTACGCTAATCAATCTTGAGCCCAAAGACGGTCCAGTTAAAACTGACGAATCTGACAACGACACTGACGACAGTAATAGAAATGATGCTCACGGTTATTAAGTGGATATTACTGTGATGCCGCGTTGAGAATAAAAGTATCGCAATAGTTATTTATGATGATAATGATGATGACAACGAGATGATGATGACAACGATGTTGATGATGATGAACAACGATGATGATGATGAACATGATGATGATGATGATGATGATGATGATGATGATGATGATGATGATGATGATGATGATGATGATGATGATGATGATGATGATGATGACGAAAACGACCAGAGTGTAAATTTTGAAAATGACCTAATTTGATTGCGGAGTTATCACTTTGGCGCTAACATCACCTGACATGACATTAGTCCAACACCATGCCAAATGCAAATGCGACATGTCGGAATGCAGTACTTCAACAACATTCCAGAACAATGCTGCGGGACTGCTGAAGGGACCATTTGCAATTTCAGTCGCATAATATTGCAAACAATTGCATAAACATTGCGCCAAACATTCCCCCGGTTAACGACTTCCTGAGGTTACCAAAATTGCATATTAGTACATAGGGGAATTTTTAGGCAAGACATTCGTAAAACCGATTGAAGTCTATTTCATGGTAACTTGGGACACATATAAAGATGTGGACGAGTGAGAGACAGAAACGGCGCAGTCGGCAATCAGAACTGGGGTTATTAAGTGCGTCTAATCCGCTTGGCGCTTGTTTGAGACAGTGTATGAAAATCAGTCAACCAGCCACATATATAATTGAATAACAGGTTTCCTTTACAAGCCTTTGATGCATCTGTTTAAATGAAAGAGTATGTCTTGCGAATACAACCCTGACCAGGCTATGTGTTATCGTTGCATTGTTTCACGTCTTCCCATGCGTCAGAATTGCAGGTGTCATATATTGCAATCCTAATTTATGACAGTCATTTGGTTATACCTTTAATATCGCACAGTAATATTTGGAGCGCAGCATATTACCGCATTACAGTTAATACAATGGTATGCCCCGTAATAAACATGAAATTTTGCAATAAATGTCAACATTCATCAGATTGAAACACAGCATGTGAGTGGTCAGACTATATAAAAACGGCGCCCTGGCCTTAATAGTTAGGTTGTTGGGTTGCACTGTGAGTCAGGGTTGCCTTCTTTACGACGTGTATAGGTCAACATCCCTATAGGTCAACATCCCCTATTGATGTATCAAGATCCTGATATTCAAAATATATTTGATTATATATTTATCCTTCTTGACCATAAACATGCCGGCCATCACAGGCATAGTTTGCATTGCATTATGGGGTATCTATATGTGTGGCTGCACGCTCTAGATAATGTCCACTAGCGTGAGACCGCGTATGGAGGCCAGCTTTTCACCAAGCACCTCACTCTACCAGGTAATCCATGGTAAGATTGCCAATTATTTATAACATGGCTTCTGGGTTATTGGGAAAGGTTTGAGTTATATGATCCTACAGATGACAAAACGCCACGTGACTGGCTGCTATTTGGCCGGGTCCTAAGTCAATATGCCAGTGGCAAAGAATAGCTTATATCCAAACAAAGACTGATTGGATGCACTGATAGCAGCCTATTGATTTATACGATAACTTAAAAAATTTCCATTTTAAGACGCAATCCCCCGAATTGTTTTCTTACGCATTAATATGTAAATATTTGCGGAAATTATGAATGAGGTAACAGACTGTAGCTGAGTTGGCACAATGGATGATCTCAGGGTCTGTAAGTGGTTCATGGTTACTGAGGAGCGGTCAATGATCTCAGGGTCTGTAAGTGGTTCATGGTTACTGAGGAGCGGTCAATGATCACAGGGTCTGTAAGTGGTTCATGGTTACTGAGGAGCGGTCAATGATCACAGGGTCTTTAAGTGGTTCATGGTTACTGAGGAGCGGTCAATGATCTCAGGGTCTGTAAGTGGTTCATGGTTACTGAGGAGCGGTCAATGATCTCAGGGTCTGTAAGTGGTTCATAGTTACTGATGAGCGGTCAATGATGCTCAGGGTCTGTAAGTGGTTCATGGTTACTGAGGAGCGGTCAATGATCTCAGGGTCTGTAAGTGGTTCATGGTTACTGAGGAGCGGTCAATGATCTCAGTCAAAGCAAGAAGCCAATGGTACTCCTAATAAGATGTAACAATACACAATATTCCAGCATGAGGGGTGAATAAGTCAAACGCACATTCAGAGTGACATACACAGCGTAATATAGTTAAAATACGCAGGTTTGATCACTCGAAATAAAACTGTGGTGGTTTCCATTGAAGCGTAGCCTCCAGCCATTATTGTAAATCGAGCAACCATTACCGCGTGCAAATTACAAATGTCATTCTTTGGCACCTGCCTTCTTTGGCACCTGCCTTCTTTGGCACCGGCCTTCTTTGGCAGCGTTCAGGTTTGAGCGATGCGCATTGGCCACCTGACCACGACCTAAATCTGGCAAGTAATAATCCCTTTAGTCAAGCCGCCCGGGCGGGAGTATGAGAATTCTGTGATATAACAAATCTTTTGTTGAGTCACTGGCTGATAAAAGTGGCTGGGCTATACAAAGCTGCCTGAGTCACAGGCAGATTAGTTATGCTCATGTAAGTCCTAAGTGCGAGCGATTCCATAACTTTTTTTTTTAATTCTGAAGAAGCTTAGCAACCTACGCTTTGCAGAACTGAAGTTGATCCTTTTCTTTAGAAAGTGCATCCTTTATGTCTAAGTATTTAGGAGGCCACAACTGATGCAACACCACTTTTGTGAGTATAAGCACGAGACGATACTGTCAGATTTCAGAACGAATGCAACATGACCTATCAGCTGGGGCATCATGAAAAGCACCTGCCTCACTTAGAGATAATCATGATAAGTACCTGCCTCACATCGAGATAATCATGATAAGTACCTGCCCTACATAGAGATAATCATAGTAAGTACCTGCCTCACAAAGAGATAATCATGATTAGTACCTGCCTCACATAGAGATAATCATAAGTACCTGTCTCACATAGAGATAATCATGATAAGTACCTGCCTCACATAGAGATAATCATGATAAGTACCTGTCTCACATAGAGATAATCATGATAAGTACCTGCCTCACATAGAGATAATCATGATAAGTACCTGTCTCACATAGCGATAATCATGATAAGTACCTGTCTCACATAGAGATAATCATGATAAGTACCTGCCTCACATAGCGATAATCATGATAAGTACCTGCCTCATATAGAGATAATCATGATAAGTACCTGTCTCACATAGCGATAATCATGATAAGTACCTGTCTCACATAGAGATAATCATGATAAGTACCTGCCTCATATAGAGATAATCATGATAAGTACTTGTCTCACATAGCGATAATCATGATAAGTACCTGTCTCACACAGAGATAATCATGATAAGTACCTGCCTCACATTGCGATAATCATGATAAGTACCTGCCTCATATAGAGATAATCATGATAAGTACCTGTCTCACATAGAGATAATCATGATAAGTACCTGCCTCATATAGAGATAATCATGATAAGTACCTGCCTCACATAGCGATAATCATGATAAGTACCTGCCTCACATAGAGATAATCATGATAAGTACCTGCCTCACATAGAGATAATCATGATAAGTACCTGCCTCATACAGAGATAATCATGATAAGTACCTGCCTCATATAGAGATAATCATGACGGTGGCGCCGATGAGGTCGTCAATAGAAATAACAATAGCGATTATGACGATGATATTATTGGTCAAGCCGACAAAAGAGGGAATATTATGATTACCCCAAACAATGAAAAAATATCTCGATATCTGGAGAATAAAAGAGAGATATTAAACTAAATAGTGCTAAATGTATGAAATATGTAAATAAACGTCAGATTCAGCGCTGCAACCAACTTGGCGTGTAATTCAGTCTAGGCTAGGTCGTTGGATTTCGCTTAATAGAGTAAGAACGAAGTAGCGTTGCTGGTCCCAGTGGGCTGGTGTGGGTTAAGAAGAAGCTGATTTATCTAACATTCCGTTGTGTCTGTGTAATAATCCAACTAACCAAGTGCGCTATGAAATTTTGACATCATTTTCAATCATTCTACAAGACGATTTGGGATGAAAACAGTGTTGGGTCAATCATGACAGAGTTAAAAGTGTTTGTAATGCAGGGAATAGGATTGGTAATATTAATATAATTGAATGGGGGAATAGAAGAGAACCAATCTGACAATCTCCGTGGTTATGGCTAACCCTTAGGTTCAGTTGGAATATTACCACACAGCTGCCTGACGGGGAGGTCTATTCGTTTGCACTGCTTACAGCATTAAGCCATTAGATGGCAGATTTCCTTATGATTCTCATAAGTAGGAGCAATTGGTAAATAGCGCGATTGGTCTGAATTATTGTGGTTGTATATCACATATCTATTGTTGACTGTCCTTGAGAGGCTAGAAGAGTCCATAACCCCAACGTCTCGGTGTCATTTGCGATTTTGAGTTCTGTACCTGCATAGGAAGCAAACAGGTGTTGAGGAAATGTGATTAAGCCATCGGTATGTGGTTAATTTGTAACACCGAAAACAACAATGTTGCCGTCTCTTATTTGCATAATGCCGTTTTTTCTGCAACACAACGTCAGGCTGTATTATTGTGCCATTCAATCCCAATCGAGGGTTTACAGTCGCCTTACAAGAGAAATAAATGGTTTCTAGCTTACCACCAACAATACTAGATAACACCAACCAAATACATCCGCTCCACTGCCTAGCTTACATGAGCCACAGTGACTCGATTCAAAAATACGCTGTGAATGCAAAGTTGCATTCTCAGATGCAGCGACGCGGGATTACTGAAGTCTACCTACACGATTATAGGAAGAGCAAATATGTTTGGCAGTTCCATTTCTTTCCATTCTCGTGGGAGCCCTGGTGATCGAGTGCATTAGTACCGAGCACTGATAGATATCGGCACTTGCTTTATCTCGCAAAATTAGTTTGCGATAAAACGTTGAGGAAAAGACGTTGATACAGGCCCTTGATATTATTATGACTGGAGCAATTTTAACACCCGACTGTGGGAAGAGCATTGCCATGACGGAAAACCATACAACTCATCTGACATATTTGTATTGTTCAAATATATTGGATGCAATAAAAAAGGGAGTGTGCTGACGTCCCAAGTGCTTAAGACAGTTCCTTACGGCGCGGTTTGTGCAACTCCTCATCAGGGTTAACTAATATAATTACGGTGAATGTGAATGTATCTAGCGACTGATCAAACAATCACAGTAGCATACAGATAGACCCATGAGTTCCCATTTAGCACACGAAGGAAATACGGTTGCATATATAGCTCGCCATAATGTAATATTACATAAAAAAACAACTAAGCGTCGGGTTTAACTCCATCCCAGCCCAAACGAAGACAAGCGCTAAGGAGGTATAGGTCAAATCCCCGCTCAAATGCCATCATACCCGGGGGATTATAGCAACGCCTGCGAAAAAGTCGGCGAATAAACAAGGAAGCACTGTAATACACATCACGCGGCGCATATATTGGTAGCGATAGTAGGCTGGATGCGATACCCCCAGGCAGGAGGCCGCTAGCGCAGACCAGATCTTTGCCATCACACCACAACGCGAAGTAATCTCAGGCAAAATTGTCAATTAGTTGTAGCATCGCTTCTGGGTTATTGAGAATGGTGTGATTTATATCATCCACGTTACGCAGCGTAGCCACAATATCGTATTGCAATTGGCCCCACGTAAGCAGCGTTATTATGGTCAATTTGATAGGTGATCTTTTAGCCCTCCACACCGCGCCCCCCCCTCTCTCTCTCTCTCACCCTCTCTCTCTCTATCTCTCTCTCACCCCCTCTCTCTCTCTCTCTCTTTTTTCTCCCTCCCTCTCTCTCTCTTTCTCTCAACCTCTCTCTCCAGTACATCTTATTCAATATGATGGAACAAGCCTTGTAACAGTACATTCACACATGGATCAGTAAGCTACACCGCTCACTCTCTACAGTTCAGCCGGTACAAATATTGCCACCGCTCTGTCAGTGACAACGACGAACTTTTAATGCTCAAAATGCACATATCTTTTACAAACTTGGATTGTGATAGGGATTTCAAAAATTGGCAGCATAAAGATCCTACGTAAGATAGGCTGATCATTAATGTGGATCACTGAATATTCATTGATCATACTCGTAATGACAGCTACCATGTTCAGTATGTTAATGATACAGCTAGACGTGGCAGTATACGCAAATATGTATTTTCATATACAGAGCAACGGGAATATCCGTAAACAAAATAATATAAGGCGTACATTTACTCATATCATAAATGTATATACAAAAACGTGCAACGGATAGGAGAATTCTGATTTCTGAAGTGAATGATGCATCGGTTTGGTAACAATAGCTATTACGGATGGACAGGGTTGGTGTTACGACGAAGCGAGGAAGGCACTCAGGAGACAGTGTTATGAATACAGATACCCTGCCTAAGCATGGATTCCATTACTTTACCTTTATCATGATAAAATGTAGGCCGATGTGAAACTCGAGAGTAAAAATTGCAAATACGCACTAGGCTATCCAATATGCTGCCCCTACGCTGCTTGTGTGCATTGTGAGAATAGCATCAGCAGCGCTAAGATGGAGTCGAATGACATGAAATGGCGGTAAGAGATGTTGTGAAGGTTTCTAAATTGTAATTGTGAAAAACCTTAAGCCCATATATATAAATATATATATATATATAAATATATATATATATATATATATATATATATATATATATATATATATATATATATATATATATATATATATATATATATATATATATATATATTTATATTTATGTATGTATGTATTATAAACGGAAACCAATGAAGGTCACGGTGTAATACCCTGAATGTATGTATATATTGACATCCACCGAACAGGAATAACGATAGCGATCAGGTCCGCTTTACCTCGTAGTGCAATTAAATTACATTGTGCAATTGGATGCTGCAAATTTTTGCATAGACGGCAAATGGTGAAATACGAATAAACAGCACACACTTTCTGTACGACGATCGCATCAATATGAATATTTTACAGCACCATGTAAATAAAAGGAGGCAAAAATCTTAGCAATGAAAAGGTGATTGATTGGTTGAGAGAGGTCAGGAAGTACGTAATTAAAACCTAGACCAGGAGCTTTATTCTGTTGCAAGAATGTTCAAATCATTCTATCTTTATTTGAACAGAGCCATAACGTTAAATTTAATAATAACCACATATCATTGCGGCGTAATCACATCTGGAATAGATTTCATCGCCTTGCGGCCAAATGACATTATAAATAACCAATGAACCATCCATTACCACATTCGACGTGTTCGAATGCAAACGTTCAATGGCATTCCTTCAGAATCCTGTGGGATAGCTAAAGGGTTCATTCGCGATGGCAATCGCTTTGGTTAGCAAGCATTGGCATCAAGTCCCTCGCGGTTCATGACTTTCTAGGGTTACCAAGACTTCATAGGAATAATTTAGAGGATTCAGAGCATGACTTTCGTAAAACTTCTTGGAGTGAATTTCACGGTAATTTCGTGACAACATAAGTGACGAGGACCGATTTGGTGTAGTTAACAGCCTAATTGAGAATCAGAACAAGGGGTTATCAACTACGTGCCATCCGCTTGGCGCTTGTTTTACGAACGTTGTCTATGGTATGATAATCATCTCATCTAACATATAAATTGCATATGATAAAATAAAACATTCAGAGGTTGTTGATGCAATAGAGGTTGTTGATGCAATTGAAAGGAGACACCGTACAAAGTACCTCACTGTGCGGTGCTATCTTTGCATTGTTGCACATTCGTGCACATTCGTGTAAGCTTAACAGTAATTTGGCGTATTTATGAAAGAATGCACGGTAATATTCGGAGTGCAACATATTACCACATTACAATCAATACAATGGAAGTCCACTGGTAGCAATGAATTACAAATTAAAAGTCAACGTTCATTAGATTGAAATATAATACGTTAGTAGTCATTATATAAGTAGACACCTTCCCCTGAATACGTTTACTGTGGGGCGGGGTTAGATGATGTAAGAGGTGCATAGGTTAACATCCCAAAAGGACGCCCAATGACACTCATATCCAATGACACTCATATCCAATGACACTCATATCCAGTGACACTCATATCCAGTGACACTCATATCCAATGTCACTCATATCCAGTGACACTCATATCCAATGTCACTCATATCCAGTAACATTCAAATCCAGTGACACTCATATATAGTGACACTCAAATCCAATGACACTCATATCCAGTGACACTCATATCCAATGTCACCCATATCCAGTGACATTAATATCCAGTGACACTCATATCCAATGATACTCATATCCAGTGACACTCATATCCAGTGACACTCATATCCAGGGACACTCATATCCAGTGACACTCATATGCAGTGACACTCATATCTAGTGACACTCATATCCAATGACACTCATATCTAGTGACACTCATATCCAATGACACTCATATCTAGTGACACTCATATCCAATGTCACTCATATCCAGTAACATTCAAATCCAGTGACACTCATATATAGTGACACTCAAATCCAATGACACTCATATCCAGTGACATTCAAATCCAATGACACTCATATCTAGTGACACTCATATCCAATGACACTCATATCTAGTGACACTCATATCCAATGACACTCATATCTAGTGACACTCATATCCAATGTCACTCATATCCAGTAACATTCAAATCCAGTGACACTCATATATAGTGACACTCATATCCAATGACACTCATATCCAGTGACACTCATATCCAGTGACATTCATATCCTGTGACACTCATATCCATATTTGAACGATACTAAAACAATATCTCTATTCTACTTGATGATAAACATACCATCCGCTAAACTTATAAATTGCATTGCATTATAGCGTATATATCTATGTGTGGTTGTACGCTTTGGTTAATGCCCCCGTGCGTGAGACCGCGTACAGAGACCAGTTATTCGCCATGCAGCTTCTCCACCAGCCAATCCATGGTAAGTTTGTCAATTATTTATTACATGGCTTCTGGGTTATTGGGAAAGGTTTGAGTTATATGGCCAAATAGATGGTCTCGTAATGACAAAACGCCACGTGATTGACTGCCATACGTCTTTATGACTGGGCGACCATAAAAAAGCTGGTATAATCTTCTCTCTAATTGGAATGATAGCACCGTAATAAGCACACCATTGACCCAGCAGCAGTGGCGCGTTTATTACGATATCATCCATCTTTTTTCCAAACAATAATATGCAAATATTTCCAAAAAATTAGAGATCAATATAAACGGCGTAACAAATTAAAATGAGCAGAGTCGGCACAGGGAAGTATCTTTTGTGGTGTAAATGGTTCACTGTGGTTGAGCTATGGCACTGAATGAAGAACTGTCAAAAAGATGAAAATTCTAGTCGTGTAATGCAGACGCCGATAGAATTTCGATTTGGATGTAACAACCTACAGTATTACATTATGCCCTGAGCGCTGAACGAATGACTTCATGCGAACCCATAGAATGACATACACAGCGGGTACAGGGGGATGTCCGGTGGCAGCTGCCATATTATGATAGTGATGACATGCTGCTGTTTATCACTCGGATTATAACGGTGTTTTTCATGTTAGCACAACCAGAAGTCATTCACGTAAATCGTGCAAACATCACTGATGCCGCAAAACACTCATTTCGGAGAGCTTCCTCGGCAGGAGCGATGCGCTTGATCTACCTTTCCACAAACACCCTCTCCAAACCGACCAATTATACAACCTTAGGTCAAAATAATTGATTCATCGATATATAGATTTTATCAGCTGATACTTGGCCAGCTTCTAATACTGCCGAACGTGTTAACTGGCGACATACGTTCGCGGTTAAAATCATAATGATTCCAATACCATTGACGAAGTAAGTAAGGCTGGAATATTGTTATATAGATACTGAAGGTGACAAATCAATATGTGTTAATAATGCGATTGTACAGAATGTATGGATGTAAATGATGTTTCTGTTACAGCGCTGGGTCCGGCGGGGACATCGTCATGAATGTAAACTACTCAACAAGCAGGGGCAAGACTCGTTAACTTTCACTTTACAGCGCAAATATGCTGCACTACACCGAACGAAGGAAGAGGGATGATTTAATTCCGCACGGAGCTGTTTAATATCCAGATTAAGCCCTAGTGTGTACAGGGCCTCCTTAGAGGTAAGGCGTTAATTAGCCCCATGTAAGTAATGATGCAGAATTTCTGTTGAGATCCAACTACGCATGGCAGATAGGGTTGTGAGAAAAAGTCTAGACGGCTGATTTGGGTGAGCAGATATTGATTGAATTGAGATACCAAAGCTTATCATATAACGTGGTGATGATGCAATCAAATAGCGCCAACAAACAGTGGATGGGTGTGACTGTGTAGGCTACGTTATCGACGGGGATCATTCACTTCCGTCACCACGAATCACCAGAGGAGCTTAATCGAATCTCTAGCAATCTACCAGTTGCGGGTCTCATAAGACTCAGGCTCTTTATTCCTAATTTGATACAACTAATTAGCATCCACATTGTAGGTAAAGAACTCCCATTGGATTCGCTGATGCTCATTTCGATGCTTTAATTATCCACCTCACCACTGCAAATATTGCGAAATCACAGTGATTGGTGCGTGATTGAATCTTGCATGTGACAAAACATCAGCATCGCGGCATTAGACCATGCATCCGGTTTCCAATCGACTGCGGGAACACGCCCTTGTTGTATGTTATAATGTACATACAATACTCAACTTTTGTTTCATAACAAAGTACCGATTTGTTAAAAGCTCGTCACAGCACCTAGTGCCAATCATTTTGCCGTCTTTGTTAATCACATGACACAATGCCATTACGGCGCAATAAAGAAGCCAATGGCGGAACAACAAATTGAAGGTGCATGGACTGACAAAGGGAATTGGTTTTATACTTTTATGTTTCATGTTTTTGCACATCTGACAAAATGACCTTGCATGATTCAAATTGTGCCACAGAAAAACTGGGCTCAAACTGAAAAAAAAGTTGGAACACATTGGCTGTTAAGTAATGTGCTTATTTGTGACCGTAATCATCGAATGAGCTTATTTTACCAATTGTCTGATAAGAATGAATACTTCAAGGTTTAACCATCATAATAGTTGAATATACCTCGATTGAAATATATTTTTAAGGGCAATAATGAAACTCCAACTAATGCCAGCTTTAGCAGAGCGACTTAACTTTTCGACCAATTACGAAATATTGCCTCGGTACTCAGCAAGTACCATGGATATGTTGCCTTCGACTAGGCTGGCACCGCTAGACGACTGCGTTGACTCCATACTGCCAAGAAAACGCGACGCTGCGAGCGTATTGAGAATTGCATGGATCTGCTTCGCTTATGGACTCTTAAGGCCATTCATAGACATACCCTATAATTGCAACTTCAGGGAAAAGCAATTCACCACCACACCGCTCTAGTCAGTAATCCGTGGCAAAATTGTCAATTATTTATAACATCGCTTCTGGGTTATTGGGAGTTATATCACCCACGTGATGGAAGCGTTACTGCAACATTGCACCGTGATTGGCTGGGCAAAGCTGTAGTGAACATGACCAGGCAGAGGAGCGAAACGACCTCCCCCGGCTCTACACCTTACCTTATACGGGACGCGTACTACATGATGCCAAGTGACAACATTTTTACACTACGGCCTCCACAAACGATGGATGGCTTTAAAAGTATAACCGGAAAGTTGAGAACGCATTTGTTTGCATTTTGGGCAAACAACAAGGGATAAATAACACTGAACACGCTTTGATCTCACCAGTAACGACAGTCATTACGTATGGCACGTAGAACTCCCAATTAGAAATACCTGGTAGCATCCACCGACCACGACTCGATATGAAAATATAATCAACCGAAAAGGCTAGATGTTTTTATGCTTGCACCTGTCGTAGGTAGCTGTTGAAACAACGGTCGTACATCCAGCTGTTGGATACAACAAAAACCACAGGATATAAGTTATTTTCGCAACCGCTTTTGGTACAAATCGGTGTTATTGTACAATGGTCTTGTCATGCACGACTGATTCCCTGACAGCCACGACTGATTCCCTGACAGCCATGACTGATTCCCTGACAGCCATGACTGATTCCCTGACAGCCATGACTGATTCCCTGGCAGCCACTGTCTCTTCCTTTTGGAGAAGACAGCGGTTTATGAACATATCTTGTCATTAGATTATGTGTGAATCGACGGTCACACTAGCAAATTAAGGATATTGGGTCTATCGCTTTGATACTCCTAGCTAAGTCGTTGTCCCAATTCATCTGCTTGCATGGATCATACATGTATAGGACTTAATGCGTACAGGCACACACATTACACAGGCTGTACAACATGGCAATCATTTGTTTTGTCATTTGGAATTGTACACGCTGTGGCATGGGCATGGTTGATCTTACGCACCAAAATGGATGTTCAAGAAGAACATTTGCTAGGGGTAAACACGACACAGGGCAGACATAGTCATCAATGCAGATAACCTTCCTATTCAAGAATATCATTCGTTTACCGTACCTCCATCGTGATAAAATGCAGTGCTAGGCAAAACAACAAAGTAACAATTCAACTTTTGCCTGGGCTATCAAATATCCCACTCATTTCTCGCTGCATATACATAACCATTAGCAACGAAATATAAACGTATGAAAGGCTTGTCAGTCTTGTCAATTCTTATTGATTCATTAGATCTGAGCATGACACATGAGAGTAGTTGGTGAAGTAATGGTCAGTAAGTGCTGTTATGGGGAGACGGGCATTTTGTGTATTATGCCTGGGGTACACGGCATTATGTTCTAGGGTGAATGCTGATCAAGGTAAAATGCATCAGTGACGTCACGACTAGTGAAATATGTGATAGTGAAATAAATGTATCATCATTATTCAATCTAGAACCACTGGATGTTCACTATATCAATATATAAGCAATTATGTTCTCTTCTAATAACATGGGGGAAATCGATACATGCAAATCCAATATCCCCTTGCCGTGGGAGTACGGACGACATTAATGGAGGTCATAAAATTGAGAGAGATCACTAGATCACCAGATCACCAGAAACCCAGATCACCAGATCACCAGAAACCCAGACCAGTTAGGAATCTCAAGTCAGGGCTGATTTTAATCCTTAAGGGTAAGCACGTTAAGAATCAGAGTTTGTGTTGTCTCACGTGCCGCCTTGTAGCAAAACGTGGTAATTTTGTGAGGCTCTCCGCGGTCTGCCTGCTGCTCGGGGCTATATAGACTGTGCATAATTACCGGCCTTAATGGAAACACAGAAGGAGCGGTAGGGGGATAAAATGAGCAACGTATAAACCAGAGATACATTTTCCTCAGATATCTGAATGTCGTAGTGTGATTCCATACCGCGTAGATTATCACTCACAGAACAAATGGATAACAGCTTGGCTTTTATTAATCTTTGTATTTGCAATACATCGTGATGTTAAACGTGCCAGACATGGATTCTTCGCGAGTACGAACACATGATGCAAAATATGATACCGCATGAATATTCAACAGAAGCAATCGGATGCGACAAACCGTCAATATATGGACAAATAGTGAAAATCCTGCTTCAAGTAAGGCCTAAATGGAACTACGAGCTGGCATCCACCAGATATGACCATGATTAGTTTTCTAATCCACACAGCCTATCTGTTTATATCTCCCAGGCATAGACTCAAACGACCGTACTAAACTGCCTTCAGAAGTTGTATTAGTCTCGACGGACCTGTTCTAGCAATTTCTATTATCGCCCGTTGACAATATTAAAAGCCAATTCAGGCAGACTATCGATTCCGTCCCAGCAGAGCATATATCAAAATAGAATATGCACTAGCTTTGGCCTTTAAGGTTTTAAGCGAGTCATATTGCCCTTTAAAGACTATATAGCTCTTTATTCGGCCTGTTTATGATTAAGATTGGTTACCATATTAACCCTGATGATTAGGGGCAAGCAAGCACACTACCCATAGTCATGCCTGGCCCCAAGACCTATTTTGATATCATATTTGCTAGATAGTGGTTCTAGTGCAACTCCATGTGTTGCAGGGAAGTCGTCATGGGTGCATCTCACGGATGAAACAAAGCCTCTTTAGATACATAATGAATTCAAAGTGCAAACATGGTTAACTATGTGAATTAATGGTGTTGGATGTTATATTTTCTTACTGCTAAGGTCAAGGTCAATGTGTGGCTATTGAAAGCAAAGAGGTGTTCGCTTAAACCTGAGAGATGATGTCATTGTACGCTAGTGCTTTATACACGGTTATCAGCGGGCATTGTATTTTCACTTAGTAGGGAACGGCTTGATTACAATGTATCTGACGCTCGTGTATTTAATAACATAACATACACATGTATGCAGTCCAATACAGGGTATCCTATAATCTACTAGCCTAGCCATAGCCACAAGGCATTACGTTTGAAGCCTGGGAACATTGAAAGGGGGACAGGACAGGAAGTCATAACCCAATAGGGGGACAGGAAGTCATAGCCCAATAGAGGGACAGGAAGTCATAGCCCAATAGGGGACAAGAAGTCGCAACCCAATAGAGGGACAAGAAGTCACAACCCAATAGGGGGACAGGAAGTCATAGCCCAATAGAGGGACAGGAAGTCATAGCCCAATAGAGGGACAAGAAGTCATAACCCAATAAGGGGACAGGAAGTCATAGCCCAATAGAGGGACAAGAAGTCACAACCCAATAAGGGGACAGGAAGTCATAGCCCAATAGAGGGACAGGAAGTCATAGCCCAATAGGGGACAGGAAGTCATAGCCCAATAGAGGGACAGGAAGTCATAGCCCAATAGGGGGACAGGAAGTCATAGCCCAATAGAGGGACAAGAAGTCACAACCCAATAAGGGGACAAGAAGTCATAGCCCAATAGAGGGACAGGAAGTCATAGCCCAATAGGGGGACAGGAAGTCATAGCCCAATAGGGGGACAGGAAGTCATAGCCCAATAGGGGACAGGAAGTCATAGCCCAATAAGGGGACAGGAAGTCATAGCCCAATAGTGGGACAGGAAGTCATAGCCCAATAGGGGGGCAGGAAGTCATAGCCCAATAGGGGGACAGGAAGTCATAGTTCAATAAGCGTACGCGGATTCTTTGAGTGCCATCTCACGATTCGTTATAGCGAGAAGCTAATGGCAGTTATTCCACTTAGTCGCGTGGTCGCCGTAAAAATTGTTAATTGTTCTGGTTGCACTACAATGATGTAATTGAGTGATGGGTTGGCTGCGTCACCCATGCGCCTACCTGTTGATGAGGCTGGCGTTATCAGTAGGCCGTTACTTCTCACATCTCTGATCGCAACGAAATAATCAATGAACCAAGTACATGTGCAGTTATAAAAACAGGACTATATGGATCGCAAATTGTTGCTCTTAGTAGTAAACCATAGCAGTTACTACGAATGGCTTATCAGTAACCCGTATTTACGTCAGCCAAAATTGCGCTGACGGTATTGTAGAGATCTACTTCATTTGTGACAGTACACATTACATGATACAGAGAATCTTGCTGATAGCTGATTGAACCATGTTCATAGAGTTTCTCCATTCTCAAGATAATCTATTTTCTTGGAATAATCAATTCAACACGAAGTAGCTAGTAATGGACAAATTACGTCACCAGGTCACCAATGAATGACCCACGGGGGATGAAAGCCTATTGACGGGAATGATACTGACGAGAAACTAATATGTACAGTTGGTAGCGCTGTTACGGCTGATGGTGAGAATATCGAACACTTAATAATAACGTTATTATTGTACAATCAAACAAGTTGGGTACATTTGGTAGCCACCCAATCAGAGTATAATGATAGCTCAATATATGACGCTGCGCTGGTTGAGAAGTGTCGCTGGCAGCCGCAATCAAAACCGAATCCCGTCCACAGCAGCTGTGACAGCTGCTGCATGACAATACAGTGTGAGAAAAGTTCCAATCACAACAGAGAGAAACGAATCTTATCATGTGCTTATCACATCGCACGCGGATGTCATTTAATGACTGGGATTAAGATGGCGCTTGTAATCTACAATACTCAAAAAACATGATGATAACATCGCACACGTAATTTCAAATATCGACATGCAAGTTTAAGCATTTACTAGCAATACAAAATACGCGAGCTTGAGTTATACACCAATCTGCTGCAAAGGGTACACGTCCCGATAATTGGTATTCTAACCAATTTCAAGATGCTTGCATCACATGTAAGTCTGGCTTCATGAAGACTACGCAACAATAACTTCATAGCGGTAAGATCTATTGTTCCAACTATCGCACGATTCTGACGTCGGTTCGTGCTTGGTATTTGATCATAAAACATGAAAAACGCAGGTGAGGTAGTCGCACCACGTCGTTAGCATCACTAGACGTACAGTCACGCCCGATGAGCGCTTTAATGGGAAGATAAGTATAGTAAAAGCCCGCTCAAACGGAGATATGATCCAAACAAGACGGGACAAATTAATGTATTCTATGTAAGTGTAGCGAACTCGCTAAAGTCTCCACACATGAATAATGCAATTGATTTAGACTCGGCCTTGAATCGCAACAGGAGCTATTATTAGACTTTGTTTAAGAATAGTATATGGCGCTAACCTCACCTCACTGGATTGCACTGCTCTCATCGTACAGTCTATCAGCGTGAAGGTTGGCGAGATGCATGGGACACATGTAGAATAACACATAATATCCTCCTAGTACGCGTAGAACTGTCGGGGGTGTGGGGGGGGGGGAGATACATTAACTTGAACGGAAGATTGTGGGATGATGGTACAAATTGTAACGACTCCTCTTTAAAAACTATCACCAACTGATCGTATCGGCTTTCAGATTTCTATTATTAAACGCTTCATGACAATGTGGATTTCTAGTGTCGTTCCTACCTACTGTTATGGTGACTGCCATCGGCGTATGATGCCGGGATTATCGCTCCTCTCTGTGTGTTAATGCAATGGCTCATTGAATCTACATTTGGTGTGGATATAATTATTCATACTCATCCCTTTGACCAATTATCGCAAGGACACTATAAGCCGTAGGTGGAATCAATCAGCGCAACCTATGTCTTTGTTAAGGTCAGTGATGGTCTAATTACCGTTTATGCTCTACATGTCAATGATGTGTTTATGGAGTAGATAGAATGAGCCTTCCGAATGATGAGGTGATCTTAAGGTACCACATACACCCCTGTCAACGCCAACCAATGTTTCACATTTCCGCGTAAGGTGATGCGTCAAGTGTTAAATCGCGATAAAAACATCAGCTTGATACGGCTGTGATGGTTGAAATGTTTCTCCGCTCAGCAGGACGCCGTAGTTTGGGTGTAGATACGGGAGTTTATCACACCGTACGTCACTCAGACGGCACACAGACATCGGTGTTATATACGAAGCGTAAGCCACAGAGGCGCCGTCAACCCTCCACGCCGCTAGATTAATTCCCGCTACAACGACCCGGCTTGTCAGGCCGAATGAATTCACAGGTTGCCGGAGTGACAAAAACAATGTAACAGCTACAACGAGACAGGTTGTATAGTGTAGTTTCGCTGACGTTTGTTTGGGAGTTAACGACTTGGACGACAGGCCACATTGTGGGTACATAACACGTCCCAGCTTCTGAAAACCACTAGACTGGCAACAACAGGTACAAATTTACGGAAAAATGAGGAACTTTCAATTATTTCAAATGGTAATGTGCTTGTCAACTTGACTCAAGTGTTAACATATGTAATGGAACATGACATGAATGGAACATATGGTTTATATAATACTTGGATAAGGTCTGGTTTCAAACATTTAGAAATGTGGTGCGTCCAGATTGTTGTGTTGTTGGATATTTACTGCGTTAACCTGAAGCTTAAAGGATCTAAATCATACTGCCAATAATAGTGCTTTGTCTGAAGCACTACACAACGCCCACCATGGGTTAATATTGGATGTCTGCACATTAAACCATCATGGTATAAACTCTCTCATACTTGTACAAGTATTGTGCGGAAGCCACCAGAAATGTGTTCGTGGAGTTAAGCTGCAGTGTGACCTTAATATGATTGAGTTTCTTGGCAGCAATATTGTCAGGTAACTAACAAGAACTCCAACGCAATCAAGATCACGTAAAAGGACTCAGCGCGGATTGCGAACAATTTGTGACAACCCAATTTGACATGGGCGGGCCAGGTGCCTGTAATGATACTGCTACAGGTACAACTGCTGCTCAGATCGAACAATTTGTTCTTTCATTTGTGTCTTTCAATTGATGGACTAATGGATTAATTCCCTAAAGATGCATTTAGTCAAGCGGTGCAATTCACGTTTTGCCCATTCATGAAATACTACCAAGCATACTTTATAAAGTAGTCATTGATATCTTGATTGCTTCAATACCAAATAAGACGCACACGAGTCATCTTAATAACAGTATCTACGCGATATTTGCCAGAATTGTTCGACGCAGCCTCGATTTGGTTTACACGCTAAGATTCGTTTTAATTTAAGGCCGTGGCGTTATCAACTGTCTAATCAGGACTTTAATGTTAAATTAGCATACCCCCTTAACAACCTAACAAAACGCCATGATGGAACACCAAACCATACCGGATCGCCAGCAACGTGCAGTGCATGGACAAACACTAAATTACGTCATCAAATTCTGTCATATACAAATCACACGATGGCAACGACAGCAAAATCAGTTATAAATCTTGAAAGACGGTGTCTATTCAGAGAAGTTGTTCAACGAATTACTCACATAGCATAATAATTTATATATTCGTTGGCGCGGCTTCTACCCCGAGGCTCATAGAAGAGTTTTTCATCGAGGAACGTACTGTACCTGGTAATCACAAGCAGCATTGTCATTCTCCATAGTATTAGTCGTGGGTTATTGAGATTGCGTTGAGTTATATCAACAGCATGATTGGTCATGTACTGCGAAATAGAAACGTGAATGGGTTCCTAAATTGCACGACGACGAGGAAAAAGGTCTTATCGAATCATTCGGCTAAATATGATTTAATGCAACTCTGCATCATAGCAAGGTCACACACACACACATTCACAATCTGCAGTGTTCAAGTCGTGTGGTCTATTCAGTCTATATCTGCTAGCAGCCTTGCTGGAAAAACCATGACATCCGAGCTTTTAGCACACATGGTAATGTTATATGAATCGGTTTATTACGTCTGCAACACATATGCAAAATATCACATAGTGGCATGGATCGGGACAAAGACATTGTAATGCCAGGAGAAACTAGCTTAGTTCACTGTGGAAATTAAAACAAGTTATATGCCTAGCCATATTGCATTAGTTGTGTATGCCGTCATGAGGCAGATATCGTTGGAATCGAGTTACACTGATGGACGTTGTTTACAACATATGACACATTGTAAATTAATCGAACGAAGGGAACAATGTCAGCTGTTTAGATCGAATTAAGAACTGTTTCATTCTGACGTGTACCAAACACACCTGTCCTTGTCATCGTGGTATGTTTTGGTTTAAAGAATGAATAACAGTCGCTGTTGATTGCGGTCCTCGTGTCAGGTAGTCATTGAAATAAGTCATTGGAGCCACTGAACAACAAAGACACACAATGTACAGTTGTGAGGTAATCTTAATTGTAATCTCAGTATGAATCAGCGACTGTCTAATGAACATTATTCTTTAATGACGATACGTCCAAGCATGAGGCTGCAAATATGACACCAGTCGATGGAATGGAAATCTAATGCATGGGACCTTTCATTATCGCAAGTAATCAGGATATATGCAATGTAAGCCCGATATTTTCACCATCACTCACCCTAAGATCATAGGAATACAACTATATCATACAAAGTGGTTTATTGATTGTCACGCTGTTAGCAGTTAGTTGAGAACACTATTGTTATGACTTGTGCTGATTGTCATTCTTTCATGTATCGTGCCTCTGTATCATGAGATTTCCTCAATTTGACCATCAAATAAATAATCAATCTAAACAAGTTAGGGTGATGAATATATGGTGATAGCTACCAAACATACCATCTGCAAAATGGTCAATAGTATGTCCACAAGGGTCTTGATGGCATCCGGATATGTTGCCTACCAGATATAAACATCATTCGTTTAATAATCCATGCAGCCAAAGTCCGATGCACAAACACAAACATCTCAACTGACCTGCTTTAAGATGGTTGCTAATCTCCAGGCGCGATCTTTTGAAACCTCTATTGACGATACTATTTCCGACGTGTCACGGCTTGTTATATACTTATATACACAAATAATAAAAACCTTTTCGATAAAACACAAATTACAACCCCACCAGTAAAATAAACCCTGGTCAACTTTTAGTTTACTTTATAACATTCAGCAAATTAAATATAATCACCGCAAACGCATTAATTAACCTGATAACAGGACATCAATCATAGAAAAAGCCCGAATAGTGCCATTTTTTAAAGTATATCCAATGCAGGTAGATCATTGTTTGCATTTTTTCTACCCACATACCGTGATTCTACAAGATATGACTTCTTTACGAATCCATATATAGCACATATACTGGTGCACTTAATAATATGGGTCGATCCTGGTTCGATCAAGGTTCATATACACCAGCGCATCGTAGCCCTGTATTTCATCATCATAATTGCAAAAACAGCATGACAGTTGTTGTCCTTGTCTCCAACGGCTAAACGAAAGCCTGAATTTGCCATTTCCCTTGTAAGACTCAACATGCCCCTAGAGCTGCATTTACAAATTAATGGGGACGTCGAAATTGGCACATTGCTGTCTTTCTGAAATAACAATATATTAGATTATCACCCAGTGGGGAAATGTATTATAGCCAAGTCCTGGAGGCTCATTCATTATACAGAACAGAAAACACTTGCATTCAGCAAGATACAAGGCAAGCAATCATACCGCTATTCAACTATAATTCACAGGAAACCAAGGTATATTCAAAGTGATGTACAGCCATGACGTTATTCATTGAAGCTCGACAGCCGGGCATTTGACGGTACCACGTAAATATTAACGGTACCACTTCAATATTAACAGTACCACGTCTATATTAACGGTACCACGTAAATATTAACGGTACCACTTCAATATTAACAGTACCACGTCAATATTAACGGTACACCGTCAATATTAACGGTACCACGTCAATATTAAAGGTACCAAGTCAATATTAACGGTACCACGTCAATATTAACGGTACCACGTCAATATTAACGGTACCACGTCAAAATTGACGGTACCACGTCAATATTAACGGTACCACGTCAATATTGCCCTGCATGAAGATCGATGTTAAGGTAATATCGACAACATCACATATATACGGACTACACGGCATTCCGTAAGAAGCATTGAATGTTTTTTTCTAAATTACACATATTGTGTGAAAGATGCATATATTTAACACTCATAGTTAAGTAACATTATATGCACACAAAGAGGGTATTTTTGACAAGCTGTTGCTAGTCAAAGGTAGTTTGTGGTTGAATGCAGCGGTCGAAATGTTCATATCCAATATGAAAGTGCGACTTGAACATCTGCCACCTACAACCGCATCCGGTCAGAAGCATACCATTTTCGTGCAAGCTATTAATGGCTGTATGATATTGTGACAAAGTTGTGTTGAATCACATGACGAGATTGATTTCGGCCTTGAATCGCAATTAATAGACGATGGCAAAGCGTCACACATATATGACGGGAACAGAGTGCTGGAAAATAACCCTGCTTCCTGGCGATTTCTATTGGCGAGGCGCCATGAATGAAAGACAGGCCCTGACGAATAGTGCAGCTGTAAGGAACAGAGTAAGATGGCAACTGTTGTTTTAATCATGCAGCGATAATCCCAAAATTCATTCCAGCAAGATACTCTTTGATAGTACCCTATACTACTTCGTAACCTCTCAACGGAGATATGCCTGATGGAAAAGCAATTAACATACAGCTAGTTGTTAAATTACATTGTTCAATAAAGAGTGTAATTTCAATGTATTGAGATGACCGGCAGCTTGATTCGCAGCTCAACAGTCCTACAGGCACCGCCCTCCGCACACTGTTTGTCCGTGATAAGGCGCGATGCAGACATCAGCCTGACACAGCTGTCATGATTGGAATGTACCTTTGCCTGGCAGTACGCCGAAGGTAAAATGGAGACGCAGGCTTTAATCACGCCGCACGTCACTCAGATTCTTTAGAAACCAAGTCTTACACTCATGAAGCAAGGCGCTGTCAACCCGACTGGTCCGACTGGCTGATTTCACACCTCATAACTCTGGCATTAACGTAGCCACAATTACAATATGGCGTCCTGTATATTGCTTCTGTTCAGCAAGGTGATATCCAGGTAGTAGATAGATGGCGGGGTCGATTAATGGCACACCACGACTAAAGACTGAGAGCACAATATGTTTATGGCGATATCTGCAGTTACTCGAGAAGGGTCAGTGGGGGGGGGGGGGGGGGGGGGGGGGTGTGTGGGGGGGGGGGAGGTGGGGTGGTGTTGGATAATATCGCGGGGTATCGTCCAATTTTCCAACAGATGCAACATGTATTGTGGTCATTGATTGTTCACACTGCAATAGCACCCATGAGTCAGTACATTCTAATGCCAGCACTGTTGCATGGTAGTAAGAATGGCATATCACAGCGGAGATGACTGGACCACAGCCGGATGCATGTCATACAAAGGGCCCTGTTGTCAACGAACAGTATGATATTGACACACTCGTGGATTTAATTTCAGAGACACACAGGGCAGATTTAGCTAGGGACCTAGCAGATCTGTCAATTTAGGTGGGGAGGATTCTTCAATATTTGGTCAATTTGTCTTGGGAAACGTGCACGTTATGATCAGCAGATGAGCGGGTTTGTTGGGTGTGGGGTGTATACCCGACCCGTTGACCACAGCGCTGGGCCCATTCACAACAGAAGCGAACCTAATGAGAGGACAGAAGTTCATGATCACTAGAGGAACGACGCAACGGCGTTATTGGACTTAGAAGCGGCGGTTGTATCAGAGACTGCCGACGATTTGAGTAACTCCATGAAGGTGACTTAACTGGCAAGAAGAATTTTAATTGCCAGTTGCACAATAGACGTTAATGTCAAAATTGCGATGCAAAAGAAAGTCATCTTCATTATTGACATGATAGCACCATTCATGAGTTCTTGTGTCATCATTTAAATTGGTTCTACCAATCATTTTCTATCAGAACCTATCAAAGCAAATTTTTGTAAAGAGCAAAGGATTTGATTATTGTACATAACATCACTCGGCCTTTATGCTGCAGGAGCCAATAGCCTAAGCTGCTCATGCTTTCGTCATCACCATGGCGTCGACTAGACATTGTCATATTTTTATAGCGAACAGGAGGGCTTTTGCCTGGCCAATAATGTGCTGTCTAATAAGTAATCATGACCCAAAGTCATCAACCCTCTCCTATAAAGATGCATGTAATTCGCCCTTTAACACCAGCTAGTGATTTTTGAGAGATGGTTGCTTAGAAGCTGAATAACATTAGGCATATAAATCCTGATGAAGCTCAGCGTTCCTCACAAGCAACACGTGCGTGCAGGCCAGCTGAATACATCCGGCGGAACACACCGCAATGGAATTATGGGTAAGGCTGCTATGGCGTATGACAAGCATGGGCTTAATGTGCCACATTGAATTACGTTGATGTGCTCGTGGCGGTTACCGTAACTTCCAAGCGGGTCAGCCTATTGCTCCAAGTATGCTCGCGGCTTATAAGCATCAACAGAGTCACAGGGTGAGCTGTGTGTGGGTATCATAGATCGAATCTGGTCAAAACAAATAAAATCAACTGTAGTTGTCATTATCTTCATCAGCACTTTGTGAGACCAAATTAGTAGCATTTTGCTAACATTATAACGACAGTGCTAGTATAATGCGGCGTACCACGACAAATGTAGCATGAGAAAGGCACATATATGGTGTTACGCGATTGTCCCTATGGTGTTACGCGATTGTCCCTATGGTGTTACGCGATTGTCCCTATGGTGTTACGCGATTGTCCCTATGGTGTTACGCGATTGTCCCTATGGTGTTACGCGATTGTCCCTATGGTGTTAGCGCGGTTTATACTATTTCAATAGAGGACTACGAACTGACCATATGTCAATTACTAAAACATAGTTGGCAGCGTTTTGAGGTAGCTCAGGTTATTGGTTGCAGGCTATCATATTTGGATTGTTTTTGTATGATAAATATAGAGTCAGAGCGATATTTCTGTGACAGGACATGTTTGATTAACTGATTCTATCGTGCAAGAGTTGATCCTGTCGTCAGAATCCCAAAGCATCCACGGCTGGGTATTAACTGCTATCTGACTAGTCATTAAAGATAATTGAAATAACATAATCACATCAACAAAATATCGCCACCAAATAAGCGGCGTTCGTTTTAATTCACATGGTTCACCCACCATATAACGATATGTCAATGCACCAAGCACGTAAAATATGTATTATGTTCCGATGAAGATATGTTTTGTGCAAGTTTACGACCACTTTGAAAGCATCTGAGAACATACTGGGCCATATCATTCTCATGAAACCACTGCATGATGCACTCTGGAGTAGTTAGAAGCTACACATGTTAGGAACATCCGGTATAAATTGACCCGTGCGATCAAGCATGGATCATTACTGGTCTGAATGCTGCAGTAAGTCGTTGAAGAGATGCTGCTTCCATGGACACCCTCTAGGCCTCCACCGCTCACGCCGAACACGCGTCTCGTTCAGTGTGCACGTTTGTTGATTGAAGCTGAGACGCGAATGGGATATTTAAGTTGCATGTAAACTACTGTAAACGTGCAAACTACTGTAAACGTGCAAACTACTGTAAACGTACAAACTACTGTAAACGTGCAAACTACTGTAAACGTGCAAACTACTGCAAACGTAACGATGGCATGGCCAGAATACCTGTTCGATGATCAGGCTAACATTATTTGCAATTCGATTCAGTTTTTACATCATCTGTAGAACAAGATAAAGCAATGATGTACACCATATATTAAGCACACAACCATGTACATAAATACTGCTATATGATTTGACTACGGCTCGCTACAGAAATAAAGTTCAGCAAATAAATCTTACCAAGAAAACTATAATTCAACGGCTAAAACCAATCATGATTAATATCCGTTCACATTCTTCTGAGGAATGATCAGCGAGCTGGTACAGAAAATGGTCGATCCAATGCACTGCATGCGTAACCGTAGTCCATACCATAACCCCCACAGGTCATTCGCCGAAATCAATCATTTCCTACCACAAATTTGGTCAAAATCACGTCAAGTATATGTTCGCTGAACTAGAAGAAAGGCGGGTTAAGGAACAGTGTTATTCAATGGCAATAATGTTCTGATCTCACAGGGGACACAGGTCGATACAGAAGATGAGATGATGATAAGGAAATTTCCCAAAAGCAACCACGTACTTCAGTTAAGTCGCCTGCCATTGCCTGCCATGAGTGGAATCAGCGTAGCCGTGCACATCATATGAATATTCCACTCACACTAGGTTACTAATCAAGGTTCGTGGTTCAGTTACAGATGCATGTTGGGGGTGTCAATCGTTCATGAACATGTTTAAGAACGCTGCTTTGATACAATCGAGATTACTGCCTTCAGTATATTTCATGAAATGGCAACCATAAACTAGCAGCCATATGTAAGGTATACCACTTATTTACTATTCTGCCCCATTACCCTTGACGTTTAGGTACATTGGAAGTGGTGCAGAAGTTCATGGCCAAATACACATTTGCATATAGCGAACTCTTAAGGCTGCTAGCAAAACATTGATGGCATCAAATAGTTAATCACCTAGAAATATAGATTGTTGGGACAATCTATTATGTTTATAAATGAGTAAAAACACAACAACTCTTGCAATTATAAGTTTAAATGACGCATGCGTCGCGCAGTGCAGCATGTGATTGTAATTATTGATAGCAACCACAATAAAAGTTTCTTTTGGCTAATTTTGACAAGATGGAATATCACACAGACAACAATGTACCTGCTTAGTCAGTGCATCAAAGTGTATCATTTACCATACTGTTGTCTTTGAAATGTGAACCAGTAACCCAAATGGTTCAACGTACCATGACAAAGGAATTGTCTAATGACCCATGGCAATACCTCACAGTGTTATTATGTCAACATTAAGAAATTAATTATAAATGATCATTAATATCGACGTTTGGCTAACTTGTGCATGGTTGTGGTAATGCTTTCAAATGAAGTGCACATAAGTTTAATAATGAAAGTCGAGGTGATATAGCTAATTCTGTTCTATATAATTCTCTTCAGGGATGCGCCTTACACAGGCATTGGTTCAGCAACCCAAATACTGCACGATGAGACCAATTTTCGATGATATACATGGACATTCAATATACTGCACGGGTGAATGTTGTGACCCTGTAGTCATTTTCATGCCACAAACACAACCTTTGAAGCCTCTCCTCATCAAGTGCAACGTGGCTAGAAATTTATATGGTCATTTGTGCCCTGCAATTACTTGCTGAAGCTCATGGAACGTAGGCTTGGAAGTTGTGTTACATGTGGCGCGTTGCTGTATTTCTTGCAATACGAGCGCACAATATGGGAGTTCATCAATGCGGTGAAGTGGAGCGAAGATGGAGGAAATGATGCTTGGCGAATACAGATGGCCAACAACGCGCCATTTTTAATGGCTTTGTACCGATGGAATAGAAATCTCAATCGTCATTCACCTATCGAGTAGAATAAATACAAATATTCACAGGTCCAATTATGGAGACTCCATATATAAACGACATATTTTATGGAACAAAACATGCGTACACTCATTAGCAGTGTGCTCGCAATCACCTTTGAATTTCCGCTAACCGGATATGAATTGAAATAATTTCGAAAGACCACAGCAGTGTGTAAGTGCTTCTATGGGTATGCATTCGTCGACATCAAACCATCCCGTTTGGGCAGCATTACTGACTGTGTGGTGCTGATTGTCGCCAATCACAAACATGGTTCTATATCAGCATGATTGAATTGTCGTCATGCAAAACGAACCGCTTGCCTTGTTATTGAGTGTTTGGCTATTTCAATCATGCAGTAGTCCTCGTCTCACTCATTCTGGCACGTCACTTCTACTACGTTACTTCTCAGCCAGCAATATTCCTAATGGGATGGCAGTTCTAATGTGGCAATTCGTTAGCTTAACACAACCCCTACAGGGGTGTAATGTTTTACTAATCAAAACCCGTATGTTGACGACACGTGGCTAGGTTCTCTGATAAAATGTGCAACATAATATCTGCCCGTGGTAAGGTGTGCCGAAGACATCAGCCTGACAGAGCTGTGCTGGTTCAAAAGTACCTTCATTCAACAGGACGCCGTGGGTGATGTGGAGTAGATGGATTTAATCATATTTTCGATTTGCTGTATATCATAGTATAGTTCGGCGACCAAACGACTGACAACAAGAGATGCCGCGTGTATGGCTGGGGTTGAAATACCAAGATATTTTTTCATCTATTTTACTTTGTAATGTGTATGTCAAGAAATATATCGATAATGAAAATTTCTAATGAGAGCGTCAATGACGTCAGCATAAACGGCAGTTAAGCAATTCGAACTCATGTGACAGCCTAATTTGACATAAATAGGCAAGCATTCTGCATTGGTGGAGTTGAGAAACAGTACGGGGAGTTCAAACTTCTTTTAGCACTTTGTTTTTAGGAAATATATTGCTGGAATTTCGATAAAAAAACAGCAGAATTATTCAACCGAGTCAATCAGTGTGGTGCATTGCACAACATCATTGTGTCAACACGACACACATACCTGAATGGTTCCGTTTTACGCACGTAGTCATCAGATATGTTTGGCACGTCCGGACAAATTAATTTTCTTCTCACTATTGTTTTGTAGCTCGCAATCATATCAATTGTTAATAATATTATTACATGTCAAACAAACGCTAGGTAGGTTGGGAACAATGTCTAAGTACTTCAGCTTGATGCTCAACATACGGGTATTATTTGCGGTCGACCGCCCCTCCAGCTTATACACCTACACTATACAGCAAGTTAGGTAATTGAGTGATTACTGATAGCGAACGTTTGGTTATAATTACAGCCATAACTCTCAAGACTCTGATGAGTAAGCATTCTATAATGTTCAAGGCACAACGCCGATATGGTGAGCCGCGTCTGCAAAAGCTTGGCTCAACGCATTGATGAAACACAGACTAGTGATCGCATTTCGCGAGACCAATCAACCTTTTATCGCCCAGAGGGGATAGGTATTCCCATATCAAACAGGCTACATTGGTAGTTGGCCTTGATGCCAAGTGACGATTAACATCAGTTAATGCCTGTATTAACTCCACCATATCCATCCAAACACCAGGTCGTCAGAAGGGGCGTACCGGCATGGGTTGACTCCGTAACAGACGTTCAAAGGCTGTCAAATCCTGATCTCCCAATGACGACGTCAGTGACCATTCAAAATGATCCGCTATGCAATAATTACACTGCCTATCTGCGCACGCAATTGCATTAGTTACAGACGCACGTGGCTTCCGATAAGGAATGGTAGGTCATCATGTGCGTCAATCAACCTGGTGATCCCCTGCAAAATTGGCGATTGTTCATAACATTGCTGCTGGTTTATTGTGTGGGAGCTGAGTTATATCATATAACTGATTGGTCCATTACTATTAAATCGCAACGTGGTTGGCTACCTCAACGACATAGTTACGATCAATAGGTATGGCTTGATGAAAAATAATCTGATTGAATACAAATGTTGGAGCAGAATAATGCCGAACGCTTTGCCGTTAACACCAAACTGCAATTCTACCACGATGTCCACACGACATAAGCCAAATAGCCATAGGCATTTACATATGTGAATCAGCACAAGGAGCTAGTTATGCCCGATATATCGCGAATACATCCGTGTTTACTGCGAAAGGACCAATATACGTCAGACGCTATGATTGGCATTCATGGCAGCCATATCTTCTGGTAATGTAAAATTATACACCCACAGGGATCCAAGGTCTTGTGTAAAGGAACATCGTTCACGTCGGGGGTAAACATTGTGTTGGTAAACATTTCAGGGAATAATGCCTAATGTTTAAATAGAAGTAAGAGCCGTTTCAATCTAGTGTATAAGGTAGATTGATATCAACACGAAACCCATATCTCCATATCGTGGTAATGTGTTGCGAATATCTAATAAAGTAGACGCTGAGTGAGGTCAATGTGTCAAGCAGTAATTGAAATGAAACACACGAGTCATCGAGCTACAAGGACACTCCAGGCAGAATTCTGATGAATCCTTAATGCTTACCCCGTTATGAATTGGTGCATGCCTAATATACAGCCATGCAAATGTGTGTTATGATTGTACTGCAAACCAACGCCGGAATAGCATTCAAATCATGATGACGTTTCAAATATAAATGTGACTGATATCTGCGCTGTGCAACACATTAACGGACGTCATATATGTGCTATCACACACAGTCTGCTTACAATCATACTGATCCAATAACACAAACCTCCTCATTGAGACAACTGTACAAAGTATTGTAATTCGTACATCGCGACGTTGTATTACAAGACTACTATAAGTGTAGCGTCACACTCACTACCAATACAACAATATGGATTATAGTGGCAAGTAAACGCTGACGGACAGTGTCTGTTCACTTAAAGACATAAACTATGTGTAAAGACATCACATCTTTGAGTACATCAGGGAATCGTGACACGGGGGAGAATTAGATTGAATCAGTTCTATCTGTTATTAATATCAAAACCTAACACCAGCAGATGTATGTGGCTACGGTGTAATTATGTCGCGTTATAGACATTAAGCTTGGAAGATAATCAAAGCTAAGCCAGCTGATGCTTTATGTAATGTTGATTAATTACGTTAGGTCGATGATCAAATCATTTTGTACTATGTGTACACTGCTCATGCAATGATAACAATCAAAATTTCAAAAGCTGTGTAAGATCACAACGAAACTGATACTTTGGGGAATATGTGCTTTCGAACCTATGTAGATATCAAGTGTCAGGTCCACTTCACTCCATGCATTTAAAGAACATTATCCAATTAGTTGATACTAATTTACATATCTTTAAGTGTGGTTCAGTTTATCTGTACATGACAATGAAAAGTAGGATACGTGTTTTATCGCATGCAAATACCGCATTAGATCAAAGGGATGTATGCAGCAAATGTTGATTGTTCTGTTATAAATGGTGCCCCATGCCAACCTGTAGCTGACATTAAGATGTGAACATGATCCGTTATCCAATCTGAAGACACAAACGAACGATGGTATTTGCCTGCTTTTAGAAGAGAATTATTTTCAAAGCACCTAAATATTGATAAATCTTCAGAAGAAAACCTGTTACACTGTTCTATAAATAGTCCTCTTTTAGACATCTGCGACAACTTTCACAGATTAAAACTGGACCATTAAACTCGGAAGGTTATCGAAGTCTCGTAGCTCAATCCTTTGATAAAATATGACCTTTGGCTCATCCGTTCTTTCACAGCACGTTCAGCGAGCATACACATTTAATATATAGATGTCAACAGATCATCTCCTGTTTACCATATATATCTGGCATACAATGGTATAAGACATCCCATTTCGTTTTCCTTACACGTGTTCTGTGCTTTCCTACTCTCAAAATGAGAGTAGTAAGTCGGCTTTAACTCAATCATGTTCGTAACACAGCGACATATGTCGTCATCAAAAACCCATACCCTCCTTAACAATACACTTTAGAACCTGGTTCTACTGGTTCAACATCATCATTATAATCAACATTCTCATAACAAAACATCATCATCATCATAATCTACATCATCATTATTATCACCATCATCAACAATATCACCATCATCAGCGTAAGCACAACATGACAGTTTTAGTCATTGTGTCTCCCGGAATTTGGCAATCAGTCGGTTATTGCTCTTTTAAGACTCTACTAGCCTTTGGGGCTGAATTTACAAAATTAAGATATGTGGACGCGTGCATATTGTAGTCTTTTCTGAAAGAGCAATTTACTCGATCATCACCCAATGGGGAAATGTATAACAGACAAGTCCCAGGGGCATCTTAATAAAACAGCAAACAGTGGCACTCCGCCCAATGCAAAGCCGGAAACTATGTGGAAATGTCCTTACTCCAGTCAAATAGAAGCAGACTGCGGTCTGGGACATTACGGTAAGATTACACGGTTAGCTTGCTGTGCAAGACAGTTGCTTAACGACGATAATCATGATTAGTGATGTGATGAAGATTGTGATAGCAATACTCATTCTACGCGACCTAGCTGATACACAGGTCGTAGATAAACGCCACTGTGTCAGGTAGATATAGACGGACACCACGCGTAATGGCTGGCATGACAATCTTTGTTTAGTTAAGTTCATTGTTATGATGTGCAAAAGTGTATTGCTGTCTGAACTGATCTGCACTGCGTTACACAAAGATAATTCCAATGTTTGAAGATAAAAGATGATGCATATCTGTTATCTGGATATGCAGTAGATCTACCACATTAAGTAAATGATACGACGTACGCTGTATAATGTTTCATGGTGCTAATACGCATTAGAACAGAGGCAATGGACATCGGGCGACGCCTGCAAAGTTTGATAAGCTGTCGGTAATAAACAACAGTCAGAGGTTGTAATGGTGAATATCTGATGCAAAGCGCGATTTGAATCATCAGTCAAACACATCTACGTCGGATGACGAGCGTACAATTTGTGTGCAAGCAATTAGCTGCAGTAAGATGCCGCGGTACGGTCGGGTTGAGTTGAACGAATAATGCAATTAATTTTGTCAAGGTCTTGGATCACCATACAGGAACAATACTAAAACGTCATGCACATATGACGAGTAAAGAGCGCCGGAAGTTCACACAGCTTCCGGTACATTGTCTGTTGTTCAGGCGCTTCCCAGAATAGACAGGCCAATGACTAAAATCGTAGCCATATTTAATGTGGTATGGCGGCCGTCTGTTGGCTAGGTGGTACTGTGACAAGTGGATTATGGCAGACATGAAAGGATAATTAATTACTTGTCAAGTGACACAGAGAGGATAAAAGTCCGGCGAACGTTAGTTATGTAAACACTATCATCGCTCGCATTTTCGAATCGAGGTTATGACGTATGGCGTGAACTGGTCGTGTGTTCATGGTACGTTTGTCACCAAATGCACGTGTGACAGCGTCGGTTCAGTATTTCGTGATCTGAGTGATATTCTAACTACAGGTAGTAATCAGAATGCCACAATTTGTTAAATCACCCTGTTCAGAAACATTGTGCAATGTCAGTTGATTGACCTGACCCGCAGCTAGCGTTTCTGATCTAGGTTACCAGATACGCCACTCGCAAGCTGCTGTATGTGCATGGTTAGGTGTGGTGAAGAAGTCAAATACAGCCGTGACATATGAAATGTATCTCTACTCTGCAGGACGCCGTCGATGGAATTGAGAACCGGGTTTTTATCACACCGAGCGTCACTCAGGGGCCACAGAAGCCGGTTTTACATACGTCAAGCAAGACGCCGCGACGCTGTCAAGCATCCACGCCGCTTGCTTAATGCCCGCGTCAACGACCCGACTTGTCAGGCCGGCTGATTTCACACCTCATAACACTGGAATAAACGCAGTCACAATTACAAAGTGGCGGGTCGTATATTGTACTTAACCTGACGGGTGTCTGCGAGTTAATGGCCAGGTAGACAGGTGGTGGTGTGGATTAACGACACGTCCCTGCCAACGAGAACCGTGCCAATGACAACGCAACATCACGTCCTGGGCGAGATCTGATGCGACATGAGACGAAGTACACTCATTACATCGTTCGTCTTTCTGCAACATGGATTGTGTGCCTAGACTCTATACAGTCGAACAACAGCCTTACACTTGCACCGATATGTCGCAAAAGGTCTTCCTGTACACATGACGCCTAAATGAAAAAATACAAGGACATACCAAGAAATAACGATATGAAATAGATGCATTCTCTGACCGAATTTCTGAAACATACAGGGCAGAAGCAGCTGGGGATCAAAAAACATACAGATGGCCATCATCGATTAAGATGGAGTAGATTCTTTATTTATTGGTCTCAATATGAACGCGCCCTTTATGATTATTGATTGATATGAGTAATGAGTTGCATACAGCCTACTCTACCATTCCCATTCACTGTGCGTACGAGTCAGATACAAGGACAGAAATAATCCTACTCGCTAACGCTATTCAGTGCCACGTTCCAAACAAGGTGATTGCCGCATATCAATTTAAATGTTCGGGCGGGCCTCCATTATGTGACAACCATGAGTAATGGTTCTTTAATGCAAATCATATGTTATGAGAATATGTTAGATATATAGATCATCATATGTCTGCCTCCTTCATCAAAAGTAGACAGTGTCCACGATTATGTCAAGCAAACTATAACTAGGAGCTTATATTTAGGAGCTTATTACCACTTTCCACCTGAGTTTATTGCGATTATTATATTCCGATAGTAACCATTGATGTTTTAAAATCATGAATGTTATAAAAATCGAGAGCGATTGGCGGGTGTCGTGAAGGTGGTGGTGATGGTCACATTCCAAAGTAGAGAATACCATACCATAATATCCACCAATATCAAGTAAGCTCTCTGCGCACTAGGTAATGTCGTTTGGAGCAGGTGCTCGTTCACAAACAAGCTGGGTCATACAAGGTGACGATTGCATAGAGGCCTGTGAACGATTGGGGGAACTTCCCGAAGGTCACTTATCTGGCCAGAATATAAATGGCGATTTGCATTATGAATGTAAATCTCAAAGTTGAGGTGGAATGGCAAGATTTTGGGCTGTCAGTTCGATATGAGGAAATATTTCAGTTTATCAACCAAAACGCGTTTAAAATAACTTTTAATAATGATATTGTTACGTCAGAATGCAAATAGACATCCCATGTACATCTGTGGGAAGTCTTAACGCTGTAACCGTCGTCTTTGCCAACTCCTGAATAGGAACCGACATAATAATAGATGCTCATATAAGACGTGAATATAAATAGCATGTAATATCATGAAATGTAAAGCTTATCAAGAATAAATAAACGCTGCCGGATCCAGGGCAATGATGATGATATGCAATCAGCCAGACAAGCCACCTAGCATGATGATTGATCAGGTATTCTAATCACGTCGCCGCGGCCAGGTACAAGCAGTTCAAACGACCGTCATATTTTGCATTCGTCTCAAGGCATCCACTATCATATCTCTATAATTGCCAACTTACGTAAATGAAAGCTACAGGTATATATCAAACCGACGATCCCCTTGGCATTGCTTTTATGACTCTAGATGTGAGCACTTGCAGGTGTTATCCTGGCTGCTCGTGACAACCGATCACATTGAAGGCAATCTGTATAGGCGGAATGAGCATTCCGATCAAGAATAACATGACAACATTTGCTGTTGCACTAGCTACAACTTTTGTATCGTTCACAAGGTAACGCCATCGAAGCCAATATTTAGAAAAGCAATCATTCATGAATATATACAAATATATATATATGTACATATACATATTTATATATATATATATATATATATATATATAGATATATATATATAGATATATATATATATATATATATATATATATATATATATATATATATATATATATATATATATATATATATATATATATATATATATATATATATATATATATTGATATATATAAATATAGGAAAGCCGGGTCTGGTTATTTACGTGATAATTGTAGCATGATTTCTTATTGCAAGTCACCTGCTGTCGATTTCTATAACGTTGCACGTCATTCACACTTGAAAATTAACCAGTGATTTTCATTCCGTTGATATGCTTTTACGACGTATGCTCCAAGCCCCAATAAAGTGAGACATATAAACTTTTATGAATCTCATTGCCCATCAGCAATAACCCGTGCCAGTGGATAATATGCGCCGACATGAAATAATGGGAAAGAGTGCTAGCATATGACAATCAGAGGCTTACGCATGCCACATTGAATCTCGTTGTTTAACCGACGGCAGTGGTGGTAAATTATCCGAGGCATTTCCGATTGGATCAGGCGATCCATCTGTGTATGCGTCTGTGTCAGCTGGAGACGTGGATGCATGAGGCTGCTTTTCTTGATCTCTATACCATGAGAGAAATGACAAAAGGGTGATTGATGGCATCGGGTTAGGGGTGGGAGCAGCGGGGTCAGTACCCGTGTAAAATTGAATGTTGTGAACAAAACATAGGCAAGTAAACTTCGGCAGCTACACACACACACACAAACACACACAAACACACGCACAGACAGAGACGCAAACATTCAACCATACACACACACACACATACATACATGACATGACTGTTGACTATATATATATATATATATATATATATATATATATATATATATATTTATATATATATATATATATATATATATATATATATATATATATATATATATATATATATATATATATATATATATATATATATATATATATATATATATATATATATATATATATATATATATATATATATATATATATATATATATATATATATGGATATGCCCAGCAGTTCCTATACATTGATCTTGCTTACGGCAGTTGTGAGTACTTTGGGTAAAAACAGAAAAGAGCATTCTGTGTCAATTAAGCTGGTACGATCTAGCATGGCTTCTTCCTATTCTCCATCTCACCCTTCATTTGCTCGTTGAATAGAAACTGTTCCAAAAGCCCAGAGTGCGCCTCATTGACACACATATAAAGGCATCATGAAGTTTTGTGTGGTTGGTTGTTGACTGAATCCGAGTCGATAATGTGAGTAGTGTGGGGTGAGATGCAATCAGTTCTGACATCTATCGAAACACTAATGTTATTTCGTAATAAAAGAAACGATGATTGCAATGCATAACGAGGTTCCTATTGCTGTTAAGGTATTCCCTGCGAAACATGAAAAAACACACATCGAAAATATAAATCCATTGATGAGAAATGTCTCACCGCCTGCTCATCATACCGTGATTAATTGTTACTCATGGTTATATCCGGTTTATATCGACTTCCGGTGTGTATGGGGTGTTAAATGTAAATTAAAGGGCATCATAAGGTCTAGTTCACAAATATACTAGATGATGAGGGGAAATATATGCCTTCTGCAGCTTACAAGTCCTGCAAGGAACTGCAAGGAAACGATATCAGGAAGCCATACATGAAGGTATACAATCAGCCATGGTTTATATATATAAATCCCTCCATATCCCCCCACGGGCCTAAGGTGAATGAGAAAACCAGCCAAACCCAGCCTGATTAGAACAATAAATCAAATGCATTGAGATTTATCCTCATGCCTTTTTGACGTCGACTCTAGGGCCCGTGTGTGTGTGTGGGGGGGGGGGGGGGGGGGGTGGAGGAGGAATGAGAGGGTTACGAAGTGAGTGGGGGGGGGGTGTGGAGGTGTTATTTCCCGAATCCTAATCTAATGCCTTTTGTGATGGTGGAGTTATGATGCGGAAAACGCATCTCAGTAAATACCATCGCACAAATGGAAAAGGAATGCCTATGACCTTTTGCTGTCTTACGGGGTAGGGTCAGTATTTATAAATACGGATTAACAATTTCAGGACTATGAACGCCTACGCTGTGTAGGTTTAGTAAAACGCTGACGCGCTAAATATAGCTCAGCCATGGTCCCTTGAATACACCAAAATGTGGGAAATATCCCCCAAATTGACATCGCTCACAGGACGTTGATAACCCGATCTTTCGCTTCCATGTAATCAGAGCCAACGCCTGCAGCGTAGTAAATCCATGTTGATACCCTAAAAAAAAACCTATTCAATACATCTGCCCAACTAAAAATATGACGAGGAACTTTTCGGTATTGAAAGCTCTTAGTAACAATGTGAGATTTAGACACTGTGAGACCCATTGTGCGATGCTACAGACGTACTCGCTGGTTCCTAATCACCTGGGAAAAACTAAGCGGATGTCAAGATGAATACGGTCTGATTTATCGACTCTGTGCTGAGCAGACCATGTGTATAAAGCATCCAGCATCATGCTGCAGTTGACTGTTCTATCAAGTAATCATTGTTTATACATCCATGGATCTAGTATGGCTTGTTCTTGAAGTAGACGGCGGCGAAAAAGCCAGGGACGTGCAGACAAAGGCCAGATGATGACTGTGATTCAGTAGTGGCTTGCGTGTCCATTGGGTTGGATTGGTTTAGGCTATGTGCGTTGTGGTTATGTAAACAATCACTGCACTACCTCCTACACGAGCCGCTAACAACCAATACGTACAAATCACGAATTAAGGCTCAGAGAAGGCGCCATGAGTGGATGAGATCAGACATTCTCATGAGGGTTTAATGCCATGAGTGGAAGAAGTCAGACCATCTCATGGGGGCAGAATGCCATGAGTGGATGAAATCAGACCATCCCATGGGAGTACAATTCAATGAGTGGATGATATCCGACCATCTCATTGGAATATAATGCCATGAATCAGATAACATGATATTGTCTTGGCTGAAGTTTAGTCCTTGTTCTGCAATGTAATCTGTAACTTGCATAGCGCTGTGAAACGCAACAGATTATATCCACCGTAATAATTTCTACCTGGGTGTTTTTACGAATTATTTGGGCACACGTGTACCTCACAATGATCGTATCTCGTCACATAAATGCCGCGTCCCAGAAATCACCTTAATAGATTATTGCAGCGCTTGTATTACGAGCTCTACAAATTGTCCTTTAATCAAGTTACTTGACATCAAACCTCAGAAATCAGTTCCTCAGAAATATTTATTTGGACTTTCGTGTCTGCAATGTAATTTACTGTTTTCGTTGGCACCAATCATGTAGGAGAAGTCGAGAAGATACAAGTGAAATCAGATCTAAACATTTTATCAGCGTACCGCGTCTTGAGACACGTTTACATTCAATAGACGCTGAACTCGTGTATGTCCTGTCTATGAGGGCTCAGATGTGTATCTTAACAAGGTATTCATTTGGAATAACATATGAATAGGTAGTGGTGAAACAGGTGTACTAATTGTATGGAAGCACGGTAAGGGCGTCGGGGAATTTCGTGAATGTCTGGAATGTTAATGACTTGCGCTAGCAATGTAACATGGATTCACAAGCAGTCGAAGAGAGGTTATACACGTCATCACCGACATACAAACATCGCTTTAGACGCTGTATGCATCTATTGCGGCATACAAGCGATTCTCTGGTGGAGAGCTCTCCCGTCAGTATGTGCGAAAGACAGAAACACACCACGAAATGACAGATTCGGACCCACAAGCTACTTGACATTACTGTAGATATCGACAGACGGTCACGATCGCCCGTTACATTATCGCCACAATCACATTCTTACGCCCGGGATTAATAGGTTAACGGCTTGCCGGCTGTGAGAAATTGCACCAGCCTCAAGCCCACTGGCTATTACATCTCGCTGACAATTCTGAAGGTTGTTCAATCCAGCTCTCTGTGTTATCAACCGGGTTCATGTCAAAGTAAGCCAAGGTTTTCGAGGACGATTAACTATGCTTAAGTGGTCGATGCAATGAATTAGTCGGTAGGCAGAGGACGGTGTTGCTTTAGCAAGAACCAGGACAGCACCAAGAAGATTTGCACGTTAAACGTGGGCTTCTGACGATATTGTTCAATGTAACGTGACAAAATGCGAATAGAATATGCTACCGGGAATGGCTATATCGTCTGGCATCAATTAAGATGACGTTATATGAAGTAAAGCTCCCCTGCCCCAGATCCTATTTTACAATTCCATTCGAGTTGATAGTTGTTAACTCGAGGCTTATGTTAAACAAAGACAGTCATGCAAACAATGACCTCGATATATTTCCACCAAAATCTATGGATGAAGGCCATCTAATAGAGGCGAGTACAAAGCAGCCCCGCAGCATGAAAAGAAAGCTTACACAAAGCCAGCAACAACTAATAAATGACACATGGAATGCTCCTTTAAGCGATGGCGGCAGTTTTGCAAAGTCCCCGTGGTATTCACGATAGGATCAGTATTTATGTCCCCGTTTGCACGCGGCATTATGAGCAAGGTCAAGCTGTGGGTTCACCAGGTAACTGCCCTGATCTCATTACCACCTGGCTACCGGCTACTGTATGATTGATGACGATAACGCAGATTTATGATGAGCTTTATCCAAAAGAGAATTATATGGTCGGGCAATTTAATGCTCCTAAGCTATCCCGAAGGCTCTTGAGATGCCCAATGTGCTATGAGCCATCGTCTGATATTCAGCATTTGATTCAAGCGATTCGATGTGCTTAGAGTAAGGCTCCTATAACACGCACGCTTTCAGAACAATGTGCCTCCTATTTTACGAAATATCATTGCTGAAATAGGCACTGAGCAGAGGAATTGGTCATTTCGTCACCAATGCCATTATTATTGTAATCTTCGTTAGTAATTCCATCACTTCTGCCAACGTCTTCATATGTAACTGTTCAAATTGCTGCGGCTAAACTCAGTTTATCACCACCACTACCTATTGACAGACGTATTCAAGTTATAAACACGCACTTGTCCACGGTTAACGCGATAATGAGCAACAGCAATGTAATTCTTTATTTATAATGCATTTATTCCCACAGACGTGCCGACTGGTATCCATCCAGACTGTTAACCCCCTCTGTGGTGACAGATGCATTATCACCCATTATCCCGGCCTGCTACAACGCATTATGAGCCTTTGTTACGAACCAGGCGCCTATGTAGGAACTTTCACTATGTCATATGAAGCAATTCAGGCGCACTGTTGCTCTCAGTGTGCCAGCATCATAAAAATCCCAACCATCTCTTCCCCCTAAAGATCCGCTCTAGGCACTTTGGTATAGTTAGAGCCATAACCCAGAAAGCACTTCAAGTGTCAATTAAGTAGCTCCGATCAAGAGCGGACCAGTGCTGATCTGAATCAGACCCGGCACTAGCTCGTTGACTAGGACCTGTTCCTGGGTCGCTCCCTCCGCAGTAAACCTCGTTAACTATCAGTCACGACGCTTTGCAGCCATAGTAGATGGAAGCTGCCACTTTTTGCGCAATGTTTGTTTGAAATAATATGTATTACATCAGTTCGCCTGATAACGTACGCATGTATTTTGATCTGCTTGTAGTAAGAAGGACGTTATGCAACAAAATGCAATTAATGGTTCATCTTCCACTCAGGAAGGACCGCAGGGGCAATTAAAGCATGAACCAGAACCCACGAAATGCCTAATAGGAAGAACGGGTGATAATCGGATGTATTGTAGAAGCATCAGCAATCAATGTTCTATATCAACACTCAATGTTCTATATCAACACTCAATGTTCTATATCAACACTCAATGTTCTATATCAACACTCAATGTTCTATATCAACACTCAATGTTCTATATCACGTCAGGTGGTATGCGTTGCTCTGGTAACGCACGGCAACAAAACATGGTCTATTATTTACAGCATGATATCAGCGATGGGCAAGAAATAATCAGTTATATAGCGCCAGAAATTGATGCGAACATGTGATTGCTTAGTGGGGTGCATCAATACAAGTCCTTCAGTCATTATGACTAGCTTTGTTTTACTAATCTAGCTCTTATATTGATAATTTCACCACCATATTTCCTTTTCCATCTGTTTGTACAGTCACTATGATCGGTTCGGCATTGAGTTGATCCAACATTATAAAGACGCCCACAAAACAATGCCAGGACAGGCCAAGATTCAAGGGCGCTTTACCACAGGGACTGGTTAGTAAGTTTACACTTTTAATGTGATACTAAAGCGGTTTGAAACCGTGTTTGCAAAGACATTTTGCCGAAATTGAATGATACACGGTACTTAGCATCCGATCATATATATATATATAGATATATATATAGATATATATATATATATATAGATATAGAGAGAGATATAGATAGAGATAGAGATAGATAGATATAGAGATATAGATAGAGATAGATAGATAGAGAGAGATATAGATAGAGAGATATAGAGAGATAGAGATATATATAGATATATATATATATATATATATATATCTATCTCTCTATATATATATATATATATATATATATATATATCTCTATATCTCTCTATATATATATATATATCTATATCTCTATATATATATATATATATATATCATCGATGAAATCTGTTTACTACTCGCAATGGATTGGCGCAGGTGTCAGTCCGCAAACAAGATTGAATAGTGAATTACCACGAAACTAGTCGTCGGTATAGATCTAATGATGGATAGAGAACCTGCTTACAACGTTTTGAAACTTTGTAAAGGTTACTCGTGTGTGCGGAATATAAATGATAAAGTGTACAGTAGAAGTGAAATTCTCGGGCGGAGTGAAACAAATCTAATTAACTTTCTCAACAAGCAGCCCAGTTGAAATACATGGAAACTACAGGGTTACTACCCACGAAACGTCAGATCAAAAGGATATTGAAAGTAATTTCATGCACTATGAGACGACCATAATAGCTCCTAGTTGGGGTAGCTGCGGTAGTTTAATGCACATAAACGAGCAGATCAAAGCAATGTTAAGCCTCGTCATGGTGTGTCACGTGGTTATGCAGCTTACCTCATCACTTCAAATCGCAGGAGCGACGACGAACAAAGCGGCTACGTTTTGTGGATTTGAATGATTTGAGGCAGTCAATAATGGCACAATAATATACAATAGTTCGGGGGAACCAGATGGAAAACTGGATTCATCATGTTATTTTCCCAATCTCAATACCTTTAGAAAACTGACAGGTGCGTGATTGATGATGATAGCCGGGCTGCAATGGGCCGTGTGTTCATGGCTAACAGTGCTGACAATAGCAAATGTATATCATATGAAAGGAAAATCAAAAGAGAATAATATAGCCAGGATAGTTGATGCCATATTTTAATTTCAAAGAGCTTCAGGCATCGAATATGCGACGGAGCATAAGGCTGTGAACTAGGATTTATTGCAAGCAATTTGATGTGATAAGAGTCCACACAATCTCGATATGAGCGTCCATATGCCTCCAATGTTATAACGGCGATTAGAGGCAAATTGGAATTGCCCTCAGAAGTGAACATGGATTCCCAATTTCCTCAACTTCTTTATTATATCTAAATTATCATTGCTATCATCCAAGCGACTGCAGTCCTCGTCATGTTAACCATCATCAACACACCCTAAATAATGCTCATTCGGTATCGTCATCATCGTCGTCGTCATCATCATCGTCGTCGTCATCATCATCATCATCATCATCATCATCATCATCACCATTGTTTCACCTACACCATAGCAAACCTTGCAACGTCGCTACTCTACGTATTGTTCACTGTGCCGATATTAAATGATAAATATTGACTATTAGTCCGGTCGCTACTCTACGTATTGTACACTGTACCAATATTAAGTGATAAATATTGACTAGTAGTCCGGTCGCTACTGTACATATTGTACACTGAGCCAATATTAATTTATTAATATTGACTAGTAGTCCGGTCGCGGATACCTGTAATCTCCTTGAGTTCCATAGACCCAATATTGAGAGGCGCTTCAGACGGTCGGTTGGACATTCAGTAGAATCACTTCGGTAGCCAGTAATTCTAGACGCACAACATGTGGTTACCAGTTACAGATGAAGCTTGGGAATACTCGGACCCTGATTCACTGATCAAATAAGGATACTTTAATATGATGGTCCGAAGGCAAACATTTGTAAGAAAAGCAAGGTTTAGCATTAAGCGCTGCCAAATGAATGGAATCATATCCAGGAAACCCACAACTATAAACAATCAACCACCATATTATTCCAGAATGATTTTCATCGATGCAAGAGGTACATCAATTCATGTTTAGCAATTATTAAGATTCTTGCAGCCAACGTTTATTGTTTGATAATGGTTGATAATGTAGGGCAGTTGTGCTGAAAGCAGATCGCCTGCAAGAAAAACGCTCGATTCCTTCAATGTGCAGGATGATGGGATTAGCAGCGTATTAATAGCTGACTGCTGTCATACCCATGGCTCTGTCAAGTCGTTTAAGGACATCACTATTTCGTATCTTCTGATCTCTCACGGAAACCATCAAAAATCCCATCTTAGTCTTTTAAATTCATAAGTCGTCAATCATGTCGTACAAATATGTTTTGCATTACTCTTACGTGAGCCTTATGCAATGAAACATGCAGACGCAGCAATAACGTTTTGTTTGTTGGTGATATATTAATGTCCGGATTTCTTCGCTTTGACTAACAGCATCATACGGTTCTGGAGTGCGCTGGCTCGGATGCGCAACGCACTATCCCACGGGGTAGCTTACTTTCTCTGCAGATTTTCGTAAAGACTGTTAGTTAGCCTGAAGCATCAAAAACACCACATTTATTCTCAGGGAAAGCACTTCTAGTGCCAATTAAGGCCCTACGACCAAGCATGGCTCATTCATGGTACGAATCAGCTCCACCGCTTACTCATTGAATGGCAACGTTTCGTCATTCTGCCAGTCCGCCACTTCCGTCCGCCTCCTTTAGTGCCACATAAAGGTAAGGGAAGTTTATGTCGGGTATGGATGTATCTTAGAGAAGAGTTTTTTTGTCTAGTGTGGTCTCCTGTTATGAGAACACGTCGCTGCAAGAGGCCGGGGGCACACACGAAATACACGCAGTGAATGAGGCTCTTGAAAGTGCTGCACATTTGCAAAAACTAATGTTAATTGCGGCAGTTGCGGTAAATAGCGCTCCATACAGGATAGCTTACGTTGCTGATGGTGTTTTGTGTGTTAGGGCTGTGTTCCTTCTAGAGATGTTAATTTGTAACTGCAATTGCGACCGTGGTAAATGCAGTTCATGGTAATGAATCAAGAATCCCACCCGACAAGTTTTACAACATGATGCTACACATTACATATGCAAATTATAGAAAATGGCAATGAATTTTGTAATTTTCTGCAAAAACAATGTTATTACGCTCAAGTTGTACGTTGTTTCCGTTGTGTCTAGCTACTAAATGACTCATACGCGACTTTAGAGATTAAATTTTCAAGCGTTTTCTTTCAAATCGTCAATTATTTATTATGTCCCACAGCCGAATGTTGATGATTTTGATGAAATTAAGCTTCGAGTCATGTGATAGCGTTAAAGCGAGATATTGTTAAGTCAGTACTGGGTCGCAAGCGTCCGTCGCGCTGCGTCGGCCGATTCAATGACGGTTGCATGATAAGACGCAGTGCGCGGTGAACAAGATACGATCACGCTGACGGTCGTCAACAATATGTCAAGGCTGGCGTTGCAGGCTCTGAGACGCCACACTATATGTGATAAGGCGTATCTTGCCAGACAGGTAACCACACCATCCGCATGATCGAAAATATACATCACCTGGCCATCATCTACAATAAATCATGCAAGTTTGAGTCTGTCAAACATGCACCCGCTTGGATTTATAAACGCATCGCTCCATCTGGCGAACATATATGGCTAAAGAGAGAGATGCCAGCCTGACTTCCGGCGAAGAAGCGCTATCAAGGAACCATAAATCAGATGGATAAACTCAATCCGGCTTCATATCTTTTATCTTACCCAGAGGGATGAACAACAGACAAACTCAAGCACGAAACAAAACTCAGCTGAACGTAAGATAGGAAGAATGGGCGATAAAAAGAGATTTGCTGCTCTCAGAATCAAAGCCTTACACGGTGTCACGTGGTCGCTGCGGTGACCCCGTGATCATTCCGCGCAGTCAATCATTTTTACGCCGCCAACCCAGTAACACTTTATTGCTTGTCTACTGCAAGTCCCGACTCGGTATTTTATTCATGTGCCAGTTTCTTTTGCCGGAGAATTGTGCGTTGAAGTGAACAGAACACGGGCTTAGAAGCAATGTTATTAGTGGAGTGTTATTGTCCTCCGCCCGATGTAGGGACAAAATGAGGTAGTTCGTCAAAGTGGCGAGCCGTGAGGATACCCCACAAGGGCAGAGGAGCGTAATCTGGCGGGAAACTGTATCATATCCTAGCGCTCAGGGAATCCAACGGCAAGTGGATATCCCGCTGTGTACCATCCATGCCAGTGTGAGCAGCGCTTACCACTTACCAAGAGCTCTATATAATTGCAAACTTGATAGCATCGGAGAATCGTCAATCGAATTGACTCGACATGTACCATAAGCGCTATCACCACTACAACACAAATCGTCTTGAACGAATCGATATACTTAAGAAACAATTAATACCAGAAGTATAAAGCTGAGATTCCATATACGCGTGTTGCGTCATCCGTCATCCGAATCCGACAAAAATCGATAACAGACAAAAGCCCGGCGGTGATTCCATATGTCCGTCTGCGAATACGACAAGTCATGGGGCTGCCTATCCGACAAAACGAATCGCTCCATGTAGCGATTGGCACGACTGCGAATGCAGAAACGGATGGGGGGATCCAGATTGTGACGTCATGGAATGGGCTTTCCCTTAAAGAAAGCAGGTTAGTAGGTCCACAAGTCTAAAAATGCCGAAGAGTTCCGTGAAGACAAAACACGTGAAGAGTTTATTGAATTGGTTCGCTTTATGCAAACTGTTGCCTGGTCAGCCTGAAGTATTCGCAGAACTTCTCTCCATCAGTGTGCACGTGTTACTCCCTGACTAAATTAGGATACGCTCCTTGCTGAAGCCGTTTACGTAATAAGCTATGAGCCCACCACCGGTGCTTCCTTTTATGTTGGTGCTTTTTCCACTGTTGCAGTTTATATGACATGGCGATCAGTCTATTTTCCGCTTCCATCTGCAACAACGCCAGTTGCAACTTTGACTGGTTCGCCATATTTTCCGTCCAAAATCGTCCGCAAGAAAGACTGAAAACGCATGCGTATACGTATATAAGGAATCATACCAAACGGATGACGTATACCGCATACGGTTTGCGCATTACGCGTATATGGAATCTCAGCTTTACTCTTTCATATATAAAGATGCTCTCTTGATATGCAATGAAACATCTCAATAACGCGATCATTACGGACCATAAAACGTGACCGCAAAAAGGCAGGGTCACGTTAAATGTTGATCTGATAGCCTAAAACACCCCTATTTTTATCATTTTTGAATCGATAAGCATTTAAAAATCTCCAGTTTTGGTAAGAACAAAACTAAAAGGTCCAATGAATCATTGTGTTATAACCGATTTCGCGTCATATCGAGATTTCACTGCATACAGATAACAATGGGTGGATATGGGAAGTGAATAGACATGTTAAGTGATGTATGTTAAACGTTAACCAAAGGGCACCAATAAGGGACATCAGTTGTAGCAGGTCAGCAACACGTGGCGGAATGATGAGGTGTTGACATAAGATTGACCAACGGAGACCAGGATTTCCTCCGTGCATCGCCCACGTGCTGCACCAAGCATTGGCGGTATCCTGCGATGTGCTCTACTCTGTCGGCGCTTTATGGAACTGTACATGCTCAAAGGGAAATATTAACATTGACTTACATTTGCACTGGTGCCTATCGCCGTAGTAACCGTATCCACACTGACACACGTAGTTTCCATTTGTGTTATCGCAGTTGGCCGTTTGAGGGCACTGATGTACTTTACTGGTGCACTCGTCAATATCTGCAACACACAAAGAGGCATTCATTATACTAAGACGTTGTGATGGAGATCATTGATGTACGTAAAAGGGTTCCTTACCGAGATCAAGGACACACACACATATATATATATTAACATATATATATATATGTATATACATATATATATATATATATATATATATATATATATATATATATATATATCTTTATATATATATATATATATATATATATATATATGATATATATATATATATATATATAATATATATACAATATATATATATATATATATATATATATATATATATATATATATATATGTGTGTGTGTGTGTGTGTGTGTGTGTGTGTGTGTGTGTGTGTGTGTGTGTGTGTGTGTGTGTGTGTGTGTGTGTGTGTGTGTGTGTGTGTGTGTGTGTGTGTGTGTGTGTGTGTGTGTGTGTGTGTGTGTGTGTGTGTGTGTGTGTGTGTGTGTGTGTGTGTGTGTGTGTGTGTAGTGTATGCAGCATGACCCGTTTCTGTAAATCGGTGAAATATATGCTCCGAGCTGCTACGATTCTTCGACGATACGTTGATTACAGTGCAATGTCTCGACCTTCAGCATGGTGTTTGTAAGGTTAACGACCAGGGTCAGGCAGACCACAACAGTGCCGCCATTATTCATTTTCATCCGCATGTAGTCCCGTTAACGTTTGCGATGCTGTTTGGTTTTTGTGCATGCCTACTTGTTGTTGGTAGAGAAATGCCGAGTTCAAATACCTCCCACACACAAAGCTACCCAGCCCCTGCGGCTGGCATACTGCATCAATAAGGATGGAACTCGCGTGTTTCAGGTTCGTCATTATTCGAGAATATAAATATCATATCGGTTTTTCACATGCATGCCTTGAATGACTCTACGTAACGTTCTTTGCAAAACTCTACAATCCGGGTTGTGTTGGCTTTGAATGTACTTCAAATAAACGAATGACCCACTGAGATAGCCCTTCACATAGCGAACACAAGCTCCTTGATGGCAAAGTTATCCCCGACTTGCAAAATAGCGCGGAAATCCCTGTATGAAAGCAGTGCAAATGCACGGGCTTCTGTCATCATATATAACAAACTACACGACGAAGCGGCAATTTTCCCATTCGAAAGAGGAGTTATGGGGCCGTTTGAGGACATCTTTAAGTCGGAGAAGACACGAGTGAGTTGTGAATGGGATTTCAGCTGCCTTCTCCCGCTAGTAGCGCAATGGCGATTTACGACCCGCAGATGAGCTGGAGGTTACCAAAATCCGTCATATTTCATGTAAACTGCCAACGATTTTAAAGTGAATGCTATCTTACACATCCAATTGCGAGTATTTCTCTGCAGTAGCCATCGGCACATTAACACGTGGAAATAAGCGAAGACTACTTTTTCAGCCTCGTGGAACGATACACAATTTCTAAGAATAAATATACACATTGAAACATCAGCACTAGTATTCCTGTAATATAACGTGAGTCATGGTTTTCAAGCAGGTTGGTGACGTCATTGTTAGTATAAGGCTGCTGCTTAACAACGAGCCTCAGGGCCAAACCGGCAGAATCTTCTCATGTTAAGTTCTTCTCCGCTTAAAGCTTTATAAAGCACCTGCTGTATGGTATACGCCTAAGAGAGCGTTGAGCAACAAGGACTATGTTGATAAAGTACTCAGTCAAAGTACGGAGTGATAGGGATACTGAGCCTGAGCACATAATCATACTCATCACATGTGTGCTCACATGGAGGTAATAGCAATATTGGAGTAGATGCCAAATAGTGAAAATGGGATACGTACACAGATAAAACGATGAAGATGCGATAGGAAGAAAGAGCTGGCGGGGTGATGTGATTGAAGACCTTGAATAAAGTGTTTGACAATGAACAGCGGTAACTGAGGGACGGTCGAGTGGTAAACAAGCATTCAACTGGGTTGTAGACTCATTTTGTATGTCACACGATATTTCTTATTATATCATGCGCAATAAAATATACACATCTACAATCCTCACATTTCGTGGTGAAACCAAATCGGGACACAGCCAAGAAAGCGCTTCTGATTTAGATCCTTTTTCAAATCGAGCGGATATACACTCCATTGTTTACTGAAAGAGGTGATTCCGTCGTTAAAGGTCAGAAGGTCCAAAACAACGTTTGAGATCATTCGTAATTGATTTGATAAATCAAGGCTTAACACTGAGCGATAGCCCGAGGCTGGTAAGACTGTCATTCAGGCAAGCAGATATTCCAGAACATTAGAGACTACTAGCTAAAGGGTGTTGACACGAAGACAAACGGCTGCCACCATATTTTTACAACTGATGCACGCAAAGGTCAAGGTCGTAACCACTCATATTCAACGCGCCTGTTGCAAAACGAGAATTGGAAACTTCGTTAAGAGCCAATCAGAACGCTTCTTGTTTGTGCTATTACGTTGGGTTTCTTAAATCCGGTTTTTAGTAACAACTACAACATCAGCTGTTTTAACAACTAGGATGCCGAAAGACGCCGCAAAAAGGTCGGACAATAGTTAAGTTCATATACTTCAACTAGACATATTTTTGACACAAGAAATGTATGAGTTTTTCCCATTGCACTTCTTAAATGTCTTAATGTTACAACCAGGTCATGGGGTGGAGCGTTAGTGAAAACGATGCTACATTTGAGGAAATGTGGGGGTTACTGAATATTTTTTTATCTGGGTCAGTTAGTTTCAGTACCAACTAGCCCGGCTGGGCTGGTTAAACCCGGTCAAAGCACCCTGAATTCCCTAATTTGATACACTTATGTAGATGACATTATCGTGATGGAAAGAGTTCGGAAAATTAGCATATTTTGTCTAGCTGAATGCAATCTAGTGTACGATTTGAAAACCAAATTGGACAATTTGCTGTAAACTACAATGATCCTGATCTTATATGCCACTTGTGTGACGTAATTATGCTGATATCGGTGATTCGTGCTCGCTGCGGCGTCGATCTGCAATTACAACAAAGGTTATGCGTACCTTAACTGTGACTGATCTCTCTGATATGCCGCCCATGCTTCAGTATGCATGCAGCCATCTAAAGGGGCCTGCATGTGTATTGTGCCATATATTGGGAAATGTCCCACGCGCCGGTGCCTAACATCACAAGTACCTCAAGCATATCCTAGATAACAATATTAAGCTAACAGCACTTTAGGAAAACAAATCTGACACATAAATTGAAATAGATAAACTACACTTTAGGAAAAAAACAAATCTGATATGTAAATTGAGATAGATATGTACTATTTGCTTCCATGAAGTGTCTCAAATATAATTGGCTACGCTTTGTTGCATCAATGCAAGCATGTTCTATTTTGTACAATGAGGGAAAGCAAGTATGTACAGGCCCATTATGCATAGGACATTGCCGCTGCTATAAAGCGTCACGCAGATGTTTCAACGTCTATACACATCTACATCGACCTATGCCTGGCTGATGTCTCTTTGGTTTGACAACAATGGTAATTCGCTCATAAATGTACACTGTAGTGCATTGCGCGGCGTCCCGTCTTAACGTTTATCTTAACTTAGATGGAACAAAAACCGGCCATTAATACTCACCCAAGAATCTAATTAGATGGTTGTCGATAGAAGGTGGGACGTTTAATAGAAGCAATAGTTCCAATTCGACCTGTCAATAAACATGACAGGCGATAGTAAATACATGACAACATGCAGGATAAAGATGTGACCGAAGCTATTCCTGTAATTAATGCGTTCTGATTCTATTCAGCATGATATTGTGGCGTTGGTCGAGCAATTATGCATAGTTGACAGACATTCGACCAACCAATAAGTTAAATCATTCCAATCGACACAGCTACGTAGAGTTCTCTCCGATAAGGGGATTGAGAAAGCATATCATTCGTCCAATCATATTTAAATATACATCCAACCAATGAGCAGTAAGTAGCCCTAGAATATGCACTTACAATATCTAACGCCATGGGCACGGTAAAGCAGTCATTCACATTTTCATTGGCTGATATGAATAGCTGGACCATGCATTGTGCCTGCATTAACATTCACACACGCAGTATCTGCTTGTGTCTGCATGCCGTTGTTGGAGATCCAATGACAAAAGCCGCTTCCAAATAAGCAGGAAATGACGGACAAGATTAGCCAATCTATAATAAATCGTACCCTGAGGCAATGCAGTATGCATGACACGTCTTAAAAACTCAGTAACAGCTCCCTGAGGAGTTCGCGAACCATCTTAACTGCTAGCACGTATTGACAACTGCGAGGGCCCACGTGTTTATAAAATAACTCCAGAGGGATTTGTGTAACCTTGATTTCTCCGAGATGGTCAATGATCTTGTTTAGAACGCATCCATGTTAAATATGACTCCATAGAATGAATTGGCAATTTGGTTGATTTTCATAAAACGTAGGTGCGATAGTGTATTGGATACTCATGCGCAAACCAGTTCGAGGCTACATATAATAAAAAGTAACCATATATGTTATCTTCTTGAATCTGTTATTGCTTTAGATTAGCTATGTATCGTAATGGAATAGTTCATATTATTTTGTATTGAGGTGACGTAATGTGGACAAATTCGAAATAAGTCGAGAAATTTAAAGAAGCTGTTCTACATATTGCTGTCCGAAGCATTAACAAGGCTTGTCCAGGTGGTTGCCGGAAGGGGCTTAGTTGAATGGCACTCTTAAGAGGTGGGGCGCGATGAAACCATCCTAGGGTTCTGCCATCTACGGGCAAGTTAGTGATCGCATGGGGACTTCCTGATATTTCAAAGGTGGCTGTCATCGAGGAAGAAATGTATGTATCGCTGACGGTACATGTTGATCCGATCTGAGGTAAAAAACCAAATGGACGATTTGACAAAAGTCGCTTACCATCAATCGCAAGGCTTTCTTATAGCTGTTGTTTATTCCAGTAATCTGATGATATGCGGACATGTCCCGGTGTGAATAATGGCACAGCTTCCCTTTCGTGTGCGCATGGGTTGAATAGATTTTTAGGTATATTGTACCACCATCCGAGTAATTGATTTAGTAGCAGATAGCCCGTGGATAAGACGAACAGCCATAAACAACCTAAAGAAACACGAATATGTTTGTGGTTGATTAATTCAAACGGATGATGCATTTTCCAGGGAACGATTTTCTCTATGCCATATGCGCTGTTAATACGATACATTACAAGATGACAGTTAAGCAAGTTTTGTGGATGATTAACGCAGCTGTGGTGTGAGTGATACAGTACAATAGACCGCGGAGACATGGACAAGATATGCCAATGCACAGCGCCTTGAGAACTAACGGCCCACAAGGCTCGCGTAATGGAGACGAATGAGCTCACATTACGACTAATGCAATTGAAAGACAAACAAGGCGATGCGATTGCGCGGTCAATTACCTTGCATCATGAACTTCTGCGTCATGCATGCTAATGAAGTTTAGGATGAGATTTAGAAGCAAAGCAGTGTCTCTGAGTTTGCTGGCTAACAATGGACACATAGACATGTTGGATTGGTAAAACACTTCAACCGGCTTCAACTTATGCTAATGTCATTATTCCCTGGAAATAACGAAACACGCTTCGACCATGTTCATTGCATCATCTAATGCTAATTTTTCGCAACAGCGTAGTGCCTTAAAACAAGACTCCAGTAGCAGCTGTCGTCCATGAATATACAGCACTTTGACAATCCGAACGTTAGCTGATACGGTGCCACAATGTGATACTTTTTTGCGTTCACCTACATATGTTCCAAAATATTTTTGACCCAACTGTACATTCAGATTATTAAGAAAAACTCAGTCTGTCCGAGTCTCCAGCATTACATAATAGTTTGCAGACGAAGGTAATGAAATACATTGCGAATCATTGATGCCACCGACATAAGCAGCAAGGTGCACGTTATGACAATCATCTGTCGGGTGTATAAAGACGAAATAATCATAAATAACACAAAACCATATCACCAACTTCATGTTCCATGCAAGTGGATTGAAATATATCGACAACAAGTACGATACAAGACATTAAACTGACTTACGCAAACAACATAGCCCTTTATGAAAGTAGCTTTTATTCACCCATGTAGCGTTATCATGACCAGCACGATGGATCCTCGAACTTATTTCAAACAATATACATATGGAAGCACTGGAAAAATGGATCGAGAGCCGTTTGTTAACAATCCACTGACTCATTTTGTTGATCTGAGATTTGATAAAGGTTCAGAGAGTTGTGTTACATCGGGGAAGCATTGGAATGCATTAGATGCATCGTCACCCGCTGATTGCCTTCCAAGTCATCGCACTGACATAATAATGAGCACTGTTTATGGCTCAAATGCTAACTACATGCAGTGATAAACAAACCGCGCTGTACATGGCAAATTGCGACCTCCCATACACAAGCCCAAACACGAACTTTGCATTCCACGCCGATAATTGACGATAGATCAGACAGTTAGCCAGTCAAGTTCATCTCATGAGCTGATTGCATGATCTCTCTCTGTGGAACTCATCCATGTGTTTCGATATTGCCTGCCTGTGAACGTATTTCAGATCTTCGTCAATATTTCTAAACGAAAGAGTAGGAATAGTCATTTTTATATCGTCTCTAACGCATTCGTCTGAATGGATTGTTTCGCAATGAATTAGGCAAAATTACTAATACTGTCATTCCCGCTGCAGTTACAGATTGGGTGATTGATAGTGTGGTTCAAATAACCTATACACACAGATCTAGGCTGTGTTCACAAAGCTACACTCTATAATTCGGCCAAACAACTTGGATTTAATGAAGCAGTGCTCCAAATATAACAATAATGTTTACTTGGAGTTTGCATTGTAAACAAAGAAATGAACCCAGCGTTTGCTGAACAGCAAACACAAGCAAACCAATTAATATATAATCGATCATAAAACACGGCCACTTACGCGCATTGCTGCAGCAACAAATGTCTGATAGCCCGACTTATGGGTAGTTTTATCCGCTCAGTCAAGACATTTTCATACGCCGCAGCTACGCCCCGGCGGACAAGGTGAATCTCTTGTAGTCCTAGGCGTCGTTTAAACCAACGGAGACAAGCAGCCACAAAGCAGATTATCAAATATCTCATGTTGGATTTGAGCCAAGTCCTATTACAATACTGCACAAAAGGCCGAATTTTTAACTCATGCCACCGAACATGTTGCGCTTTGATGAAAGTTAGCCTATTTCCCACGACACAAATTGTTTCGATCTCGCTGAGTATCTGTTACAGTGAACGATGTAGTAGCATACAATATGCAGCCCTGTAAACCCTTTAGCTCAATTACCATTCGTAGAGATTGAAGGGAATAATGTTAATGTACATTAGCAGTAAATTATGTGCATGAAAAAAGATAAGGCGAAGGGGTGTACAGCGATATATTGTGTGGCATACAGGATCATTGAAAAAAACTATAAAGAAAAGGACATATTTATTGAGGAAAAGGCTTATCATTTATGACACAAACTTTGTGGTATTACCCATTCGTGAAACACAGCGACACTAATGTAAATAGTCGTTGTGGGGCCTTCTGGGCTACAATGTTACCGAATGCTAATGACAGCCCTCGGGGTACACCTTGTCTCATCTCAAGCCACCCCACATACATCAGTGAAGATTACCCATGTCTCCGCCTGATTAGACCATTGCACCTCTACTGTGATAAACATTGATCACTATGATCCATTGCGTATATATATATATATATATATATATATATATATATATATATATATATATATATATATATATATATATATATATATATATATATATATATATATATATATTTACATATATATATAAATATATATATATGTATATATATATATATGCATATATATATATACATACATATATATATATATATATATATATATATATATATATATATATATATATATATATATATATATGTACATATACATATATTTATATACATATATTGAAAGCTGCAAAAAGTCGACTTTACGTTGATCCATACCAAAGTGGTGAATAACTAGTCATGCTGTCTGTACGATGGTAGGCTGGAACGCTTATTGCTATTGAAGACGCTTGAGAATAAAATATATTTGCACTTTACATGCAGTTTTACCCCCAAACAAACGCATGATGGAAAGGTGGTGCGTGAATGGGTTCGTAAGTGTATGCGATGGTTGAGGGGGTGAAAGCAGCCTTGACCAATCAATCCAAATATCCAGCCCAAAAAGACCTTGATTAAACGTAGTTGAATAAGACGCTCTTATTTCAGAATATATGAATGCTTGAGTCAGAATAAGCAGATGCTAGTAAAAAGAGATAATTATTCATCAGAATTTATTTTTTTTTGTTTATGCAGACATGAGGTTCGTTTGCATTGCATCACAGCTGTGCCGAAGAAACAGTTTTACAAAGGTCAGATTGAAGACAATAGATATTGTTATTTACACGATAAGTATACGACCACGAGCTCCGTGTTGCAGGTTCTACAAAGAGTTAACCATGTCCCAAAATCATGTGATCATATTAAACTAGTTATTGTAGGACTGAGTGCGCATTGCTTCCTGTTAGCCACCATGGGATGTATTATATGGAGGATGCCCATATAGGGTCATATACAGGAGGTGCTAACACGTGCGGAAGTATAATGATAGACACCACCAAAAGCATGACCATCCATGTAGTCTCTTTCTGGTCATGCAACCAATAACAGGTATCTATCAACGATCATTTGCAATCTGATGTCTTCATAGATTGACTACTGTTGCTTCAACATAATTAATGATGTTAAGCGTATGCGGCTTCTGCTGTCAACCGCATATATGCATTCGAGGAATATATGCCTGGAACAAAACGCATTTGGGAAAACCTCGAGTTCCATTATGGCGCAATATCAAATGCGTATATCTGTCTTATATGGTATTTCTGGAACTTACGATGTCGATCTGGTCTAAGTACAGATATCAATTGCACATTACTGCCATCCTACATAGCTCCATTAATGTGCCATATGTTGTTGGTAGAGATATGCCTCAACGATTTCAAACACCTCCCACACACAAAGCTATTATTGCAGCGATGCTACCCAGCCCCCGTGGCCAGCATACTGCATCAATAAGGATGGAACTCGCGTGTTTCAGGTTCGTCATTATTCGAGAATATAAATATCATATCGGTTTTTCACATGCATGCCTTGAATGACTCTACGTAACGTTCTTTGCAAAACTCTACAATCCGGGTTGTGTTGGCTTTGAATGTACTTCAAATAAACGAATGACCCACTGAGATAGCCCTTCACATAGCGAACACAAGCTCCTTGATGGCAAAGTTATCCCCGACTTGCAAAATAGCGCGGAAATCCCTGTATGAAAGCAGTGCAAATGCACGGGCTTCTGTCATCATATATAACAAACTACACGACGAAGCGGCAATTTTCCCATTCGAAAGAGGAGTTATGGGGCCGTTTGAGGACATCTTTAAGTCGGAGAAGACACGAGTGAGTTGTGAATGGGATTTCAGCTGCCTTCTCCCGCTAGTAGCGCAATGGCGATTTACGACCCGCAGATGAGCTGGAGGTTACCAAAATCCGTCATATTTCATGTAAACTGCCAACGATTTTAAAGTGAATGCTATCTTACACATCCAATTGCGAGTATTTCTCTGCAGTAGCCATCGGCACATTAACACGTGGAAATAAGCGAAGACTACTTTTTCAGCCTCGTGGAACGATACACAATTTCTAAGAATAAATATACACATTGAAACATCAGCACTAGTATTCCTGTAATATAACGTGAGTCATGGTTTTCAAGCAGGTTGGTGACGTCATTGTTAGTATAAGGCTGCTGCTTAACAACGAGCCTCAGGGCCAAACCGGCAGAATCTTCTCATGTTAAGTTCTTCTCCGCTTAAAGCTTTATAAAGCACCTGCTGTATGGTATACGCCTAAGAGAGCGTTGAGCAACAAGGACTATGTTGATAAAGTACTCAGTCAAAGTACGGAGTGATAGGGATACTGAGCCTGAGCACATAATCATACTCATCACATGTGTGCTCACATGGAGGTAATAGCAATATTGGAGTAGATGCCAAATAGTGAAAATGGGATACGTACACAGATAAAACGATGAAGATGCGATAGGAAGAAAGAGCTGGCGGGGTGATGTGATTGAAGACCTTGAATAAAGTGTTTGACAATGAACAGCGGTAACTGAGGGACGGTCGAGTGGTAAACAAGCATTCAACTGGGTTGTAGACTCATTTTGTATGTCACACGATATTTTCTTATTATATCATGCGCAATAAAATATACACATCTACAATCCTCACATTTCGTGGTGAAACCAAATCGGGACACAGCCAAGAAAGCGCTTCTGATTTAGATCCTTTTTCAAATCGAGCGGATATACACTCCATTGTTTACTGAAAGAGGTGATTCCGTCGTTAAAGGTCAGAAGGTCCAAAACAACGTTTGAGATCATTCGTAATTGATTTGATAAATCAAGGCTTAACACTGAGCGATAGCCCGAGGCTGGTAAGACTGTCATTCAGGCAAGCAGATATTCCAGAACATTAGAGACTACTAGCTAAAGGGTGTTGACACGAAGACAAACGGCTGCCACCATATTTTTACAACTGATGCACGCAAAGGTCAAGGTCGTAACCACTCATATTCAACGCGCCTGTTGCAAAACGAGAATTGGAAACTTCGTTAAGAGCCAATCAGAACGCTTCTTGTTTGTGCTATTACGTTGGGTTTCTTAAATCCGGTTTTTAGTAACAACTACAACATCAGCTGTTTTAACAACTAGGATGCCGAAAGACGCCGCAAAAAGGTCGGACAATAGTTAAGTTCATATACTTCAACTAGACATATTTTTGACACAAGAAATGTATGAGTTTTTCCCATTGCACTTCTTAAATGTCTTAATGTTACAACCAGGTCATGGGGTGGAGCGTTAGTGAAAACGATGCTACATTTGAGGAAATGTGGGGGTTACTGAATATTTTTTTATCTGGGTCAGTTAGTTTCAGTACCAACTAGCCCGGCTGGGCTGGTTAAAACCCGGTCAAAGCACCCTGAATTCCCTAATTTGATACACTTATGTAGATGACATTATCGTGATGGAAAGAGTTCGGAAAATTAGCATATTTTGTCTAGCTGAATGCAATCTAGTGTACGATTTGAAAACCAAATTGGACAATTTGCTGTAAACTACAATGATCCTGATCTTATATGCCACTTGTGTGACGTAATTATGCTGATATCGGTGATTCGTGCTCGCTGCGGCGTCGATCTGCAATTACAACAAAGGTTATGCGTACCTTAACTGTGACTGATCTCTCTGATATGCCGCCCATGCTTCAGTATGCATGCAGCCATCTAAAGGGGCCTGCATGTGTATTGTGCCATATATTGGGAAATGTCCCACGCGCCGGTGCCTAACATCACAAGTACCTCAAGCATATCCTAGATAACAATATTAAGCTAACAGCACTTTAGGAAAACAAATCTGACACATAAATTGAAATAGATAAACTACACTTTAGGAAAACAAATCTGATATGTAAATTGAGATAGATATGTACTATTTGCTTCCATGAAGTGTCTCAAATATAATTGGCTACGCTTTGTTGCATCAATGCAAGCATGTTCTATTTTGTACAATGAGGGAAAGCAAGTATGTACAGGCCCATTATGCATAGGACATTGCCGCTGCTATAAAGCGTCACGCAGATGTTTCAACGTCTATACACATCTACATCGACCTATGCCTGGCTGATGTCTCTTTGGTTTGACAACAATGGTAATTCGCTCATAAATGTACACTGTAGTGCATTGCGCGGCGTCCCGTCTTAACGTTTATCTTAACTTAGATGGAACAACAACCGGCCATTAATACTCACCCAAGAATCTAATTAGATGGTTGTCGATAGAAGGTGGGACGTTTAATAGAAGCAATAGTTCCAATTCGACCTGTCAATAAACATGACAGGCGATAGTAAATACATGACAACATGCAGGATAAAGATGTGACCGAAGCTATTCCTGTAATTAATGCGTTCTGATTCTATTCAGCATGATATTGTGGCGTTGGTCGAGCAATTATGCATAGTTGACAGACATTCGACCAACCAATAAGTTAAATCATTCCAATCGACACAGCTACGTAGAGTTCTCTCCGATAAGGGGATTGAGAAAGCATATCATTCGTCCAATCATATTTAAATATACATCCAACCAATGAGCAGTAAGTAGCCCTAGAATATGCACTTACAATATCTAACGCCATGGGCACGGTAAAGCAGTCATTCACATTTTCATTGGCTGATATGAATAGCTGGACCATGCATTGTGCCTGCATTAACATTCACACACGCAGTATCTGCTTGTGTCTGCATGCCGTTGTTGGAGATCCAATGACAAAAGCCGCTTCCAAATAAGCAGGAAATGACGGACAAGATTAGCCAATCTATAATAAATCGTACCCTGAGGCAATGCAGTATGCATGACACGTCTTAAAAACTCAGTAACAGCTCCCTGAGGAGTTCGCGAACCATCTTAACTGCTAGCACGTATTGACAACTGCGAGGGCCCACGTGTTTATAAAATAACTCCAGAGGGATTTGTGTAACCTTGATTTCTCCGAGATGGTCAATGATCTTGTTTAGAACGCATCCATGTTAAATATGACTCCATAGAATGAATTGGCAATTTGGTTGATTTTCATAAAACGTAGGTGCGATAGTGTATTGGATACTCATGCGCAAACCAGTTCGAGGCTACATATAATAAAAAGTAACCATATATGTTATCTTCTTGAATCTGTTATTGCTTTAGATTAGCTATGTATCGTAATGGAATAGTTCATATTATTTTGTATTGAGGTGACGTAATGTGGACAAATTCGAAATAAGTCGAGAAATTAAAGAAGCTGTTCTTCATACTACTGTCCGAAGCATTAACAAGGCTTGTCCAGGTGGTTGCCGGAAGGGGCTTAGTTGAATGGCACTCTTAAGAGGTGGGGCGCGATGAAACCATCCTAGGGTTCTGCCATCTACGGGCAAGTTAGTGATCGCATGGGGACTTCCTGATATTTCAAAGGTGGCTGTCATCGAGGAAGAAATGTATGTATCGCTGACGGTACATGTTGATCCGATCTGAGGTAAAAAACCAAATGGACGATTTGACAAAAGTCGCTTACCATCAATCGCAAGGCTTTCTTATAGCTGTTGTTTCATTCCAGTAATCTGATGATATGCGGACATGTCCCGGTGTGAATAATGGCACAGCTTCCCTTTCGTGTGCGCATGGGTTTGAATAGATTTTTAGGTATATTGTACCACCATCCGAGTAATTGATTTAGTAGCAGATAGCCCGTGGATAAGACGAACAGCCATAAACAACCTAAAGAAACACGAATATGTTTGTGGTTGATTAATTCAAACGGATGATGCATTTTCCAGGGAACGATTTTCTCTATGCCATATGCGCTGTTAATACGATACATTACAAGATGACAGTTAAGCAAGTTTTGTGGATGATTAACGCAGCTGTGGTGTGAGTGATACAGTACAATAGACCGCGGAGACATGGACAAGATATGCCAATGCACAGCGCCTTGAGAACTAACGGCCCACAAGGCTCGCGTAATGGAGACGAATGAGCTCACATTACGACTAATGCAATTGAAAGACAAACAAGGCGATGCGATTGCGCGGTCAATTACCTTGCATCATGAACTTCTGCGTCATGCATGCTAATGAAGTTTAGGATGAGATTTAGAAGCAAAGCAGTGTCTCTGAGTTTGCTGGCTAACAATGGACACATAGACAAGTTGGATTGGTAAAACACTTCAACCGGCTTCAACTTATGCTAATGTCATTATTCCCTGGAAATAACGAAACACGCTTCGACCATGTTCATTGCATCATCTAATGCTAATTCTTCGCAACAGCGTAGTGCCTTAAAACAAGACTCCAGTAGCAGCTGTCGCCCATGAATATACAGCACTTTGGCAATACGAACGTTAGCTGATACGGTGCCACACTTTTTTGCGTTCACCTACATATGTTCCAAAATATTTTTGACCCAACTGTACATTCAGATTATTAAGAAAAACTCAGTCTGTCCGAGTCTCCAGCATTACATAATAGTTTGCAGACGAAGGTAATGAAATACATTGCGAATCATTGATGCCACCGACATAAGCAGCAAGGTGCACGTTATGACAATCATCTGTCGGGTGTATAAAGACGAAATAATCATAAATAACACAATAACCATATCACCAACTTCATGTTCCATGCAAGTGGATTGAAATATATCGACAACAAGTACGATACAAGACATTAAACTGACTTACGCAAACAACATAGCCCTTTATGAAAGTAGCTTTTATTCACCCATGTAGCGTTATCATGACCAGCACGATGGATCATCGAACTTATTTCAAACAATATACATATGGAAGCACTGGAAAAATTGATCGAGAGCCGTTTGTTAACAATCCACTGACTCATTTTGTTGATCTGAGATTTGATAAAGGTTCAGAGAGTTGTGTACATCGGGGAAGCATTGGAATGCATTAGATGCATCGTCACCCGCTGGTTGCCTTCCAAGTCATCGCACTGACATAATAATGAGCACTGTTTATGGCTCAAATGCTAACTACATGCAGTGATAAACAAACCGCGCTGTACATGGCAAATTGCGACCTCCCCCATACACAAGCCCAAACACGAACTTTGCATTCCACGCCGATAATTGACGATAGATCAGACAGTTAGCCAGTCAAGTTCATCTCATGAGCTGATTGCATGATCTCTCTCTGTGGAACTCATCCATGTGTTTCGATATTGCCTGCCTGTGAACGTATTTCAGATCTTCGTCAATATTTCTAAACGAAAGAGTAGGAATAGTCATTTTTATATCGTCTCTAACGCATTCGTCTGAATGGATTGTTTCGCAATGAATTAGGCAAAATTACTAATACTGTCATTCCCGCTGCAGTTACAGATTGGGTGATTGATAGTGTGGTTCAAATAACCTATACACACAGATCTAGGCTGTGTTCACAAAGCTACACTCTATAATTCGGCCAAACAACTTGGATTTAATGAAGCAGTGCTCCAAATATAACAATAATGTTTACTTGGAGTTTGCATTGTAAACAAAGAAATGAACCCAGCGTTTGCTGAACAGCAAACACAAGCAAACCAATTAATATATAATCGATCATAAAACACGGCCACTTACGCGCATTGCTGCAGCAACAAATGTCTGATAGCCCGACTTATGGGTAGTTTTATCCGCTCAGTCAAGACATTTTCATACGCCGCAGCTACGCCCCGGCGGACAAGGTGAATCTCTTGTAGTCCTAGGCGTCGTTTAAACCAACGGAGACAAGCAGCCACAAAGCAGATTATCAAATATCTCATGTTGGATTTGAGCCAAGTCCTATTACAATACTGCACAAAAGGCCGAATTTTTAACTCATGCCACCGAACATGTTGCGCTTTGATGAAAGTTAGCCTATTTCCCACGACACAAATTGTTTCGATCTCGCTGAGTATCTGTTACAGTGAACGATGTAGTAGCATACAATATGCAGCCCTGTAAACCCTTTAGCTCAATTACCATTCGTAGAGATTGAAGGGAATAATGTTAATGTACATTAGCAGTAAATTATGTGCATGAAAAAAGATAAGGCGAAGGGGTGTACAGCGATATATTGTGTGGCATACAGGATCATTGAAAAAAACTATAAAGAAAAGGACATATTTATTGATTGAGGAAAAGGCTTATCATTTATGACACAAACTTTGTGGTATTACCCATTCGTGAAACACAGCGACACTAATGTAAATAGTCGTTGTGGGGCCTTCTGGGCTACAATGTTACCGAATGCTAATGACAGCCCTCGGGGTACACCTTGTCTCATCTCAAGCCACCCCACATACATCAGTGAAGATTACCCATGTCTCCGCCTGATTAGACCATTGCACCTCTACTGTGATAAACATTGATCACTATGATCCATTGCGTATATATATATATATATATATATATATATATATATATATATATATATATATATATATATATATATATATATATATATATATATATATATATCTATATATATATATATATATATATATATATATATATATATATATATATATATATATATATATATATATATATATGCATATATATATATATACATATATATATATGTATATATATATATATATATATATATATATATATATATATATATATATATATGTACATATACATATATTTATATACATATATTGAAAGCTGCAAAAAGTCGACTTTACGTTGATCCATACCAAAGTGGTGAATAACTAGTCATGCTGTCTGTACGATGGTAGGCTGGAACGCTTATTGCTATTGAAGACGCTTGAGAATAAAATATATTTGCACTTTACATGCAGTTTTACCCCCAAACAAACGCATGATGGAAAGGTGGTGCGTGAATGGGTTCGTAAGTGTATGCGATGGTTGAGGGGGTGAAAGCAGCCTTGACCAATCAATCCAAATATCCAGCCCAAAAAGACCTTGATTAAACGTAGTTGAATAAGACGCTCTTATTTCAGAATATGAATGCTTGAGTCAGAATAAGCAGATGCTAGTAAAAAGAGATAATTATTCATCAGAATTTATTTTTTTTTGTTTATGCAGACATGAGGTTCGTTTGCATTGCATCACAGCTGTGCCGAAGAAACAGTTTTACAAAGGTCAGATTGAAGACAATAGATATTGTTATTTACACGATAAGTATACGACCACGAGCTCCGTGTTGCAGGTTCTACAAAGAGTTAACCATGTCCCAAAATCATGTGATCATATTAAACTAGTTATTGTAGGACTGAGTGCGCATTGCTTCCTGTTAGCCACCATGGGATGTATTATATGGAGGATGCCCATATAGGGTCATATACAGGAGGTGCTAACACGTGCGGAAGTATAATGATAGACACCACCAAAAGCATGACCATCCATGTAGTCTCTTTCTGGTCATGCAACCAATAACAGGTATCTATCAACGATCATTTGCAATCTGATGTCTTCATAGATTGACAACTGTTGATTCATCATAATTAATGATGTTAAGCGTATGCGGCTTCTGCTGTGAACTGCATATATGCATTCGAGGAATATATGCCTGGAACAAAACGTATTTGGGAAAACCTCGAGTTCCATTATGGCGTAATATCAAATGCGTATATCTGTCTTATATGGTATTTCTGGAACTTACGATGTCGATCTGGTCTAAGTACAGATATCAATTGCACATTACTGCCATCCTACATAGCTCCATTAATGTGCCATATGTTGTTGGTAGAGATATGCCTCAACGATTTCAAACACCTCCCACACACAAAGCTATTATTGCAGCGATGCTACCCAGCCCCCGTGGCCAGCATACTGCATCAATAAGGATGGAACTTGCGAGCCCTATCAAGTGTTTCAGGTCCGTCATTATTCGAGAATATAAATATCATATCGGTTTTTCACATGCATGCCTTGAATGACTCTACGTAACGTCTTATGCACAACTCTACAACCCGGGCGGTGTTGGCTTTGAATGTACTTCAAATAAACGAATGACCCACTGAGATAGCCCTCTACATAGCGAACACAAGTTCCTTGTTCGCAAAGTTATCCACGACTTGCAAAATAGCGCGGAAATCCCTGTATGAAAGTAGTGCAAATGCACGGGCTTCTGTCATCATATATAACAAACTATACGACGAAGCGGCAATTTTCCCATTCGAAAGAGGAGTTATGGGGCCGTTTGAGGACATCTTTAAGTCGGAGAAGACACGAGTGAGTTGTGAATGGGATTTCAGCTGCCTTCTTCCGCTAGTAGCGCAATGGCGATTTACGACCCGCAGATGAGCTGGAGGTTACCAAAATCCGTCATATTTCATGTAAACTGCCAACGATTTTAAAGTGAATGCTATCTTACACATCCAATGGCGAGTATTTCTCTGCAGTAGCCATCGGCACATGAACACGTGGAAATAAGCGAAGACTACTTTTTCAGCCTCGTGGAACGATACACAATTTCTAAGAATAAATATACACATTGAAACATCAGCACTTGTATTCCTGTGATATAACGTGAGTCATGGTTTTCAAGCAGGTTGGTGACGTCATTGTTAGTATAAGGCTGCTGCTTAACAACGAGCCTCAGGGCCAAACCGGCAGAATCTTCTCATGTTAAGTTCTTCCCCTCTTAAAGCACCTGCTGAATGGAATACGCTTAAGGGGGCGTTGAGAAACAAGGAGCGAACCATGTTGATAAAGTACACAGTAAAAGTACCGATTAAGAGGTATGCTGAGCCATAGACATAATCATACTCATCACATGTGTGCTCACATGGAGGTAATAGCAATATTGAAGTAGATGCCAAATAGTGAAAATGGGATACGTACACAGATAAAACGATGAAGATGCGATAGGAAGAAAGAGCTGGCCGGGTGATATGATTGAAGACCTTGAATAAAGTGTTTGACAATGAACAGCCGGTAACTGAGGGACGGTCGAGTGGTAAACAAGCATTCAACTGGGTTGCAGACTCATTTTGTTTGTTACAAGATATTTCTTATTATATCATGCGCAATAAAATATACACATCTACATTCCTCTCATTTCGTGGTGAAACCAAATCGGGACACCCAGAAAGCGCTTCTGATTTAGATCCTCTTTCAAATCGAGCGGATATACACTCCATTGTTTACTGAAAGAGGTGATTCCGCCATTAATAAAGGTCAGACGGCCCAAAACAACGTTTGAGATCCTTCGTATTTAATTTGATAATTCAGGGCTTAACACTGAGCGATAGCCCGAGGCTGGTAAGACTGTCATACAGAGAAGCAGATATTCCAGAACATTAGAGACTACTAGCTAGTGGGTGTTGGCACGGAGAGAAACGGCGGCGGCCATATTTTTACGACTGATGCGTGCAAAGGTCAAGGTCGCAACCACTCATATTCAGCGCGCCTGTTACATAATTATAATTGGAAGCATCGTTTAAAGCCATTCAGTACGCATCTTATTTGGGCTATTACGCGGGGTTTCTTAAATCATATTTTTCCCATTGCACTTCTTAAATGTCTTAATGTTACAACCAGGTCATGGGGTGGAGCGTTAGTGAAAACGATGCTACATTTGAGGAAATGTGGGGGTTACTGAATATTTTTTTATCTGGGTCAGTTAGTTACAGAACCAACTAGCCCGGCTGGGCTGGTTAAACCCGGTCAATGCACCCTGAATTCCCTAATTTGATACACTTATGTAGATGACATTATCGTGATGGAAAGATTTCGGAAAATTAGCATATTTTGTCTAGCTGAATGCAATCTAGTGTACGATTTGAAAACCAAATTGGACAATTTGCTGTAAACTACAATGATCCTGATCTTATATGCCACTTGTGTGACGTAATTATGCTGATATCGGTGATTCGTGCTCGCTGCGGCGTCGATCTGCAATTACAACAAAGGTTATGCGTACCTTAACTGTGACTGATCTCTCTGGTATGCCGCCCATGCTTCAGTATGCATGCAGCCATCTAAAGGGGCCTGCATGTGTATTGTGCCATATATTGGGTAATGTCGCACGCGTCGGTGCCTAACATCACAAGTACCTCAAGCATATCCTAGATAACAATATTAAGATAACAGCACTTTAGGAAAACAAATCTGACATATAAATTGAAATAGATAAACTACACTTTAGGAAAACAAATCTGAAATGTAAATTGAGATAGATATGTACTATTTGCTTCCATGAAGTGTCTCAAATATAATTGGCTACGCTTTGTTGCATCAATGCAAGCATGTTCTATTTTGTACAATAAGCGAAAGCAAGTATGTACAGACCCATTATACATAGGACATTGCCGCTGCTATAAAGCGTCACGCAGATGTTGGGTTTCAACGTCTTTACACATCTACATCGACCTATGCCTGGCTGATGTCTCTTTGATTTGACAACAATGGTAATTCGCTCATAAATGTACACTGTAGTGCATTGCGCGGCGTCCCGTCTTAACGTTTATCTTAACTTAGATGGAACAACAACCGGCCATTAATACTCACCCAAGAATCTAATTAGTTGGTGGTCGATAGAAAGTGGGAGGTTTAATAGAATTGGCAATTCGACCTGTCAATAAACATGACAGGCGATAGTAAATGCATGACAACATGCAGGATAAAGATGTGACTAAAACTATTCCTGTAATTAATGCGTTCTGATTCTATTCAGCATGATATTGTGGCGTTGGTCGAGCAATTATGCCTAGTTGACAGACATTCGACCAAGCAATAAGTTAAATCATTCCAATCGACACAGCTACGTAGAGTTCTCTCCGATAAGGGGATTGAGAAAGCATATCATTCGTCCAATCATATTTAAATATACATCCAACCAATGAGCATTAAGTAGCCCTAGAATATGCACTTACAATATCTAACGCCATGGGCACGGTAAAGCAGCCATTTACATTTTCATTGGCTGATATGAATAGCTGGACCATGCATTGTGCCTGCATTAACATTCTCACACGCAGTATCTGCTTGTGTCTGCATGCCGTTGTTGGAGATCCAATGACAAAAGCCGCTTCAAAATAAGCAGGAAATGACGGACAAGATTAGCCAATCTATAATAAATCGTACTATGAGGCAATGCAGTATGCATGACACGTCTTAAAAACTCAGTAACAGCTCCCTGAGAAGTTCGCGAACCATCTTAACTGCTAGCACGTATTGCCAACTGCGAGGGCCCACGTGTTTATAAAATAACTCCAGAGGGATTTGTGTAACCTTGATATCTCCGAGATGGTCAATGATCTTGTTTAGAAGGCATTAATATAAAATATGACTCTATAAATTAGAGTCAGCAGAATGAATTGGCAATTTGGTAGATTTTCATAAAACGCAGGTGCGATAGTGTATTGGATACTCATGCGCAAACCAGTTCGAGGCTACATATAATAAAAGTAATCATACATGTTATCTTCTTGAATCTTGTATTGCTTTAGATTAGCTATGTATCGTAATGGAATAGTTCATATTATTTTGTATTGAGGTGACGTAATGTGGACAAATTAACGACTCCGTGACGTATCAGCGACATCCTGTCGTTATAGCGTAGCGTGTCAATACATTCGTACAAGCAACATATACCATATTACATATCAATGAGGTATAGGGTAGACAAAGTGATATCAAATGTCTTTTCAGTTGGAATGCATTAGATATATTCCCCCCTTTCAGCTAATTCTATGTCGACGATTCGAAATAAGTCGAGAAATTAAAGAAGCTGTTCTTTATACTACTATCCGAAGCATTAGCAAGGCTTGTCCAGGTGGTTGCCGGAAGGGGCTTAGTTGAATGGCACTCTTAAGAGGTGGGGCGCGATGAAACTATCCTAGGGTTCTGCCATCTACGGGCAAGTTAGTGATCGCATGGGGACTTCCTGATATTTCAAAGGTGGCTATCATCGAGGAAGAAATGTATGTATCGCTGACGGTACATGTTGATCCGATCTGAGGACCAAATGGACGATTTGACAAAAGTCGCTTACCATCAATCGCAAGGCTTTCTTATAGCTGTTGTTTATTCCAGTAATCTGATGATATGCGGACATGTCCCGGTGTGAATAATGGGACAGCTTCCCTTTCGTGTGCGCATGGGTTGAATAGATTTTTTAGGTATATTGTATCACCATCCGAGTAATTGATTTAGTAGCAGCTAGCCCGTGGATAAGACGAACAGCCATAATCAACCTAAAGAAACATGAATATGTTTGTGGTTGATTAATTCAAACGGATGATGCATTTTCCAGGGAACGATTTTCTCTGTGCCATATGCGCTGTTAATACGATACATTACAAGATGACAGTTAAGCAAGTTTTGTGGATGATTAACGCAGCTGTGGTGTGAGTGATACAGTACAATAGACCGCGGAGACATGGACAAGATATGCCAATGCACAGCGCCTTGAGAACTAACGGCCCACAAGGCTCGCGTAATGGAGACGAATGAGCTCACATTACGACTAATGCAATTGAAAGACAAACAAGGCGATGCGATTGCGCGGTCAATTACCTTGCATCATGAACTTCTGCGTCATGCATGCTAATGAAGTTTAGGATGAGATTTAGAAGCAAAGCAGTGTCTCTGAGTTTGCTGGCTAACAATGGACACATAGACATGTTGGATTGGTAAAACACTTCAACCGGCTTCAACTTATGCTAATGTCATTATTCCCTGGAAATAACGAAACACGCTTCGACCATGTTCATTGCATCATTTAATGCTAATTCTTCGCAACAGCGTAGTGCCTTAAAACAAGACTCCAGTAGCAGCCGTAGTCCATCAATATACAGCACTTTAACAATCCGAACGTTAGCTGATATGGTGCCACAATGTGATACGTTTTAGCGTTCACCTACATACGTTCCAAGATATTATTTTGAGCTGTAACCTCAGATCATAAACAAAAAGTCAGTCTGTCCGAGTATACAGCATAATATGATTGTTTGCAGACGAAGGTAATGAATACATTGCGAATCATTGATGTCACCGTCATTAGCAGCTAGGAGCACGTTATGACAGGTGTATAATGATGAAATAATCATAAATAACACAATACCATATCACCAACTTAATGTTCCATGCAAGTGGCTTGAAATGCCTCGACAGCAAGTACCAGACAAGACATTAAACTGACATTCACTAGCAACATAGCCCTTTATGAAGGTAACTTTTATTTACCCATGTAGCGTTATCATGACCAGCAAGATGGATATTCGACCTTATTTCAAACCATAAACATATGGAAGCACTGGAAATATGGTTAGAGAGCCGTTTGTTAACAATCCACTGACTCATCTAAGATTTGATACAGGTCCAGAGAGTTGTGTTACATCGGAGAAGCATTGAAATGCATTAGATGCATCGTCACCCGCTGATTGCCTTCCAAGTTATCGTTCTGACATAGCAATGAGCACTATTTATGGTTCATAGGCTAACTACATGCAGTGACAAACAATGCGCACTGTACATGGCAAATTGCGACCTCCCATACACAAGCCCATACACGAACTTGGCAATACCACGCCGATAATTGACGATTGATCAGTCAGTTAGCCTGTCCAGTTCGAATTGATTGCATGTTCTCTCTTTGTGGAATACATTTTCGTGTTTCGATATTGCCTGCCTGTGACAGTATTTCAGATCTTCGTCAATATTTCTAAACGAAAAAGTATGAATAGTCATCTATAAAATCGCATCTAACGCATTCGTTTGAATGGATTGTTTCGCAATGAATTAGGGAAAAATACTCTGCTTCAAATAACCTATACATACAGATCTAGGCTGTGTCCACAAACCTACTCTCTTGTATTCCGCCAAACAACTTGGTTTTTAATGAAGCTGTGTTCCAAAAATAACAATAATATTTACTTGGACTTTGAATTGCAAACTAAGAAATGAACCCAGCGTTTGCTGAACAGCAAACACAAGCACATCAATATATATATAATCGCTCATAAAACACGGCCACTTACGCGCATTGCTGCAGCAACAAATGTCTGATAAGATAGCCCGACTGATCAGTAGTTTTATCCGCTCAGTCAAGACATTTTCATGTGCGGCAGCTGTGGCCAGGCGGTGCATATAGCCCCGGCGGACAAGGTGAATCACATGTAGTCCTAGCCGTCCTTTTAACCAATTGAGACAAGCAGCCACAAATCAGGTTATCAAATATCTCATGTTGGATATAAGCCAAGTCCTATTATCTTACTGCACAAAAGGCCAAATTTTGAACTCATGCCACCGAACATGTTGCGCTTTGATGAAAGTTAGCCTATTTCCCACGACACAAATTGTTTCGATCGCGCTGAGTATCTGTTACAGTGAACAATGTAGTAGCATACAATATACAGCCCTGTAAACCCTTTAGCTCAATTACCATTCGTAGAGATTGAGGGAAATAATGTAAATGTACATTAGCAGTAAATTATGTGCATGGAGAAGCGCATAGCGTCGATTGTATGAAAATAGATCAGGCGCAGGGATGTCCAGCGATATATGTATTGAGGGGCATACAGGGTCACATACAAATACTTATAAAGAGAAGGACAAATTTATTCAGGAAAAGGCTTGCCATTTATGACACAAACCTAGTGGTATTACCCATTCGTAAAACATAGCGACACGAATGTAAATAGTCGTTGTGAGGCCTTCTGGGCTACAATGTTACCAAATGCTAATGTCAGCCCTCGGGGCGCATCTTGTCTCATCTCAAACCACACCACAGGGTATCCCTGACTTAATCAGTATGAGAGGTGAAGATTACCCATGTCTCCGCCTGATTAGACCATTGCACCTCTACTGTGATAAACATAGATCACTATGATCCATCATAACATTATATAATATATATATATATATATATATATATATATATATATATATATATTTATATATATATATATATATATATATATATATATATATATATATATATATATATATATATATATATATATTGCAAACTGCAATTAGTCGACTTTACGCTGATCCATACCAAAGTGGTGTATAGCTAACGTCATATTGTCTGTAGGATGGTAGACTGTAACGCATATTGCTATTGAAGTCGCTAGAGAGAAAAAAATATTTGTACTTGATGTGCAAGTAATTCTACTAAGAGTTAACCATGTCCTCAAATCATGTGATCATATAAAACTAGTTATTGTAGGACTGAGTGCGCATTATTTCCTGGAGGATGCCCATATAAAGTCATATACGGGAGATGCTAACATGTGCTGAAGTATAATGATAAAGCCCACCGAAAGCATGACCATCCATGTAGTCTCTCTCTGGAAACATCAATGGTCATGCAACCAATAACAGGTATCTATCAACGATCATTTGCAATCTAATGTCTTCATAGAAAGACAACTGTTGCATCAACATAACCGAGGATGTTAAGCGAATGCGGTTCTGCTGCGAACGGCATATATGCATTCGAGGAATATATGCCTGGAACAAAATGCGTTTGGGAAAGCTTCGAGCTCCGTTATGGTGTAATATCAAATGCATATATCTATCTTATATGGTATTTCAGGAACTGACAATGTCCATCTGGTCTAAGAATAGATATTAATTGTACATTACTGCCGTCCTACATAGCTCCATTAAAGTAACCATATGTGTTTATAAATGATTTTCTCGATCAATGCATGGAATCATGTCCACAGAAGCACTGCCGTAATTGATCCATATCAGGATGTCGTATATTGCCGCATAAAATACTGTAGCTCTAAGGATTATCGATGTGATGCAAAATCAGAAAGCCAGTATATCTAAACCAAATAATAAATTGCTATATTTATAACATATGGACATTGCAAAAAAATGGCACAGATGTTTAGATCATCTATTACGGACCATTGTTCGTAACGAGAAAGTGCGGCGGGTCCACACGACCAGAATGTTGAGTTGTTTGCCTGACAGTAGATGCGTATATATATATATTACATACGAAGAAAGTAAAATGAGCTTTTGTCCTACGCTTATAAGCACAATGTCAAACTTTAACTGAATTCTTGTATCCCTACTTATTTGATAAACGAGGCAGTCGTTATGACGCCAAATGGATTTGTGTACACAAATAACATGTACAGAAGCAGTATTTCATACTCTTTCCAGGGTGATCAAACCCATACAAGGTCTGTGTTATAACATTGTTATTGACTCCCATTGAGTTGTTAGCCGTGGAGATCCAATAATGCAGGAAGAATTACACTATCTGGTGGGGAGGCTAGGGTATGATGGATTGATAAGGACTGATAAATTGATGGATAGCTACATTGTAGACCTACCATATTAGCTGGGTGGTGCACCATTAATCATAACGTCTGCTACATTTCGTGTGGTGTGAATGGGATTGATTGTCAGGTCAATTTGCAAAAATATGACGAATTTAACAAAGGAAAAGACGGCACAATGCACATCAACGACTTAGACTTTGAATACAGAACGCCATAGACATCGGTGGACAGAGATTTGCTCTGTTGCAATCACTATTGACCTCAGTTCTTGTTTAATGATCTTTTCGCGGAAACCGTACATGCAAACATAATGTTACGGTAATATGGTCACGACCGTAAGGTTGAATTGAGCCATTCGGGCATTTGCGAGTAGGGGCGATGTAGGGGCTTGATAAGTATGTCACAGTCCGTGAAGCAACAGAAGTGAGTTGCTTGAGTGATTGCGTCTCTTAGGTACCGCATGCATCATAATACAAGGCAATTTGATGAGGTTATGTTGACCGCAATGTGTTGCCGGGCCTTAAGTTGAGCTTGAATGCATTCGTTGAGATTTGTGAGGGTGATGTAGTGTGGCTGTCACTAACAGTTGTATATGCCGCATATAAACTACTTGAAGCGAATTTAGGGAGCGATAGTGCAGAATGGAGATTAATGTATACGCATGGTGTGGCCAACACTGCTGCTCCATGTTGAACTTTAAGGTACCTACCCATAGAGAGGCAGGTGACTCCCACAAAATACCAAGCAAACATTAGCCATATAGCGAATGTTTAGAACTAGAGTACAATTGAATCGTATAAAGGAAGTTAAGCCGATTATTACATGACATTGAATACTGACAATGCATCTTTGCTATTGACGTTGCATTGTAAGCGTGACTTCTGACATTACCACAGTGTGTTTATTGACAACGTCAGTTGCGGACAAATATTACATTTAGAAGATTTCAGCTTATGACGTTTGCCATGCACAGCATTTTCTTACACCTTTATCTATAGACGCGCAAACCGATCCATCACATGCAAATATAGGTATCGAACTCAACATTCTGATCAGGAACACCTGTAGATATTGGCGACATTGCACCCAAGATGACATTGCATTGGCATATGGGTGATATCAACAGGGTTATGTCTGTGCAAGTGGATGAATTCCGAGATCAAAATTTAACGAATGAAATCGCTTTGTTTATAGAATTGTCGCTCATGTCGGTGTTGTCTACCTTCAAAGACAGCAGCAGCATTCAAATTAATTTAGATGCGGCTGTGTCAACTTTTGAATCGATAGGCAGACGTCAAGCACACATTGATGCACGCGGCACCATGGCAATGGCTGACGAAGATTAATTCTAGCGCCAAGCGCGATTAATAATTTTTCTCATCAGCAGCAAAATTCGCAACGTATCGATAAAGCAAAACAATATAGCATTAATGGGTGTGAAAAAGAAGCGGGTTGCGAAAATTGGAAGCCAGCGGCAGCAATACCTATAAACAACACAGAACTAACGCCTACGGCTTAGTGAGATCCGTTAGTATCCTGTTAGGTCTTAGCACATGAGGTACATGTCAAGCTGGCGCTGAAATGTTCTCATGGGTTTACTGTTATCGCATTACCTTAGCAGAAACGGCTCAGTATGTATGCATAATACATGAATCCCCGCGGTACAAATGGCTTCATCCGACTTTTGTAAATACGCATGATAATGTAACTATCCTTATGTTAAACGTGCCCTAAGTAGTCAGTCCTTTATTGTGCCGTCTTGTTGAATAATATAGAGCCAATTGCACGAAAAAACATTTGATCAAGTTTTCATACCCCAACGACAGCTCCCATTCTCAATAAGAACGTAATGAAAACGGAAGAGCAGCTATTCAATCTACTGCTTGAGGCGGAATAATGAGATATACGTCATGGGTTTTATTGTTCAGGACAGGTTTATTTGCATTCCATTGAATAAATTCTTCTTCTTCTATTTCGTCTTGCACCACATCTGTGTCCAAGATGGGCTTACCAATTAAAACGCAATATGGCATGAAAGCACGGAAACTGTGCTAACGAATCCTATGCCTAACATAAGTCATCAACTAATTAATTTCTTTCTCAGGGCGTGAAATAATTGCAGATATAATGAAATGCATGGTGAGTATCCCTCGTCTAAGCGTTGACCACATTCCCTCTACACCCCGTATCCCCTTTGATGCAAGCAATAAATGATGACGCCCTGCATAATCAACAGAAAGAAAAGAAAGGTCATTTAATAAATAACAAGAGGCCAATGACCGTTAGGTCGGACGCACATTTGACATACTTTAAGCAACAACGTCCTTTTTAAGCAAACTTAACAACAACAACAACTTTCAAAGTAGAGCTATCAATGATGCGCTAGCCACGCGGATGTGATATCACATCCGGTCTGTCATGAACTGAGCACATGGCAGTATTGCCAATTGTCTTGTAGCCGCGACCATCAAGTTCATGCGAGTAGCTTAGTAATCACAGTGAAGCTACTTGATTTGTTGTTACCGTCTAGCAAACGAGAGACATAAAACTACTGAGTGGGGGTTGGATGTTATGGCATGACATATCGAAATGAACCCTCGAACAAACTGCTTCATTGCAGACTGACAGCCCCAGCTGGAGGCACCGTACCGTGTAATCATGTTCTTCTCTATGAGACTGGCCTGGTAGACAGGACGAACAGAGAGGATTACTAAGTAGAGCAAAGTACCTCTAAATGATCGTTTCCTGTGCAGTAATCAACTGGTATGTGTTGCAAAGTAGATAATACAGGTTGTCAGTCTCTGTGTCAGCGCCGGTCAAATACAGTTCATCCTAGGAATGAATACCGTGGCAATGAAGCTGCATAGCTCGCATTACACCTGGGAATAGAAAACTACTTAACATTGCGAGGCAGCTAGTGTGAAAGGTATGCAGGTATGCATCAGATTAACCAGACATGGATTTGTGATTCCTGAACGATAAAGGGGGCATTAATCAAAACCATGTGAATGACAACATCAGCCAACCTCCGCGTCGATGAGTCTACTCATATGTAGTTGATACCGTGTGCCAAGAGTGAGGTTGGTGCATTAGGTCTCGCGATAAGCACACACACTGCGAAAATAACCACCACGTGCAGGTTGTATTGCTTGTCGACAAATCATTGTGTCTGGGTGATGCTAGATCAAGCAACGCATACCGAATTCTGAAAGTTATGAATCGCAGATAAAGTAAGGAGTCCGAACCCGGAATAAATTGTCTCTGATGGGGTAGGATTGTGAAGCATATTCTCGGGAGCTGATTGATTGGTATAATGAATTAGAGCAGCAAACGTGTCGTAACTTCCATAAAAGTTAAGCAGTTGAGGCGATTTAAAATCTACATATTTGCAAATTGTATGGAATTACCTAAATAATCGTATGCTGACAAAAACTGCGGTGGTCGCTACAGATATATATATACCTGCCCAACATACTCGGATAGCAATCATGCATTTTTCGGATGGCAATTGGTGGCGATGTTACACTACATTTTTTGGATTCCACAAGCTGGATTTGTTTGTAACATCGCATGAAGTCTGGTCAAATGTTTTATCAGCAAGACTATCTTATGTTATGGTCCCTGGTTATGTGACATAAAGGAACATCCTAGCATTCATGAATAACTCACTTCAACAGTATCGACACACCACACAATAAGAATAATAGTTAGAAACTTTCGTTGCACATTTCTTGGTCAAGCGCAAAAATATATTAACTGTAACTTGATTTCGTGGCAGTCATGGCGTTATTAGCGATACTACATCCCAGCAGTTGATGTGATTTCCTCCTATCAGTAACTATAGCTCGATGCTTGAAAGATAGTTATGTGCAGTAAAACGCAACGGTTTTCAATTTACTATCATTATTTGATATTCTTCGCGAAATTAGTCTACACACTTAGCAACATTAGCGGTGTGGCGATGCACGTGCTGACCAAAATATATAAATTTAAACCCTGGAGTACAATAAACTAACTTTTTTTTCTTAGCAAATAACAACGACCCGATCGATGGGAAAGGATCAGATTGTGTCTAGTTTAAATAGGTAGTGGGGGGGTAAAGAGTGCGCGTCGCAACAAATGTCAATCATTTTGGTTTTCCAAGATGGACTTGAGGCAATGATACACAAATGTTCCCAAAGAGAATTGTTCACTGGTATACGATTATTCCGCGAGAAAGTGCCATATCTTATGATAATGCAATGTTTCTTAACATGCCTTTTGCTATTTATTTTGAGTGATTAACGCAGATCTACGGTGAGATATCAAAAGCATGATGTCAAAGGATTTAATCGACCAAAGGCTTAATGCAACTGAAAGGCAACGAGGCGACGCGATTGAGTGTTCAATGATATTGAACCAAGGATAGTTATGTTATGCAAGCTATTGAAATTATAAATGTGAATTAGAAGCAGGTAAAATATGGAAATGAAGTCTAATCGCCTTAAATCAATCTACTGTCCATATTCTGTGGAAATACAAATTGCACAGCGGCTATGCTCTATGCTACCATTGCACAGCGGCCATGCTCTATGCTACCATTACACAGCGGCCATGCTCTATGTTACCATTATTCAGCGGCCATGCTCTATGCTACTATTAAACAACGGCCATGCTCTATGCTACTATTAAACAACGGCCATGCTCTATGCTACCATTTCACTCCAATAAAATGTCGAAAGGTGACATATATTGGAGTACGTAATTGCAAAATATTATTGAATTCAAGGTGTACAAGCAGTAACTTACTTATGCTCACAAAAGCATCTGCGTTTAGATTACAACATTACATCGTAGAATGAGGAATAATCCAGTTAATATAGTGTGGATCACCGTTGCTTGCAGACATCTACACGCTAAATGAGTCATTTGTTGGACGTATGAGCGCTAGCTTCTCATGAGTTAATTAATATCATGTTGAGAACGTAGCATTCCGAGCCAAAGTCTAGGTCCTTGTATGGAATCTGTTACATTAGATACGATTGATTACGATCATCCTGCGAGCTGATGTTGCGTTGGCTGTTTGTGAAACTCGTCTTCATGTTGTGGTATTATATAGATATTGTACTTCTGTCATTCTGTTTCGGAATATTTCTTCACAAGCAAGTACAGATAGTACTTCTCAATGGATAGCTTTGTAATTGATTAAGCAATATTATTATCGCTGTCTTTCCCGTACAAACAACAGATTGGATAATGAAAGTGAAAGTTAAAACAATGAATGCCACACAAAGGTAGGATGTTTTGGCGTGAATAGCTAATATCCAGTTCTTAAATAGGGTTACATGAATAATCCTGCGGGTAAACCAGGAGTCACATGATTATGATTCTTTTAAATGAGGTAATATTTAATCAAACAGTGTTCCATGAAATTGCACAAATGTAGTGTTAGTGATAGAATTATGTAACTAGCACGGGATTTTCTGATCAGCAAACAGGAGTAGGAGTGAAACGTAATATCTATCGCCCACACAACCCTCCCACGTTGACGAATGAATAACAGCCGCAACTAGTATCTAATCAGCTATCCCAAATGAACTGTGTTTTTTGCGTTCTATCGAGACTGTCATGCGCGGGTTGTTCCCCAGTGGTACATTAGGCCTCATTGGACGCACGAGTCATTCGAACTGCTAGGCCTCGGTTTGACCGAATGGGACACCACCACAGTAGGTGATGAAATTCAGCCTGTGGGATTTGAACATCCTGTTAATTATCAGTCTTGTTTGGAATCTATGCTGTCAAACAAGCCCCTGGTACATTATATAACACTGTAGTGAATAATAAAAGAGCGGTGCGATTTTAATTTAGGTTGTTTTGGTTATTCTAGGAACTTGATTTTAGTTTGTTGCCACATACTCAGCTTATATGTGAGTTGCCCTGTTATCATACAGCAGACTGGAGTCATATAGCTGGCAAAGAATGTTACGATAACATTGCACGCATAACGATAGGCTGATTTCCCCTAATTTCCATCACAGTGTTGAATAATGAGCACGGACACTTTTTTATGAAGGATGTGAAGCCGTAGCCCGTTTTGCTATCCATGCCGTTAGGCAAACACATATCTTTAAAAAAAACCAGTGCACATGATTAGCCTATAATCAGATAAAGTAGATTGCCGTAGCTTGGTGTGCTCCCAAATGTATGGCCCTGTAGGCAAATGCAATGCATGTGGGGTATAGTCATTGTCCTGTAAGGTACACGTGTGGCACTAGCGATGATTACGATCAATAAAACTCGTACCGTGTGAAAGCCAATTCGCAACTGTCGTCAGGAAACACAGCCAATGCGGTATGTGCACCGGAAAAACGTCTCAACCAATCGGTCTCAATATTTAGCTAAAGAACACTCCTATTGAACGTATACGAAATATACGTCAGAATATCAATGCTTGAGGCAGAATAATCTGATGTCAGCGAACGAGATAATTATTCATTAGAAATGATTTTTCCCCATTTTGCAGGGGTAAGTTTTTATTGGCGTTGTTGCACCACAGCTGCACGAAACCGTTTTACACAGGTCAGATTCACGACATGAAGACAATAGATAATGTTATTCACTCGAACAATGTACGACCATGAGGTCCATGTGACAGATTCGTCTCAGCTTTGCAATGTCCCAAAAGCATGTGATTATATTGATCAGTTGATTGCAGGGCTTTGTTGTTCTCATTTCCTGGTAGCCGACGTGGGCAGAAAGCGTGTGTGTGTGTGGAAGATGTGATGGGACTTTTTAAGTGGGAACATTATTCCATTGCTCTAGCCGTTGTGGGGAAACAATAGGGAGACCGCAAACAAGCTTTGTGGGATCATTTGTCTGAGCAAACTAGCAAATGATTAAACAGAAGCGCTATCTGTCAAATTTGAAATATATCCTAAAAGGTCTTTAAAGGAAAGTCTAAAGTGTACTTAAGCTTAATGATAGAGGTTTTGCCTACCCACCGAAACCATGTTGAAGCATTAAGTCTCTCCGCACACAAGCAGTGGCAGTTAGAAATCAGCTAGAACCTGTGTATAACGGACTTTTCCAACGACAATATCCATATTTTGACAAAAACGCTTTAGGAAAGCCTCATACGTCATCATGATGGAATAGCAAATGCACATATTCACCTTGTATGATATTTCATCAACTTACAATATCCATTTGGTCTTAGAAAAGACATTTACTTACAACGAATTGAAATGTTACATAAATTCATCCTACATCGCTTTATATGAGTATTATATGCGTTGCTTGTACCCTGAATTGATAGCAGAGATATTACATCAATGCAAACCGGTCGCATAATCTGTAATACATTGCAAGGAATTCTGTCGACAGGAGCACTTGATCCATACCAGGATGTCAAAAATTGCAATGAGAAATACTTGAGGCAAAATCGAGAAGATATGCAGACAGGTTTAACTCACGACAGAAGCTCGTAAACCAAGTAACATATTGCTATGTTAATAGCCTCTTGATATCTAACAAAGTAGTAATGTACCGCCATGGCAATAATACAAAGTAGATCAAATACCGGACCATGGTACTAAATGAGAGACTGTGGTCGATCAATCAAGCGATGTTGGCCGCAGTCTGGAGTGCGACTGGCTTTTGCAGCGATTTGTGAGAATGATACAGGATGGTGTAACGGTCGGCACAGCGTATGCCGCATCTAAACTACTTCGAGCAAATTTACGAGGCAACCGAATTGACCAGAGACTGATGTCAATTCATGGTCTTTGTTTAACACTGCTACTCCATGTTGACCTTTGAGGTACATAAAATTGGCTTTACCCTAGGCAACAGGTTTATTTGACTGCCATAAATTTATAAGCATCTAACACATAGCGCATGCGTAATTCGAGAGCAAATGAACTTGCATGCAGGAAGCCAACCCGGGTATTACAAAGCGCTGAATACAGAAAATACATCTTTGTTATTTGCGCTGTATTATAAACATGGCTCCTGACATTACCATATAATCTTTATTTACCAAGTCAGCTGCAGCCAATCAGCGAGCTAAGGCGCTTTGGGTGTAGCTTAAAAACGTTAGAAGTGTACATTATATCTACTCCTGCGTTCATAGTTCCATATGACATTACGTATCTCGCATCGTTACCCATAATTTTTGGGCCACGGTGGCTTTGCTTTCACATTTGACATGTATAGCATATGATACAAACCATGGTTGATAATTCGAAATAGCACGCACCATCTGATGCATCACGCATAAATAAATGTTTTGGACGTAACATCATTGCTTTTATTTACTGCACGTAATATTGAACATGACATTTTTGTTAAGTACAGACGCGGTAAACTATTCTGGTTTATTACACAGCTTGTGAAGGTATTGGAAATAGCATGTCGGCGTTAGTGCCATGAGGGTGGCACTGCCAGCGGTAGGTAGGCACTAGTGGAATGAATTGCGAGACCATCATGTAATAAACCAGCCCGTTAAGCATGACGAATTGCTTTTCATGGCATTGATAAACTGTAGACACATTTACATTAACTCAGTAGAGATCTCTTCGCTTTTGAGTTGCTTACCTGTGGCACATGTGTCAGCAAGCCCTGCGTCACGCACAAATTTATGCGCACAACGCCATAACAGTGGCAAGCCATGATTAATTGTAAAGTCAAGCGTGATAAAGCAAACTCATCGATTAAGCAAGTGAGTGAAGGAAAAATACAGGTAGTAGCAAAGATGGGGATCTGGTGACAGCAATGCCATTACCAAGCTACAATCAACGCAGAACTAACGCATGCGTCAGTACACTGTCGGTAAACTGTATTTATGCACACAACGCCATAACAGTGGCAAGCCATGATTAATTGTAAAGCCGAGCGTGATAAAGCAAACTCATCGATTAAGCAAGTGGGTGAAGGAAAAATATGAGTAGTAGCAAAGATGGGTAGTTGGTGACAGCAATGCCATTATCAAGCTACAATCAACGCAGGACTAACGCATGCGTCGGTAATCTGTAAGGTCTTGGCACACGATTATAAATCAGGTGCATATCAAGTTGGCACATACATTTGCTAGTGAGTTTTCCTCAAACGCATTACCCAAAAGATGCGATTCATCACACGTGCACATATATGAACTTTAGTTACTAATGGAAATGGCTTCATTGTGCTTGTGTTAATGCGAATGGTAATGTAGCTATTATCGCACTCCCTTGCTCCGGTGGTTCATGTGTTTTCCAGCGTCTGGTGAAGTTAATTAGATAGCCAACAAGATGAATAAACATTGGATTAGGTAATCAGACTCCGCCGCGTACTCCAATCTTCAAAAGGAAAGCAAAGAAAACTTGAATGCATTAAACTACTTGAGGCCGAATCATTGGATAAATGAGTATCCTTCCTGGGATTTCATCATGATTGACTGAGGTTCCTTTGCATAGCACGACAGCTGAGTCCAAGAAGCTACTTTCCAATCACACAAAACGCGGCATGCATTCCATGCGCAAATACACGAGCAAAAACGTGACAGGACAGTCACGCCGACTTAGGAGTTTAGGCATGGATATTACACAGGAATATCATGGAGAAACGGAAATACCATTTGTTTACGAAGATAAATGGATGAATTGGTGCATTTTGGTTTTTACAAATGCCTTTTAACAAATAGATCAATGATGTGATATTCACGGTAACATATCTGGTTTGTGCAGCAATCAACACAACCCCTTATAAAAAACAGACGTCTCGAACATGATGCCCTTCGTGAGACTGCTCCATTGTGGTACCTGCATGGATAAAATGGGTTGATGTTGGGTAGGTTGTGGCACACAAATATAATTTCTTGCAGTGTGGATAAAACCCTTCACACATCGTATCTAATCGTATGGATAGCCATCTGATATATAGAAGAATTGCGTTTCTCATAATTCAATAGTGGGCAATAAAACAGAGCCCGATCCTCGCCATCGCACGATGGTGATACACGAGTATGCTGAGTCAACTTTAAATTTTACGCAACAGCACGTACAATAAGTGGCAAATACACATGAGTCACAGTATTCAAGGTCTGAACGAAGTTGTGATCAGCACGCGAAGTGGCCGTCAAACAGTAGAATTGGTTGTCTCTTAATTATAAATATCGAAATATACATAACACTTCTGGTCCAGTTTGCACTAAGCACATGCAATCGGACACTGATGCGACGATGAAGTTGATGCATGGTGAATTACTAAGTTGTTAAAGTAAAGCCCCGTGAGATGTTGATACTGACGAGCAAATGATAAACATTAAACTACAGTGTCAGGGTTAGTTGTAAAGACATGACGAATCGATTAGGACCCTCTAAAGAGCCATTACATTGGAGACTGGCAGCCGCAGCTCGATACACATGGCAGCCATGTTCGTACGTTTGATAGGGCCAGTATTCCAATGTTTCATATTTGCTGGACCATACAAGCTCTCAATAAAGAATGCGAGAATTAAACGGTTATACGGTACATTATAATTTATTCATGTATCTTCATATTTGTTGCGAATATGAAGCCGAGCTCTGTAGATTACGAACTAGGGCAAATTATCTCTAATTGATCGCTTAATGTGATCGATGGGTAAACACTGCAAAATAGATGTTATTGGCGTATTATTCATTCCAATTTCTGCAGCGATCAAGTACAGTTCGTCCTCTAAAGGATGACAGCCTAGGCGAGTCTGTTTACATGTTTATAATATATTTACCCTCTAGGTGTAGAATAAATGTCCGTCAGAAAACATTCTTTATGTTGGTGCCTGTTTATTCAACTCTATTCTAGACTATTATACCGCTTGTCTCATTGAAATAATTGCAATGTAATTTTTTAAGACAATCGTACGAAATTTCATTAATGAGGGACATATACCGTCAATAATATATACTTCCTTATACACCTTTTTTAAATTAATTAATTGCTGTACGAAGATGATTGAGCGCGCAAATTTTAGTTTCTGCCCTCATTGTCCTAGTACATACATATATATGTAATTAAAAAACAGCTGATTAGTGTTTCCTATTCTATAACACCTATATAGTAATTATCCATTTACTTATATTGTTCTTTGTGTATGCATGTATATGCCAATGCATTATCTTCTTTATCTAATTACCGTATGTTTAGTGACGTACAAGTGCGCTGGGTTTCGCAAGAAGCAGTTTTGTCTTTTCATCGCTGTTTGCATACAGCAGTTTTATAAGTATCGAAATGTAAGGTTTCATATCCTATGATAGATATAGATTACTTGATACCCGCAGGTAAAGAATAACCTGACAAAAGTATCAATAGATATCCTCAAAATAAATCGCAAATGTGCTCCTGACATTTTTAATGTCCATTCTGAAGAGCTTCTAGCAGCAAGATTTGTTAATGTCACAATGCAGTTGTGCTGAAAATAGAAAGCTATCTCGTATTACAGACATTGTTTCTGTCAAGGCCACGGTTGATGCAATAGCTTCGATGAGAATATTATTACTGAATGACAGAATATATCTCCTGCTTTTGATGAATAAAAGTTGCTACATGGAGCATCGAATCGTTGCCATTCATGGCAAGGTAATAACATTGCACGAAAGTGGCAATGCGAGTTGTTTGCAGAAGTGCTTGACCGTTACTATATGTTCGCAAACAAAGTTGGTAATATCAGAATGAATGTTTAACATATAAATATACCTCAATGGACAAATACATATTCAAGTAATTTTGATACAAGGCTTTGTATAACTCTCCTAACCCTGTTCAGCACTTTAGATAGTCAGCAAATATTATCGGCAAAAGGCCGCCCTATAAAGTATCCACCAAGCAACCAGCAAACGGATTAGATTTCTTGTAGCGCAATTATAAAGATATATATATCAGAATGATGTGCACATCGATGAGTTATGACTAGCTTTGTCTAAACCAATTGATTGATATTGTGTGGAACATCATTAGCAATAAAGTGATCCTTTGTGACTTTCAAAAAACAATGATACCATCTGTGCTCTTAGAGTTGACATTTGAACACTTACTGTGTAGATTATTTGACATAGCACATGTATTTAGCAGCTGCTACTTTGCAGCCAAGTGGATGCGGACAGTGTTTTCTAATTGTCAGGACAATAGCACACGAAGCCTTCCAAGATCTTGACAATTTCCATATTGTTTGTCTCATATTGCGCGGCATGCCGTTTTACTTTTCAGCTTCAGCCGAGAGATTTCGCTTGCTCTGAGATTTTGAACACAGTATGATCCTAATTCGTTTTATTAAGATATGCATATATTTTTGCATTAAATACCTAGTAAAGGTTAAGCACAATGTGTCGTTGGATGCATGCTAACAAAAGCACACTCTTACCTAGTACAAAAGTGCAGTGATGTACACTTATTTGCACAAACGTCATGAAGCATCAGTGATCTAATTGGTGTTTCGCTTTCCATTTTAGTTATTACTCTTAAGATTGACAGCCATTGTTACTCTCCGCACAAGTCCTCTTAACAACATACATAAAGTAATTTTAGCATTGCATTGTGTTATTTCAATCGAGATAGGGAATCGGCATTGTTCTCACTCGGTCAACGACATCAACACATAATTGCGTTTGAGATCGAGACACAATGGTTCATTAGAGAGACGTTGGAAACGTCGGCTCTAAAACACTCGCACCGAGAAGCTAACGGCGAAAACGTGATATTCCTTTGCTTCTCGATGAATACACTTCTCACTCTATAAGACAAAATGAAGCACACGTGCCAAATAAAGAACGGTAGCGTTCTACGATTTAAGCACGGAGGTGGACCTATGACGTTAATACGTGTGTCACGCTGTGTGCTGGGTGCTGTTATAAGCAACACAAGCAGAGGCGATGCAGCATCTGCAATTGGTATTCTCTGTGAGTATACCTATCAACACGACGCTAAGAAATTAACTGCGGCAGTTGAATTATTGATGACGTATATGACACAATTATCTTCAACATGGACTCAACAATGCTAAGCGATAATAGGATACATAACTGCATAGCATGCAACTTTGGTGGCAACAATATGGAATTAGCCACCATCTTACAGTGCTCCTACAGTTCCATTGCACAAATGCGTATGTCAATAATATGAGATGGATACATGTATAACATGTAAGAAAAACACGACGCCTTATAGGAGAGCCGAATCCAATTTGGCAATCTAAGATATGGTAAAAACTTATTTTGGAAGCAAGTTATTGTTACCTTTAGAGTCATAACGGCTTAAGGGACAGCAGAACGGCTGAGTATGCGGACAATTCCTTGCCGTTGCACAGATTGCAGGTTTCATTTGGCAATCAAACCAGCGCGAAATTGGCAATCTACTGACACGGGGGAATGGACGCATAATTCTAGTAAATGTGTATGTTGTATTATGGCGATGTGTTAATGGTAAAAGGAGCTGTTTTATCGCTTGTATTTCAGTTAATGGAGAAATAAAGTAGAACCTTTTCTATTTTTAGTTAAACATCATAAAAGAAATCGCTTACTAAATGTGAAATTATCTTTTACTGCATGTTTGATCGGCGACAGCAAGTCTCATTGTCCTCTTTAAGGTAAATCGGGTATCAAACTATTATTGTAGGTTAAATAACCACGTGATATACTCAACAATGAAGTCAAGTGTTAATATACGCCACGCGCCGAAAACGTCCAAAACTTATTGCTTGCACGAATAATACACTTCATCAGAATTGCACGTAACACAGTTAACACCATAGTCTGCATGCAACTTTTTACACGCCTTGCAATATGCCGTGGAAAAATATATCTGTTGCCAATAAGCATTCGTAGGGGCTGTTAAAGGCAATGATGTCACTACACCCCAACCAGTTCTTGTCATCCCTTCTTATCAGTTGCTGTAGCTAGCTGCTTCATAGACGGTTATGCGGCTATTGCGGACCGTGATCCACCACACCCCCGCCTGATCCATCATCATATCTGGCTTATATTTACTTTCAAACGATTTCTTCAAGGTAGGGAATTCTTTGATTCTTTCATATCGAAGATGTATTGGAGGGCTACATCATGCTTAGAGCCCTAGCAAATGGCGCCGCCTCACTTGATTGATTACTAGGCGGGAGTACATATTTGTTAATCGAAAACGCATTTTTGCGTGCCTCTCCCGCCGTAAGACGTCAATGTAGTTATAACATATACATTAATTAATAAGCACAGACCGCTTCCAACGAGATCTTTCACGGGGAGCTCATGTATCTGACGTAATGCGCATATCAGAGGAAAGAAGGGGTTCCCTTCTTGAACAATACCAGTTCTTGCCAGGTAAAGTGTTCAGCTGTATTACCACCAGGAAGTATTTAGACAATGACGCCACCAAATTCGACCTGAAACCGAGAAAATAATGCACGCGAAAACTAGCTATAACATGTGTCGGTTTTGAAAGGAGATCACGCGAGACACATACCTAGATGACGCGAGATTTGACCTTGCTTCAGTCACGTCAAATGGACACTTCACGTCGTGTCTTTGCTATACTGAAGCTCAGCCTGCCTCAATGATTGCTATTGATGATCTCATAAATAAAATAGGCGCAAAGCATTGGATAGCATATAACCATTATTATGATGCATGGTGTGCTTAATGACAACATACGTCATCGCAATGGGGTCATGTATCACAAAGTCGACCTCGCTTATTCTTTACGCTCGCGCTTCTTTACAAGATTAATTTCCATCAAAACTGCCATAGAGTTGCATAAGACGTTAAGAATGCACAGACGTTACTCTGATTGTGCATTAGCAATGTGGTGTTAAGTTTAATTCCTTTGATAGATAGTGAAAATCTACCATGAGACTCGACTTAGTAACTATCGTGGACTTATAAGAACAATATACATGGCCTGTGATGGGTCATCCTATGTCCGCAATCGCAATATTGAAAGGAAGTTCCGAGTTTTAAAATTATCAAGAGCAGAAAATTTCAACAAGTGTCTGTTTGTGAATGCACACATGTTATTCAGACTGTGGGAATTAGAAACAGCTAACCTTAATACAGCGACATCTGACGTTAGTTTTTGTGATGTCGCCAATTGGCACTACATTCGCGTCTCGTATCAATTACATAGTTCATACGAGACAGATTCGTAATCAACTGAATAAGAGTAAACTACTGTAACACTCCTATTGCCATGAAGAGCACATAAGAAGATGCAATCTTTTTACCAACATGTCGCTCTTCATTCTAGTCTGACGACTGCTGATGAATACCTTCGCCAATATAACTGATGGAAATACAGCACCAATGCCTAAGCTAGCTTAATCGATAACTCATGTTACCAACACATACACGAGTTAGGAATAGAGGGTAGGAGGGAGCGACGGTTCATTGTTGGGACGAACAGCGGCCTGTGTCGCGGTATAGCAATTACACACCTTCACGAAAATGAGCCGTGAAAAAATGTCCACGGACAATAAATGCTATACACAAATGCTCGTTTATTACAGTATATCGAAACGGCTGCCAAAGCATGCAATAATCATTATTCAGCGGCTAGTTTCTGGTAATGAATTCGATGCGACGTCTAATCACTGGTTGCAAAGGTATTCTTCTAACCAAGCACTTAACTTAACATCATATAATTCACCTTTAAGATCTTGTTAAACGTGTTCATATCTGTTATATATTCGCAATCTCTGTCGACCCATGTCGGGAATGAGAAACCTACGTGAAATGGGAGGGGTAAAAATAGTAACTTGGTGATAGGTTTGTAGTGATGAATGGATCACGTCAGACCCAAAACACTATTCATTGATAAGAAGAAGTACTGACCTTTTGATTTAATCTACCCTGACATCCTACGCCTACTCATGCAATATTTCACTCCATCAGTGGCTGTCATCATAGCCATAGTTCAGGGATCAGTCAGCCAATCACGATTGTATACAGTACCCACTACCGTAATCTACACAACAATATACATCACACGGTGTGTCCTTCTATTTGGATAATTCGCCTTTGGACCCTTTGTCTGAACACTCCCGTTAACAAAATGAAGATATAATTTTAATCGCCACGGAGCTCTAATAGACATGAATAGTTTGAACACTATTACCATTCTGGATGACTAAACTAGATAAATCAACAGTTCACCTCCGTATTGCAGCAGGCGATGCAGTATCAGCGCGCATTATGATAAAGACAACCTATTCTGTGTCATTGGTACAGATACTGGTAGCATTTAACGGCATGGTAGCTGATATCTTAAACAAAATCATGTCAACCACCTGATTAAAAATAGTTATCTATTTATGCATTATTCCTTTACTTTGTTAGTGCTTTGATCTTGTATTCACAGTACATCAAGAAGATGTACATCATCGAATTGGATTCTTAGAATAAAGCTGGCAATTGGGTTTGGAAGCAGAGCAAGCGTCGCATTACTGATAATGGGATGTTGTTATAAGCACGGTTACATCGTTATCAAGAAGACATTCATTGTTTGATGGTTGCTCACGCGCACGCCTGTGATAATGCCGCGATGGAATTTGCTTGGTTTGTTGCAGCTACCCGGTCGGCAGACTCTCAATCATACTTGTGCCGCTCAGGCAAGCACGAAACGCCATCTCCAACCAGACAAAGGAGGCGTCTTCTCGTTTCTTCTGGGATATATCGTTGTACACCCGAGATATATCGGGAAACAAACAGCCAAATGGAAAAGTTTGAATGCTTGTAAAGTTGAATAAGAGCAATATATAATCATGACATCGCGAAATTGATTGAAATATGCAGTAACAGAGAACTAGGCGTCAAACCAACACTCAACTTGCCTAACAAAGTGAGCTAGGTAAGGCCAGGATCGAATAGGCATACAAGCCATGATGGAATAGGTTCAAGCATCACATATACAAACAAGATGATTGCGGATTCCCAGGGATCGGACCAATATCTTCTCTCATCAAAACCATCACGGAAGAGTCGATATCTCAGGCCTTATATTTTTTCTTGCCTTTTACGCTTCATCACATGAACGAATTCGCTTGATTCATCGGCATGCGTTCATAGTGCTAGGGGGCTACATAGGCGTAACTCAACAACGCATACAGCGATGCTGACTCTACTTTGACGGTGTACTGACGTAGGTATGTCGTGTAAGCTGCAATCCAACATTGTTGCTACGTTAGTGCAGACACTGACCCAGACTACAATCATGTATTATTGAAGTTAACTATGAAGGGATATCCCTCCTATCAAGTTCCACTTCAGACATTGTATCATACATGGTTCTTATGTTCAATCGTCGTCGAGAGTGATATTGTCTCAGGTACACAGGTGTTAGTACATAATTGGGTTAGATCCGCACATAGTCTACCTTATTACAGCGGAGGCCATGACCTTGGAGTACTCTTGGAAGGACAACCTTGTTTGAGTGAATTGAATAAGCTAACGCCATATATTAACTTACTTCCACTGGTCATGAAAGACGGCGAAGCTCTGAAAATATACATCACGTGACCTACATACCCGGCGGTACGCCAAGTGGCAAGTTCAAATAACCTCGCTATCAAATATACATACCAAATATCCATTGTAAAGCTAATCCACGTCATTTAGACGTGATGTATGAACTTTTGATCCATGGCTACAGGATGCAAACGAAACCGATACATGGGTCTGGAAGTAAAATACGTCAGTCTCATATGAAGCTATTAACATGGTTATGATTTATTCTTGTAAGGACGCAAATCACTGGTGCCATATGCTTTATCCAGGATCATGTTATCGGCGTGAGCCAATGCATCATCACGAATGAAAAAGTACAAGCCTCTTCATCCCTTACAATGCTCTTGTCCGATGCTTCTAGAATATAGAAACAAGACAAGGCTTTCAGCCATATTACTTAAGTATCTGCTAATAGCCTAACACAGGCAAAGGACTGCAGTTATGACACGGTGCAAAACCTATCAAAAATACAATCAGTTTATTGAGGTAGACGTCTGCCAGGGGCAGTAAAAGACACCGTTTGCATAAAACCTAAATGGAGGATATGGGAAGGCGATGATTTGTTCTAGATGACCGTCTTGCATTTAAAGACGGCGTGGGTGCAGAAAAGCTGTGATAATTCAATATCCCGGCGCTGACTGGCTCGACAAGCCATTCGCAATATCGTATAACTGAACGTTAGATCATAGATAACGATACGGAGCGTAGCAGCTATGTTTAGCAATAAGATACACCGAGCGCAGCTTTCTAATCATATGGAACTTACAACACTAAATTGTTCACTGTACATCGGTATGTTTGTCACGGAAATATAAGCAGATTGCGAAATACTTTGCCAAGATTCTATAATCACCGGTGCCTTGAGCGCAAATACCAATTTCAATCGACTGACATTCATACCGCTAAGCTAGCTCCAAACTGAGATATCTAGTTATCAAGCGGTAGTCCGCACCACACGTATTAAATGCAATGCATATCGTATGCAGGGATGAATAAGAGTAAAATGTTAATGATTTTAAGTACCGGACAATCAAAAACGGTTAACGACTGTCAAGTCATATAATCGCCGCACGTATCCGCTAGCGAATCTAAACTGTAAGAATAGTAGTGGAATTAGTAGAGCGTGACAAATAGCAGAGCATACATAGTGGGGCATGCATAGTAGCGCATAAAAATAGAGCATGATACATTGTATATTGGACGCAATGTGTCCAATGTATGAACGATTCTTGTATCAACATTATCTTCATTCGTTCATAACGATTAATGTATACCCACTGTTACAGTCTTAACACAAAATAACAAACCAAAGCCTAGATTGAGCCTGTGGTGAAATACATTACGCCGTAAAATGCAACGCGCGTGGTACGTTATGATGGAATCGAATAATTGGATCTGATAAAATGAGCAATTACCAGAGCATTTACTGAATACTTCCATCAAATAACGGATGTACACCACAATAATCTGGACGCTGGTGTGTGAACCAATCTGTCTGTTTGCTGTAAAATGGAGCGAGGTTAGTTGATCTGCCTTCCACTTAACCCCGGGGTGATTTTATGTTTCAGCTGACCGCACAGCTTCGCCCCGAATGCTGCTATAAACCTCGCACCAAATGCTATAATCTATCGATTTCATATATTTAGCATACCACTAAAAGATCCGTAAAATGAAACATTGACTTGACCTACTTGTTTTTAGAGTGGTGTTATTGGTTTCAGGTAGACAAGGCGGGCGGAAACCAGACAAACAACATGGCCCCTTGTTTACATATCCAACTGCCTGTATAATTAAGATGGTGCATTAAGTACTCAATCAACCGTAAATTCAAGGACACTCTGGCAAAACAAAGAGCATATGGACAGAGGACGGGTCCTTCTCCGGTCAGCAGTCTTAAAACACGGATGACATCTGTAGTTTGGGGTTTAGTTTTGAATAAGAAGGGCCCATCAGAGAGCCAGTGGAATGCAATGTCAAAGACATGAGCTCGTTTACTCCGCTAATATGTTATATCATTACATGAACTCATGCAGCAGATTAAGGCAACTATTTCAAGGTCATGCGAACAGGGCGTTATAAATTATACAACACCTATACACATCACTGGTTGGATAGCACGTAGCCGTTTGTGTCGATTCAAAGCGCGCATTTGGGAAAACTGTCAAGGTGATTTTATGATCAAACGATAAATCAGACCAATGTGCTTTATGGGTCGGTTCACTCGTTTGCGGGCAATTTATTAACTCAATCAATGATTTATGCCAGAGTTAATGTGAAAAGGTCTCTGACCAGCAACGCAAGAAATGGGATCCAAATACGACAGTAAGAAAGGTCTCTGACCAGCAACGCTAAAAATGAGATTCAAATGCGACAGGAACAAAGGTAGGGATATTTATGGTGAAGCTTTACAAATCCATAGAATGAATGACTAATAGCACTTATCGAATGCATTTGGGGACGGATGTACCTTCTGTATCAGTAGTGACCAGTGCTATACAATATCAAAACCCCTTTTTGTCCTCAACTGAAGAAATAGAAGCGTTGTTACAAACTGAGAGCATATGATGGAGTAATATGCATTATACTTTGCTCATTACCTTAATTTCACCGCATATTATGCATACCATCATCCACTGCACAGAATAAACACAAAAGTCTTAAGGCACCTGCTAGTCAGAGCTTAAAATAGACGCATTCTTAAAACATTCGGCGTAAGCGACATGTTCATTTTACTTAATCCATGGTGATTCAGATGGCGTAAAGTGCATTAGGCCATCTGAATAAATATTTAAATATATTGGTGTGTAGTTTTTTCTCATTGATGTCCTACATCTAGTGCAACAATCAAACATAGTCCTTTGATGACTGCTGAATACGAACACGTAATCCATGCATATATCTTGTAGATCTTTATAAGATACTACATGGTTGGTTAATTATAGATCATTGAAGAAGTTAGTTCCTAGTATTGAAAGGGGGCGTTGTGTGTATAATAGAGCGAAGCTGTGGAATTGCACTGCGATATTTAAGTACTCTGATGTTTTCAATAGGGGTAGGGGGTTAGTAATCTAGATATACGTTATCAATGATATGATGAAAACATATTATGTAAATTACTTTCATTATGTTTTTGTAATGTTATATGGTATTGTAAATCATATTAACCCAAAAGCAGTTTGAAATTGTACAGGTACAGCCAGATGTTAGCAAACACAACAGATTATTGCATCATATTAACACAATTTGAGATAAATAACTTTTAATGATGCAACATTAGCAGGTGCATTGACCCCACCTTATTTATAAGGTAATAGTTGCACTGTATCTCGTCCGTCGTTGTAGAGTCAGCACGTGGAGTTAGGTGTATGGCTGGTTGAGGCTCTATCCAATTCACTGACTCCGTTTTATCACAGAACAGCTGCCGGGAATTTATCAGCTACTGCCTTCAAAGAATCAGCTTTGCTTGAATCGCCATAAGTTATAGAGCTCTGATACATTTCCTGTTGGACTTTTACTGCGTGGCTCATGAACAGGAAGATGGAATGGCACTTTTCGTCGATGGCAGAAGTCTGCATTGTGGACGCAGATACACAACGTCGTAAAGAGCAATATTTACCTATGCTTAATTAATCAGAGATTTAGACTCATCAGATGTGCAATATTCAACGACACTTGGCATTTGTTCGTTCGCCAAAGAGATGACCAATAATCCGATCATTTCTGACTGTTTGTCATCACCATCATTAAGGTCAGCAGCTCCAAGATCCGCAAATCGTTATCATTATCCCATGCCTACTTCCTGTGGGATTCTTGCTGGTCCAAAACTCACTAAAACTTTCATATCGAAGATGTATTAGAGTATTTTATCATGCTTATAATCCTTTTAAACAGGGCGGTGTCAAACAGATGCTGACTAACCAGAACTGATTGCAGTGTTGACGTCTGGCCAAGATGGATGTGTCTGTGGTCCATATATGGAAAGGTATGGCTTTGAAATTGACCCTGTTATTGGAGCGTTATTTCGGTCATTATCGGTGTCAATGATAGCATACTGTACACTTCCGGTAACATCTGTCTCTTCTGTCGTGATTGGTATGTATAAAGGGAACAATATATAACAAGGGAATCGCAAAGTATAATAAAGTAAATAACAATTGGTCCTTGAGTCACACGTAAAGTCGACCAATAAAATCGTCATTTTTAAACATAGACTAACCTTGCACCAATCGGGGCCATAAATTCATCAAAAACCACAAAAGGCACACATTTTAGGTTACATGTCGATAATGTAAGCACTTGACAAGGTTAGAGCTGCCGACAGGCAACCTCATTAAAGAAGTTTCCGCGATATAAGATGCGTCTTTACATTTAAACTTAGTTTGGTTGCGAAAGTCTACAAATTTGCTTTACGTAACCCGCATACCAATGAGATTTGTACATTTGTTGTTGAAATGACATTGTTACAAAGCATGATCCACAAGATTCAACCCCAGGTGAGGTACTGCATGTGCACAGCACAGGTCAACATCTGAGCTGTGTCAATGTAGTGCACATATAACTACAAGGCTGTGGCAGATTAGATATATTAGCAAGGAGAAAAACATCAGCTGCTCTTGCGAAGCTGATTAAGCTTGATCTAACATGATCTAACAGAGGTATCGAACCATGCGTTCATGAGCAATCAACTCCAGGATCATATGCTTATATGTAGCACTTAACATCACTATTGTAAAAGTTGAGTTGATTCCATTCTTTGCAATGCTGTTGTTCCATGATTGCACATTGGACAAATGTATCAGAAACTAAGACTTAGCTATGTTACAGGCTGTGTTACAGGCTATGTTACAGGCTAAGTTACAGGCTATGTTACAGGCTGTGTTACAGGCGGTGTTACAGGCTATGTTACAGGCTATGTTACAGGCTGTGTTACAGGCTGTGTTACAGGCTATGTGTTACAGGCTATGCAGGCTACAGGCTGTTACAGGCTATGTTACAGGCTGTGTTACAGGCTGTGTTACAGGCTGTGTTACAGGCTATGTTACAGGCTGTGTTACAGGCTATGTTACAGGCTATGTTACAGGCTGTGTTACAGGCTATGTTACAGGCTGTGTTACAGGCTGTGTTACAGGCTATGTTACAGGCTGTGTTACAGGCTTACAGGCTGTGTTAGGCAGGCTGTGTGTTACAGGTTACAGGCTATGTTACAGGCTATGTTACAGGCTGTGTTACAGGCTGTGTTACAGGCTATGTTACAGGCTGTGTTACAGGCTATGTTACAGGCTACAGGCTGTGTTACAGGCTGTGTTACAGGCTGTGTTACAGGCTGTGTTACAGGCTATGTTACAGGCTGTGTTACAGGCTGTGTTACAGGCTGTGTTACAGGCTGTGTTACAGGCTGTGTTACAGGCTGTGTTACAGGCTGTGTTACAGGCAGTTACAGGCTATGTTACAGGCTATGTTACAGGCTATGTTACAGGCTGTGTTACAGGCTATGTTACAGGCTGTGTTACAGGCTATGTTACAGGCTGTTACAGGCTATGTTACAGGCTGTTACAGGCTATGTTACAGGCTATGTTACAGGCTGTGTTACAGGCTATGTTACAGGCTGTGTTACAGGCTGTGTTACAGGCTATGTTACAGGCTGTGTTACAGGCTATGTTACAGGCTGTGTTACAGGCTATGTTACAGGCTATGTTACAGGCTGTGTTACAGGCTATGTTACAGGCTGTGTTACAGGCTATGTTACAGGCTATGTTACAGGCTGTGTTACAGGCTATGTTACAGGCTATGTTACAGGCTTTATAGGCTTGTTCGAAAATATCCAAACATTAAGCAAAATGACAGCGGACAGCATACGCTCCCTTCAAGTATGAAATCAGTGTATTCGAGATGTACGCGCATGTGCCCCGTGTCAGGACAGGGAAACTCAATAGACTCCTCCAGATGACCGCGCTGCATTAGACTATTGTGTGTGGACAGAGAATCGGTAATGATTCATTTGTACAGCGCGGATTCGCAGATAACAGATGTTCGCGATAACGTGACAATTACGGCAGTTCATATTGGGCTAGAGTTCAGAAGCTTATTTTAGATACAATGGCCAGTGTTGTCTTACTCTTCATTTCCACGTCTGAATTCTTTGTGTACATCCTAACAGTAATACACACACAGGTGACAGCGACAGACAAAATGACAGCCGGCCCACAGCTATGACGTCACAAAACGCCCTAACACTGCCTTTTACGTTTATAAACGGTGTTTACACGAAACGGGCAAAATAATTGGCAGGAATTGCAAAGCATATATATATATATATATATATATATATATATATATATATATAGTATATATATATATATATATATATATATATATATATATATATATATATATATATATATATATATATATAGCCTACGCTTTATATATATATATATATATATATATATATATATATATATATATATATATATATCTATATATATATATATATATATATATATATATATATATATATATATATATATATATATAAAGCGTAGGCTAAATGTAACATGGTGAAGTGTTTACCGGCACCAAGTGTATCAAGAAAGCCTACGTAAAGTTAGATTCATTCAGTGTGTAATATACACCCAGGATTGAAGTCGCTATATATAATAACAAACAGCATTCCGATCGACTATATTGAACCACGATGCACTGGCTGTGCTTGAATCCACGTAATACACTCTAGTGGTGCGTTATGATGAAGTCGAGCGATTTGATCCGCTGATACGTGAGACTAAACAGTCATTCACTGAATGCGTCCTTTAAACGTCAATTAGGAACCTCTCTAGGTATACACCAAATCCTTAGAGCTAGCTTGTAACCTAATCTGTCTGTTTGCAGTAAAATGGAGCGAGGTCAGTTGATCTGCTTTCCACTTAACCTCGGGGTGATTTTATGTTTCAGCTGACCGCACAGTTCTACATAGGATGCTGCCATAAACCTCGCACTCAATGATATAATCTAAGTTATATGTAACGTATACGGCCCAAGGATCCGTAAAATTAAGTAGTGAGTTGAAATCATGCAATCGCTTTTAGGTAGATTAAGCAATCGTGACGTGGCGAATGAAATCAATGTTTTCAGGGTTTCCAATGGACGGCATGATTAATATAGAGTAGGTAATAACGTCACACACACACACACACACACACAGACACACAGACACACACACACACACACACACACACACACACACACACACACACACACACACACACACACACACACACACACACACACACACACACACACACACACACACACAAAACACACACACATGGATGTAAAATGACATACAGTTTTACATATATATATATATATATATATTTACATATACATATTTATATATACATATATATATATATGTATATATATATTTATATGTATATATATATACATATATATATATATATATATATATATATATATATATATATATATATATATATATATATATATCTATATATATATATATATATATATATATATATATATATATATATATATATATATATATATATATATATATATATAGCATATATGTTTATCAAGTTTTTAAGTACAATGTAGGTATAATATATATATCGGAATTCGTCATTGTTCACTGGCTGCCTGTACGGAAGTAACAGCGGCTCTTCTGGATATATGCTATCCACCCAGAGCCATATCATATGCACAAGATATCAAGACGAGGGAGTTTCAAGTGAGCTCCAGCGTTGGATGAAGCACACTGAAGGGCGCGTTTCCCATCGATACTGGTCCATCCCGGCGTACCGATTGTGACTATAATGCATACTGTCTGCAGCTCCTGTGACTGTAAAGATGTAGATCATTCACTGACAATGCGACACCAGTAACTGTCCTTATGGCCTTCACTCGTCGAATAATAAGGACCGTCAACGAAGATTCAGCATGGGCAGCGTATCATTACTTAGTTCTTGGTGATTGAGGTGGATGAGAATGCGTTATGTCCTGTGAGTGAATTCAAAAGAGGATAGTTTGTAGTCCTGTTTATTGTTTAGCAACCCGGCTGGCGCATCAGTTCAACATTGGCTCGTTCTGGCTGCTTATATGGAGCAAATCAAGATGCTGTTAACTTAACGAGATATATATCATTTGTCCCAATCATTAGGGGTCGGTTCCTCTCAGCATGATGTGGCAGTTCAGCCAATCACAGTATATGAGTTTGAAATCCATTGCGTCGTGCATGACACAGTGCGTCTATTATAAAATATTCATACTTTAGGTACAGATCACAGTGAATAAAGTAGAGGGCAGCAATAAGGCTGTTGCTAACATACTGCCCTTTAATATGATAAGGCCGACATTTGTATTATAGCATGAAGACGCTACAACAGAGTGAAATGTTTAAGAAAAAGCCAAACGAAACCCCTGGTTCCCCGGCTGATACGCGCAGACAAACCGCTTTCGTAACCTCGACGGGCCGAGAACAAGTTCAGCGTAACACTGCGTCCGAAATCAATCATTCATCCGTTCGTGGAGCTGGGTGAATCGCCAGTCGCGCTTCAACCCTATTTACCCGGCGTCTTAACAGACCCAGCTGCCGAGGATTAATCAGCTTTTGACTTCAAAGCATCAGCTTCGTTTGAAATGCTAGCAGTTGTAGAGTTCCGATAAATTTCCTGGTTGACTTTTACTGCACGGCGCTCAATCGCGTCGATGGATAAGCGCGTTTATCGATAGGAATTGTCTGAATTGTGGCATATTATATACATACGGGCGTAGAGAACAATGATTTCCCACATTTCATCATAAATAGATTAAAAACACATATATATCTGCAATGTATGAATCAATCCTCAACACAGCAAATCCATACAATGATCGCATTTAAATCGTAAATGCCGTAAAGGTCTTGATATTGATACGAAGACCAATGAGGCTTAAGATGTTGAAATTAACAAAAGTACAAATGCAGTACCAGCCTACTCGTCCTGTAAGGCCGTCAATATACACCCGACCCACACTGCACTGCATACGGATATTCAATTTGCTACACTATATATACAGAGCATGTACATAAAGCAACCCAAGTGCTACATCGAGGTTGATTATGTTAATGAGAACCTCGCAAGAATGTAGAAGCAGCCTCGCAAGGATACAGAAATTGAGGACCCCTAAGTCTAATATAAAAGCGCTGAAATATTACTTCCATAATACAAGAAAGTAGGGAGTATTTCGACAGCAGCAGACATGGGATCGGTTCGACTTATAATTGCACACTTCCCAGCGATTTGTGCTAAAGCATATATATACATATATATATATATATATATATATATATATATATATATATATATATATATATATATATATATATATATATATATATATATATATATATATATATATATATATAGTTATGTATATATATATATATATGTATGTGTATATATATATTTATATCGGCTTCATTATCGAGTAAAAACAGGCTATGAATACGGTGCTGACCTAAGAGGCCTCGGATCAATTGGTAACAGATTGTGTAGCGATCGCACATGAAAGTAAACGAATTGAATATCATATAACCTTATTGTTGTAGCAGCTGACTCTACATGGTATAATTATGATGATAAACTCACCATTTGGCCACAATGATCGATACTTCACATTAACAATGTTGAGAATAGTTCGATACTTGATCAATACTTGATAATGTTCAATGGATCCATTCATTTACCAAACAATTATTCAATAATGAAAAAAGACGAATGCTTTGATATATGTACACTTTTGACACCCGGTATAACATCTATGACGCTAGGCCATAAAACCTCTAGTCGTGAGGACCAAATGTGATACAGCAAGCACTTCGTCAAGAAACCTTATCACGTTAACGCAAATCCACTTAATCAATTCAAGGCTGTTGAGCTTATCATGGAAACAAATGGTATCAAGTGTAACTACCTGAAATGATAACCTACATTACAGAGCGTCGTAAGCATGAACTAATCGGGCTTAAACATGCTATACCGTGACGATATCGATACAAAATGCACGAGTAATTGTCCTCGTGTTTCTGCTGGGCTGAGTACATGGCTAAAACCACCTAAGAATTCCAATGTGATTGATGGTACCTGCGGCAGATTGGTGTGCATTCAGCCATCCTAATGAATATTTGAATGTATTCGTGGGTCTTAATTGTACATATGTACCACAGCTGCTTTATATAAATCCAGGGTACTCTGACGGCTGCTAAGACAGATCATAAGTCCTAAACATGTAAATTAACAGAATAAAAGTTGGTGGGTACCTTTGAATTTATCGTCCAACGCTAATGCTTAAATTGAAGAGATATTGGTGTATGTTTAATCTTAAGAAACAAACTGCGGTTTGTCAGCATCACACAGCAGCTAAACCACTTCACTCGCTGCTAATGTGGCTGTACGTCAGAATGGAAATCCCTCATGGAAATAAACATGACCAAATAAGCAGCATCTATGTTGAAGACAATGTGAACACGTCATTGATACGGATGGGCCAGTTCGTTTTAATTACATATAATGTGTATGTGACGATGCCATATCAATTACCGCGATGTCATACCAATAACCACGATGCCATATCAATCACCACGATGTCATACCAATAACCACGATGCCATACCAATAACCACGATATCATATCAATTATCACGACGTTTTCAATGTGGGTATCAGTTGCTAATTGTCGGATATGCGGCCAAAAAACCCATATTCATTCCAGTTTAAGTCACGTGTTTCCGGTCAGTTAACTTACGTGGCGTAGATATCTCTTCCTACTTAAAAAGATAACAGCTACTTAATTTTCAGAAATGTGTCATGTACGCTATGCGACGAGACACCAAGAAGCTCATACACAATCAGAAGGGGGCCAGAAACCAAAATGGCTTTCTACCGTTTGAGGTCCATTCATTAGGGAAGCTGTAATGCAAACCGAATTTCGTTCCATGTTATGTAAATTCCGCTTGTGCAATTTATTTAGCATCAAACGTTGATAAAGCAATTACAGTGCATATATTCATATTATAAGCACTACGATGTAAATATATACATAGTTTTGTAATGGCTTGAAATAGAAAGCATTGCATTTGTTTTTCCAGGGACATAATCGCAATTATATGGTTAACACAAAAAGGCTTCGTATAAGCTTCAGTGTATTATGGTTCATGGAAATAAACGATACATCAGTGCCTCATAACGACACTGACGCAATTTCAATGAGGAACTTATGAAGCATTGCCATCCCTTTATGATCATGTTAACAACATATGAAATAACATATTTACATGCATATATGCCATGTCCAAATTATAAGTTGTCATTTTGCTAAGTCATGAATGATGGAGCCGAAGCAATTAATTCCGATGCTCGGCTGTGGGAAGGGAGGTATTTCATCAAAATGAATTTTCATGATTTGAAATATATTTATGTTTGAACAGAAATACTATATTTTCTCTTGAATAACAGGCTGGCAATTACTCGCAGATGATTTTAAGAGCACTTCTTCAGAGGAATATCATCGCTTGCAAGCATTTGAGCATTATGTTTCTTTGCAAGCAATGTTATGAATCACTTCAAGGATTCAAGTCGGCATTAGGCAGGTTAAAGTATAAGTTACGTAGCACATTGAAGCATTGATCGGAATATGATGTATGCTACAGCACATCACAATGATAAGCGATAAGCGGTACACGTACGAATTGTACAAATCCTCTAAACTGACCCCGCTTACCGGTGATCATATCATATCTTTATCAGATTGCTCTCAAGTGAGACTGCCGCTGAAATGAAGAAACACAATATTGCAATCAGTGGCAAATGCTATATCCCTTCGAGGGCAGGGGAAAGGTATTGTCGTTAACGCACCACACGCAGCGTAGCATTGGCATTATCATACCGGATGCAATATACATTCTGAACATACTCCTGTAGCAAATGAAGTGCTCCGTTGACATCGATTATGTTAATGTGAACTTAACAGCAGTATAGTCAGCAAAGTCAGCATAATCTTCGCCTCGTGTCCCATTTGCCACAAGGCTGGAAGCATTTTATTATCCATAAATGACCAGCAATTTCTGGGATATCTATCTGTACATTTATTTGATGCCCGCGAAGGCATAATTGTGCTGAGTTATGAGGATTACGAGCAAGAAATAAATAAGAATGTTTCTACAGGATTGATAGCCACTGTCGATGCCGTAGCTGTGATGTCATTCGCTACTAAAAGTACATTCGATATTTTGCAGGGGAAAACGGCTAAATGCGAGCGGCAAACACGTGTCGTATTATGAGTGATTGGGTGAAGGGGGGATCCTTGCACCTGCATGGTAGATACACTGTTAGAAAGTAACAAGATACATACAGGAGTATGGTGTCGGCAAAGATGTGTCAGGGAGTTCTAAATACAAATATACTTCGAGCAAATTATGCACGATGCTAACTATTCTACACTGGCAGTTCTTACTGTGCACATATGACACGGAGTAGCGGGGTTTGTTTCCATGGTGTTATCAGCTCAAACAAGATACAAACGCTTGTATATATTAATATTTAATTGGCAAACGAAGTCTCGCAGTAGGACGCAGATATGTTCCGTCGATGTTCAAAAGGTTTTCACAAGCAGAACAGTGTCATTAAAGGCTCGTCGCAGCTGCTTGTGCGGTACAGCATGGCGAAAGAATGGCGTTATATGAGCCTGACGTACAAATCGATTCCGCCATGCATATCTGGTCATCATTTTTTTCCTTGATGTAAATCTATTTGACTACGCATATCTCGTAAACGTCGCATGAGTAGCATAGCTTCACATAATGCAGCTGTTGAATGCACAATGTACAGTAAATACACAAAGAAGCGTATCACAAGCGCGTAATGGTACCTCCAGATTGATTTTCTCCAACATGTGGAGCTCATAATACGGCGTGTCGGCTGGCGTTTTCCAGCTAGCTTTGCCGTGCCTGACATCTGTTGACTGTGGAGTCGCCCGTTCGTTTTAAGCTCCAGCAACAACTGATCTACCAGGGTCATCAACGGTAGGCACGAACTTGAAGTATGGCTTGCCTCTCGTGGTATTGAGTCGTTCTTTGTGGAGGATAACAAATCGCTTGGTATAACATAACACGTACGTGACAGGTAGCGTGTCACCGTCTTTGTGAGACCCAAAATATGACTGCCTTTCTTGCCGCACTCTATTCATATTGTGCTCGGCATGTTCCTGTTAGCATGGTTTCAACGAACGCATCAACAACTGGAAGATACACATCATTTAGAAAGCCTTAGTGAATTATAATGCCTTGAGTGTGCTAGGTGGCTTATTGATATATCCACATGGTGCTGGCGATTACCTGGCAGCCGCTGTGCGTTAGATTAGACATAATTAATGCTATGCGATTTAACAATACGGACCTGTCCGAAACACACTGAAAAAAACCTTCTTGCAGAACATACCTCACATATAGAATTCCACGAATGTTCACGTGGTAATCGTAAGGTTAACATTTTCACGAACATATATCGTATAGTGAGTATCGTGTATATTTGCAAGCGCTCACGGGATTTGCAAACACTGATAAAGGCTGTTGGGCCGAATTCCATTCAAGGGCAGTAAAAGAAAATTAAGGCACACTGTACTTCAAAGAAGCAACATCATCGTCTGCGGGAGGGTCGATGTCATGGATTCGATAAATATTGACTTCCTCCGTTAAGGGAGAGTATTCTAGCATCACAGACAATGGAAATGGTGATAGTTTGTGTCTGGACGAAATATGCACCACGAGGAGATTTCCTTGATCTATTTATCTTAACTCCACCATCTGGACTGGTATTCTTTGTACACCAGCGCATTTCATCAATGATGTCTCGATCCAACCTTGTATAGTATGTTTGACTCAATACATCCATTGTGCTCGACAAACAACGTATATTATAGCTGACATCTAATTATCAACTATTTTCCAGAGCCTAGACAGGGTTGTGATTGATGTAATCGAATTGGATGCGCTTGTTAACTGCAATACATAATCTGTAACCAATGATTTTACAAAGTATCTAAGAAATTAGAAAAGAGTTCAACATCTGACTCATTGACTAGCTTCTCGTGTGTATGGCCTTATCAACTTTCATAACACCATTTTCTCGAACAATCATCCAGCATTCTAACGGGTTCTTGGGGGACAGCTGTGTTAAAGAACGCAATTCCATTTTTATTCGTGGCCGTTGGTTAAAGTTGTTGCATCAATGCAATTGGTCTGAACAACTAGGTAAGGCGGTTGCCAAACAACGACCTCGTGGCCATCAAGGTCACTCACAACAAGCAATGGCAACCTGGAGCCAATTCATTCTGATTGAATTCCGTGGCTGCGTGCTTTATCTTATCAAGTCTTAAGCAGACAGGCCACACACAAAAGCAGTGCCACACCACAGGTATACATCGCCGTAAAGGTAACGAGAATGTGCCCGGATGACACCATGCAGTGATTTACCGGATGATAAACATGAATAGGTAATTTCATTCCGTAGTGGATCAACAAATGATTCATGCATTCAAAGCGGACACTACTCAAGTGTTTGGCAAATGATACCTACAACTTTTACATTGAAGTTGTTGAGCTCGTGTTAAATCAAAGCGAGCCCTGCCTTGGATGAAATAACAGAGCTAAGTTCAATGACTGGTGTTAATAATCGAACTTAAACATGTGTCCTTTCCTGATACGTATGACAGTGGCGAATGTGTGTCACCGAGCCGCATGGTATGAATAAGCCAAATACAACATGTTTACGGAATATACATACAGGCAATTGGTTGATACTATAACATCGCCGTCATTTATCAGTGAATATTATCCGAACAATCTGCATTTATAAGAGTGGAGATGCATACGTCGATACAAACGACATAGTTATCTTCCTTGCGGTCTGTACTGGTCTGAGCACATCTGCAGTCCGGCAGTGGCTGAGATTTCTAGGGATATGGTTATTAATTTAGGTTAGAGTGCAATTATCCAGATTTATGACAATTTAAATGTATCCGATGGTTGCCTTACTTGTATTTATGTACCACAGTAGGATCGTATTCAATCAGAGCCTTGTAATGGCTGGTACGTTGCAGAGTTGAATGTAAGGATAGGTTCCGAACATTTGAACGAAAAAGGGCGGAATCATGGTATATTAGAATAGCACTGATCAAAGGGCAATAAATGGGGTACTTAACCATGAGGAAGCTGCCTTCAATACAGCTACGTTCACCTTACAAACGCGTCCGAGTGCAAGAATTGAATCTCAGGTAAGGAACGAAATCAGCCTAGCCAAATACGAAGATCAAAGACGAAGATCAAAGTTGTCACGCCAATGACACGTTCTGATCCGTTCATTTCAATATTAGATATAATAGTCATTGGCCTTCTACCGTTGTATGACGAGGTCCTAACAGCAACCTCGTTGTTTCCTACTCGACCTGTTTGCAATTTTTCAATATCAGCGTTTACGCGCTTGTTTGGCTTGCATACGTCAGTCACCACCTATTCTAGTATATGTTATATGTGTCCCCCGCCCGGCATCGCGTATAATGGCTGCTATCTACTTACAAGCATGGCATCCGTGATATGCGCGGAAACTGCATATTAACTAGATCCCGAGAAGCTCATATATTGATTCATTCAGCACAATCGCGCCAGCAACCTAAATAGGATGCTGCCGGACGATGTCTCTATAGGGATGCATACATATGCAAAACTATGACCAACATCAAATGAGATGAGATCACATATTTTATAGGCACCTTGTATGAACGCTATCTAATGCAAACGTGAAAACTACACTTCCTGTGCATTTATTCACATTACATACATATACACCTCAATAAATGATATCTTTACAGCTTTCTAATGACCGCCATGTAAAAGGAAGCAATGGCATGGGATTTACCGAGTCATATATCATAATTAAATGGGTCACAGAACAGCAGGTGGTTAGCGTGAGAGCATTATAAAACATGGAGATAAAAGAATTTAGCATTTCACGTTATGAAGCATGGAACATGCTCGAATAGAAATACTGCACATATGACGAAGGGTTAAAACTAGCAAATCTTCGCTTTAGGGGTGCACAATAAAGATATTACATACTCTTATGTTGAAGAGCCAGCTGGATTGTCCTTACCGAGGATATGTGGATGAAAGACGACGCGTACATCATAGTGTGAAGTACACAATGTGAAGTGATGCATGCGTTCTACCACTGCTAAGATTCACCCCAAACTCGATCCATTTGTTATCCTACACTAATCTAGCGGGCTTCTTCAAAACAATAACAACCATTTTAATCAATGTTCTTGATGGATTTGATCTGCTAAAGCCTATTAATGATTTACAATAAGTATTGCCTGCATTACCATCAGATTTAACAATGCATTGCATTGGCTCTATGGTTATCTTGTTTGCGGTCGCCGAAATAACTTTATTGAGCCATGATGTCGATATAAAAGTGGGAGATTGCTTTGCTGGTTTTTGGCTGCGCTTCCCACTGTACATGCCATTTTTATTTATCACGCCAGCGACCATTTGATATCTATATTGCGTTCGTTATCAATGCCATTTTACGTTGAATCCCTTCATTACAATGTCTAGGTATGTGGGACAATGTGGAACATAGCTGATGTATGACGCTTCTTAGAAAAAGCTACATCACTTGATGAGTAGCAGGAACAATACTGAGGGCGGAGCATACGGAATATCGGATTTAATAGAATATATGTTCAGCACATACATATGTAGCAACTCAAGCGACACATTGGGATCGGTTATTTTGACTTAGCACGAGTATATAAACAAACGTAGCATAATCTTCCAATCATACCATATAAGGCACAAACGCAGCACCAATCATACCATATAAGACACCAACGTAGCACCAATGTTACAATTAAGAAGAGAGCGCCAATTTTTGTGACAGCAGTGAGTGCAATAACACGATGTCATACATAGAGTAATTGTTTTAATAAACTTAGGCATTTTATCTTATCAAACCATTGCATATTTGTCTGGAACAGAATCTAATCAGTATTACGCCAACACAAGAATTATTGTGCCGAGATATGGAGAGTCGGATTTATGCTTTGGTTATGGTATAGTGGTTGCAATACCAAGAATATTGCGAACCAATGCAATAAATAACATTAGTTCTACAGGATTCATAATCACCGTCGATGCCTAAGCTGTGATATTATGTTATGAAAATGAAATACAATCAACACCAGGGAAGAGCAGATACAAATGAACGCCAAAGACATGCCTTATCATGGTAAGCTGTATAAGGGGTGCACTCGTGTACCAGGATGACGGGTACACTGGTAGTCCTGCATGGGGAGAACGGCACAAGATGGCAAATGGTACAGGCATGAGAGGAGAAGATGCAAGTGAACGCCTAACTCAAGCAGGATTATGAGTGGCTGAATACAGGCGTGCGCCAGTTTGCCTGTATGGCTGGTCCATTGCTAAACCCTATACAAAGTACAAGCAAAAAACTTATTGCTACGCTGGGAGGGTTCTCTCTGACTAGCTGTGCGCTGATCATGAGAATGACTGAAACACACGCCCGTCATCGGGTGATGCTACTATGAAATGAACAAAGGCACACGAGACTGTTGATCCAACGTATCCGCGCTAGGGGTCATTTAGATATATGGAGTCTTCTGATTGGTTGAGGCGACCACGCCCCTGAAATAATCAGAGAATACCATGTGGTATGACAAAACACCACGCTGCTAACAGGTGGCGTTATCACACATTTTCTCGGACGGAGGCGCGAGTGAGCCCTCTTAGTGTAGCTCTGATTTCTTTAGTACACCTGACATAGGCATTGGTTTGTTGTTCTGTTGCTGTTGAAAAGGATTCAATGTAACATAGGCCATGTTAGGCTTCTAGACACTGTCGAGTCTTCCTTTCATTACAAGTAACGGCCTTCGAGGTACTTCAAAAGCAGCAATCGGCTTCCTTCCCTGGATTTATTCTCCTTCTTTGAAGTGAAGGACAAATCGATTGGCATAACAAAAGAAGTAAATGACGCGTTGCGTTTCACTGTCTTTGTGATACGCAGAATGTAATTGCGTTTTGTAATACAGACCATTGATATTGCGCCCTGTATGTACCAGCGACCATGGCATCACCGTACGCATAATTAAGTTCAAGGTCTGTCCAATTTACGAAGGTTTGTGAATTTCCTGAATAACGATGGTAAATATTTAGTTAAATAGTATCATGGAAATGCCATATAGATAGTTCTTTGAAGATTGTAGAAGGTATGTATATTAATGACACGTATAATGCATACATGATAGTTCGATATTACGGCTAAAGCTAACCGCTATAAGCAGCCGTAAAGTGCCAAGACTTGGGCGGATAATGCTGTACAGTTTCATTTCATTAGCAATCGTTATCAAAATCAGTAAAAGCAATGAGTCGAAACCTATATTTAATTCATCCTGATTGCAAATTGTTTCGCAGAAAGGCTTTTACACAGGATCAGTATCATAACTGGGGACATGTAAAATGCTGGGGAGGTAGCGATCCGATGTCAAGGCTACATCATGCAATGATTCACGGCATAGTAATATTGAGCATGGGATTCGAATCCGTGATTGAACAAAGCATGATGTGTTAAATTCTAAACAGAACTTAGCCGATTTTTTTGCGAATATATAATATACATTTTGCAGTTGACTTCATTTGGTTGAATGTTGCACAGCTTTTTATGTTGGTACCTTGAGTATGAAAAAAACACAAATATATTATGCGGTATACGCTTTGATGCATTGAACCGATTACATGATTACATTACATGATTACATTACATGATTACATTCATTATTATCAGTTATATCATTCTGACATATTTCATATCTATTGCGTGTAACGCAAGCACGTCCATCTGGAAAACTATTTTGTCAATAGCAGTAGTTTCACAGATAAAATCATTGCACCCTAGAAATATTGTCATTACAAACAATATTTGCTGACAAGGCGATAAGTACATTATGGTTCAACACACAATGTGACGTGATGCATGTGTTCTATCCATGCAATGCATCACGCCTCGCAAGAGCAATTTCCTTTCTTTATGATGGTTCTCAAGTGAGTCATAATCCTGTAAATTTATTTGCCAGGTGCATATAATCAATACCCAGTCCTCATTTACAACAAGTTGTAAACTTGTCTTTTCAAATGCTTGCATTACCATCCCATTAAACAATTACCAACATTAGCTTTCCGGAGTCATGTTACTTCATGTTTGCGGATGCTGAGGCAGCTCATTGGTTAATAAATTAAGCTTGAAGCTTGTTTTAAATGTGATTTTAAGCCTCGTTCTTCACCAAATGGTGCACAGGTCTGTTTATCTCCCCAGTGATCATCACATTTTGTAGATTGCATTCAATTATAGCTGCCGTTGAAGTGTTTCATAGCAATATCAAGGTACGTAGAAAAGAATGTGGTCATACAAAAAAGTAGAAAGCAGTGCGAAAAGTTCTAATTCGATTGAATACAATACATACTCCGCACGTAGATATGCAGCAACTGAGCTGCTACGTTGAGATCGATTCTGTTGATGTTGACCGATCAAGAAACTATAGACAGCAGAGGCGATATAATATTTGCTACTCGCCAGGTTAGGCACAACCGTGTAACCGCTGCACAAATGTAACTGCTAAGAATATATTATAGTGAGTTTTCCGTTCATTGGAAGCTGCAGCAACAACAGATTAACCATTCAAGCGATTTCAAAGGAAGTCATCAATTTCACAAATGGCGTGCCACTCTGGTCACTGAGTTGTTCTTTGAAGTGAATGACAAATCGCTTGATATAACAAAAGAAGTAAGTGACGCGTTGCGTGTCGCCGTTTTTGTGAGACCCTAAACATGATTGAACTCTATTCACAGTGCGCCCTGTTAGTCACTGTGCCTTCCACAAACGCATCCACCAATTCACGGAGCGCTGATGAACTTCCGGAATGAGAGTGAATTACGAGTGTCAAAAGTGAGTTCAATACAACGATGGATATGCTATATGACCTGCTGGATGGCGAAAACCATTTGCGTGTAAGCTCACAGAATACATACTTGACAATATCAAGGCGATTTTATTGACGCTACGGCCCAACCAGATGACGTCATATTTCATTCTAGAGAAAAAACAGCAGAAACTAATGACACGTTCACATTTTCGAAACGTTGATATCTTGTACGTAATTGCAAGGAATTACAGATTTTGCGTTTTGGGGCTGCATGCCATTCAGCAACCTTTGACAAAATATGGACAAGGGAACAAAACCACTGACCGAATACAGATACCGCAAGCTTTAACGAATGACAATAGGTGAATTCTGAATATGCTAACGGCCTGTGGTCCATAATAAATTGAAGGTTCCTCCTAATTTAATGAGATTGCCTAACATCTGAATAAGTGGTGCAAAATGGCGAAACTGCAATTTCATATATCGTGTGGCTTATTCATGAACTAATGAACACAATACATTATAGAAGTTCAGTTAGCTGTCAAATCCTGTGCATATTAAATCGTGCTTGAGTCAATAGGCAGCTTCAACTGACAGTTCGCTGGTCCACATACTGCTGGGTATAATAAAGGATACACTGCTTTGCATGCGAAGTGATGAGTAATCTTGACCTAAAACATTAAAGTTGTTAAGCTTAGTAGACCTCAAACAAACGCCGATTCGGAGGAAGAAATAGAATCATGTCAACTACCAGACATAGTAATCTCTATTGCTGTGCGTCGTAACTAACTGTCTTCTTCCTGATATATATATATATATATATATATATATATATATATATATATATATATATATATATATATATATATATATATATATATATATATATATATATATATATATATATATATATATATATATATATATATATATATATATATGATTTATGGTGAGTTAGATAAGGTCGCTTCCAAACAAGCCATGTGGTACAATCGAAACAAGTGCATTACGATCAAACCGAACAAGAAGCGCACTTCATTCCTTAATGATTGATACTTATACATTGTCATCGTTTATTTGTCAATGAATTGCTTACTGTCTAAATGTGTAAGAGTTGCAATGAATACGTTGATACAAAAGAAACTGGTTATGGTCTCCTATGGTCTGATCACAAACATAATACCATCTGAATTGAGGTGAGGATGATTTGGTAAGATTAGAATGCATAAAGTTGTCTCGTTGGTATTTATTTACCACAAATGGCTTATCCTCAATTGAAATGAACGGATCAGAACATTTAATTAACGTAATCACATTTATCTTCAGCTTGGCTTTGCTGATATTATTGTGCTTATTTTCGTACCGACAACGCCCTGTGATGGCTGGTAAGACGCAGCGTGAGCTGTAGGTATAGGTCCTGATCAAAGGCATTGTACGGAACACAGGTGGTTGTTATTAGCATTCATCATTCCACGTGTATGTTTAAACCGAAGAAAGCAAGTATGCATTGATCAAAGACACAAAATAGAATATGTATACATTACTTTTACTGGTTTGCAATCGTTTCTGTAAGTCAGAATTTCCTCGCCGGTACGAAAATAAGCAACATGTTATCACCAAAAGCAAGCTGAAGAAAAATGAGAATAACAATACCTCAGCCTCGATGGCTCATATGTGTTCTCATAAGTATGCATCCACTGATTGCGCGGAACTGCAAATAACTAGATAACGAGGAGCACTTCTGTTGATTAAATAAGATAGCAACTCTTTAAATCGAAATGTAAACGTTACATTTTCAGTGGATATATTCACATATCCACAGAAATGCGAGATGTCTCGGCAGTTTCGTAACGACAACCAGGTAATAAAAAGGAATGAAATAGGGTTTCCTGAAGCATAAATCGAAATGAAATGGATGACCGAAATGTGTTCGCATTAGCATCAACGTATCATGATTCATGGAAATAAATGATATATCAGTGCAATTTCAATAGAGTAAGTATGATGCATTGCCATTCCTTCATTATCATGCCTACCCAGCATCTATAACATGATCAAACTAAAGTAGTCAGCTTGGTTAGTCTTTAAATGATGCATCAACAGGATAGAAGTTCTTCAATTTCATAGCTCGGCTTGGTGAATATTTATACCCACGGAAGAATTAACTCTGAATATATTGACCATTTCACGTTCCGAAATAAGTTAACGCTCAAAGATAAATACGCAGTTATGGCATAGGGTGATAAAATGCCTGCATATATTCTCTTGATAATCAGGGTGGCTCGTGGCTAACACACGATCTGAAGAACACGTTTCATCATTTTCAAGCACTCGACTTTTAACATTCGATACGAATCGTGATGACATGAAAAATAAAAATGGATACGTCTATTATGCTGTAGCGCATGTCACTCAAAAGAGTGGATGACCACAATTATTTTCTCGATAGTATGACAGATAATGTCGTTGCGACAATTGCACCCTATACCTTAGTATTCATACACCCAAAACATACATCAGATGACAGAAATCAATAAGTATTATTGAAGATGTTCATGTCCTAGTAGGATTATCATTACACTGAATACTTGGATTCAATATGTCAGTTTAGCTTGCGGTTGAACACGCTATGTGACGTGATGTATGCGTTCCATCATCATAATGCGTCGAACCTGACACTAGCACTAGCGCTATATTTATGGTTGTCCTCAAACTAATTACAACCCGGGCAGTATTAGCTTTGCCTCATACAAGATAAGGCAAAACTGTGAAAGAATCAGAACACCAGACATCTGATTGAACTCTTGCAGGATGTCCTGTATATGTTAATTGCTGTGATTATATTTTGGCACCTATCTTCATCTTTATCTTACCAAACCAAAACGCCTCTGCTATATCTGCCAGAAACTTAACCAAAGCAATGATAAGCGAATGAAAATACTAATTGCGTGCAATCAAGTACTTGCATTGCAGATACACGGCTAGTCTGTTATAGGTAACAATATACAAAAGTATACTTGATATAGGCATGGTTATGTCGAAGAGGTCTAATTCCAGAGTACCCTTTCAGAAAACGAATGCTCAGTACAGTGGTATGTCTAGTGTTAATTTCGTTGGAGGTAAATGATCATGTCTGATACTTAATGACCGCTACACAGACATTACCGATTGTGCCCAACTTGCAGTGATTAGGTTTTCAATCGCATGCCCAATGCCCTGAATATGTTGCCCACAAGCTGGAGTTATCATTCTAGATTTTTCAATTTAATCTAACTGATTAAATATTCTATTCCTTCAGCGGAAGTTGTTTTCTCACAAAATGGCTCTGTTGTTTCGTTGATGTTCAGTAGGAAAAGACGTCATAACTCGAACAACCACAATATTGCCATCCAAGGCTCCACGCAGTTATGAACGCATTGCGATGGAAGAAAAGTATGGCGTACTTTTAACCTTAAGTCTATAACGATATTTATAATCTTAAGTATATAAGGATATGTATATATATAACATAGTAACATATCCTTTATAAATGGCATGGCTATATAACTATATTGTTGTAAATTACACCATATAATGCAAACACATGGGCGAGTGATGAGAATGGGCGTTACGTTTGTATCATGTCTTACTGTTATTTTACGTATATATATATATATATATATATATATATATATATATATATATATATATATATATATATATATATATATATATATATATATATATATATATGTATGTATATATAATATCAATGCGGCTGTAGAATATATATTGAGTATGGGTAGCATTATCATGAATAATGAACTTGTGAAATATTCCATGCATTACAAACACATATATAGATGAGTGTCATGCGTGAAAATGAGTGATGGTTTTATCAGCTTATAATACGGCAAGTCCGCTGTCGTTGTCAATGTCAGTTTGGTCGCGTCAGACTTCTAGAGACTGCAGAGTCATCCATTCATTACGAGCTGCAGCAACAACAGATTTACCATTCGCGAGGCTTCAAAGATAGTCATCAATTTCACGAAAGGCTTGCCTCTCTTGGTATTTAGTTGTTCTTTGAAGTGAACGACAACTCGCTTGATATAACAAAAGATGCAAGTGACAGTTCCGTGTCACCGTCGTTGTGAGACCCACAACATGATTGCGTTTTGTAATGCACTTCATCCATATTGCACTCTATCCGTGGCTTTAACACACGTATCAACCTTCAAGGTGCACATTATTTGTTAGAGCGTTGATGAATTTCCGGAATGAGAACGAATTACGATAATACTGAGTTCAATATTTCCATGGCTATACTTTATGGCACGTTGCTATGTGCTTATTGTGATGGCGATTACCTGGCACCATCCATGTTAAAGCACACAGAATACAAACATGGCTTGACATTATCATGGAAATGCTATTCAAGATACGGCCTCGCCAGATGATGGCAAAACCTGTTCTCAAAAAAATTGGATGCGTTTGTTGAAGCCACAGTGACTTACAGGGCACACTGTGACATGATTATTCATTGGATGATAGTGAAGTGAACATTTGCACACTGTGGATATCAGTTACATGATTGCAAAAGATTCCTCGATTGGTTAATATCGTCATTCAGTGGATGTGGCTGAGATATAACAGCATGTCGATTCGTTACCATGCATTGGATCAATCTACACTGCCAGTTTATACTTAGATGTTTCTCGCATCAAAGCAAAAGAGAAATCTACCATCACAGTTGGGGATAAATATCCACATTTGGGAGGTTTGCTTGCTCATGCTCATAACCTGTTCACTGCCGTTCACTGATAAGGGATGCACAACAGCATTGTCTTTAAACGATTGTGCATTATTTCGTCAAAGTTGCAGATTCTCTGGCGATCGTCATATAAAGACGACAATAATATAAAATATTACATATGTCAACTTCTGTCTGTATTGCGCAGACTAGCATGGCTTGTATTCTAATTGTTCGAAGTGGCGCTTCATATCGGCACTGCCTCTGCATAAGCTTACCAACTGCACCAAATTAACACGCACCCAACACAACAACTACGTACACACACTTTGTTTGAACATTTGACTAATTGATTTCGCAAAGGTTGCAAACCAACTAGTTTTTCTTGTGTATGACCAAATGCACTTACTTAATATATTCAACATTTCCTCCAACAATGCCACAAAAAGGCATCATCATGCCATCTGCTCAGGCTTCAAAGGGTTGTTTGGGGCTTCCATTTGCTAAAACGCAATTCCATTAGTATTTTTTGCCGTTGTATGAAGATTGGTACACTGTGCTTACATCACGGAAGAAGGTTGCTATTACAGATTGCGCGTATATCCCTTAACTTGGCCAGCGCAGGGCTTCATTTCTAATCGGGGTGAAACTAAAGAGCAATACAACAATGCACATAATGTGTGCAGCAAAATTGCCATAATGGGGAATTCAGCGGCAACAATGACTTGTTTTGAATAAATGTAAATCAATTTTAGAAAGGCATCCAATCCTTGCAAAATCTCAATAAGTTATTCCATTCGTGTGGTCAAAACGACTAGGGTTATCAAAGGCACAGCATAACATAGGAGGTATGTTTATTAATGCCACGTATAATGCATGCATGATAGTCTTGGGTCCGGAATTAAGTTAAATTACTACTGAAGTTAGCCCCTATAAGCAGCCTTTAGGTGCTAATGCTGCGTCAGATTATGCTGTACAGATTCAGGTTACTTTTACCTCATAGCAATCATTATCACAATCACTAAAAGCAATTAATCCTGATTGAATTGCGAGGACATGTGGCACAGAAAGGTTTCAAACACAGGTGCAGTGTCTTCTGCATTGTGTGAGAGGTAGAGAGTCTGTGTTCGTGCTACACCATGACGTGACAAACGACACAGTTACATTCAGTATAGAAGCTCATAACGTAATGGAAAAGGTATGGGTTGTAATTTCACAGCAAGCCTTAGTCGCATGTTCTGCCTACACGTGCTCCAGAACGATGAATTTACCCTGATGCGTCAAAACGATTTCATGATTACATTAAATGACTACAAAACATGATTACATTACATGATTAAATTACATGATTACATTACATGATTACATTACATTTTTCAATTATATGATTACATGACGCTCAGTGGATGTAGATCGATGACGGCAATACGTATTCCTGTCATTCACCCAATTAAATGTAAATGCCATTTGCGAAATATCTAGCATTATACCCAGATTATCGTTCATCTGCTAACTGCGTACAATCTATTTCAGTTTCGTTTCTCAATAGATACATCGTCATCAGCAACCCTTGTTAAATACAGATAATGCATCACAATCACTCGCCATATACATTTTCCGCAAAGTGTGACACTTAGGTGAAATATATCGCTGGCCGCAGAAATCTAATAAAATAGAAATATGCACCTGTGGTCCATATTTAACTCGGTGCTTCTACCTAATATGTGGGGCACAATCGAGAAACTGTTGAGATAGCAAACATCCAAATATTAATATCGTATGTCCCTTTCATGAACGAGTGGACACAATTCAGCATTAAATGATCTTGTCGCCCTTGGCATGATGAATTCGTTTATCTATAAAGGTATTTCCCCAATTGGATTTCAATAATCACGGGCTTGTATTGGTCAGATCGCCATAAGGCAGCTACCCCTGCCGGCTGTGAGCATTCAACCGAGAGGAGTTACCTCATAGAGTATCTCAGAGCGATAGATATAATCAGATACAATTGATTTGCCACAGGCAGTAATTACTACATGACTGACATTATAGATGTAGAAATCTTGTGAATGCTTTAAACAACACAGCATAATCACCAAGGGGAATAGAAGCTTTTCTGTACCAAATTAATCATGCATTTAATCATATATTTATTTATAACAGTACTTCGACTGTACTGAGACAAAATCGCTTTTCCAGACGATTTGTGATTGTTTACAGTTGACACGCCTATATAGAATGAGCAGACATAAGAAGACGTTTCAATACCCACCTTCAGCTGGACGATGTAATAGGAGCAGTATTACACCATGTGACATATTGTAGTAAATACTTGTAAACATTGGTAGCGCACCTATAGACTAAGCGGTGTGTTTGTCCTGGCTACCCTTCATCATTTAACCATGAGGGGTCACCAATGTCAATCTCTGTCAATCTTTGAAATTGGTTTTGTGTACGAAATGCTTTCGTTATTGGGGGAGAGATGACATTTGATGTTGAGTGTTGCCGGGGTCAATCGATTCCGATCCTAGGAGTTCAATAGAATAAGCCGCTGACCCTGTCACGCGATAACCGCCGCACAGGTAACCTCTAAAAACCGTGTACCAGCCCAATCAAGTCTACCAGTCGAATCAATACTGCCCGGTATAATATAATGCAAATATTGACAACGCCAATTCAATTGACAATGAGTGATGATAACATTAGGTACGCCAATGAGCATTAGGGGTAGTTACAGGTACATTTACATGACTTAAGAAACTCTGATGTTGAATATTGGGGTACCTTTGTACATCGAAGGGCTGTCACGTGGCTAATCCTTTCTGTAGGACCGGTGACGGATTCACCAGGAAATAGCTTCAAAGGATGGGCTTCAATTTACGGTGTGGTTTGCTTTGATTCGCAGAGTGCTGTTGTTTGATGTGAATGGCAGATCGATTGATTTAACAATGGCTGTAAGGGAGGTGGTGCGTGTGTGTATTACTGCGAATCCCGACCGGTGACCCATCTAGGGGCATTTTCTTCATATTTAATACTGTTTGTCAGGAGAACATGGTTTCAGCAAACTGATAAACATCTGTAGACTTCAAAAAGTTGTTGAAAAGATCATAAGACGGCGACCTCACGTATGCTGAGACCACAAAACAACACCGCAATAGCCAAAGCAAACCAATGCATTGCAGGGAACTCAATCCAAGAAATTGCAGAACACAAGATTTCTCCAAAATACCTGTCATAATCGCCGCAGTATATTGTGTTTGATGGGCCTTTGATGAAACAAAAGAGAGAATCGTACATGATGAACTTGCTCAAATAGAGCATCTACTACAACTTCAACACTGTTGGTTCTCGTTCGGCAAACGGCGAACGGCAAGTAATGTCTGAATCGATGAAGCGACAACAATAGTGCTCATCCTGTATTGTTCAAGACTGAAGCGGGTAAGGTTACAAAGGACAATGTGTAAAAAAAGCCATCTAAAGACGGACAGACGGTTGTATTTTGAACCAACTACAACGAACCCATGCAATGCTTTCGAGGGATTATGTTGCATCAAATCATAAGCATCCTCACACAAAGATTGCCTGTATAAGATAAAGACAAGTAATCCATACATCACTGCGGGGAGTTGCTATTGCTGTTGTGAGTACGTGTACCACTCCCTCGTTAAGCTAGAATGAAGTGGCAAACAAATGTACGGACTCCATTGCGCGCAGTCTGTTTGCTGCATTGTTAAATGGGGCGCAAAGTGGCAAAATCGTGCGTATGCACTTTAATGCTATAATTATTAATATTCCGAATGCGGTGTCTCTATGATAAAATACGTGATGGAATTCTCAAACAAAGCCGTCTGACCGCCTGGCTGACGTCAGGATTACAGCATCGGTCGTTAGACTAAAACCTGTTTAGACTGATTGAGTACAGCGGTCTACATTTAACCGTACATAATTAAACACACAACGTGGTGAGGATTCGATAACTCAATCCTGGCACCCGATTCGTAAGCATTTATGATTTCACAAAGTGAAATACGTCTTTGGGTACAATTAAAGCTACCATTGGAGGCAGCTTTCAGGTTTTCCCGTTACATCAATATCAAGTACAAAACACATCTTTGATATATAGATAGGCATATTAACATAACAGCATTGTCGGCTTAATAAAACAACAGATACAACCCCATTTATTGACCAATCCACCGATCTTTATATAGAACAGTGCTGTTGTTACCCACTAGATTTTAATAATGACTAATTAGCCATATTATTGGCTGTTTGCTAATACCATGAGGATATGGTAAGTGTTCCAAATTCCTGACTGATAAATTACCCCTCAGTGTATCCTGTGGTACACAAGTGCAGACGAATTAGAGGTTACGAGGCCTGCGTTGGCTTCGTCACAAGCAAAGTGCCCTACAATCGCAATATGTATATTGCTAAAGTACAGGTTAGGATTAACACCCTAAAAGCTTACGGTATATGAGTTAATTTCTGTTATATCACTATTCTCTGCTATAAATCTCTTGATAAAAAAACACATCACTACTCGGCTCCGTGGGTGAACGAGATTCATTTTAACCTACGGAATATTCGAGTTTCAATCATTCCTGTGTGACATCGCAATGCGCCTGTTATCTTTAAAGTTGTTATTGTGATGACCGCAGGGTGTCAGCACCACACACAAGACCGGTACATCACCTAGCGGGAGCTTTAGCAGAAGGCTTCAATTTGACGCGAGCTTAGTTTGTACACATTTATCGTTGTAGTTTGACATGGGCGATAAATTGTTGGATATAACAATGGGAGTTAGTGAGGGTTTTGTACGTCTGTATAAACGAGGGCGTTGATGTATGATCGTATTCACGTACGTAATGGAGTATATACGTGGTTTTCACAGAGAGTCAATGCGATCATTTGTCAACGAACCAATGAGGAGTCAGCGAGGAAAGATGACGAACATCCGGCCACGCCACGTGCACCGGATGTAGAGGAGAGCGGGACAACGGTGCTTTTATTGAACGAACAAACACGATTCTTAACGATTCACATCGCAACTTTATCAGAAGATGCCATAAACGATTCGCAGCACCGCCATGCCGTAAGTGATGCGGTATAGCTGCCCATTTGGAGAAACAGTTAGCAACGCAATAGGCGCACGCATTGGCTGTTAGTAATGTCGCAATAACAACGCGTCAGATGGCGTAATCAATGCATCGAATAGGGTGGAGTGATTTCGTAATGTTATGATATCTCGCATAAATCGTCGCTATACCACCATGCCTTATTTGGCAACATGTGATGAATCCATACTTTGGTTACAAATAAATGACCGATTATGTGTCAATGAATGCATGACAAATGTGGTCACTTTACAGCTACTTGACAACACTGGTCGTAGACAAGACCCACGATCGTTAAACCAGATGCTATTATGTTATATTGTGTATTGGTTAGAATAGGGTACAGGCTGTTAGGTAAAAACTATAACTTCTTATGGTTTCGTGCCCATTGAGTTTCGTTGGTCCGAAAATAAATTGATGAGCATTTTATATTTCAACCCTGTTGATTCATGCTTCAAGAATATAACGTCATTATTGATGCTCACATTCCTGACTTCAGTGTGCCCCTGAACACGCATAAACGCAACTCAGTCAAGCGCCATTGAACCGTCAGACATATCCTAATGCAGTCGTCCGCAATTACCTCATATATGCGTAGCAGTCCAACGACACAACGCTGTTTAATGTGTTTTTTGCTCATCAACAGTCGACGCAGTCTCATTGTTCAATTGATTAAGATTAGGAAGTAAAGAAGTAAAGTTTGTCACGAAAGTGTGGCGGATCTTACAGGTACTTCATACTTGAGTACCTGGAAATGACCCACCTGATAATCGGTCTCGTCATTGTGAAAACCGCGTGCATTATATCAGGTGCAGAATAAGTTTATTTGTTACATAAAATATAAGTCAGGGGAGTATTGCTAATAAAGCCATACCTCACCGGAAACGCTAGAAGCAAAGGGAAAACGTCTTATTAGATCACAGCGATAAATGCATCAGTGTGGCTCGGCGTCGCTCGTTCCTCGATGCATCAAATCGATTCTATCAAGCTGTTTTTTATGTTAGATTTCCTTAATCCGATTCCGCAGGGACAGTTGCTAAGCATTGTTCATAGTTCAGCATTTGTAGCTGTTATAAAATGCACATAACAGAGCATATTTGCGTTCATGTATTATGCATAGTAGGTCATTTATAGCCGGCATGACCCGAAAATTCGGGTTTTCGGTGCTGCGGTACGCATCAGCACCGTCACACATCGAACTTCCTGCGGTCCTTATTACGCCAAAGCTAACAAAAATCACCTAATCTTGGATAGTAACATGGTGGGTATCATTAAAGGCGCATTGGCGTGGCTGTAAAAGGCGGACATCGAACAAGAGGGTGGCAATTAAAGCGACATAAAAAAGGGCAATGTCAACGGGATGTAAGAAAGCGCAACCATATAAAGGCAATCGCAAGCATGTAAAAAATGCACCGCTGCGAGTTTAGAAAGCCATTTACGGTAAAACGAACCTACGGAATCACATTTTATGCAAAGTGAACCTTTAAAGATGAAAAATTAGGTTGATCCCCAAAAATATACACCCTTGGTGTTTTATAAATGCCAGAAAATAAACAACTCACTCGCTGAATATTTCAAAATGTTGTCGATAAATCATTAATCATCGCTGACGGCAGTTATACGGGGTCCCATTATACGCGGCAGTAAGAATTTACCGCCTCTTAACTTCACAGGAACAAGTTCGTTTTAGTGGAAGTCAGTGATATGGGTTCGATTGAAATAGCTTTTACGGAACGAGTTTTCTCGCATCAAAGACAAGGAAAAATGACGAGTTTCTTGCTGGGGCTGTATCTGAGCACGAAGGAGGCTTCATTTGCCACGTTGATCATACACGCCTCTAGAGGTTACATGTATAGCCAGCGCGTTGATAACTTCAATAAGAACGATTTGCGTTCACGTGTTGCACGCGCATCATCTCAACGCTATCTGCTCAACGTATGTCTGTAGCACTGTAATGGTGAGAGGATGAATGAAATGACAGAGGTCGCCGTAATGGTGAGAGGATGAATGGAATGACAGAGGTCGCCGTAATGGTGAGAGGATGAATGGAATGACAGAGGTTGCTGTAATGGTGAGAGGATGAAGGGAATGACAGAGGTCGCCGTAATGTTGAGAGGATGAATGGAATGACAGAGGTCGCCGTAATGGTGAGAGGATGAATGGAATGACAGAAGTTGCTGTAATGGTGAGAGGATGTATAAAATGACAGAGGCTGCTGTAATGGTGAGAGGATGAATGGAATGACAGAGGTCGCCGTAATGGTGAGAGGATGAATGGAATGACACAGGTTGCCGTAATGGTGAGAGGATGAAAGGAATGACAGAGGTCGCTGTAATGTTGAGAGGATGAAGGGAATGACAGAGGTCGCCGTAATGGTGAGAGGATGAATGGAATGACAGAGGTCGCCGTAATGGTGAGAGGATGAATGGAATGACAGAGGTCGCCGTAATGGTGAGAGGATGAATGGAATGACAGAGGTCGCCGTAATGGTGAGAGGATGAATGGAATGACAGAGGTCGCTGAAATGGTGAGAGGATAAATGGAATGACAGAGGTCGCCGTAATGGTTAGAGGATGTATGGAATGACAGAGGTCGTAGTAATGGTGAGAGGATGAATGGAATGACAGAGGTCGCCGTAATGGTGAGAGAATGAATTGAATGACAGAGGTCGCCGTAATGGTGAGAGGATGAATGGAATGACAGAGGTCGCCGTAATGGTGAGAGGATGTATGGAATGACAGAGGTTGCTGTAATGGTGAGAGGATGAATGGAATGACAGAGGTCGCCGTAATGGTTAGAGGATGTATGGAATGACAGAAGTTGCTGTAATGGTGAGAGGATGTATAAAATGACAGGGTTTGCTGTAATGGTGAGAGGATGAATGGAATGACAGAGGTCACCGTAATGGTTAGAGGATGTATAGAATGACACAGGTTGCTGTAATGGTGAGAGGATGAAAGGAATGACAGAGGTCGCTGTAATGTTGAGAGGATGAAGGGAATGACAGAGGTCGCTGTAATGGTGAGAGGATGAATGGAATGACAGAGGTCGCCGTAATGGTTAGAGGATGTATGGAATGACAGAGGTTGCTGTAATGGTGAGAGGATGAATAGAATGACAGAGGTCGCCGTAATGGTTAGAGGATGTATGGAATGACAGAAGTTGCTGTAATGTTGAGAGGATGTATGGAATGACAGAGGTTGCTGTAATGGTGAGAGGATGAATGGAATGACAGAGGTCGCCGTAATGGTTAGAGGATGTATGGAATGACACAGGTTGCTGTAATGGTGACAGGATGTAGGGAATGACAGAGGTTGCTGAAATGGTGAGAGGATGAATGGAATGACCGATGTCGCGGTAATGGTTAGAGGATGTATGGAATGACAGAGGTCGCCGTAATGGTTAGAGGATGTATTGAATGACAGAGGTTGCTGTAATGGTGAGAGGATGAATGGAATGACAGAGGTTGCTGTAATGGTTAGAGGATGTATGGAATGACAGAGGTTGCTGTAATGTTGAGAGGATGTATGGAATGACAGAGGTTGCTGTAATGATGAGAGGATGAATGGAATGACAGAGGTTGCTGTAGTGGTGAGAGGATGAATGGAATGACAGAGGTTGCTGTAATGGTTAGAGGATGTATGGAATGACAGAGGTTGCTGTAATGTTGAGAGGATGTATGGAATGACAGAGGTCGCCGTAATGGTAAGAGGATGTATGGAATGACAGAGGTTGCTGTAATGGTGAGAGGATGAATTGAATGACAGAGGTCGCCGTAATGGTTAGAGGATGTATGGAATGACACAGGTTGCTGTAATGGCCAGAGGATGAATAGAATGACAGGGGTCACTGTAATAGCCAGAGGATGAATAGAATGACAGAGGTTACTGTAATAGCCAGAGGATGAATAGAATGACAGAGGTCGCTTTGAATCACAAACTGTGTTCTTTTTCGCCAAGCGTTCATTGTTGATTGAATGTTTTATGACTTTCAACTGAGGTGCTTGCCGGGGTAATCCTATCGCTTTACAGAATAAGACGCAAAACCTTAAACAAACAGACGCGTCTCGTAGAGGATGCAGGCTTTTAGTTCTAATGAAAGCTCCTCCTGCTAGCGTTGTATGTGCGTCAGAATAACCCCTCTGAGATTGGCATACAGCATTCATCATGGCTCCATTGCAGGCGGCATAATGCGGTGTTTGCATTGCCGCCTTTATTAGATGAAAACGCTCACTTCATCTCAGCCTCCATCAGCTCAACACGCTGTAACAGGCTAAGTCTAGTGAAGGAATAACAACAGCTCATCACGCTGGGAGACCTGCAATCCTTCCCATGCATGCCGCCCGCTATTTACAGCGTTATTGGACGCTATTGAACGAGGCTTCTCCAGGCTCTCCATGGGATCCGATGCTAGCTTTGTATAGGCGGGGAGAAATGCAATCTCAGCGCTAATCAGCCGTGTGTAATTGGAGCTGGGTCCCTTGAGAGAGGCTAGTGTTCGTTGCTCTGTTTGTGCGCTCCTCCAAGGAGAAAACGCCATGCTAGCGGAACGACGATTGATACGGTGGAGCTATCGTTCCACAATGATACGGGTGGAGCTATCGTTCCACAATGATACGGGTGGAGCTATCGTTCCACAATGATACGGGTGGAGCTATCGTTCCACAATGATACGGGTGGAGCTATCGTTCCACAATGATACGGGTGGAGCTATCGTTCCACAATAATAAGGGTAGAGCTATCGTTCCACAATGATACGGGTAGAGCTATTGTTCCACAATGATACGGATGGAGCTATCGTTCCACAATGATACGGGTGGAGCTATCGTTCCACAATGATAAGGGTGGAGCTATCGTTCCACAATGATACGGCAGCTATTGTTCTTTAATGATACGGTTTGAGCTATCATCCGAAAATGATCAAGTGGAAATATCAAATAGCATTGGTACGGGTGGATAAATCATTCAACAATGATAAGGTTTAACTTTCATCCCACAATTAAATGGGTGTGATTTTCAACCCATAATTATACAGATGTCTCTTTCATCCCACGATGATACAGGTGCAACTTTCAATCTCATGATGGTACAGTTGTAAGTTTCAATCTCATAATGGTACAGGTGCAACTTTCAATCTCATAATGGTACAGGTGCAACTTTCAATCTCATAATGGTACAGGTGTAACTTTCAATCTCATAATGGTACAGGTGCAACTTTCAATCTCATAATGGTACAGGTGCAACTTTCAATCTCATAATGATACAGGTGCAACTTTCAATCTCATAATGATACAGGTGTAAGTTTTACTCACACGATGATATATACCCCCACAGTTATACAGGTGTTATTTCAATCTCACCATGACACGGGTGTAACTTTCATCCTACAATGATCAAGTGGCACTTACTCTAAAATAGGTGGAAGTCATGTCATTATATACTGTGTGATATTGTAAGTAAGGAACACGTGAAGAAGTAGTTCCCGACGAAACACAACATCTACGAGTTGCAATGTCCATATGTGTTCTAACTTACCTGTTCCAACCTTCATAAGGGTACACGGTTTCTAACTAGTCATTTGCCGAATCCACTGTGTACATATGATTCATACAGTCAAAAAGACTTGAAGCTAAGTTGGTAAGACGACTCACCAACGCACGCGTCGTTCTCCAATTCAAACCCTCGCTCACACACACATTGAGTGAGCGCTGCGTTGCAGCCGCCAAGGTCTTGGTTGTAAGCGCTGTGACACAGCTGAGCGATGTCACAAGGCGGCTGATGCGTGGGACTTGCATCCTTTAAATCTGTCCAACACAAATCAGTTCAACACAAATCAGTCCAACATAAATCAATTCAACACCAATCAGTCCAACACAAATCAGTCCAACACAAATCAGTCCAACACAAATCAGTCCAACACAAATCAGTCCAACACAAATCAGTTCAACACAAATCAGTCCAACACAAATCAGTTCAACACAAATCAGTCCAACACAAATCAGTTCAACACAAATCAGTCCAACACAAATCAGTCCAACACAAATCAGTTCAACAACAGTCGCGTCATTACACACAGTGTTATAACATCAGAAGCTGATTTGATATTTATTATTAACATAAATTTATAATGCGCTCTGTCCTTATCCTAGACAGCGCTGAAGCTTTTTTTATTTGCGGGGAAGTTACTGCGATTTCTCAGAGCTTTGAATGTAATCTGGCGGCTCCATGTGCGTTTTCCATAACTGATGGAGAAAAAAAAACGGAACTTACAACTGATATCACATCGAACAAGATGGTGGCAATTAAAGCTACAGAAAAAGGGCAATGTTAACGGGATGTTAGAAAGCGCAACCATATAAAGGAAATCGCAAGCATGTAAAAAATGCACCGCTGCTAGTTTAGAAAGCCATCTACGGTAAAACGAAGCTACGGAGTCACATTTTATGCAAAGTGAATCTTAAAAGATGAAGAAGAAGAAGGTTGGTCCCCAAAAATAAACACCCTTTGCACAGCAATGCTTCTATCTCCCTCTAGTAACCACTGGCATAAAGTTCCTCTAAAGTAGATATACGTGACCTAATTTGGCTGTTAAATTGATCGCGCTGCATCTCAACTAGCAATAGAGCCATTAAGGAGTTACCTACAAACCCCATCGTAAAGAGGATGTATCCTGGCTTTAATTAGCATACATAACCAACGTTTATTACACACACACGCACACAAAGGCGATAGAAAACAGTCTTAAATCAATACTGAAACAGACTGAGCTTCCCCAAATCGGCGAATAAACGGCATAAGGTTAGACTGCATAATGGATGCTGCAGCAGGTGCTATGAGTCCGGTATGGCCAGCAGCTCTCTTTTATGAAATAGCTAGTTTACAGCCCTGGCAATTTATTTGTAAAGCGCCTAAAGCGGCCAGCATCAACAGGGGATTAAACAACAATACAGGTGACCACTGTTGTTTATTGTTAATCATATTCCCATTAATACCTGAAGCAATAACTCGCCATTAGCGTTGCTCGATAAACCCCCCATTGCAAATGGCATACCATCAATTCACCAAGCTGCCATTGTTACCACAGTGGCCCAAGATGGCCTTCAGCATCAGAAGCACACCACATCGCCCACTTGCTTCTTCTTTATCACGATGGCTTCTTCACGATGCCATTGCTGCTCCCGACTATTCCCACGACTTTACCCGAGCCCACTGCATTCAAATGACCGCATTTAACCATAACCGCTAAGTGTGCTAACGAATTTCCCTTTAGCAGGAGAGTTCTTCTTCGAGAGCACTTCTCCTGTGGTCGACAATCAAATTGCCAAGTAGAGCTCTTTGCCGGGGGCCAGACTTGCCGGAACTATAAAGCCGGCCTGTCGGTCAGGGAGCACGCATTATATCAGGCCCTTTATAGCGAACATGGATATTTCTGGGGTGTTAATGCTTGCTCCACAGGGGCTATGAGTGTAGCCACTCGGGCGCCGCGCTGCTCCCAGGCGCCCTCAATCACAATTTTCACACTTTATCGCCCAGACGCATGGTCACATGAGCATGCGCATTGCGCGTAAGTCTATTGATTTTTGTCATGTGCCACTGGTGTGTGTATGTCTCGTCAATGAGAACGAACTGCCGATCAAAAAGGCATCACGATTAACGAGCAACTTGAACATCTTTATGACATTCTGGGCGAAGCCAGCGCGTGACGTCACAAGACGTGCGCAGAATACAGGCAGCAAGAAGCCGGTGATTACTGGCGAACGATAACAAGAAGACAGCGATTACTGCTGAATGATAGCAAGAACCCAATGATTACTGCCGAACGATAACAAGAAGCCTGTGATTACTGCTGAATGATAGCAAGAACCCAATGATTACTGCCGAACGATAACAAGAAGCCTGTGATTACTGCTGAATGATAGCAAGAACCCAATGATTACTGCCGAACGATAACAAGAAGCTTGTGATTACTGCTGAATGATAGCAAGAACCCAATGATTACTGCCGAACGATAACAGAAGCCCACGCTCAACAGTGATTATTTTCAAATATGTCACCGAAGCTGCATTATCGTCCTATTCATAATTTCATTTTAGTTAAACGCAATTATTTCTCTTTAGGTATTTGTAGAGGACACGAGTAATGTCTGACCGTAACACAACCTCACCGTAACACTTCCATCCTGAGGACATGTGCGTTATGATGTGTGTGTGTGGCGTTACCATACTGTAGTCGTGTTCTATAAAGCCAATTCGGATGTTGTTTTATCTTTGATCAGCTATTTCATTGCGGTAATGAAGTTATGGCCAAACAAATAACCCTGTATCAAGGCTAGAGTATTGGCTAAGCATGACTGATAACGCTTTCACCAGTCAGCCATGTCTGGGGAATACATTAACCATCCAAACATGTTTACTACTGCATTCACAATCTTTCCAATTATCTACACTCCATCTTACCATGTCTGATGATACATTTAGCATCAAACTATCATTTAGAGAGAACTAACTGAAACATTTACTATCTAACTAAGAGATATCTACTTACCGAACACCTGCAGACGGGATCCGTTCCTGTGGATCCACGTCGTGTGGATCAACTCATTCTCGTACTTCACGTTGAAGAAGGCCCGCACTGCTCCTGGTATAAGAAATAGCGCAAATCATACAATACATTTGAACGAAAGCTAACTGGGCAATACGCACTATACACCCGAATAATGACAACGGAATTAAAACGGTGCGATTCGTGCAGCACATAATACTACACATTAATGAGGATATGCTAGATATACCGTCCTCCAGAGTATAGTTGCTAATCTTTATTCTCAGGCATTTGTAATGGACGGCAGTATCTATGAATTTTTCTCAATGGTGAATAAAAAAAAGACCCCCAATAGTATATGTTTATGGTTAACGAAAATGTCTTTAAAGGATGCCCCAAGAGGTATGTAAGATACGGCGGCTTGGGGACTCGGCCCCTAAAGGTCCTCTGACTTTTTTCGGTCATAAACATTCTTAACTGAATAAATGGAACGAAAATATGTCGGGGGCCCTATTTCTCAGTACGTCCCGACCTCGGACCCAGCAGAGGTGGACGGTTAGAAGTCGACTGAATATCAGCGATGTAATACTGATAGATTATTTTCCATTATGCTTTACAAGACGCCCTATCCTAAGCTAACAAGTCACTGCTCCAGTGACGTCAGCAGAGTGGGGGGCAGGAAGTCCGTCATAACTCATCCCGTCATCCCCCACTCAGCGGTGCTAATTTATGTCCCTCGACACGTCCGGTCCGATCTTACTAACACTGTACAGCTCCACCAGCAATGCTCCTGTCACCTCAAGAAATTTAGAGTGAGTTTGCATTAGTGGAAGTCTCATTCGTTGGCTGGTCGCTGAACGCGTGGCTTCCTGGCGACAAGTACCACGGCCTAATCTAGCACTAGCGCCCTCTATAGACAGGAAAGACGGGAATTCATTGGGTGACGCCAAGCAGAAGATTTACTCGTCTCGTTCATCAAGGTCGCGTTGTCTGCCGCGAGTTCAAGCGAGGTTTGGTTCGATGTCTCTAACGCCCCGGTGTGATGGTTCACTTAGAGACGATGAGTGCATTAAGCTTGTAACATTAATGGACTTAATCACCTCCCTACCCTTTGATAGTTACTGTACGCACATTACGAGCCAATGCATATGCAACTGGAATGCTCACATTAGTGTGAAGAACGAACATCTTCATTTGTGCTCCTTTCAATTAGCGTGAATTAAAATGTGTTAAATAACCTCGAACAATCCACAGTCAATCTCATATAATTGAATTGACTACTTTCTAAACCATCCTGGCATAGGCTGCCAGTGTCACTTACTAAAAAATGAAATACCGAAAGACACTTACTTAATTTAACATTGGGCGGAACGTATATGACGACCTTGGCCGTGACATGAGAAGAACAAGATGCGTAGACCGCAGAGGTCAAGGCCACTAAGGTCAAGGTCATAAGCATGGTTTTGGACATGGTAGCACCTGCTGCTCCACCCGCTGATTCCTGTCTCTCTGGCGAAAGCTGGGTTCTGGCTACATCGCCATCTCGAGGCAGGCTTTTACATGCGCGCACCTGCAACATAATTTTATATGTGTACCACACTGAGCAATCGTTCAGGTAGAGGATGGGCGGGAGAGGGGCAGGGGTACTGATGTCATGAAAAATGACACCGTCTTCTCACTCTCTTCATGTGCCAAGAAGGGAAGTACCACGGCTTTACCCAGTAACAGACATATTGAATGCAAGTACAACGGCTAGCACAGTACCATACAGATTGACAACAAGTACAACGGGCACCCGAGTACCATACAGATTGATAGCGAGTACAGCGGGCACACCAGTACCAGACATATTGATAGCAATTACAGCGGGCACCCTAGTAACAGACATATTGAATGCAAGTACAGCGGGCACACCAGTACCACACAGAATGACAACAAGTACAGCGGGCACCCCAGTAACAGACACATTGAATGCAAGTACAGCGGGCACACCAGTACCACACAGATTGACAACAAGTACAGCGGGCACCCCAGTAACAGACACATTGAATGCAAGTACAGCGGGCACACCAGTACCACACAGATTGACAACAAGTACAGCGGGCACCCCAGTAACAGACACATTGAATGGAAGTACAGCGGGCACACCAGTACCACACAGATTGACAACAAGTACAGCGGGCAACCCAGTACCAGACAGATTGACAACAAGTACAGCGGGCACACCAGTACCACACAGTTTGACAACAAGTACAGCGGGCAACCCAGTACCACACAGATTGACAACAAGTACAGCGGAAACCCAGTACCATACAGATTGCCAACAAGTACAGCGGGCACCCCAGTACCATACAGATTGCCAACAAGTACAGCGGGCACCCCAGTACCATACAGATTGACAACAAGTACAGCGGGCAACCCAGTACAGCCAACAAGTACAGCGGGCAACCCAGTACCATACAGATTGCCAACAAGTACAGCGGGCACCCCAGTACCATACAGATTGACAACAAGTACAGCGGGCAACCCAGTACCATACAGATTGCCAACAAGTACAGCGGGCACCCCATACAGTTGACAACATTCAGATTAACAACCATACAAATTGCCACAAGTACAGCGGGCACCCCAGTACCATTCAGATTAACAACAAGTACAACCCAGTACAACGGGCACCCAGTACCATACAGATTAACAACAAGTATAACGGGCACCCAGTACCATACAGATTGACAACAATTACAACTACCATGGCTTTACTACATCATTCAATAAATCAAAGTACTTTTACAGTGGCAACACACATCAACCTGGGACGTCTCAGACGTGGCCCGACTGGACCGATTTCCTCTAATGCAATGGTGCACCCTGGTCATGGCTGTCAGAATATATCGGAATGTCCACGAATACCATGGGTTCCAATTTTGTAGATAGACAGCATTATTGAATACCTTGATTTGATGAATTATTTAAACTAAGGCAAGTTCGCCATTAGCCTGCATATATTGACCAGAAGACTAGAGATTGCCGCACCTTAATGTCATCTGATTAATGCGGGAGTTGCATGGGCAACTGGGGCACATTGAAACAGATGGGGCACATTGTGTCGACTTGACTCCAAGTGACAACGTCTGCTTTGAATGCCATTCAGCAAGGCGACTCATGGTGGTAACCATGTTTAAAGATGTCGAGAACGTTGACATGGAAACGTACCTCTGTCACAATTGTGACAGTAAAAGCACATTATCGGGATGAATGTTACAGGTAACAGTTGGAACCTTTTCGACCATACATGAAAAAGGTGGGTCGTTTTCTGCTGAAATATTTAGTTTGCATACCCATTGGTATTCAGTTAAATATGATAATTATCATTAGCACAGGTCTGTTATTGAAGAGATCCATTGATCATCATATCAATCTAGACCCGTCCACGCCCTCATTCTGTACAATGCCTCCAGAGTATGACTAGATAATCATTCAGTTCTTTATATATGTCGATGAATGCGGATGCCTGGATGAGGATATTACTGCACGGCGTTCACCATTAGTGTGACCTATGCTGTAGACGAGATGTGGCTATGACCTATGTTGTAGACGAGATGTGGCTATGACCTATGCTGTAGACGAGATGTGGCTATGACCTATGTTGTAGACGAGATGTGGCTATCAACTATGTTGTAGACGACATGCGGCCATGACCTATGTTGTAGACGAGATGTGGCTATGACCTATGCTGTAGACCAGATGTGGCTATGACCTATGTTGTAGACGAGATGCGACCATGACCTATGCTGCAGACGAGATGTGGCTATGACCTATGTTGTAGACGAGATGTGGCTATGACCTATGCTGCAGACGAGATGTGGCTATACATGATTGATCAAAATGTTTCTACCAAGGCTGATTTTTAAATATCGTGTCATGAAGTGATATTTCGTCAGAGGCAAGTGTTTGACATGTCGTTATCATGTAAACGTTCAGGTTGCACAGGTGTCAGACGTGATGATCGGCTTGGAGAATATAAATGAGTATGTTTGCTAACAGTCGAAATGACGTCAAGCTCCGGGATGTTTGCAGCGGGCTTCATCGGGTAAGTCCCAGTGGATGAGTGACATGGTGTGGAGAGACTGTCCGCAGCAGTCCTGATCGTGGCCCTACAGGACGTCGGAGCTATATATGTATATTACCGTCCGACCGACAGGGGCTATCCCGATCGATGTTTTTTTTTAACCTAAAGTCATGTTAAACTCTATTGCCTATCACGCTACCGCGCATACTCTCTAAGGCACATGATGCGTTACAGTTCCCTGTCTGACCAGATGTTCCCTTCTGGTAACCACCGGTCCACGCAGGGGGAACCTCGTTCCCGTCTGATTCAAAGAGCATAGGTGTATTTGTATGCGTCGGCCTGGATGTATGTAAATGAAGCCACGGTAGGTGGTCGTAACATAGCGTTAAGTCGACGCAAAAGGCGCTCTGCAAACCAAGCACATAACACGAGCCCCCATAAAGCCAACCTAACCCTACGAATAACCATACCCAAATAATAGAGGCTTGCTGAGTTTTATAAAGGAGACAGCGTCTGCGAGGGATACCATATATACAGGTGTGTAACACGCCATGCTGTCGTGTGCGTTTGAATCCAACAATAAACAGGTTAAATCCAACAATAAACAGGTACGGAAGAAATGGCGTCACATCTGCATTCCGGTTGCTGTAACCTTATCATGCTTCTTCCTCACAGACAGGAAGTGCCGTAAACTGGCACCCAGCAGCGTCCATATTTCACCAGTGGTGGCGCCACTGAATTGCTCATACTTACGAGCAAATGTAGTACGTGCAACGACAAGCCAATCTTGTGTGGAGATCCAGGAACGGGATTGGGGGGGAGGGGTGGGGGGTGGTGAGGTGAGGTGTTACAGGATCCTGGCTGGGAGCGTGGGTGGGGCGGAGGGAATACAGGATCCTCACGACACCTCAACGAGACGTGATTGCAGGTTGTAGAGCATTACCAGGTAATGAAGCGAAGTGAACGTGAATTGCTCGACGGACGGGATTAGATTTTGTCCTCAACACGAGTTCATTCTGGCTTCAAACGGCAACTTCCACACCTGTCTAGGGCGTTCATTACCGTCCTCTGCTTCAGGACATAAAAGAACTTGTAATGTCAATTCATGCATGTTCTTTTCATTTCAAATATCCCCCAGCTCCATCCTTACCCCACGTTTCGATCAACCCCCCCCCCCCACCCCCTTCCATCCTTCCCCCACTCTCATCATCAACCAACATCCGTCACAATTTGGAAATTAAGGTTGACAATGAAATGAGCTGATGTTGGCTGGATGTCGCGGGGAGGAAGTGAAAGACGTATTATACAGGTAATGACACGGTGGTGATCATTGGGGCGCTTCCGACGTATTGTTCATGAGGAAAATTGTTGATTCCGAATTCAGGCCAACATTGCGCAGGATATAATAGTAGACGATCTACATCACGTCAGACACGTGACGTAGACAATACAACACGAACTTCCATTATTTGTCTCCAGGGAGTATCATCTGCGCAGGCGTTTAATTATGGTTGGACCGGAAGACATTAAATTAAAAGAGGATTTCGGGTTTTCGTCTTCAGTATAACAAATGGTGTCTTTTCTCGGTATTGGTAAGTAGTTTGCCATATTCATTCATCATGGACGTGGGTTGAATGTGGCCCCGGGGAGAGTTAGAGAGGCTGTGTGGGCGCCCAGACAGGTGACTTGGAGCTTCGGCAAAGGTGGCGCTTGTTAGACGCGAGGTGAGCCGTGTTAGCGGGGCCTGTAAAGCCGACCGCGGTATCACCAGACGACGGAACCAAATGCGACAATGTGAATTAAACACTGGTCACGTACGAATTAACAAAATTAGCATCACGGACGAACAACAACAACAACAACATCAGACGGCCACGGGCGAATTAACAACATCAGATGGTGAGAAAAAAATAACAGCATCAGATGGTCACGAACGAATCAACACCATCGGACCGTCAATTAACAACACTAGATCGTCACGTACGAATGAACAAAATTAGCTGGTCACGGACGAACTGACAACATTAGATGGTCACGGAAGAATGACCAACATCAGACGGCCACGGGCGAATTAACAACATCAGATCGTCAATGACTGATTAATACCATCAGACCGTCAATGACTGATTAATACCATCAGACCGTCAATGACTATCATTAATACCATCAGACCGTCAATGACTAATTAATACCATCAGACCGTCAATGTTAATATCCGTCAATGACTACCATCACCATCAGACCGTCAATGACCGTCAATGACTGATTAATACCATCAGACCGTCAATGACTAATTAATACCATCAGATCAATAATACCATCAGACCGTCAATGACTGATTAATACCATCAGACCGTCAATGACTGATTAATACCATCAGACCGTCAATGACGATTAATACCATCAGACCGTCAATGACGTATTAACACCATCAGACCGTCAATGACGTCAATGACTGACGATCACGGACCAATACAAACCCATTAACAACCCCAGACGTCAATGACCAATGACGATCACGGACCAATTAATACCCCAGACGATCAGACCAATTAACAACCCCAGACGATCACGGACCAATTAACAACCCCAGACGATCACGGACCAATTAACAACCCCAGACGATCACGGACCAATTAACAACCCCAGACGATCACGGACCAATTAACAACCCCAGACGATCACGGACCAATTAACAACCCCAGACGATCACGGACCAATTAACAACCCCAGACGATCCAATTAACAACCCCAGACGATCACGGACCAATTAACAACCCCAGACGATCACGGACCAATTAACAACCCCAGACGATCACGGACCAATAACAACCCCAGACGATCACGAGCTAATGGAACGAAATTATTAGGTTTAACGTCACTTTCAGCAGATCAGCCGAGACGTGATATCCCGGCGGATCACACAAGGAAAGTAAACGTACCAGAGAGACATGTTTAAAATAATCTAGCTTAGGTCGGGATGGAAATGCTATTCATGATGGTTATATTTGATGGAGATTACGTGGTGTACATATTCAATGTGCATTAATGGTTATTTATCATCGCTTGTTATTGTGTGAAGGGTTGGTGGTTTGGTAATTCAAATAAATAAACACATAGAGTGTTAGGATGACCGGTCAGTCATAACGAATATATGTGTGACTTATAGCACATTTGAATGACCAATAAGGCATTATGTGGCGACTGGTTGTTTGCGCTCGGCTGGCACGCTACCCGTGTGACTCCAGCAGGTGACTCCAGGTGGCGGGGCTAGCGTTGTTGTTTACCTCAACAATGGAACATGGAAAGGTAACTTGGCCCTATGTCCACCCCCACCCCCTCCATTGTGAGAGCACCGACGCCCTCTCTTAAGATAAATGTTCCCCGCCAATTTCAGTTAATATCACTTCATGTAGCCGTAAATCTCAACCGTGCCTGAAATCTACGAGTGCAACAAAGCAGCTCAAATTTGTCTAAATGGAATGGATATAGAAACGCGGTGGTTAAACGCCAGGAGGCGCCACCGTGTCGTTTTTCACAGGCAGGATTAATGCGGAGGTGCCAGTGAACTAATGGAATGGGGACCTGCATGTCTCCAGTCGATGGTGGGTTCTTCTCTCATGCCTCCATGCCCCAGTCGCACCCATTCAAGCATCTCAAAGACTCGTTATTACTGCGAGGATCCAATCGAAAGGTGAAGGTCAGAAAGATTGAGACAGGCACAAAAAGACTCGCCCCTCCCCCGCTAATCGGATTGTTTTAATTGTTTGGTGTTTGGTGGAGAGCGGTGTCGGTGGGGGTGGTGACGGGGCGCGTCGCGTGGAGAGTGAAGGACGAGGCGAGGGCGTGGATTCAGTCATGGTCCATGCTGTACACCGGTGATCTGCAGGCTGGCATACCGGGTTTAAATAACCCTCTTCTGCCTACAATCCAAATAATTTGGTCGCTGACAAAACATGCGCGTGTCTCTCATGTGCGCTGGGACCCCCAGCTAAGATTCCGAGCGTGTGAAGAATAATGGTTAAAAAACACAGTTACAATTTGAAGGCCCATAGACATTATATAGCGAGATGCTATAGCGTTTGTAGACAAACAGGTGACGAGTGAGCTCATGATCTGGGGGAAAACACCGGTCGACATTGACAGTGGGTATCGTTTAAAAACCAGCACGTCTGGTCGGATGATATATAAAGAGGCCGAGACAGAGTGATTGATGGTGAGCGGGTAGGTTCTCAAGTCAGATTGCGAGTCAGGTTTGATGTATGGAGAATGGACATGATCGTAAACCAACAATTACACCGGCTTCATAACAGTATTAACGTCAATTCATCAATTTGGCGCGGTGTTATTTGACGTAATGCGCGAATAGAGACTGCAAATGATGGTAGATACCTGAGCGGCCGTCATGTAGGCGGGGTCAGTCCGGCAGGGCGGAGGCGGGGGCGGGCAGGGGGAGGAGCCAACGGTCGGGGCGGGGATCCGGGGGGTTCCGGTCTGGTCCTATTACAAAACAAAGAACACGTCCGTTAAAGCAAGCAATCTAATACGTTTACCCATGCAATGAATGGGAGGTGAAATTGATCAATGTACATCTCAACAGGAAGGTGAGGTTGTTCGGTGATTATACAATAAGGTACCACCCCGCATCCCAACCCCCCAAATGCATTGAACAACACCAAAACGATTAGCACTTGTCATGGTTATTAACTCAGACTTTGTAATCGACAAATGCATGGCTCAGGCATTGACAAATTCGTTAATTAGCCGAGTTGATGCAAATTAGGGAGATCGCGACTTTTGATGGAGTTTCGTAAGCTGGTACCTCGTTGGAATTCGAGCACGTGGGGCTTAGTGGCGTATTCAAGCGTTAGTCTGCGTTGTTTACATGATGTCTCTCTGGGTTCAAGGACATGTCAACAACATCTCAATGTCACCCTAAAGATAAATTATACAGCGCTGGCAATGTTTGAATGGTGTGCTATTTAAAGATGAGATACATTAGAGCTACATTTGGCATAACACAGAAGTCTTTCGATCGTCAGGCCCTGTTACCAGGCCACAATGAATAATACACTAGCCATGTTCAATGGTAAACCGTCATGTGTGCTGTTGTTGTTAATCTATCAATATTCACCTATCAACATAGCATGAGTATTCATTCCTGTGACCATGTTATGCATAACATGAGAGAAATAGCAGTGGGTTTGTTCGCTCCAATTAGACCGCTATGACAGTAACTCCGTTATGATAATAACGGATCTCGCCAGATCTCCTTGTGCACGCACCTCTCCAATCTATCAGCCAGACTGTGATTGTCTTCTGGACGAGGAAACGTCTGTTACGACTCTAAGAGCTATAATATTCGCCATGCAGGCAGGCGGGGGACTTAGTGAGGAGCACCGATTACCAGACGCCGCCTCTCGAGATGGCAGCTTTCCAGTCGATGAACGCGTATGTAATCAGGAGACGCCAACAGACCAACTGACTACACCGGAAATCACACTTCGATGTTCAAGCAAAGATCTTGTTATAATAAGATACCCGACTCGGACGTTTCCGTTGTGAAGCTCGCGACTTGCGCGCCACCTGGTTTCGTGGAAGCTAAAATGTAAACAAAAGCGCGTGGGTCAATGGTAAAAAAACGATCGGCGATGGTATGTACTAAAAAATACCGCTGTTTTATTAAAATTTAACGACTTTTTGATCGAGCCAATACATAAAAACAAAGCCAATTACTATTGACACCTTTTTATCAATTTGTGTGACGATTTATTAACTGCAATATTTTTGTAAGAACATTTGAACGAAATCGCATATATCAGTATCTATCCCAGGCCTAGCCCAGATCGGACGGTAAAATACATACTTACCCCTTTTTAAGACACAGTCGGACGTCTAGTTAACCCTCATTTGATGTTAAAAGAATAATCTGAATCATATTAGTTTTGTCATTAGTGTGGACATATTTGCGGTGGAATATAAGAAGTTGATTTAAATATATGCTCATGATTTCCCGATTGAATGATATTTGATTTGTCACCCGAACCTCCACCGAATCAACAAGCTGCATTGTCGGTTGATGGGGTTCCCTATGTAGACGTATCATTTTATGAAGTAGTACTGTAACATGTATTCTTGCTTATTTTGAATAACAATATAATAATGAATTATTTCAGGACATATATACACTAAAAACATGGATGCAGCATGAATTTAATCATCATTAACTCTCTCTCTCTGTATTTTTTTCTCTCTCTGTATTTCTCTCTCTCTCTGTCTCACTGTATTTCTCTCTATAAATATATATATATATATATATATATATATATATATATATATATATATATATATATATATATATATATATATATATATATATATATAAAGGTCATTATAACTAAAACTCTCCGTCTCAATAGCTCACTCTGAACCACAAATGAAAGAAGATCATCAGCATATATTAGAAGATTGACAACAAGCACACTAAAACTACACTGAACACAACAATTATTTAAAACCATCCATATAAACACTGAACAGATAGGTTGACAATATGCCTCCCTGTCCTATGCCATTAAATACACCAAATGAGACACACATAGTTCTGCCCCATCTTACACACACATCTGATTGGAGTACCATGCAACCAACCATTCTAACAGTATATCCAGGGACACCTTTGTTCGACAAGCTCCCCACACCACTACAATCTAAGGTGCAGTATAGTCCTATAAACTGGTGTGGATTTAGGATAGAATAGTCCTTGTACATCTGTCATAGAGGGTTTTCAAGGAACTAAGTAAACAAATATAAATATTTTATTTTTCGGAAATCTACACATACACAGCACTTAAAACAAATAAGAACACACATTTAAATGTGTGGGAAATTGTTAATGTCTTACGATTTGTTCTCTCCTTATGGTCCCTTAACTTATAGTTAGCCTCTCTCAGGGAATGATGCAACCTGATGTTCACCATAATACATATTACAAAAACATGACACCTGCATGATTCACATTGGAGTTTCTCTAATGAGACCTCACTAGCTAGAATGCTCTGGCTTTCACTTTCTTACTGTATAATTCTGTGTCAATGAATTTGCGGCAATGTTCCTTAAGCCTGCATAATGCATCTACTAGTGATTTGCTTGGGACAACGAGCCCTTCCTTTGCACTTCGGTAATTTTTCTGGTCATGTATATCATTGACTACAGAAATTTTGTTACTGCATATTGCACACAACTTAATTTCCGGGCGCTATAGCCAGAGACATATGGTAAAACATTCACTTCCTGGGTGGAAAGGTAATTGTCAATTCAAACCGTATATTGCCGCACAGAAATGTCCATTTGTGTTTGACTATAGTCAGACATACTCGCATCTCATAACGAAGTTGGTTGGCTGCTGCGCGTCAAGTAGCTTCCACAAAATTAGGGGGCGCTGCCTACGCGGTGTCACGGAATTTGTCGGGCGAGCTGCCGAGTCAGGTATCTTATTATAACAAGATCTTTTGAGATCCGATCGTTTCTTAGAGATCCGCGCGTCTCTTAGAGATCCGAGCGTCCATGAAGTGCACGGTGCTGCTTCGGAACATGACGATGGTAGACCTACACGGACAGAGCAATGAGCGGTCACAATGCTGCAGAATACACCCCAGGATCTTCATCAGCAACTAATGGGTGCGCGCAAACTCGAGCTGATTATGAGCGTCGCTATGGACGCTCACCATGTGAAGTTTGTGGAGCCATTTTTTAGTAGATGTGGAGCTAAAAATCAAGCTCCCAAAATGCAAGATGCTAGGAGTATAAATATACAACAGCAAAGCTGTCCCTAGGGTGGCATGCTCGGCATTACATCAGCCGCCGGGGACGGCCCGTCACTAGGACGCGCGTCAAGCCGGGACGCGCGTCCTAGTGGATGCATACCGGCGAACATCGCTGATCACTAGCAAGGAGAGAATTTTGCTGAGTGGCTTGGGGCTGACTAGTGATAAACGAGGGAGGGTGTCAATGTGCCTTTTATCTCCAGGTGGGATACCCCAATATTATGCTAATATCCAACCAGCCCTTATCACATAGGACGCGCTCAGCAGCAAAAAGTCGCCGTGCTACCCAGCAGAGCGGTGCTGCCCCGCAGCGATGAGAGCGTTGGGGCTGACAGCGAGTTCGTACCCCTGAGTACCATTGGAAGGCTGGCCGCAGTGCGATATGGCGAAAATTGTATTAATGCAACGTAATAGGCAGACGCTAACAGGGGATGAAGCCCAAGTAGCGCCGTTCTCGGACAGCGGCCATGTATGTTAGTCCTGTGGGAAATCTAAGAGAGCTGGAAAACACTAAACCAGCAAAGTCCGCAACTCCCAAGGCACACCGAACGACAATGGGAAACAAATGCCTCGGCAACGCGGCCATAAAAGCACCCTGCTTTCTCTCATGCACTGTGATATATGCGACCTTATTCCGGGAAGAGAGCTATGGAAACGATGACGTGATGTAATGAAATCATTGGTGTTTTAGATAAGGGCTCGAGAAACTGGTTCAAATAAGATCAAAGCAGGCTTCAAAGTCATTCAAAGGTCATATATTAACTTGGATCAATTGTTTCAGACTGTCAGAGCCAAACACAGTACGCTTAAATGCCCGATTTAACAAGGACATAATATGCTAGATGTCAGTTATATAAGCTCGTGGTGAATGGAGCCACACAGTCGGGTGGAGATTGTCTAGACATATTAACCCTATAAAACGCAAATGTAGCCAAATAATCAACTCCGACAGATAACAATCTTGAAAAATAATGCCCTGTTCACTAAAATGGAGTTATTTGCAAGCCCCTATATGCATCACGTGTGCAATCAACCGATCTGCTTCAACTGAACAAGCGCAAATTCGTGACTGATTCCCGTAGATAATTGGCATCTGTTCAAACCACAAATATGAAGACCGGAAACTGATGGGTGGGGGAAAGGGGGGGGGGGGGGGGGGTTAAATTACGACGCCCCATAACTACACTTTCTGATGGTTCAGCATCAAAAGCGTCCTACATCACTCGGATATCATTAAAAACCGAGAAGCGAGCGCCTACGATTCCGACTATGAACTAGCCCGCGTTGTTTCGCGTCTAGGTAAAAACGGAAAAAGTCGAGGATGTCAGGTCGAGGTGTCACTCTGCTGGGTTGATGGATGCACCGCTTTGGATTCGCTTTCTTGCTTCACCAACTACAGATGAAGAAAACCTTTTGTCTGTCCACCAACCTCATCACCGTCCCCATTCATGCATCAGCTATTGGAGACTTCGAACGAGCGCGTTATGCATACCAGCCCAGGATTAATCTTCCCCAGGTGAACTGAGGTTATCGGGAACACATCTCCTGCGCTAATGTCCATGATTAGATGTCACTGGATGCTGTCGGCTGTCAATGCGTTGTCGAGTCCCGTCACTCCACGCTTAATGCCTGTCATATTGCATTGTCTCTACCCACACCTTGGCTTCTTTCTTTTAGCTGTGTGTTCCCTCATGCTACTCGCTGTTGCCCACGAATCCTCCTCCATACCATTCATTGCATGAAGTGCCATTGTGCCCTCTGACAATGCCAATTCGACCACTCCTCTTTGACAAATGGCGTCTCGTCAAATAAGGGTTTGCACGCTGGCGGGCGATAATAGGGTGTTTGTGAGGCGCGGGAGATTGGGGATTATGGCGGGTACACTCCGCTGCCCCGCTCACTCAGCGGCAACCCAGACACTGCTGACAATTGCCTGTGGCCCAGATTATACGAGCTATATATGTTTGCCGCTCAAATTAAACTGCTGATTTATTCCCTTTTGTTATGTGAAAGCCCAGGAAAATGCCGATTGTAAATTATTGTCCACGGCTTAGCTTTTAAGGCAAGTATTGAAATTTGTCCCGTTCTATTACAACGCTAACATGGTTGACGTCCTCAAGTCTCTATGGCAAAGACATATCAGGAATTGGAATTGCGTTACTTGCTCGTGATGATTGCAATCGTAAGGTTGTCATGGTGGGCAGCGTCCAAGATAAAGACGGGGAAGGGTTGAATGTGGGGGGGGGGGCTGTGGGAGAATCAGGTGACTTTTGACGTGGCCTCGGACTGTTATCCGAATGATATACTTCCAACTGTTAGCCGTATGATATACTTCCAACAGTAACGTATGACCATGTGAGTGAACACGTGTAATATCATTGTCGCGTTTAGTGCAGTGCATCGTAATATCGTCATTGCGAGTACAATGGTATTATTAATTTTTTCAGCGTGCAACGTCATGTCAGATAATTTGGGTACGTTATGATAAAACAGGAGTTCCATGGGGCAAATATTCATAACGTGTAGCACATTATGATCACATTAAGGACCCGTGATTTCTCTCCGCATTATGACCAGCCTTTGTAAAGAGTGCAACAAACGCAGCCTGTTTTTTGGTATATACAACAATTTGTGCCTGAAGGGCGCTGAGAAAGTATCATCCTACAACTTTATTCATTCGCATTTAATCAATATAGCGCGAGAGTTCCTTAATACGTGCATTACCAATGCATTATCTTATCACAGCCCTTGAAAAAGGCGCCAAAACCACACAATGTTCAGTCATGATGTTCACTGCCGTCATAACGTGCGGCATTTTCCAGACCAAATTATCACTCGGTCTGCGGCCAATAACCGGTCAGCTTGGTTTGATGTCCGTTTGAATACGACCTGTTAAGCACGCTTGTCTGTCTCACTCCGGGGCCCCTTGGTTTACCATATCCGACGAATGCACGAGGCAGGGTTAAGGAAACAGGAAGGAAATGTCGTGGAATAGGACCAGGGGGAGAGCGTAGGTGATGAGGTTATTAAATGAAAAGCCTCATTGGTCACCAGGAAGGGAGGGGGTGGGGGGGGGGGGGGGGGGGGGGTTGAAGTGCGATTTGAGTGAGTGAGTGAGTGAATGAGTAGATTGAGTGAATGAGTGAGTGAGTCAGAGAGCCAGTGAATAAGTGAGATGGTGAGTAGGTGAGTGAGTGGGTGAGTGAGCGATTAAGTAAGTGGGCGAGTTAGTGAGTGGAGGAGAGTTATTAAGGAAAACACCCGCCAGCTTTATATCTAGAGGTCATGAAACAAGCCTTGCCACTTCCTGTCCTCATTACAGCCACTCCCCCAACCATTAGCCCCAACCATTAGTTAAAGTGCGATTTGAGTGAGTGAGTGAGTGAGTGAATGAGTAGATTGAGTGAATGAGTGAGTGAGTCAGAGAGCCAGTGAATAAGTGAGTTGGTGAGTAGGTGAGTGAGTGGGTGAGTGAGCGATTAAGTAAGTGGGTGAGTTAGTGAGTGGAGGAGAATTATTAACGAAAACACCCGCCAGCTTTATATCTAGAGGTCATGAAACAAGCCTTGCCACTTCCTGTCCTCATTACAGCCACTCCCCCAACCTTTAGCCCCTCCCCCAACCATTAGCCACTCCCCCAACCATCACCCCACCCCAACCATCACCCCACCCCAACCATCAGCCCTCCCCCAACCATCAGCCCCTCCCACGCGCCCACACCTCCCCCATACCTAGTTATACTTCTAACCAGGCCACTAGCAGTCACGTCACGCCCGCTCGTCAATTGGTGCAATAAAGACGCGACATGGGTAAGGAGGCAGAGCGTTGCCTCACGTAGGTCTGCCGTCTAGCAGGTGAAACACAAGCCGGCCACGCTGCCCAAGCTGATGACCTCTTAACGCCGGCTGATTAAGATAACGTTATGTGACACCAGGGACATTAACGGACGCTTAACGCCGACGTAAAGAACAAACAAAAAATAAGCCCCGCGTCCTGAATAAAACGTTAAGAGCACGGCCAACCTAACACTGGCTAGCTTCCGAATGAATCGGTGCAAACTTCCTAAAAGGGCAACATTTCACAAATCGTCCAAATACACCGCCTTATAAGCTCATATATTACAGCGTGCACATCGCTATCGGAAGGTAGCCATTTGTTGAACTCGACGTCGTCGGTTCATGCAATGCCATGCTGCAACAAACGTGACGTCATAGGGATGATTTCACCGCACATGGCGCGGCAATCAGAACGGGGAACCTTACATCACCGGGTTGGCTGATGGATAGAACGCGCCCCAATCAGCCTCTGGACCTTATTGAAGTTCTTATTGCTGAGTTAGGTAGATGGCACGTTCAAACTTAGTCGTACAAAAGCTTCGCTATACTGATATAGTGATAGCGACTTTTCTGCTGCCGGCGATGAACAGTAGCGCTCCGTATGAAGCTGACACGTCCTACGTCACGTCTCAATGGCGCTAAGCAAATAAGGATGCATCTTAACTACAGCAAGGGAAGCTGAGGAGTTAGGTCAGGAATGTGTGTGTATGTTGTTCCCGGTGACACATGTACAGCTCAATAAACATAACCTTGTCAGCCTCTCTATTCACCCTACACTCTGCTTGTCCCATAATGCTGGTCTGCCCAGATCTCCCCGATAATGAACGCATCGGGTAGACACGTCTCTCGCCAATCACTGGCGGTATCATAGGGTCAAGGTCAGCTCGATAGCGCCCTGTGTCTTGGGAATCCCATGTTGTAGGATCCAGTCTAAACAGTACTACAGTTGTGTTTGATGGCGGCGTGGTAACGTACAGACGTAATGTTGTTATGGAAATAAGCGACTTGGTTATTTATTTGGGCGACATTGTTAAGTACATTCGATGTGGTTATGTACATTCGCGACGCTTTTTGGAACATATGTAGCGTGGTTATATACATGCGCGCGTGGTTATGTACATCCGTGACGTTGTTTGGAATATTTGCAGCGTGGTTATATATATATATGCGTGAAACCACAACTGTATTCACTAATGGAAAGTTATGCGAAGACCATATTTGTAAGATATGTTATGGAGCCCTTCACACACCCCCGGGGGGGGGGTCACTTGGCCTTATTCTGGATAGGGGTGTGCCGCGGGACCTCGAAAACCCGTACCCGTCGTACAAGGTCAAAATGGCCAAAAGCATACCCCGTCGTACAAGGTATTATGCGAATGTATAACCCCTCGTACAGATTGAAGCTCAAAAACATACCCCGTCGTACAAGTATGAGGCCAAAAAACCCGTCGTACAAGTCAAGAGGCCGAAAAAACATACCCCGTCGCGCGGCACATATGTACTACCTCTATACCATTAAGTGCCCCCCCCCCCCCCCGGCACACACCCTCACCTATAAGGATAGCCAAAGTGATACGTAGCTACACAACCTGGCCTCAATCTCGCCAAATCAAGTCTAAAGGTGAAGCAAAATATCAAACATCTTTAAACAATGAATATCGCAAGAGAATGGTGATATAGATGAGGGCAATATAAGCGCTCTTCCAACGAGGAGACGAAGTATGATGTCCCCTTTGTATCCCCATCAATGCAGAACACTCGTTACTCTAGGCCACCATACAACCACGTGATCTCCCAGCGGGGGATTATAGATCAACGTCAAATCTCGAATATAGAAGCTCTACCAAAGTCCACTGCATCAGCTGAATAAATCAGCTCGGTAATTTGATAATTTTATTATACCCACCGACAATTAATGCGACTGGGGTAGGCAATCAGATCTGACGAATATCAGTCTTGAACTGAACAGGGAAGCAAAATTCATCATTCGCTAGATATTAACTGCATATGAAAAACTTATGCAGTAAATATAAAGAATAATTCGTCAAACATTGGAAGTCATCTGGTGTGGGATGTCCCTATCACAACACCCTCTGACATTGCGTTCTTTTTTCTTCAGTAATTACAAATTTCTGTACAATTCATTACTTCCAATGAATTGCGCATGGATTGCATGTGTTCAGTTACCCATTCACCGTTAGTATCATGCGATCGCATGAAAGGATGAACGATGAAAGTTGAACAGTTGCTAGCTGTCTGTCACGATGCGAGTTAGTTCCGCATAAAAGGTTCTCTTCTTCCCGACTTTTCGGGGCGTTTGCCCGACGTTTGTGGCCGACTTTTCTCTACCATTCTCGTGTCTCTGTCTGCCTTACCGATCCAGTTTCGACTCTGGTGTGCACATATCATGCTCTAGAACGGGGCGAAAATAAGTAACTGCTACAACGTGAAGACAGCGCCACATATATCAGACTTTACGGAAGCATCCTTATCACACAGAAAATAGCAATTATTTTGGCGGAAATTCAACGACGAAACACGTGTCTTTAATCAGACTTATTATGCATCGTCTTTAACAATGACCTCTGTGAGTTGCTGGAGGTCCGCTGGTCACGGAGAGCTGTATGGGGCTATCGCAATTGTGAAGAGGAGTATTGACCTTATTTGTGTGTCACAAAATGCTGTCCTGACCACGATAAGGCAGTTATCAATGGGTCACGGCGCACGGCAATTCAACTTATATAAAGACGCTTCGAGTACGAGCGGCGGGTGCTATCTGCCAGTAAATGCACGGAGTTTTGATTGGAGCCATAACTTGGCGAGTTAACAGACCAGCTTTATCGCTCTATGCTTTCACAGATTGCATTCCTCCTCTCTTGGTATTTGTCATGGAGGAACGAATCTTATAACCGTCAATTTCGTTTTTCTCAGGGCTCTTTATCCTTTTAATAGACAGTGTGGACGCGAGTGAAAGCATTTGAAACCATCCACATCTCCGGACAGCGTTATGGGACAGCGTTTTGAAACCATTCACATCTCCGGACAGCGTTATGGGACAGCGTTATGGGACAGCGTTATGGGACAGCGTTATGGGACAGCGTTGAGGATATAGATCTTCATGAAACTAACGGGATACACCAAACTTGTAATAAACTGTGATCTAAGGTACTTGTAGGATTCCACATCTACTTACCTCATCACCTTCACCAATCAGCATTAAACTCTCGCTGGAAGCGCTTTTGTGAATCCAAAGATAATGATGCTTTGAATCCACTGAGCTGTGTATTCATCTCATCGAATGACAAGTCACACTCAGGCATAAAAAAATGAACTAGCATCACAAAGCGCCCATGCAGGCATTAATGTGTAAATGCAACCGATCACTTTACAGAGATATTCTCCTGTATATAGAAGCAAATTAATGTGGTACGACCGACTCAAGCATTATTGAATAACCACAGCAACCAACGAGAACGAATCTTACGATACGAGTGAAACTAGTAAGTTGTGGAAGGGACAGTCCAGTGATGGCACGGTTTTGAAGCAACATATTTTTGTTACAAAAGTACATCTGTTATTGAAGCATTCGCTACCCATCGGAGACAAAGGAGGATGGCCAATGGTCACTCACAATTTATCATACTGAAGGTCAGTCCAAGTATACTGAAGGTCAGTCCAAGTATACTGAAGGTCAGTCCAAATGGGATGCATTATGCTAAGACGTGTTGGCTTCATCCCGTGCTACTGGCTAATACGCTGTGGCTACTTGACAAAACAGCGGACCATTTGAACAAAGGGCGCATTGAGGGAAGGCAGTGACAGTGACGGGTTTGGTCAGATACCTTGCCATGAACAGTAACGCCTCGTATGTAATTATGTAGGCTCTATATATAACACGCCTCACAGGGCATTTAAATTACAAAGCAACTCAGATAGGATAATGTATGGTGTTTTCCCACGGGAATGAATTCTTGTCTCACACCGACCCATTTACAGCTCACTAAACATGACCTTGTCAGACGGAAGCAGACTGTGCATCTTTCACTTGGCTCATAACGCTAGTCAGGCCATATCTTACAGATTATAACGTCATAACGTAGACACGTCCTTCGCGGATCCCCACTGTATTATAGGACACTTCGATCACTACCAGGACCATACAGGCTCCGATGTTATCACCAAATGCTCACTTTATACATGATTTTTCTCATTGTCTCTTCACCATTTGTGTTTCCCGCGTGAAAACGTTCGCTCCACGAAGCCCGTGGCGCCGTCTAACGAACGGAGCATTTGCTGAGATCAGAACCTGGGTTCAGTGAAGACGATTCAGTCTAGTGAGGAAAAGGAATGAAAAGCCACAGGTGAATTATGGAAATGAGGAGCGGAGGTCACGATGAATGAATAAGGGGGGGGGGGGGGGGCAGCGCAGCAAGGTGTGTTCGGTGGAAGAAGAAATGAGAAGTAATTGAATTAAGTGTCCGACAAGTAAGGTGATCCTTCATATAAACGGCGTTGTCCAATGCTCGTTTTCCGATGATGTAGGAAAAGCAAATCACACATAATGGGAGCTTTCAGGGATGACGTCAGAGGCATTACGGTGCCAACATTTGGACGAATATGTGCTTTCCAAAGCGTATGGCCCATCGGTTGAAATCTTTGGCAAAGCATTAACCTAAATGTTGCGTTTCATTATGCGGTACTGCTAGTTATAAAACCTACAACGTCCCCTAAGGAGGACTTATCCGGTAAAAAGACACTGTTCGTACAAACAATGAGTGGGCCCTGCTAGCAGCACTCCAACAATAACATGGAGTTAATACTTGGAGATTTCTTTCTTGATCTTCACAGATTGTTTTCCTTGTCTCTCATTGCAAGGCATAGTAAATCATATGTTATAACTAGAAACTTATTTCAAGGCACAGTAAATCACATCTAACAACTAGAAACTTAGTATTGTTCTCATGATTCTTCTTGCTCATACGCGCTCTATGTACGTTGATGGAAACATCCTGCTTTTCAAACGTCACAAACGACCAATCAGACAAAAAACAGGATTGACCAATATGACAACAGACAGCGTCATAGATTGACCAATCAGACAGCAGACTGCGTCATGGATTGACCAATCAGACAAGACAGCGTCATGGATTGACCAATTAGACAACAGACAGTGTCATGGATTGACCAATCACACAACAGAAAGCGTCATGGATTGACCAATCAGACAACAGACAGCGGCATGGATTGACCAATCAGGCTACAGACAGCGTCATGGATTGACCAATCAGACAACAGACAGCGTCCTAGGTTGACATGGATTGACCCCAATCACAAACTACAGACAGCGTCATGGATTGACCAATCAGAGAAACAGACAGAACGTCATGGATTGACCAATCACACAACAGAAAGCGCCACGAATTGGATAACACGCAGAAAGATGGAATAACATCAAATAGCACCCGTACAAGTATACATGCTTTATTCGATGGCTCATTGGCCAATCAGACAACAGACAGCGTTACCATGATGCGACTTCTTCAAGAACAGTTTATTCAGCCTAGAAACTCCTTGAGCGTGGATAACGAGACCCTCACCCTTTGAGCCCCACTGACTCTATGTGCGATTCAGGCATGGAAGTGTTTGATTCAAACCACTACTGAGTGGAGGTGACAGCTCAGTGACGTCACTCTGTGGTGAAGCGGCGTATTCATCACGGTTTTCACCCCTCATCTGTATCTTGTACTACGGTCCACTTGTCACCCACTCGTTTCTCTTCTTTTTCATCGGCTAGAACAGCGTTTGTAAGTTATGGTTGCGTTGGCTATTGTTACAGAACAATCCAGTGGATGATGATGAGGCGGCCGGTTATTGAGTGACATATAGACAGAGTGTGAAGCAATTACACCGAGGAGCTATGGTACAACCTTGTGATGGCGAAAAGACAATGGGCTGTCAAACTCACCGTGTTGTCCCAAGTGACCAATCCTGACCTTGCTGACTTCAATAAATCGAAATTGCCTTTTGAACAAGGATCAACATAGATAGCATTTTGAGCAATATCAGCCAACAGAAATCATAGACTGGGTCAGTCAAAATGAGGTCATCTCATCTTGAAGCAGCTTACATGGGATAGTGCAAGTGCTCTACCCATGCGATGAAATCGTGCCACAATGTGACACATTTACGTCTCCCTAAATATAATCCTGTCAGACGAAAGCAGTGTGGGTATATGTTACACCCCACTTGTCGCATAACGCCGATTTCACTAGATCGCACAGCTTATAAAGACACCTTACAGATACATCACCCGCGGATCGCTCGTTGACAATTGATTCGCTTAAGCGTCATATGCTTTCGAAAACACAAATTTATTGAAACATTCGAATTTTATCGGCATTAAAACCCAATAATCTTGGGGAAAGGTATTCACATGACAACAAAATAGCCGGTTTTCCATGGAACCACGTTCCAAAGCACACCCCCAAGACAGGGCATATACAGGCGCTGCGAGCAAGTAAAACGATTCAGTGCTGCCCTTAGCGAGTTGACAGACCGATCATCTCGTAAAGCATTCCCCGTGTTTTACGGTGTGTTATTGTACAACAAATCTTATATTCGTAAACTTTGTAATGCTCTGTGAACAATACAACACAATCCTGCTGCACTAGCCCACCTGGTAGCCAGTGTACACATCGTACTCAACAAGAGACGTACATTTGCAATTATTCATATCTGCAGACGGTGTCATGAATTAACATTACCACAGACAACGGGCAGCAGTACACCGGGACAAAAGCAATGTCACTAATGGCGCGTTGTAACTTTACAATGCAGCGGACCATTATGACAACTGGCCATGGCGGGAAGGGCTTTTGCAGTGACGGTTTTGTTCCGATACCTGCCATTAACAACCACCCATCGTATGCAATAATGTATGTTCTGTATCACGCCACAGATAGGGCAATGCAATCAAGGAGCATCTTAACTAGGGTTAAGGATGGTGGATTCTTGGGGTATGAATTCTTAACACACAACGACACACGTACAGCTCACTGAACATTACCATGTCAGACGGAAGACGCCCATTGCAATAGTCTCACAGCTAATGACGTCTAAAAGTTCACATATCCCTAACCATCTCACTGTGGCGTCACAAGAACTTCCGATAACACAGGTATGTTTACATATTCGAATCTATTGGCGCCCAACGTAATAACCACCCGATGTTCTCTTTACGCGTGATCTGCAATCTACATGTCACTAAGCAACGAACATAAGGCCATGTTGTTGGCATGAAGGATCGCTTTCCGCATCGGACACCTTATTCAATTACATATCATTACGGCCATCGAGCGCACCACGCTGTACTCTCCTCGTCCTCAGGAACTCATCATCACTCACACATCGTTTCCACGTCGTCTTTCATCACCGATCGTCACCCGTCTACAGTCCAGCATCTGTCCTATGAACCCCCAATCGACATCCTCTGATGTATAATTGTGGGAAGGGGGGCGGGGGTTATCACTTGTTTACTTGCCGTCCTGTGTCATTCACCTTCCATCGTGCATATTGTTAGCGAATTACGACATAACATACGTTAAGACATCAAAAGAAAGAGGAATGTTGATTTTTTGTTTATACTCTGTTCTTCATTTGAGTTTACAATCTTTGAACATCATAAACAAAAAGCCCCACATCCTCGTCATCATACCCCAATAAGTACCAACTCACATAGCTGCATCAAATGGAACAAAGTCTGTTAGATTTCGGCAGATCTAAAATGTTCCCTCTTGTAAGAATATGATTGTGCAATGACGAAACAAAACATTTAGTCCCATGAAGATCATCGTTAGTACAGGAAGGTGACATCTGTAATGCCATCAAGGTTGTCCGTCAATAACCGCTCGTCCATTTCCACCCAGCTCCCACTGCCACCTGCATTCTCAATAGCCATGGTCACCAGCGTAATGTATTACTACTAGACCATTCTTTATCGCCGCCCTCTTCCACTGGTGCAGATGTTTTCTACTGCATTAACGCACACAGCCTTGCTATTTACAGGAAATGTGACGCCCATCTTTTTCTCTGTATTACTATCGTTGCAACATATATTTTGTCATCCTCAATAGCTGCAATATTTGCTACTCAAACCTGTATCGTTGTGCACAAAACGTGTGTTGCATTAGCTTCTCGCAATCTCCTTCCTGGCTAACCAACAGTTACGACGCGACCAGAACGCCTCATGATTTTGAAATGAATAACTATTAACAAAACTATGCTGCAACAGACGGTGCCACTCTCCGTGGCATTAAGCAACTGACAGCAGTAATACTTAAGAGCAACAGCAAAACGTAACAAATCAATAGTGACAACTCGAGCAGCAGGAAGAGAGTTGAGCTTCGATGTTATATCAGAAACATCAGCATCCAATCTAGGATCGAGTGCATCACCTGTTGTGATGGGGCAGCAGATTATATGTTTGAGTTCTGCTCTCGTTAAGCAGAGCATGTCCGCACCCACCACTACGATATATAAACGAGAGGACGACGGACAGCGTGAAGTGGAGCTAGCTTTAGAACGCAGTATGGCACTGTTATCAAATGCCAGCAAGAAACCTGTAGCTGCCCGGGGAATACAGGTCTATGCACATTCCTCCGCTCCATACCGCCGTGAAATCCCACCAATAATAATCTCAATCACCTATCTGGTTCTCCTGGTTCTCCCACCATGACCTTACCATATCCCCGCCATGACCCCACCCTAACCCCTGCCGCTTTGATTGCCATGTTACGATCTTTACTGCACACCATGTGGCGTCAACGACAGCCTCGGAGTATTGTATGGCAATCATAACATACATGAGGCTGCAGCCAATATTGACCTCATTTTGTCATCCTGTGACCCCAAATGACCTCGAAAGTCGAAGCCAATGTGTCTATGACATTCAGCATAAACCGTTATAGACATTTCCTGAAGGTTCTATTTTGGTGTTCATCAAGAGCAGACAGATCAATTGACAGACCGACATTCAGAAATATGCGTTAGCGATTGAAAACCAGATTACGCTGAATATTGGATAATATGTTGTTAAAAGTTTCCCTCATCCGTGAATTGATTACTTCAAGATCAATTTGTCCGGAATATATATACCGTAAGAGCATGAGTACGCGTGACCGTTACCGTTTGAACATATCAATCAGTAAAAAGAGTGTATTACAACAAATAGTCTGATGGCAGCGTGAACAACGTGTGCGTGATGCAATTTGTTCTCTTCTGTTAGCTGAGGGTGGGCTTCTCGCTGTCATTCCTTAACAGCTGGTGTAATCGAGGTAGAAAAGAGTGGCGCTCACACAACCAAGGCGCTATATATGATGTCATACTCGTTACTGATTACCAGGGGATGGATTACACCCAGTGTTACAGGTGAGTGTGATTAATGATGTGTTTGTGTTTGCTTTATAGGTGAGTGTGATTAATGATGTGTTGGTGTTTGCTTTACAGGTAAGTGTGATTAATGATGTGTTGGTGTTTGCTTTACAGGTGAGTGTGATTAATGATGTGTTGGTGTTTGCTTTACAGGTGAGTGTGATTAATGATGTGTTGGTGTTTGCTTTACAGGTGAGCGTGATTAATGATGTGTTGATGAATGCTTTACAGGTGAGTGATAGGCAGACAAATCAGCAGTTACATCAGGAATAATAAAAGCCCCCTGGCAATGCGATGTAAGTAACAATATATAAGTACAGGCGCATCGAGAAGCTGGGGTTCGGAGACTAAACGGCAGTGATATGACCATCTTTCGGAATAGAATCAGTGACTATTTATGCAATCGAGTGGAAGAGAACGGCGGTTGTTGGTTGTTTCTCTGTGGGATAGTTTTGAGAATGATCATTGAATTTGACTTCCGTCCGCCACCTTTCAGGTAAAACCGACTACTGTCCATGGCTTGAGGCTGCACCTGCCTGGTTTGTATCAATCATACGCTCCATGCCATATAGGTATGAAGTAACCTTCTGCGTTGACAACTTTTAAATTCTAGCTCTGACTATGTTCAGTGTCGCCACCTGGTCTGAGAAACCACCATTACTCACTGTCCGCTATGGATCCATCAATCCACTACTTCCACTACCCCTCCTCCCCCCACTTACATCTCCTTTCATCTCCCAGCTTCCATCACTTCCTCGCCTTGTCCGCCTCGTTCCGCCCGCTTTTACAGCCACCATCTGACGTCACATCCGCGTCTTTACATCCAAACCCGACCGAACGGCAAACGAGCGTTGTCCCATTTCGCCGGATGTCTCGGTGTGTAGTCATCGTGTTTGTAGCGGACGTTAAACAGCCTCCACGGCACGCATCGTTTGCTGTCAAAGCTTATAAAGTGGTGAACATTGGCCCAGCCGACTGCGTTTACCAGATATTAAGAATATTGGCGAGTTATCGTACATCCGCTGTTTTTGTAAGGTTTGACAAACGAATCGCTTCCTGCAAGGCTATTTAGCTCTATCAAACCCTGTGCCATACCTGCGGAATACGCTCGGTGACAATATAACCTTGTTCAACCACGATGCTAATGATTCCAATTTATTACAATACCATTATAAGAGCACATTTCTCCACAGAAGAAAGCCTCGTTTATCCATAAACACGTACAAATGACGAGTATGATTAGGTTTTATCTTGTCAGCGGTAATCAACAATATTTGCCGTCTCCTCCCTCTTATCACTCTAATCTGTAGACAGGGTTTATGCTGATGAGGCAGCCTGGTCCAAGCTGTGTACTGCAAAAGGATGACAGCCCGAGGACTGCTCATACTCTTGTCTCAATATCGCACGTTAGAATGTCATCGACAACGGATAAACATGCCTCATTTGATATCGTAATCGTCTCAGGGTGATTTAGATTGCTATCGCCCGCCATGGATAGATATGTCTCAATGTATGTTGCTGCCAGCTTATCTTTATCATCAGAGCGCATCTGAAGTGATGTGGTCGTGTGAATGGATGACACTGCTTGGTCAGCCACCAATGACGGGCTGGGGGAGTTGCTACTCGGCGCCTTCACGCTGCCGTCAGCCATACTCTCAAACCTCCATATTTCCGAGGGAGAGTGGGTTTATCGTTATGCTGTGACGTGTGTATTGACGTATGCCAGAATAATGTCTGTGCGAGACCATACACTAATAAGGTACTTCTATCCGACAAATGCAATAATTACTGAAGTCGATCAAGATAACCGTGATGGCGACTAACGTTGACATGACAACATCGAGATTAACTTCTTGTTGACATGACAACATCGAGATTAACTTCTTGTTGACATGACAACATCGCGATTAACTTCTTGTTGACATGACAACATCGCGATTAACTTCTTGTTGACACGACAACATCGAGATAAACTTCTTGTTGACATGACAACATCGAGATTAACTTCTTGTTGACATGACAACATCGAGATTAACTTCTTGTTGACATGACAACATCGCGATTAACTTCTTGTTGACTTGACAACATCGAGATTAACTTCTTGTTGACATGACAACATCGAGATTAACTTCTTGTTGACTTGACAACATCGAGATCAACTTCTTGTTGACATGACAACATCGACATTAACCTTCTGTCACGCATTCACTGTTTCCATGGCTTCTGATATATAACGAGTATTTTTAATTCAACATCCCATGTTTGGTATAAAACAATCGCGACAATGCCTAGCGGCATTTGTGATATTGTGTGATGAGGCGTGTGGGGTAATTTGCAACACTAACTAGGCGGCAAGCATTGTCCTCTTCAAGCAACAGTAATCTGAACGGAATCATCTATATCACAAATCAAAGCACACGTGACTTGCTATTAGATTCATTGAAGTTTTCAATCTTTATATTATTTCGTTCAGGTTACAAGTGCTACCATTGTGGTGTGATGATTACTTCAGCACGTTTATGTAGGTGAAATCTGTTACCAAGAACCTGAGGATCAAGGTGAAATTATAGTGCAGCAATATGTCGGGCGGGGCCACATGTATTGGACACAGGTTGTTAATCAATGACGTCATTCGTCCCACAGGTCATCCATACATGGGGTCACCGGTCATTGGATCATCAATGCATTGGATCACCGGTCATTGGATCATTATTGCACTGGGTCACCGGTCATTTGGTCATCGATGCATCGGGTCACCGGTCATTGGATCATCAATGCATTGAGCCAACAGTCATTGGATCATCAATGCATTGGGTCACCGGTCATTGGATCATCAATGCATTGGTTTATCAGTCATTGGATCATCACTGCATCAGATTATTAAGGCAGCTGTTAGGCAGCTGTCAGGTTGGTTGCCATTTTTCTACCAAAGTAATGTTCACGCAGATCACGTGACTAAATGTACGAGCAGCGGTTGTTACAGTGAAGAGCGGCCAAAACATTTATAACGCTCTGAAGCTAGCAATATGGCCAGCATTCAACCTAGCACAGAAACCATCTTGACAAAGACATAGGAAGAATCACCTCTCAATAAGCTACCAATCCCAGCCAACAGCTGCCATAACATGTAGCGCTCTGGTAACACACACATTTCCGATTGAACCTTAATATCAAATGAAATCAAACTGCCAATTTTTCTTTAGTAAGCATGTTGCATATCGAACGAATTTCACACGTATTTTTCATTACGTACGCATTTGGCATAACGCGTGCGTTTTGTTTTATCAGGGATGACACACCGCATGGTAAACTCTCGCTTTCTAAAATATGGCCGTCCTTGACGCGTGCAGGTGTTGACCCCTCTTGTCGCCTCAGTAGACGGCAGTAGTTTCGTCAGCGTAGAGCACTCCAAATGCATTGTTAATGACATACTTTATCACCTGCAATGCACAGCTGTAATTCATTCATCAGAATCTAGCCATTCCCCACGCTGCATTACCTAAATGGCTTGGATCATTCCCCCTTATCCATCATACAGGTGATAAATAATAACGTTCTGCAGAGTGAATTATCTCTCTACTGGCTAGGGGGTCTTATTGGCAGCAATTGTGTGCATTAATCTAAGTATGACCATAAAGAGTCAGTGGAGGAAATACGCGACGATTAAGTAGCCCCATTGAGAGGCCTTGCCATGGTGCTATCGGTCGAGGCAGGCAACACGCCGTCCATAGAATACATTCATTGACGGGTTGCACCGGGATGAAAGTTTTGCTCGCATGGCTAAAAATTCCGTTAACCTCAGATATAATGATACAGACAGTATTATAGGAAGCCATCAGGCTTTATTGAAAACTGGGCGAATAGTAAACGTTTTGTTATTAATGTGGCTAACACACCTGCAGTAGATCAGCTAGTTATACGCACATCAGTGGTCTGCAAATTATACACGTGGCATACGGCCCTACGAAATGCCCCTCGTTTGCCATGCATTGACAATGGCAGTGTCACGCATGCTACATGGAAGTGGCTCACACGAAAACGTCATGGAAGCAATATGTGATATGTTCATTCAAACCAAGGTGCACACTTACCAGAGTTTTGTACGGTTTATTGAGGGAAAACGAAACACATAAATTCCAATTTCTTAGCCTATGACGTATAATTTGTTACATCTAAGTCAGCTGTACCACCCTAGTTGCCTGTGACAGTAACATATCTGTTGGCCACTTGCATTAGGCTTGTGAGAACCAGCATGTTTTGGACGTGTACTAAATCAGCCTCTATACTATGACGTCACATTAGTTAACGTCGCGATTTCCTAGAAATGGCCAATTCATGATTGTCACGTAGATGACATAATGAATATAACTGGTTGAGACAATCAGCTCTCTCCCTGATGACCCCACCTCATCATGTTCACCTACAACAGGAAATACTGCTTGGTGCCCGTGTTATTAGGTAGCATCGTTGCAAGCAGAGGGTAAGACGGACACGTTCTCAGCAAACCAAGTTGTAAAAAGGTCGTACGGGGCGAGTCCTGACCGATAAGGCAGGCCTCGCACTGGGGTATCAAGCATCAGACCGAGACAAGGAAATGAAAAAGAAGGCAAAAAGAAAACAAATATTGGAAAGCGAGAGGGAAGGTTATTTACTGGAGAGAGTATACGTGTAGGAAGAGACACACCATGAAAACATGAGCGGATGGCGTAACACCATCCACAAGTTAACCAAATACGCCGCTCACCTCACACGTAAAGGCTCCAATTTTGCACACTTGATCTGCTAGCGTCATATTCTAAGGCAACGAACATAAGACTGGCTTTACGCAATTACTTCGCATGTTTCCTTCTTTTCATGACGACAACGAGCGCGCCATATTGTGCTTTCTTTGATCTTAGTCTTTGATCATCACCTTCGCGCCCCATTTCCATCGTTTAAACGTCGTCCCTCATCGCCAATTTTCACATAATCATCGTCATATACAATTACTCCATTCAAGAGTCTCAGTAACGTCCGCGTATATCTCAATGAAACCGTGCCCGATCTATAATTGAACAGCACCTACACACGGGATTGCTTCACCTTCCTGCGCTAAGCATAAGCAATTATGTTTGCAAATTGCGAAACTGCTTTAGAACTCCAAAGCAATGAGAACAGATTATTTTAATTTCAATACGCAATGTCTTTTCATTTCGTTCAAACTATCAGGGCATCATAATCATGTTATCTGCTTAACGAGGTTTTTATATTTGCGATTTATGTATGACTCAACAATAGATCGCTACCATTGATCAGGGTTTTAAACCTCCGGCCATGTGGTTCTTACAATGAATAGAAATCAACGTAGCTTTTCTCTACAGGTTAGGCTATTGACCTTTAGAAGTGATGACCTCGTACAATCAAATGGCTATATACAATACTATATTATTCATCACCACGTGATGGATTATACATAGAGATAGTGATTGATTAAACATAGAGATAGTGATTAATTAAATATACAGATAGTGATGGATTCAACATAGAGATAGTGATTGATTAAAAAAAGAGAAAGTGATGGATTCAACATAGAGATAGTGATAGATTAAACTTAGAGATAGTATAGTGATGGATTACACTTAGCTATAGTGATGGATTACACTTAGATATATGAGTATGTATTAAAATAGCTTTATGAATGCATAAAAGCAGAGTGATAGCCCAAAAGATACACAAATATATGCGGAATTAGGAGTACCACAAACTCACGGAAATGAGATCTAAGTAATACAAATGAAGGACAGACACATAGTTAAACTGTAACACCCCTGGGCATTGGTCCTCACTGTAACACCCCTGGTCATTGGTCCTCACTGTAACACCCCAGGTCATTGGTCCTCACTGTAACACCCCTGGTCATTGGTCCTCACTGTAACACCCCTGGTCAGGTCATGTGGTCTTCACTGTAACACCCCCCCTGGTCATTGGTTCTCATTGTAACACCCCTGGTCATTGGTCATTGGTCCTCACTGTAAAACCCCTGGTCATTGGTCCTCACTGTAACACCCCTGGTCATTGGTCATTGGTCACTGTAACACCCCTGGTCATTGGTCCTCACTGTAACACCCCTGGTCATTGGTCCTCACTGTAACACCCCTGGTCATTGGTCCTGTAACATTGGTCCTCACTGTAACACCCCTGGTCATTGGTCCTCACTGTAACACCCCTGGTCATTGGTCCTCACTGTAACACCCCTGGTCATTGGTCCTCACTGTAACACCCCTGGTCATTGGTCCTCACTGTAACACCCCTGGTCATTGGTTCTCACTGTAACACCCCTGGTCATTGGTCCTCACTGTAACACCCCTGGTCATTGGTCCTCACTGTAACACCCCTGGTCATTGGTCCTCACTGTAACACCCCTGGTCATTGGTCCTCACTGTAACACCCCTGATCATTGGTCCTCACTGTAACACCCCTGGTCATTGATCCTCACTGTAACACCCCTGGTCATTGGTCCTCACTGTAACACCCCTGGACATTGGTCCTCTCTTACTGGCCCACAAATAGAACAGATGCAATAACATGACTCGACAACGGGTTAATGCACAAGCTTTGATGTCTCAAATTTCAGGTATATCGGTCTTATGATATTCACTTCTTGTGATTTGCTTTGTGCTATTTGTTTAAAGCATTCACCACCCCTGTTGGCTTTCAATGCATAGAACACCATGGCTGGTGATCGAAGCAAAAATGGGCCTCTAGTTCGCACTTCGGAAACACACAACGAAAAGACGCCCATATGATGGTTCATGTATCACTGTATGGACGCTTGCGCTGTTAACAGTTTTCCCCTGCACCCTTGATAACACTTGTATATCAACATCAACCTACCCTACACACTACCTCAACCCAAACACATACCCCGCCCATCTTTGTATGGCAGGATGTATTAGTGTTGTAGTTGTCACAACATTATATGAAACCATCTTTGTAGCATGCAGATCTCAACTGACTATTGGTACGCCAAGACGACTTCACGTTGAGCAGCCAGTGTCGCCACCTAGTCCGATTAAGCACAATTACTCACTGCCCGCTATGGATCCATCACTCAATTTCTTCTCCTGTCCAACACCCCCCCCCCCCCCACCCACCTCCCCCACCACCCCCACGCACCTTACATCTCCTTTCATTTTCCACCTGCCTTCACTTCCTCGCTTTGTCCGCCTCGTTCCGCCCGCTTTTACAGCCACCATCTGACGTCACATCCGCGTCTTTACATCCAAACTTTGCCGCACGGCAGTCGAGCACTGCGACATTTTACCGGTTGTCCCACGCTGGTGCCAGCGAATATTTTACAGCTTCTGCGCACGCATCTTTTGCTGTAAAAGCTACTAAAATGGCTCGTAATGTTTGCCGAACATACGCCCGCATTGTCGGAATGCAATTTGGCGTTACGTAATCATGAGCTGCAGCGTGATGTTACAACCTTGTTCCATCATCATGTTCCTGCACCAATCTTATCATAACATTATGAAAAGGATACTTCTTTGCACTAGAAAGCCTCGCATATAAATACAGGTTGTCGTTGCTGCGTGGCAATGACGTTTATCGTTCTGTTTTATCGTGTTCATCGTAATTGACAACACTCAACATCTCATGAAGCTCGTCTTGTCGCTGATGTGTCCTAATAGACTCTCCCCCACACAGCTCACGCACCATCTTCAAACACTTTTTATGTTGATGATGCGGTTAAGCATGGATCGTGCACGGCAAGGGCAAATGAGGCAGCGCATGGACTGACAGAAACCACCCCATGCATTGATGTTGCTAAGTCGAGATTGCTATCGACAACCATGGATGAACATACCTTATATTCATATCGCTCTCAGCTTATTGTTATCATCAGCGCGCATCTGAATTGATATCGCCGTGTGAAAATGATGGAGTGCTTCGGCAACCAGCAATGACGAGGCGGGGCAGTGACGCACTGGCCCATCTTAGCTGCATCCAAACGAACGCTTTTGTACCATATTCATACGCAGATTGGTCCAAAGATGCTTTTATTCATGATACACCAGTTAAACATATTTTTTGCCTCAATAAGCCTCGCGGATCATACGGAATGCAATCATGATATGAGGTGCAAGGACCGGCGAACGACGAAATATAGACCCTTTCGGCATATGACTGACTGAACAAGGAGTTGTTGTACCGGATATACTGATGACAAACTAATAAACAACATATAAACAACTGACAAGTTCTCGTTCATTTGTACAGCATGGGCTTTTCGATCCTATATATTAATTGCAATGCAATACGGCTCCATGTGTTAACGATAGGTGGATATGGCTATGGCGATAGGCTAGCACATTCCACATAGCATACACCTATTAAGATGGGTTAACGATCCGCATTAACCCTCGCTTCAGATCGCAAGGCTATTGCTTTCTGATCCAATATGTCAGTGATAGTGTGATTTGATAATCACAGACCGTAGGGTGATACCGTTAAACTGAGACAGCGGAACCTGTGAAATACCACATCGAGTGCACCTGGACGTAGCTCCCCAGAGTGGCTTCTGTAAGACGTGAAAGGGGTTTGCTGGAATGCAATGTGTATTAACATAAAGTTCAACAAGGCCTTCTATCTGATTAAACACAATGTTAACTGACTTTTGAGGAACAAACCACCCCCCCCCCCCCCCCCCCCCCAGAGTGGCTTCTGTGAGACGGGAACAGGATGGCTTGCTGGAATGCAAACGTGTATTAACACAATGTTCAACAAGGCTGTCTTCTCTGATAAACAACACATGTTAACGCTGTCTTATGTTGAACAAACCACAATGATGGCTGTCTTCTGTGGACCACAACACAGTGGTGGCTGTCCTCTGTGGAACAAACGACAATGATCGTTGTCTTCTGTGGAACACAACACAGTGATGGCTGTTTTTTGTAGAGCACAACACAATGATGGCTGTCTTCTGTGGAACACAACACAATGATGGCTGTCTTCTGTGGAACACAACACAGTGATGGCTGTCTTCTGTGGAACACAACACAATGATGGCTGTCTGCAGTGGAACAAAAGACAATGATGGCTGAATTCTGGGGACAAAACACATTGATGGCTGTTTTCTGTGGAACCAAACACAATAAATGATGGCTGTTTTCTAAACTTCCTCGAGCACTGCGCCCCATAACGTCGTGCGTAATGGCGTCGTGCGTAATGACGCCCGGCATTCACTTCTCCCATCCACACCCAGGCCTGACTAGCAGCCGTCGACAGGCATGCCTACCAGCAATACCGGGCAGACGGTGTTCCAACGAGTGAAGCCATGCTATAGAGTATAATAGGTAAGTAAAAATGATTTATAAGGACAAGACAAAAATATTCCTGATTGAAGAGCTGTGTTGTTGCAAGCCGCCTTTAAGGCGACAGGTTGCCTTTGTCAAGACGCCCATCACGAGTAGCGGATAAAAGACATTTGCTCCGATGTTTTCGTCCTATTACATCAGCGTCTGCACGAATATTACAAAAAATACCTGTCGTCGGCGAGCGTTAATGCCATTCATACCATACATACACTGTAACGGTTACAAGGAAGAAATGTCGTCATTCCATTCACATTACAGCTACCTCGCGAGATCTCGCGACGGGTTAAACGAGACATTGGGGGTTGCCATGGCAACATCGCGATCATTGTATCAGCATCTCAGGCACTATTTTCACAGCCTGTAAAACAAAACGTGTATTTTTCATTCAACTTGCCATATTTAGTATGAAGCAATCGTTGCAATGCCTAACGAGAGGGGAGCGGGGTCATTTCCGAGCGGAATTTGGCGGTTCGCATTGACCCCGTGAACCCTGACAACAGTAAGACAGAGTTAGTTGTCAATCGGAGCAGAACAATCTGAACCACAATAGAAATTATGCACGATTTGATATCAGAAGAAATTGAAGCTTTGAATCTTGATTTTATTACTATTTTATTCGGCTTAATCAGTTTCAGTCACCCAATGATGGAACCAAGGCCAGGTGCACATGACCAAGACCACGTGACCGGTTGTACGAGAACTAGATGATCAACATCACGGTAAATGTAACAGCGTGACGTCATTATCACAGCGGTCAAACTGAAACTGTTGAAACTGGAATTAGAATACGAATACAGTAGGCATAGGGGGGGGGGGGGGGGGGGGGGGTCTGTGTGATTGCGCGATTGAATCGTTTATCACGCTCTGTAGGTTGCAACAAGGCCAGCATTCATCCTTGGAAATAAGACATGAATCAAGCTGTGGGCGTGGCTGAGATAAGGATCGCATTACGGCCAACAAATGCTAGTGTCAAATGCACATATTTTGTATCGTAAATGCTTTTTTTTTTAAAAAAAAACGCTTCCATTCCGCAAAATGCATATATTTGTACTCCGTGGATATTTTCGCATCACGTGAGCTTTTCGCATCACGTCCGCATTTCGCTTCACGTTCGTATCGTAGTATCCCTGTAATCGCTGTACATCGATGAATCTTGTCAACGTCATTCGCGTCGGCAGGATCGTGCTTCTAAAGTCACCTAACGAGAAGGAAGGAGATTTTTTCAGAGAATATTACTCCAAAATATTCAGGAGTGATATTACATATTTTCTGTAATTGCAGAGCTGTAGTTCACTTCTCAAAAATCTAGCACTTCTTCACGCGAAATCCAAATTGCCTGGGATAATTCCACGTTATTCATCAAGTGGGTGATAAATAGTAAATAGAATTGTGCGAGTTGCTGAGAAAAATAGCTCTTAGTTAGCTAGAAGGAGCAAAAACTATAGAACAATTATGTGCATACGTCTTTGTTTCACCTTTAAGAGCGCCTGAACGAAACAAGAGACGATTAAGTTGCCCCATTGAGGTGAATAATTCAGTGAATTTCTCAACAGGGTTTTCTCCATATGAAGTCATCTTTGGCCAGCGACCCCGTTTCCCCCTATCCCCTCCTACGCATGACAACCGAACCATCCCAAAAGATATGTACGGGTATATTAAATCACATGAGAATAAACTCGAGTTAAAACGTCAAAGGGTCCTGGAGAATGCCACCAAAGCCAGCACCAAAATGCTCGAACGAGCGAATCTTTAATTACATTGTTTGAGTTTGCAGGCAGGTGATTATGTGTACATGTTGGTCGAGCAGGGAGGCAAAGGTAAAAAATTGAAGCCCAAGTATTCTGGTCCATATGTTGTAAAGGAAATACCGAGTCCTCATATGGTTCAACTCGAAAATTTGGAAAGTAGAAGGAAGCTGAGAGATCCTGTCCATATCAATCGTCTCAAAATGGCCTACGTTCGTGTCCCAAACCCCTCTCGGTATTTTGCAGATCGCATTATCACTTATGTCACCCCTGAGCCATTAGATGGCGCTGACACGGAGTATGATACTGCCCTAGAGGACCACCCGCCCTCAGTTGATGATCGTCTGTGTTCTAATACCTATTGGTCTAGATGCTGTGTTGTCGAGTTCTCCCTCCAGTGACTCGCGTGGCTACCACAAAATTAAGCGTATTTTGGGCCAAAAGGGGAAAGGGCGAGACATACAATATCTCGTACAGTTAGTTGGAGAACCGTCCCAAAAATCCTTTTGGATACGCCCGTCACAGCTTGATGATAAAAGCCAGCAAAGGCATCGTTGAGAAACCTCCCCCTGTCATCAATACTTCGTGAGCTATTATATTTGATTTCAAGGGTATTGGGATGCGTAGTACCCGATTAAGCGGGAAAGTAAACCGCGAAAAGCGACTCGCGTCACTCTCCAGTACCCACTAGTATCAGCCGCTGTGTTTGTGCGTTCGGGAAAGACCACCAAGATTACCAATTGTACGAATCATATCGTTATTATAACAATGGTAACTCAATTTGATAACTTGTTTGCTGTGTATTGTTTTCGATGCTCTGTCAAGATTAATTATGTATCACATTATCATTTACAATTGTACAATTACTCGAAATGACATTGTGCTCGTATGTGATGTTAACACGGTGTTTTGCTGTATTATGGCTCGCTGTTAATGGCATGTAAGTGTAAGGCAGATATTTTATGGAATGAGAATTTTGTTTGTTTGTTTGTTGATTAACATGATATGTTACGGTAAACATTTTTATTTTATATGTATGTCATAACTACATTGGAACATCAACTCTTGTATCACTATCATTGTTGTACGATTGAGAGAAAAAAAAGGGTAATTTTTGTTTTTGTGGCGGGATGTCATATTCCTGGGTTGAATATGTAGTGTTTCATCTTGGCTGGCCGTCTTTATTGCTGCCTGTTTTATTGCCATCGTTGTATGTGATCTATGTCACATCCCGCCTTTCTGACCATTTGATGTTTATAACATCCGGTCAGTTGGGATAACCCATTGTAAAATTGCTGAGGCGGGTTTGCCACAATCAGCCGAGATGAACCCTACTCCTCGCATCCTCTGATTGGATGGATGTTATTTAATGTATATGTATCAATATGTGATTGGCTGGAGGACCAGAAAAGTATTGTTTTACGGTTGAGGTGCGAGGCAGTCAAGGCACGAGGCCAGAGAGAGAGAGAAATCGCAAAAACAAAGAGACTTGTTACACAAAACGGACTATTTATCCCCAATCTTAGTACATAACAAGTGTCGTATTTGTGCGATTACCTGTCGAGGTAAGCGACGTAGCAGTCATAGTATAAAGTGATATAATCAAAGATGATCTAAACCTCCAAGGCTTTAATGTATCTGGGACGGATATATATATATATATATATATATATATATATATATATATATATATATATATATATATATATATATATATATATAGATATATATAGATATATATATATATATATATATATATATATATATATATATATATATATATATATATATATATATATATATATATATATATATATATATATATATGTGTGTGTGTGTGTGTATGTGTGTGTGAGAGAGTGTGTGTGTGTGCGTGTGTGTGTGCATGACAGCGTTTATTATTGAGGTGAAAAGTGATATGCATATCACACATTTGTCATTTGATTAAAATCACGAGTTGTTTACAACATCATAATTAGCAATAGCACCTTTGTTACCTGCAATACCCGAGTAGAACATAGGTTGTTGGTGGCCAATAAGTAAGGGTTATTTGAGTGTGTAGCCTGTACTGTAAACCAGCATATCGTCCCTCTCGTAAGTCAGATATAATACCCTGCTTGTCAGCTAACACTAGTCATAGAAATTGAACCCCTTTGCCACGTGCGCCAGGTTGGCGTGGAGCGATATGTCCCCAACGTATAACAAATGAGATTCTACATTCGTTCTCAACCGAAATGAGCAATTGAGCCATTTTGATTGAAGCGCATGGGTTAACGACGAGATTTCCAAAGCAATAGCCACGTCTCTACTGTCATGTAAATGCCGCAATGTATAAAAGCGGGATGAGACAATCAAAGGGCCATCAGCTCGGCGGAATCTGTCTCACCGATGTCTTACCTCGCCGTGATGTCCTTCAATTGGAATTGATATATGCTGCCTGTCAGGTAAGGGGTTGGGGGAGGGGTTGGGATGATACCCTACAGCGTTTGCAGCTGGTAAATACATATTAAATGGACACGTTCTAAGCAAAATTAAGTTGAACCAAGGTCGTGTAGTAATACTTACCTTGTTCTGGGACATCGGTGATTGGTGGCAGAGACTAGGACATTAAAGTCATGATTCATCCCGATGAAATATCAGTAAGCGGGTCTTAGGCGTTTGTGAGATACGAAAAGGAATGCTAGATTTGGAGTGATTGCCACTAAGCAAAAGTGGTAGAAATACCTTGACATAATGTGATATCTAAGTGTTTGGCCATGTTATCGCCATAATCTGGTCATATGAATCAATAATTACACGCCATATGTTATAAAATAACGGAAAGTTCAAACAAAGTTTACTTCCAGTATCAAATGATATATATTTTTTATCCGACGTGGGATATCTCCAGATCGAGGCATTAGAGGAAAGGCACGTGAAAATGCTGGGGCAGCAATGATGGCAACGTCTGTCAGAAGAAAATGGTGGAAGGTCGCTTATTTCAAGCAAACAGGCACACATAGACATCTCCGAGAATGAGGAGGAGGATGTTAGATATAGGTGGAATCGACACAAAACGAAGAGGACGAGGACGGGAATGTTAGATATAGGAGGGATCGACACAAGACGACGAGGACGAGGAGGGGATGTTAGATATAGGTGGGATCGACACAAGACGACGAGGACGAGGAGGGGATGTTAGATATAGGTGGGATCGACACATGACGACGAGGACGAGGAGGGGATGTCAGATATAGGTGGGATCGACACAAGACGACGAGGACGAGGAGGGGATGTTAGATATAGGTAGGATCGACACAAGACGACGAAGAGGGGATGTTAAATAGAGGTGGGATCGACACAAGACGACAAGGACGAGGAGGGGATGTTAGATATAGGTAGGATCGACACAAGACGACGAGGAGGGGATGTTAAATAGAGGTGGGATCGACACAAGACGACGAGGACGAGAAGGGGATGTTAGATATAGGTAGGATCGACACAAGACGACGAGGAGGGGATTTTAAATAGAGGTGGGATCGACACAAGACGACGAGGAGGGGATGTTAAGTAGAGGTGGGATCGACACAAGACGACGAGGACAAGGAGGGGATGTTGGATAGAGGTTTGATCGACACAAGACGACGAGGACGAGGAGGGGATGTTAGATAAAGGTAGGATCGACACAAGACGATCAGGACGAGGTGGGGATGTTTTAGATATAGGTGGAATCGACAGAAGAAGATGAGGTCGGGAGCATAAGCGACTTGTCCCGCTTATACGGATAATCAAACAAGGGAGGGATTGCGATAATATTGACTGTCACGGTCGACACAGAGCCTCTGTAGCTTCCGGAGGGTGTCCTTAAAGAGAAAGGACCCTAACGATGGGCCGGATACACGAGTTTGCCCCTATGGATCTCCTTATCGGGCTTACCGTCAACATCAGTATTAGGTCATACTGAAAACAAGAACAGAAAGCATACAACACCATGCAGTGAGCTGCTGGGGTTAAAGCTTAGAACAGCCTTAGCTGCTTCCGACCATTGATGCATGTCTCAATCTCATTGTGTAGTAATCCGCCCTCGATCACACCATCCATCTACGTTAAGTGACACAGCTTTTGACGTTTTAAGTCACGACACTCCTCTTAACGGGGCATGGAAATCAACCGATCTGTCTGACTAAGCCAATAATAAATGCGGATGAGCGATAATTCCAAAAACCACTGCCGTCCGTCAGGGGATGCAGAGATGTTTGCTGGATGCAGACAGGAGCTCTGTACAACGTGACAGGCATTTTTAGAACATAACGACAGAGAGACACAGTAAAAAAAGGGTTGGTCCTGCTCGCAAGAGGCATCAAAGCATGTGCATAAATGAAGATGATGCATTGCTCGGATGCTCGGAAAAGCATTATTTACATGGCTTTTTCCCTTTTCCACAATCACAATGCCAGAATCTCGAGCACTGTCACCCGGACAGCTGACAGCATATTTTTTAAAGCCTCAAGTTAATTCAGGCAATGATATACAATGTGATGCAAGAAATAACAACTCACAGTGCCACCTCCGAGTTGGCTAATATTCCCTAGCAGTTATCAGTCCTGGCATGGCAGCAAAACCCACCCCGAATCCGTCTTTTTTGAGTGCATGCACGCGATCATTCGAATGTGCATGTGTGTATGAGTGGGCATGTATGTGTGTATATATGCGTCTTTTTGTAATTGAAATCCTCCATTCTTGCTGCATCAAGTACTCGCAACCCCACCCCACCCCCCCCCCCCCCACACCCCCACGCCTACTCCATCACAACAAGCCAACCCCATACCCTTAGGGGTCATGTCACTGTCATGGGAGCAAGCTGGCAGCTTTAGAGTACAGTTGATATAACCAGACATAACCTACCTGTATGGAGCGGTACTTCCATATCACGGTGAGTCCTGAATAACAGTGATTCGCTAAGTGTTGAGTGCGAGGTAGATCCCAATTTTATGAGCTTTGCTCCTTTGTGGCCAATTTACCAGAGCTTTCATCAGACCATCCTACCGAATATACACTTATTTGTCTAATGGTAAGTAACCTCGATCTCGACGGCACGCTTCTAGTATGTATATCATATTCCTCCTATTCTACAGCCACAGACATGGCAGGTGCTCGCATATCTAACCTCGATATTCCATCAATTGCAAGCAGAGAGAAACATGAAAGCAATTATTCGATGGTGATATCTAAAAACTGTTAAACACATATGGTGGCTTTCAGTGTGTCATCGGTCCGTCATCATTGCTGCTTTGTCTAGACCCCCATAGAAAACGACGGAGAAGCCTAACAACTCACAAACAGCAACCGATGTAGCTAGTGTGAGCGGTATAGAAACACTCCAATTCGGGTCCTGACAAAACCTCCGTTTGCGTCATCGTGTACCGCAAGTTTATACCCCGCGAGTGACACTAATGACCAAATCGCATTCTCACGGTCATTACCCGGTGATGTGCAATTATTTTAACAATTGTATTTAGGTGGGGAAGTGTCGATGTTGGTCAACTTTGGGTCCCAAAATAGAAAAAAAAAACATTTCCCTTGTGGAAGCAGCATGCTACCTCACCATGGTCCCTCATACCCTGATCGTACACGATGGCATCTTACTCCCTTAACCTGTACAGACCTAACCAGCATCACTTCCGGCAGGGCAGTTTAAAACATACCACCATCGATGGATTCGTGCTATTACATAAATATTTGGTTTCAGGGATTTCGGCGGGACAAACATATTTTCCGCCTTGTTTATTATAATAGAAGATACGAGTTGATGGCACATTAAACGGCGAGGTGTCACCTTTATTCGGTTACACATTCGGGCTATCAGGTAAGATTACCTGGCTGCTATCTTTCACCGCTATCCGTTGATCACCTATATTTGCTGTGTATCTTGTTTTCGATTAGTATATATGTGCGCTTATGTAATTAATGCAACTATAACAAACTTAATTAATCGAATTGACTAAATTCCGGATCGATTTAGCGATCGTGACATTCCTCTATCGAAACATAGCATTAACTTTTGTACGTGGGCGCACCTGTCATTCGGAGCTGATTAGTTAGGTAAGGAAATCTCTCGGTTCTTTAGTGACTTCTTCTTTAAACTGCATAATATATCAACTCAGACTGCCACATAAGGCAGGCAGCAGATTAGTCAGCACGCGCTGGCCCCAGGCGACAGGATTGTCTCACCTGGCCAGCTTATATCTGCCATCAAAGCTTCCATGATGACGTCCTCAGTCGTATTTCGTAGGAGATGGACGTTTATATAAAAAGAGAAATATCGCCCTTTTATTTACATCTAGGACGGAAGCCGCTACAAGACGAAAGCTTGTAGAGGTTCACTGTAGTCTAACTTGATCATGAATAAATATAAGATCCGGTGGTGACAGCACTGCCAATCAGACGAGCATGGATTAATCATTAGTAAACAAGGTATGTATGTAACACTCCACGGATAAAGTTCTGGTTCAGGTATAATGGGATTGAAAAGACTCTAAACGATGAAATGACCCAACTAGGAGCTAGTCAGAGATCTGTGATGTAGCCTTTGATTCCGCAATGTATTTAAGCCTTCACGGTGATTGAGGAGTCAGATACACTATAACGAATTAGTCAGGTACAACATAAAAAAGCAGTCAGGTACATCATAAAGACGTAATCAGGTACATCATAAATAAGTAATCAGGTACATCATAAAGACGTAATCAGGTACATCATAAAGACGTAATCAGGTACACCATTAAGACGTAATCAGGTACATCATAAATAAGTAGTCAGGTACACTATACAGAAGGCTTCCTCTTAGCTATGTCATCGTCTTAGAAATGGAGTAATATTTAGAACGCATCTGTGAGGTACACGTACCCTAGTCGTGAGCTACACAATATGTTACCTCAATCATGAGGTGTACATACGGTCATCGTGTGGTGAGAAAAATGCCCCATCCTCCCCGCCACCTCGGAGGTGTAACAGAGATTACGAGGTGCGGGGTACGGGACAGGACATGTGGCTGTCAACCCGCTGACGCGGACAGGCAATTAGCGATGAGAGAGGGTCAGATAATGGCGACCAGCTGTGACACCTTTGACCGCAGCAACAGGTGCTTACGAGAGGACGGAGTGGGTTATTGTAGGGACTGTGTCGGAGACGAAGGTGGTAACTACATACGGTAATACGTAATGTATCATGTGTAGAAATCATGGGTGATGAAGTATGAATCAGGTTCTCCATTATATGTAGACATCATGAGTTCTCATTATATGCAGACATCATGGAAGATGAACTATGAATGATGTTCTTCATCATTTGTAGACATCATGGAAGATTTACTATGAATGATGTTCTGTATCATGTGTAGACATCATGGAAGATAAACGATGCATGAGGTTCTCATGGAAGATGAGCTATTATGATGTATCATGTGTAGACATCATGGAAGATGAACTATGAATGATGTTCTGTTCATGTGTAGACATCATGAATGATGTATGTGTAGACATCATGGAAGATTTACTATGAATGATGTTCTGTATCATGTGTAGACATCATGGAAGATGAGCTATGAATGATGTTCTGTATCATGTGTAGACATCATGGAAGATAAACTATGAATGATGTTCTGTATCATGTGTAGACATCATGGAAGATATGAGATGTTCTATGAATGAAGATGTTCTGTATCATGTGTATCATGTGTAGACATCATGTGTAGAAGAAGATGAACTATGTATGATGTTCTGTATCATGTGTAGACATCATGGAAGATGAGCTATGAACATCATGAAGATGAGCTATGTATGATGTTCTGTATCATGTGTAGACATCATGGAAGATGAACTATGTATGATGTTCTGTATCATGTGTAGACATCATGGAAGATGAACTATGTATGATGTTCTGTATCATGTGTAGACATCATGGAAGATGAACTATGTATGATGTTCTGTATCATGTGTAGACATCATGGAAGATGAGCTATGAATGATGTTCTGTATCATGTGTAGACATCATGGAAGATGAACTATGTATGATGTTCTGTATCATGTGTAGATATCATGGAAGATGAACCATGAATAAGGTTCTGTATCACGTGCTTACAAGATGGCCAGTTGTCACATTCAAGACAACAGCCTTGTCAACTCTAGTTCTGTCGCATACTAAGATTCGTCTCAATAAATGCAGGTCTAATTCTATTTAACACTTTGCCTCATACATCTTAATGCTATACCCTTTAAAATGAACTGATTGCAATTCACAGAGGATACAGGTGATAGTCGGATCAACTCTCGCGAGGGAACTTGTAGAAAAGGACAACCCATCATTGGTCTCAAGTCGCAATTACAAATCAGAGAACAGCCCGTAATTTGATGTATAATGTGAGTATATTAGCTAGTCTGAGCATGCTGGTGTATTTCTACGGCCATCGAGCAATGCGGAGAGATTGTCAAACAATTGTTCTGTCCAATATGAAATCGGTTAACAATCTGCGATATAGGCTTTTTTTTAACTAAGGATTGGAACAACGCCTCCCAGCAGGATTCCGCATGAAACACGCCAATTGTTCTGGTGTCCCTCAAATCTCGTTCCAAAACTTGCCGACTAAGTGGGATAGGGTGATTGAGTGCAGTCGAATATATTTTTATGCACACCACTCAATTTCGTCACCTCCCCCATCCCACCATACAGAGAGCCTCAAACTTACCCAACCCCCACCCTGCCCCCATTCCCATCAACAAACCTCACACCATGATATAAGAATGGCAGCGCATGAAACTACCGATTGCTCTGTTCTCGTCACGTGATTCGTCCAAGCTGCCCTGTCTCCTGGTTAGGTACATCTCAGGGCCTGCTGTGCAAGTGAGTGTAATTACATATCTCATGACATAACGTTTAGGGCCAATGGAGTGGTTATACAGCACGTGTATGGCATAACGTACCCAGAAGTTATTCCACTTCGTGAACAGCTTTCGTGACATTGAAGTAGTGAGACATTTTGCCAACACTGAGCAGGCAACAACAGGAGACACCGAATGAGGATGAAACACCTGTGACTTTGCACTCTAGTTAGTTGACGTATATAATCACTTGAAGGACGGGAGGCAAGCATTGTACAAGAAATGCAATAAGCAGCTGAATTCTAGATGAAGGGAAGTGAAGTATATGGTTATAAACACAAATAGACGAGGGACAGAGATGATCACTTAGGTTCTTCGGTAATGGTTAGCTAAGACGTGTCATCAACGTCTGTGAGTGATTACCTTATTGCTGGCGTGGTTTAATAAGACGTGTCATCAACGTCTGTGAGTGATTACCTTATTGCTGGCGTGGTAAGCTAAGACGTGTCATCAACGTCTGTCAGTGATTACCTTATTGCTGGCGTGGTTTGATAAGACGTGTCATCAACGTCTGCCAGTGATTACCTTATTGCTGGCGTGGTTTGATAAGACGTGTCATCAACGTCTGCCAGTGATTACCTTATTGCTGGCGTGGTGGTTTGATAAGACGTGTCATCAACGTCTGCCAGTGATTACTTTATTGCTGGCGTGGTTTGATAAGACGTGTCATCAACGTCTGCCAGTGATTATCTTATTGCTGGCGTGGTTTGATAAGACGTGTCATCAACGTCTGCCAGTGATTACCTTATTGCTGGCGTGGTTTGATAAGACGTGTCATCAACGTCTGCCAGTGATTACCTTATTGCTGGCGTGGTTTAATAAGACGTGTCATCAACGTCTGTCAGTGATTACCTTATTGCTGGCGTGGTTTGATAAGACGTGTCATCAACGTCTGCCAGTGATTACCTTATTGCTGGCGTGGTTTGATAAGACGTGTCATCAAAGTCTGTCAGTGATTACCTTATTGCTGGCGTGGTTTGATAAGACGTGTCATCAACGTCTGCCAGTGATTACCTTATTGCTGGCGTGGTTTGATAAGACGTGTCATCAAAGTCTGTCAGTGATTACCTTATTGCTGGCGTGGTTTGATAAGACGTGTCATCAACGTCTGCCAGTGATTACTTTATTGCTTGCGTGGTTTAATAAGACGTGTCATCAACGTCTGTCAGTGATTACCTTATTGCTGGCGTGGTTAAATAAGACGAGTCATCAACGTCTATCGGTGGTTACCTTATTGCTAGCGTGGTTTGATAAGACGTGTTATTAACGTCTGTCAGTGATTACCTTATTGATGGCGTGGTTAAATAAGACGAGTCATCAACGTCTCTCGGTGATTACCTTATTGCTAGCGTGGTTTGATAAGACGTGTTATTAACGTCTGTCAGTGATTACCTTATTGATGGCGTGGTTTAATAGGACGTGTCATTAACGTCTGTCAGTGATTACCTTATTGATGGCGTGGTTTAATAGGACGTGTCATTAACGTCTGTCAGTGATTACGTTTTTGCTAGCGTGGTTTTATAAGATGTATTGTTAACGTCTGTCGGTGATTACCTTATTGCTGGCGTGGTTTAATAAGACGTGTCATTAACGTCTGTCAGTGATTACTTTATTGCTGGCGTGGTATAATAAGACGAGTCATTTACGTCTGTCAGTGATTACCTTATTGCTAGCGTGGTTTAATAAGACGTTAACGTCTGTCAGTGATTTCATGTTATGACCAATCATCAGGGACAATGACAAGTCCAACGCGACGCGTCAATGGAAACCTACAGTACGTGTCAGTCATATGGACTGGCGAACATATTGACAGTACAGCTTTGGACCATGTGCTGCAACAGTGACAAGACCTACAGAACAGCTATGGGGAGCACGGTCATGATTCAGGGTTCAATTAGAGGATGTAAGCAAGTTGGTCAAATTGATTAGGCAATCAGGCAGTAGTCATGAAGGTGAAATAAAATATAGTATACAGGCGCCAGACGTAAGTTATATACGTGCCGCGTATGGAAACACAAGCCCAGTAGGGCGATGATAGACAGACTCACTTACCAGGAACACATGCGAGACAGACATAATTCGCTCGTTTTAAGGACGAGCGTATTATGCCAGGCTCCCTCGCGAGCTGTGGGTTCACGCAGCTCGTTAAGCACAGTGCCACACCCACACATCCCACGCATGTTGTCTTCAGCATCCCAGATACAGCATGCTACACTCAGGTGACGTGAGCGTCCCGAGGATGCTGAGTACCCCGGCCACTCACCTGTATACGATGCATACATCACCAGGAGTGTCTGGAGGCTGGCCGAGGCAATCAGCTGTAATGATAATTAATGGTATTAATCCCAAAATTGCAACCCGGGTTGGTGGCAGTAATGTGCATAAAAGGAGGGCTTCACCATATTGCTGGCGTGGTCAGCAACACAGGAACCATAGGTTTCAGCAGCATCGTGAGCGGCGGTCTAAACACCGCAAGGTCTATTTCACGCTTACATCTACTAGGATGCCCAAACGCTTGACCATATTAACTTAGGGGATGACCGTTCCAAGGTGCTATACAGTTGATATGATAACTATGATGCAACAGACTGGTACCCTCTTGTACGGATGAGCCTTAACATGTGTCGTTTGAAGGTTTACACCAGCTCCATGTTGCCTGTCATTGAAGTGCCTCACAGAGTATAAAACGTTATATGTGCGTGACGAGAAAATATGTCAGTGGTGTCCGACAGTTAATGATATTGACCGCGTGACCGGCACACGCCTTATATGGTAATCGTTATGAATATACAATGAGAAGCAAGACTTATATGGTAGTCGTTATGAATATTCAATGAGAAGCAAGCCTTATATGGTAGTCGTTATGAATATTTAATGCGAAGCAGTGTGTTTGTCAGTGTGGAGACAGGAGATAGGTCAGTGAACCTATTATATTCATGTATGCACTCTGGCCGCATGTACTGTTGATTTGTACTGTTAAATAGCTGATTCGTTCAGGCACGCAAAAGCAAACTATCCAGGACGCAATAACTAGAAAACAGAAATGCGATAATGCCAGCAATCTGCGAGAGAGTGGTATCAAATCACCAGGACACGTAATGTACGTAATCTAGGCTTAATGACAAGTTGACAACTAATAATCGGCCCTTAAGTCAACCACAGGTTCCAACCGTGTAAGGTGTTACGGGGTCGCACTCTCATAAGCTGCGTCATGTGTGACGTCACCGACCTGCTGTCAGTCACGACGAGACATAAACACGTACATTAGATGGGTGAATTGCGAAGCTTGAGAGTTTCCTTCATCAACACAAGTTTCTTTGTGTTGACCCACATCCAACGGAATATTCCCCATCGAGTGAATGAGAACAGGAAAATAACCGACGACACGACTACAGGTGCTTCCTGTGCGCATGCTCCCTGCTCGTCACATTAGATGTTAACATCTCCACAGCTCCGACCATTGCCCCATCAACCTGCCTGAATCATGGCGATAATGGACGATGGATGCTGATAGAAGCCGTCACTGGAGGCATGGACGCCTTCATCGAACGCAGTCGATTAAGTAAATATCAGGAGGCCTGGCATCTCGTCGAATCGAGTATAATCACGGCTGCATAAATGACATTGAGCAGTTTGGTGATCAGAAGTATGTCAGGATCCCGTCATTGCATGCAACAATAAGGGCACACTGTTCTGTCGTCATACACGCATGGTCGCTTCTATGGGTCAGATATCAAATTAAATCGCAGATATGGTTATATTTTCCGGATACTCAGATCCACGTAGAAAGAAACAAACAGGTTCAATGGGTTTTTTTTCAACAGTGAAAGCAATTATGGGGGCGCTGACAAATTGGGATGATTGAGATGATCAGGTACCACCTCTCCCTTATCAGATAATCACCCGATACCCAGACCTGATTCGATACCACTGATTCGATACCACTGATTCGAGCTCAGGAAGCCACTCTGATATCACTAAAGCGATATGTGGATAAAAAACATCAACATTACAGAACACGGATGAAGTGTAATGACCTGTAGTTGGCATGGAGTCAATGCTACAGAGACTGTCACGCGGATGATTCCGGAGGTAACAACCACTCATAAGTACACCTGCATTGGTTGATAATCACAGGCTCAATATCTATAAGTTCTAAAGACATGACTGGTTTCCCACACGAATCACGACCAATTACAGGTAAAACTCATTCACTACCTTCCATGAAAAGCGCAAAGTACAAAAAGATAGTATTGTTGGGCAATCGCAAGACAGCAATTAGGACTCCATATGTCAATGTGAGACAGCAATTAGGACTCCATATGTCAATGTGAGACAGCAATTAGGACTCCATATGTCAATGTGATACAGCAATTAGGCCTCCATATGTCAATTTGTGGCGTGCATATGTGCTGTTCATCGTGTTGCTAGCATATCACCCGTATGATATCCTTACCAAGAAAATGATGGCAATTGAATTGTTTGAGAGGCAACGTGATATCCACGTCCGTTTGTGCCCATCATGTGCAGAATAAGACGGCTATTGGACACTTAAGTGCATGGAAATATGCAGGTGATAAAAACTAGTCTTCTTCGGATATTCCTTCAATCCTCTTGGCCGCGATGATAGCGAAGTGATTCTTGGAACTGCACGCGGCGCCTGCTAACTAGGCATGCGGCGCGACGAAGAGTTCTGGCGCTATAAACCCCGATCACGCGCTAGACGTTCCTAAATAGATAATAGAAAAATATACACCGCGCGCTCTAGATCAACACGTATTTACGCTCCACCAATCCCCGGCAACGCATGTCCCCAATATTTATGCCGAAACAAATAAAAGTGTAAGTATGTCAACCAGACTCAGCAATAACATCAGCACACATGCCATTACTGGCTCATATTACCATGGGAAATCAAGCCTGGATACTCCTACGGGACTCCATGTCACGTGTGACAACATTAAAAGCAAAGAGCAAAGCATCGTCACTCTATGTACGCACACCAAAAGAACCACAGTCAATGTGAACCGTACATAATGTGATATTATACAGCAGCGGATGCTGATGCTGACAATAGCGAGTTACATACACTCATTAAGATAAACACTGGCTCTTGTGTGTAGATGTCTATTATTAGACTGGCATCTCATATTAATCTCTTTATAATGTGCACCACTAGCTCACATATACCATCGATATGTCGGCAGCATTGATATGTTCAGTTGATACATTGCAAAGTGGTCTATTCCCCTGTGTCCTTGTCAGTGACGTTAACACTGCGATATCGAGGACAGCGATGATACAAACGGTAGGAAACCGCGAGGCTGTTTAAGCTGCTACGACGAAAACACGTTGTTTCCATGCTGATCCACTTGTAGTTAAATCTACTTTACGACAGCTTTCACTTAATAAGGCAAATTTAATGCAGGTATAATGATAATCTTCATATAACTAGATGAATTTGATACATCAAATTAGCATCATCTATTGGCAATAACTGGAGATAATCTTAAATGCAGCTCTATAATCTTAATAACCTGGTACTATCGAAGGCCACATATATATTTCAAGCGTTTAACGATACCTCATGACATCTACACAGACAACGCAGGCGCACAGCAGGTATGACTCGTTGACAGTGATAACGCGATCAGCAAGCTCTCTCCCATCAGCCACGCTATCAGAATAAAAATAAATGCACAAGGATGCCACAGGGAGTCAATGATTCCGTTGATAATGGCTACTTTTTAGAAAATATTTTACCGAGGAAATGAATCAATACTCTGGTCCCATAGTCTGGCGTACACAAGTCTCCTCCTCAGACCCTGAAATATTACTGCTTGAATTACTACACACTACTGCAGAAGAAACACATTGCTGTACCCATAAGCCGATTGTACATGGTACAAGTTGGTTTGACACAAATTGCATTGAACAAAATGTTGCACCATGGTTGACAATGCCAAGGATAATATTATCTTTGTTAACCAGGAGTTAGTCTGGTATCAACGCAAACTCTTGATATGAGATCAGTAACATTTGTACTAATCTGATTAGTAACATTTGTACTAATCTGATTAGTAATATTTGTACTAATCTGATTAGTAACATTTGTACTAATCTGATTAGTAACATTTGTACTAATCTGATTAGTAACATTTGTACTAATCTGATTAGTAACATTTGTACTAATCTGATTAGTAACATTTGTACTAATCTGATTAGTAACATTTGTACTAATCTGAATGACTTATATCACGCCTATGATACGATTAATCTCTACAGCTGCAGAGGGTATGACCAAAGATCTTGTTAAAATAAGATACCCAACTAGGGCGTTTACGTTGTGAAGCTCGCGACCAGCGCGCCACCTGGTTTCGTGGAAGCTAAAATGTAAACAAAAGCGCGTGGCTCAATGGTAAAAGAACGATTGGCGATGGTATGTACTAACAAATTCCGCTGTATTTCTAAAATTTAACGACTTTTTGATAGAGCCAATACATAAAGACAAAGCCGATTACCAATGACACATTTTAATCAATTTGTGAGATGATTTATTAACTACAATATTTTTTATGAACGTTTGAACGAAGTTGCATATATCAGTATCTATCACAGGCCTTGCCCCGATCGGACGGTAAAATACATACGTACTCAGACGTCCTGTAGGGCTGAATTTATCCCTTTTTAAGACACAGTCGGATGTCTAGTCTAGCCTTATTTGATGTTAAAAGATTGCTCTGAATCATATTGGTTTTGTCATTAGTGTGAACATATTTGCAACGGTATATAAGAAGTTGATTTAAATACATGCTCATGATTTCCCGATTGAATGATATTTGAACTGTCACCCGAACCTCCATGGAATCAACAAGCTGCATTGCGATTTATTTCAGGACATAGCATATACTAAAACCATTGATACAGCATGAATTTAATCATCATTATCTCTCTCGCTCTCTTTCTCTCTCTCTTTCTCTCTCTCGTTCTCTCTCTCTCTCTCTTTCTCTCTCTCTGTATTTATGTCTCTCTCTTGTCTCTCTCTCTCTGTCTCTGTCTCTCTTGTCTCACTGACTCAATCTCTCTGTCTCTCAATCTGTCTCTCTCTGTCCCACTGTCTCTCTTTCTGTCTCTCGCTCTCTCTCTCTCATTCTATATATATATATACACACACACACATATATATATATATAGATATATATATATACATATATATATATATATATATACATATATATATATATAAATATATATATATATATATATATATATATATATATATGTATATATATATATATATGTTAAAGTCGTTACAACTAAAACTCACAGTCTTAACAGCTTACTCAGAACAACCACAACAGTAATGAGATCATCAGCATACATAAGGAGATTAACAACAGGCTCACTACAACTACACTGAACCCAACAATTATTTAAAACCAGAGCTCAATTCATCCATATAAACACTGAGCAGATTGGTTGACACTATGCCTTCCTGTCTCATGCCATTAAATACACAATGAGCCAGACATAGTTCTGCCCCATCTTACACACACATCTGCTTTGGAGTACAATGCAACCAACCATTCTAACAGTATATCCAGGGACACCTTATTTTTCGACAAGCTCCCACCACCACAACAATTTATGGTGCAGTAGTTTTATATACTGGTGTGGATTTATGATAGAATAGTCCTTGTACATCTGCCATAGAGGGCTTTCAAGGAACTAAGTAAACAAATATTAATACTTGATTTTTCGGAAATCTACACATACAACAGCACTTAAAACAATTAAGAGCACAAATTTTCATGTGTGGGAAAATGTCAATGGCTTACGATTTTTTCTCTCCTTATGGTCCCTTAACTTACCGTTAGCCTCTCTCAGGGAATGATGCAACCTGATGTTCACCATAATACATATTACAGAAACATGACACCTGCATGATTCACTTTGGAGTTTCTCTAATGAGACCTCTTTCGCTAGAATGCTTACAACCCTGGCTTTCACTTGCTTACTGTATAATACTGTGTCAATTAATTTGCGGCAATGTTCCTTAAGCCTGCATAATGCATCTACTAGGGATTTGCTTGGGACAACGAGCCCTTCCTTTGCATTTCGGTAATTCTTCTGGTCATGTATATCATTGACCACAGAAATGTTGTTGCACACAACTCAATTTCCGGACAGTATAGCCTAAGACACATATGCTAGAACATTCACTTCCTGGGTTGAAAGGCCTTTGTCAATTCAAACTGTTAATTGCAGCGCAGAAAAGCCCCATTTGTGTTTGGCTTCAAGTCAGACATACTCGCAAGTCATAACGAAGTTGGTTGGCTGCTGCGCGCCGAGTAGCTTCCACAAAAGTAGGGGGCGCTGCCTACGCGGTGTCACGGAATTTGTCGGGCGAGCTGCCGAGTCAGGTATCTTATTATAACAAGATCTTTGGTATGACTTCAATGTTGTTGAAAGGACGGTCGATTCTTTCAAACTGAAGGGAATGAACCATATCTTCCTTACAATCAATATACGTCATGCTGAAAAGGGTAGAGCAATTATCCTTGTATTAGCATGTGAATACATCTCGAATCAGTTGTAATGTTTGGTATGGTAAGTGATTGCATCACTTGTGGTCAGTCTTCATGGAATGACAAAAAAGCCACTGTCTCGTTCTGTGACTGAAGAGCTAACGAGAACTGGCGTGGTAATCGCCTCAAGATATGAGAACCACCCTTACCTCGTCATATGAAATTCGGTTATCAGAAATAATTCGAAGTACTCATTATGTACATATATAAGAAATATAGACTCCAACTAACTGCCCCTGGGACTAAAGAACCCATAGACCTGGTATCCAACATTGTTTATCTTCGCTGATGTAATCGCTATTGAGAAGTTTGTGTCACGCAAAGATTCATTCATTCGTGCACTGAAAAGCTTCGACCGGGTCAGCATTAACAGATGGTACAGCCGACAAAATGCAAGCGGCGAGAAGAGACGAACCCAAAAAAACGCATGCTTCAACATAACACATATATAACTAACCAGTTTGATCTTTACGATGTGACATATAACAACTACCATTGCAAATCTTACGCAAGGTTAACTCCAATTCATCCACAGCAAATACTGCAGAACCACATTCCGCAAAGCTGCAATAGATGAACTTGTCATATGAATTATATATATAACTGCTATCACATATAACCGTACCATACCCAGTCAGGTTCTCATAGCAATATTATTCCGAACGGGAGCATGGCTAACTGAATGTATGACAAACCAACAGGGAATTGAGCAGCATCTATTATCATTAGGCTGAAGGTTAGATATGCCTTCGAAAATGACAACACTGCCAGGCGTCATCGTCACACGATACTGGGCTTGTTAGTGATATAATAGTTGGAAGCTACCGATTGAAATACACCAAAATTACGAGCTGCTCGACTTGACACTCAGTTAATATGTACAATAAAGACGTTGGTTGCTCCGGCGTGGGGGATTAGTAATGCTATAGGCCGCTGTGAAAGTACGTGGGTAAAGGACTTGCGCTGTGAGGGGAACGACGCATTCTGATAAGTGAATATTTACGTATACAAAACAATTTCCAACTATATAGCTCACACTGGCTCTGGTTGGCACTGCACTTGACTAGTTTGATAAAAACCACAACAGAAGCGCTATGCAGTGAGCTGCAAACGAACCGCGCAGTCGCAAGCCAGAGCCCTTCTTTTCCACAAAACACCATTTGTTTTATCACTGATTACCTGGCACTCAACAAAACTCACTTCATAACACCAGATGATAAATGTTTATGTCCAGTGAACAATACAAATGCGATGACGAATGGACTGAGAACCTCGTTAGCCGTGGTATAAGTAATTCATCTGTCGAAGCTAAAAGGTTTTACAGTGGGATAAGTCGGCACATCCAATGAATTATGACCCGTTCTGTAATATCCAATAGTGTATATATAATCAGCTCCAGTACATTCATGACGTGTTATTACGTGTTCCCTCTATCCTGTCAAGTAGAATCCTGCAATTGCGACAAAAAACGATAGAAGTACCTACTAGCAAATACGGGTTGTGAGTATATGTCTTTGTTGCTCAGCAGTGATACGTTGTACAATAGCGAGAGGGGTGCCTGCTAGACCATTAATTATTCACCGAATATTGAAAATCTTTTATTATTGTTTTTGGTCAAACTGCTCTGTAAGACGCGGCAATCCAGGCATTGAAAACATATGGATGATAAAACTCAATGCATGATGGGAGGAGGTCGGTAATCTTGGTTTGCAGCTCACAGATCATATTCCATTCACAAACGAGGTATGCATTGCCCCTATAAGGGTTCCAATCTCCGTCCTTATCTATCTAGAACGCCTTTTCATCAGGATATGATGTTGCCGTAATATCTTTACCGATAGAAAACTAAAACAAGCTCATGTCACTTTACAAACTGATCCAACTAGGCTCGAATCATCGTCAGCTATAACTCTGTGGGGTAATATATTTATAGTAAATAATGATGGCAATATACTTGCTGACAAATAATTCTAACAATTACAAAACATTATTGAACGCCAGGTCTCTGCATGCTTTAAAATATCCCCGACGAGTGGTATCCACTCGAGAAGTGCATATGCTGTTTAGCTCACAACCACAATCAGATCCATGAACCACATTATCGTCTCACAAAAACATGAGTCGCATAATCGTCCACGGAAAGCCTGAGCCACACTATTGTCACATAAAAGCATGAGCCACACTATTGTCACATAAAAGCATGTCACCCAAATGTCACATAAAAGCGTGTCACACAAATTTCAAATAAAAGCATGTAACCCAAATGTCAAATAAAAGCATGTCACCCAAATGTCACATAAAAGCATGTCACCCAAATGTCAAATAAAAGCATGTCACCCAAATGTCACATAAAAGCATGTCACCCAAATGTCAAATAAAAGCATGTCACCCAAATGTCACATAAAAGCATGTCACCCAAATGTCACATAAAAGCATGTCACCCAAATGTCACATAAAAGCATGTCACCCAAATGTCACATAAAAAAAACATAAAAACATGTCACCCAAATGTCACATAAGACATGTCACCCAAATGTCACATAAAAGCATGTCACCCAAATGTCACATAAAAGCATGTCACCCAATTGTCACATAAAAGCATGTCACCCAAATGTCACATAAAAGCATGTCACCCAAATGTCACATAAAAGCATGTCACCCAAATGTCACATAAAAGCATGTCACCCAAATGTCACATAAAAACATGTCACCCAAATGTCACATAAAAGCATGTCACCCAAATGTCAAATAAAAGCATTAGCCACATAATTGCCAAGTACAAAAACAGTGATTCGCTGCTAATTTCCTACACATAATGTGCGTCATTGCAGGGCACATCCTGTTTTAAATGGACCCAGTTCCCCATGTGAAGCTTATATCATTCGAGCACATAAACACTCTACATAATGGTATGTCGATGAGATAAAACGACCCCAGAAGGTCCATGATGTGGGTATATGAAGACGGATGAACAACAGGGGCAATGTTGCGAGGTGGGCATGACAAGCCAGGAGCGAAGGATATCTTCGCTGGAGCTGACAATATTCCAACGACAATAAACAGTAATCATCACCCTTTTGGAACATAACTGGCACATTAATATTTCTGGATATACTCAACGGGATGTTCAGCAGACCTACAAGACAGGACACCGCACACTTGTACCAACCGATACATTGGCCCACAGGTGATGATACATTGGTCCACAGGTGATGATACATTAACCCACAGGTGATGATACATTGGCCCACAGGTGATGATACATTGGCCCACAGGTGGTGATACATTGGCCCACAGGTGATAATACATAGGTCCACAGGTGGGGATTGTGTGAAGTTGGCTGTGGTTAATGGAAACACCCGGTCCAAATCCAGATGGTCAATTGCGGGATGAACACTATATTAAGCATTCTCAAATCTAGCATCCCCTTATTGAAAAGAAAACCAATGCGTCGAACGCAGAGAGAAACTTTTTTGCTGAAGCAAAAGCCTTAAGCAACTTTATCATGGTTCAAAAAAAATAATCTGTTTTACTCTTAGGATAAAACGAGATGCAAGGTCAAATGTGAAAAATTCCCTCTTTCATACTAGGTTAAATTCATATAATACATAATTAAATCACTTCATACAGTGACATTAAAACAGTGTCAATTAATCGATTCTAATACCTTATTTTACTGAAAACTTTTCTTTTACGGTGACGTCATTTGTTATTCCACTTAACCACAATGCCCAATCTGGAGGACGTGAAGTGCACGGACCAGCCATAAACTATCGTAATGAATTCCCGATGCCACAATGCATCTAAATGATACATTTGGCACGTTTATAAATTGCCCGTGACGGTGAAATACATCCAAAACAGCAGCTGAATTGTGTAGCATTTATCATGCCTACAACGCCACAATGTCAGCAACGTGACACATGGAAAACCATAAATCGACCGCATTTACAACACGCTCAAATGAACAACATATCGCCCTAGCATTTGCAATGACAGCCTGGGTAAGCATTAATGAATTTCTGCAACGATGGTTAACGATGAGATAGGAGAATCATTCTTATAATTACTATCAGCTTCGTTCAGCGAAGCAAACGAGCCCGTCACGCTTGATTGAGCACAAGAACTACAATGCCAGTAGACAGGATATATATGTCATTCACTCTGCTGCCGTTTTATACAGATCAAACACAATAATGGTGCCGAGAAAGCACAGCCATTGTGTGCTGTGTTCGGAAATGTCTACGCATTTGTATTTAAGATCGCATTTCAGGAACACGAATGAACAGGATGAAGGAGCATGGACGATATAGCATAGTGAAAATTAGTACAACTAGTAAAGAAGGAACAACTGATCACTAAGCGATACCTGAGTTATGTAGTGCAAATTGAAAGCCATCGGTTTCTATAAAACAGCACAAGCGAGACATTTACACATTGATAATACAGTCCTGAGATATTTCGTCTCATGGAATTGCTACAGGCTAACTGCAATATGAACGCATGTTGTCTTAACATATATTTTCAGCGCCAATTGAATGTATGAATCCATGTGGACAATAAATGATGAAAAAATTGATTCAAGGATGTGTGAAAGCATCTCATTATGATGACGTCAGTATGGGCATTATGATGACGTCAGCATGGGCATTATGATGACGTCAGTATCGATTGGGGTAACGTTTGACCGCAAACTCAACATGATTCAGAGTGAGAGTGACTTCAGACATACGGTTCATCAACAACCCCAGCACACGCTGCCATCTACTTACGCGGTACATTAGAATCGACATACGCATTGTTGATCTTGGTTGAATATACAAGCACAGCATCAGCGTCATCACAGCCAACAAATCTAGAAATGCAAGCATCAGCCAACGATGGTACGCCCTATTAACTGGAGACGCAATACAAGACGCAATACAAGCTGCAGCACGAACGACACGAAGGCCATACCAGCTCACAGAGGCCCAGCACAATATACATCATTCATTGTAAATATGCAAATATATAGGACTAATGCAAAGGAATTGCCAATGTATTAATCTACGAAAGGTCCTCTTTACATAAAGTTATACGAAGTCCATATATGCTCATTCAATGTTGCCTCTTCAATTCTGACGAATCGCATAACACACGACTCGACAGGCCTCATGGGGTAACCAAGCTGCTTAACATTCAATCCGACAGTTCCTATGAATGACATTACACATCCACGCATCACACGTTCTAATCATACCTCACTGCAAAGGGAGGAATGGTGATGAGAATTGGATTTCAATATATTGCCTGGTAGTGTACTGCTCGGAATATCACAGGACGATGAACCGAGAAATATCAAATGAAAATGTGTCCAGGTCCAAAATTCACCGTGCCTGTAAAAAATGGCATTTGTCAAGTAGTAGAATACAAACCGTTAGCTAGAGAACTAAGTTCCACTTAAACAAGTGCGCAAGCAGTATCTAGGACCGAAACCAATTACTATTGGATTATTTCGGCCATGCCACCTGCTGCCACGATTATCCCTTGGTCATGCCACGTTCTATCGCGGATTACCTCGACCATGCCACCTGCTATCACGGATTAACTTGGTCATGCCACCTGGTATCACAGATAATCTTGACCATGCCACCAGCTATCAAGGATTAACTAGGTCATACCACCTGGTATCACAGATAAACTCGGCCATGCCACCTGCGATCAAAGATAACCTCGTTCATGTCATCTGCTATCGTAGCATACCTCGGTGTTTAGCTATCGCGGGTAACATCGTCCAAGCAACTTGCTATAAGCATCTGCTATTGAGAAGAGCTCGGAACTGCCACCTACGTTAGAAATAAGACCAATCCCATAATGTCGTGTCATAATCAAACTAGTTATCCAAGTCAATGAGTGATTCATTTTGGAAAATGCCAATTATCTCAAATATATGATGCATTGAATGATATGGACTGGCAGTAAACGAGATATGACATATTGGTGTGTGGTTGCTTTGCTGTTTAAGCTGGTTCAGGTGAGGTGTTGGGCTAATGAGAAAAGGGACACGCGCCATGAATAATATACACAACGTTCAGCTCTAAATAGAAATAGCAGCAGACAGCAATCCAGATGAAATTCTTACAGAGGAAACCGCACACACCTCCACACAGATTGGTTGGCGAATTGATTGTAAAACCTCTCAAGCTTTAAAGGCATTCTTATCTTCTTGAGAGGCGATAGCGTAATTGTCTCATTGCAGATTCAAGAAGTGCCTTACCGTATCAATTTGTTACTTGGATAACTATAACAAAAGCAGAAATACGCAGAAAGGCGAGTTTATAAAGATTCACCGCCGCCAAAACTACAGTAATAATGCATGACAATTCTTAATTCTTGAGATTAAACATAGTCCGATTAAACAAGCTTAATCCAAAGGTGAGATCTAGTTAGAACGACTTAATTATTTTATTCACCCTCTTTGGTAAAAGTACTTTAGTGTTATTAGCATTAGCACCCTCTCAGCCTCTTGCCTTCATTATTATTTGCAGACAGCATATTTCCCAGCCACCTCATGCACAACCGACAAAGCTATACGACCAGCCATTAAGAAAATTATGCACGTAACGCCCCCTGTCAGGAAAATATATAAAAATAATTCCCTCTGATTTCGCAGGCTGCGTGCTAGTAAAAGAAATACAGGTCATTTACTGATGCACTTAATGCTTTTGGCTTATTGCGCAGCCATGCAAAATACTATTGATATACAACTACATGTAGAAATGATCCTTAGCATTAAACGGATTGGAGAAATATGCATATAACCCGCCAATGTAGTTGTAGTCTCATTAATAATTCGTACAGTATCGCTGACTCAGCAGCAAGCCAAGATATGGATTGCAAATGCGTCCCATCATGCACTTTCGTAATGCACCACTATTATGCACTTTTCATTGTCTCTGAACGTGCAGTCAAAACACAAAAGGGAATGCATGGGCTGTAGTCACGTCCTCGTAGTGAATCAGGTAAGTGCTGTTCACCGGTATAACTTTACCATACAGATTCAGTATTTACCGGTAAGCCTTGCATAAAAGTTACACAATGGGATAATATATCTTGTTTTTGTTGTTGGTCCAATGATTTAGTGTGTCACAGTGAAGTACGTCGAATATGAACTAACTCAGTTTTAAATACCTTTTGCGATGATAACAACCAATATACGACATGAACGCTGGCCGCTGGGAGGTACTGCAGGCGGCACCTAGCGGCAGACTGTGAGTCTCACTGCCGGAGAGGTCACAACTGTGAGATGATGAAGGAAATGAACTTTGATTGTCAGAGGAGAATCTAGATGAGTTGAACTGAGGCCGATATCATTTAAATAGCATAGTATGTAGATGACATATTTGAAAACGAATATGATTCTTAACGTAAAACGCTCTAATATGATTGAAAACTTGTGAAAATCCACACAGTCACGCCAAACACTGACTATAACAAAACTGAAACCCAGCTCGAGAGGAAAAGCTTTAATTCCTAGATAGCGATACGATCAGCAGGCGTCTCTGTGACGAACTAATTGTCCGATGTGCTGACTGGAATTACATCAATTAACGACAACTTAACCGCGTTTATCTTCAATCAGTACATATAACGATTACCATGCAATCTAAGCTTCAGGAAGTGATCGGCGTAAGCTGTTTACGGTCAGTTCTCACAGGATAACAGCAGCCCTACTTGTCTCGTTATGGCCATTAATACCTTCGGGGATGATCGCGATAAAGAGGCAGGAAAGCGAGGAAAGTTCTAATAATTTGCAGGCTTGTTAATCGTATTAAGTCAGCACATAGCATAGCATGCATATATTAACAGATATTGCTCGTTGATATAAGCATCAGCATTACAAACATAATCGCATCATCAGTTAGATTGTCACAGCAAATGTATGGTGCAGCAGGCGTATTGCATATGACATCCACATACCTGGAATCATGTTCCCCATCAGCAGCATAACACCATGCATCGCGTTTGTCGTCAGCATATGAACAGTTACTATTTATGATGGGTTCTGCACTTCGTCTCTTTGAAGTCATATTGCGTTGATGAAAATATCCTTAATATAGCAACAACCTGACCTTGGCAGTTGAAATTGTATTATTGCTTAACTGCAGGAGCAATATGCTGTGGCAAAGTCATAACTGTATGGCAAAGTCGTAGTTGTATGGCAAAGTCATAACTGTATGGCAAAGTCATATATGTATGGCATAGTCATAACTGTCATATATGTATGGCAGAGTCATATCTGTATGGCAAATTCATAACTGTCATATATGTATGGCAGAGTCATAACAGTATGGCATAGTCATAACTGTCATATATGTATGGCAGAGTCATAACTGTATGGCAGAGTCATAACTGTATGGCAAAGTCATAAGTGTATGGCAAAGTCATAACTGTCATATATGTATGGCAGAGTCATAACTGTATGGTAAAGTCATAGCTGTATGGCAAAGTCATAAGTGTATGGCAAAGTCAGAACTGTATGGCAAAGTCATACCTGTATGCGGCACCGATAAGTTTGTGTCTAACGTATGTGATTGATATAGACCATACACAAATAACATTACATCATGTTATATGTGGAACATGTCTAGCAAACACTTCAATTCAATGACTGGTGACGTGATAATCTCGTTTGCCATGCAATATCCATGGTGCTGTACCGGATTATTGGAAATGATCAACCCAGCGTAACATGCTGTGATCACTATAATGCGACGAGAATTTGAGCGATGCAAATCGAAAATTTTCCACTCAAAACACAGCTTCATATTATCCTGTTCCAATGAACTCTTCATCTATAACATGATGACGCAATTAATTCATGGCTTGTTAACACTGTGCATTTCATGACAAACAAACAATAAAGCATTATGAATCACAAATCAATATCTATCACTGATTCTTATATTGTAACACGATTTCAGACAACCTATCCGTTTTCTTGGTTTGTGACCTATGACGAGACGCACTGCAATTCACAGCCTTTTTAAAAAAATGCACGTTAAAGATTACAACTATACTTTCATCTCTTGTCATATAAGTGGAGTTTTAAAGTCCCTAAAAACAGCAAACAATCCCCGACTTCCACTAATCCCACGGAACATACCACGTTCGATATTGCCATACAATGGAGGCTACTCTCTCTAATCACCAAGCGATGCCAACTGACGGCCAATAAAATCCACGAAGTGCTGACAGATTCAGGCTATAACACAATTTCAACAGTGATGCGGGCAGTAACATTCTGCTTTCAACCCACAGTAGACGATTCCATCGATCAAGCTGACAATATTGATCTGTCTATAAACGATAAATGTAGCCCATTTGCATCATAACTGCCACATTCATTTCTCCTGACGACTTTATCTAGACCGACATGACACGTACGCTGCATACTTGTATCAGTGGATTTACCGATACATTATCTGACCAGTGACGATGATGTCACGTGGGCTGTGATCATACGAAGCATTCGATTGATGACCAGACAACATCTACTTGGGGGATTCCAACAAAATTCAATTGAACGTTCTCAAACCTTGGACCACTTTTTATGTGACAATATATTTGTGTAGTTTCAAGAGCCAGCCGCCGCGTGCACCTGCCGTGCGTTGCCCGGACGACACCGAGGTAGGTCCAGGTTCCGGCAATCTAACTCTTTTAGACTGTCTGACTAATCGTTCTCGACTGGACATATGTATCACATTTAATCGCACGCAGACGCTGAATTGTCCCACATTAACCATGTATTCAATGACACAATTCCCCCGACGGGCTCAATTTGTAAGCCATAAATCAGCCGCCTTTGCAGCACGCTCGATTAATCAACATGTAGCCCGGTAAATTGTCTTTTTTGGCTACAAAGACAGTCCAGTCATTCATCAATTCCAGCAGCTCGACAAAGACAGCTTGAATAATGAGACGGGAAAAATACGCACAATTCCCGACGAGACTTTGGAAGGTAGACAGGGTGAATCTGACCCGCATTCGGGGCGAATTGTATCCAGATATAACACGAAACGCAGCGTCTGCCACGTCAAGACAGCAGTAACGCCACTAATTATACTGAAATATAAGCAACATATATTTGGCATCGCTTGTCTTTTAACAACTAGCCTTACAATAATTCAGCATCCAAATATCAGGTCGATCGTCATCATGAACTTTGTCATACTTCGTCTTTGATTTGGGGGTAAGATACACCCCCAATCAACAGGTGATTGTCTCTATACCACCTACCCCCAATCAACAGTTGATTGTCTCTATACCACCTACCCCCAATCAACAGGTGATTGTCTCTATACAGGTACCATCCTGCATCAATTGATAGCGACAAGATGATAACTAATCAAATCGAGAACAAGGATTGCAAACACAATTCGCGTTGGCCTGTTAAACATGGAGCTGGAAGCAGTACATCTAAGGTTCAGTGATTATTTGTCGCAACATTATTATTCTTAAAATGACAAATCAGGTTAGGAGCAGATTGGTGGAGGGCGTGGTGAGGAGGATCGCAGTGTAGATTGAGGTGTCATTTGACTATGAACCTAGAACACCTTATGATTAGGCAGCAGAAACACACACTGCCTCAACATTTAAAGAAAACTGCTATTCTAGTCATTTTAATTGAACCTTCCTAAATACTCAGATCGATTATCATGGCCCAGACGAAAGTGCAAACAATAAATACCCACCAAGGACATACTAATCTCCCCAAACACACACCCAGAAAAGGGTCATTATTCATTCTACGTCTACACAGTTTTCGCACATAAAAGACTAATGAAAAGACATTGCTTATGTATAAATGTACAAACGCTCATCTATTAGATATATACATCTACCTATTATTTATATTGCCAACGCCTTTGAGACAATCCGTACCAATTAGTTTTTCACATGTAATCATCAATCACTGGCTTCCTATTTACCCCAGTGATGTTGAAGAATGACATTAGACAATTCTGCTCATTCATCTTTATCAAACTTCATTACGGTTGAAGGAATCGCAGTTGGAATACTTAAGTAATTGACTGTAATAATAACTTTGGCATTGAACGCAGCTACCCCACAAGTTGAATTAGGCAGCAGCTTTTCCGTGGAGAGTACGTTCAATGTCACCAGCTTTCTCACGACCTCACCCACATCACACCATGAAGATAGCAAATAAGAGGCAGTGCAGTGCAGTGCACGTAAGATAACCGCCAATTTCTGCAATGGCCCCGGGGGTGTGATGGTTGTGGGGGTGGCGGGGTGGTGCTCTGTTTTCCCCTTGTATTTAGGTGGAGACTCTATAGCTGCATTATACGGTTGTGAATTAAATTACGACGAGCTCGCTTGCAATACGACGCAACCTTGTTATATCACCATGGACACGTATACTCCAGAGACTTAGCATTACAAGATATGCATACAACCTGTGAAAAGGTGAACTATGTATGAATTAGTGTTATATTGCTGACTCAGAAGCCATGGTACGGATTGTATATGCATAACATAATGCACTTCTAATTCAAACAAAAAGTTAAGACAATCACAAGAAAGGCATGAATGGAACTCAATTATTGGCAAGATGCTGCTTATCGTCAAATATATGAGTGATCATTAATGAGGAAATATTGTATTTAAAAGAAGGATATAACTGGCTTAGTTCAAAATAGCTGTCTAATCATTGACGGTGAGCATTAGGAGCCTTTCTAAGTTCTACTTAACAGGTAATGAACGGCATTAACGCTGATTGCTTGGAGGTATTACAGCAAAACATAAGGATCCCTGCTGGCATAGCTAGAACTGGGTGATGGATCCCTGCTGACATGGCTAGAACTGGGTGATGGATCCCTGCTGGCGTGGCTAGAACTGGGTGATGGATCTCTGCTGGCGTGGCTGGAACTGGGTGATGGATCCCTGCTGGCGTGGCTAGAACTGGGTGATAGATCCCTGCTGGCGTGGCTAGAACTGGAAGATGGATCCCTGCTGCTGGCTGTGGGTGCTGGCTAGAACTGGGGGCTAAACTGGGTGATCCCTGCTGGCGTGGCTAGAACTGGGTGATGGATCGCTGCTGGCGTGGCTAGAACTGGGTGATGGATCCCTGCTGGCGTGGCTAGAACTGGAAGATGGATCCCTGCTGGCGTGGCTAGAACTGGGTGAGAACCCTGGGGTGGCTAGAACTGGAAGATGGATCCCTGCTGGCGTGGCTAGAACTGGGGAATGGATCCCTGCTGGCGTGGCTAGAACTGGGTGATGGATCGCTGCTGGCGTGGCTAGAGCTGGGTGATGGATCCCTGCTGGCGTGGCTAGAGCTGGGTGATTGCTAAGGACTTGTACGAGTGGCTATGCTCCTATTTGAAACAAAACGACAAGGCAAGTGCGCGCCTCTGTATCGCAAAGACAAGCCGGTAATTGCATTAATTAACAACCACTAATCCATGCATTTAATCAGTTCATATGATAATTAACACGCCATATAAGCGCGACGTACCTCATTACTCCCTTAAATACCTCTGCTGGTAATCCCGATTTAGAGAGAATTCAATGGGGAAAACGCCAACAATGTGCCGGCATGAAAATCGCATAAAGGCGAAATTGAATATTCAACAGTGGTGCATTTCAGCCGTTTTAAACGCCTCCTTCAGCCATTTATTTTAAAAAGATTTTGGCCGGTAATTACCTCCTCAACATATAAGCCATCGTAATTGATGCACACGTTATGCTCACATTAGGAGTGCACCAAGCTTCACTCTTGCAAATGAAGCTTCAACTGTTTGTTATCAAAATGAAGAACTCCTCTCGACGAATATTTCCAATTTATTTAAGCTTCACGATTGGAACGGAAAACGAGTGATTACTGTTCCGGCAGCTATGTATGATAGCTGTCATAACCAATGCAGGGTGCAGAAGGGATATTGCATGCGACTTACAAATACCGGCAGTGATGTTTCCATTAATATTGATAATAGCATCGAATCTGCTACATCGACCATATGATAACATGAACCATTTACAACAAGGACATCTCTTCATCTTCTGTGATATCATTTGGTGTTGATGGAATCATCTCAAATATAGCAACAGCTTATAGGAACTGTTGCAACTGTGTTATTGCTTAGCTAAAGAAGTAATATGCTGTGGGAAAGTCATGGCTATATGAGACGCTGATAGGTTTGAGGGTGACGTATTTGTTTGTTGATTGGAAAACGCTAGTCATTGACTTGTGAGTAATGCTCCATAAACATACATGTTGTAGAAAGATGAGTTATTACTGATAATCTGAAGCGCTGTGACGACACAATAGGGAGGTAGCAATTGTGATTGTGTTTAGCTAACCTTCACATTACATTCAGTTACATTGTTCTACCATGTAGAATTGAGATCTCGGTCTTCAGTTAATTGCTTTGTTGGTTTGGGATAAGATTACCGCGTTGCATGTTAATTTGTACAACAATCGACGGCTGCTTAAGGTAACATCCCGAAAACAAACAAAGATCACCGGATCGAAGGATAGGTCTTCTTAATCCACGCAAATAAGAATGAACTTTTCGTTGCACTGATTATCTCGCACTTACAAAGCTATTTCCATAATGCAATATATTGAATAGCTATGACCGGTGAATAGAGCAAATCAATGGCGGAAGAATTGGTTATCCATTTGGACATGTCACTCCCGTTGTATTTGTCCTATTATCGGAACACAATACGGGCACTCAGACTAAACTATGAGGTCTGTGGTAATAGTTGAGCCAAGATAAAACCAATACTACATACGGCTTCATATGGTATGTAGCTATTCCGATCACTTTAAGCTATAACTAGATAATGTAGATTATAAATTCCCGATGATAAGTGCGCGCGCCATGGTAAGCACACCATGTAGGATTTTTCATCCCAAATCATAACTGCCACATCAACTTCTCGTTATAGCTTTAACGAGACCGATATGACACGGACGCGGCATATCTGTCACCAGATAACATCCACAGATTGGTGATATATTAGCCGGCATGAACAGATTTTGCTACTTGGGCTGTGGTTATAAATAAGGAAGCATTCGGTGTATGTCTAGAGATTCTCAATCGAGGGATTCTATCAATTTATAATGGAACTTTCTCAAACCTGGCATTAGCGCTATGTTTGTGATAACATATATTGTTAAATGTGTCATATGCAGCGATCAGCTGTCATGCAACGCGTGGACGCCGCTAGGGCGTGGGTTACTCTTAGGTTCAAAAAAGCTATAATGCCATACAGGCTGTATACAGTATCTGAACTAACCTTTTGTGACAAGCGATGTTTATCACAGCAACTGACACGCAGAAGCTGAATTGCCTTACATTTACCATGCACCCAGTGTCACAAAGCCGCCGACGGGGTCAATTAGTAAGCAATCAATCCGCGGCCTTTACAGCACGCTCAATTAATTAACAGATCACCCGGTCTTTTTCCGCTACAGAGACAGCCAAGCGAGTCATTAATCACTCACAGGGCGACAAAGACTGCTTGAACCGAGAGGGTTATTTCTCGAGTTACAAAAGAGACAATCCAAGTTAGATTGCTGATGATATTCAGTGTCGGCAGACATACGAATACTAACACGCTATCGGTACGAATTTGTCACGATCCATCATCATACGCGATGTCTGTGAAATCAAGACTTCAGTTTCAATTACTTCTCTGGAGATAATAGCTGGTGACAATAGCAATTCTCTGTATATTAGCTCATCAGTCATACATCTGGCCGGAATTCAAACCGAGGTTTTTGGTACACGCGGATCGAAAATATCATGATTATATTATAATAAATTGTACATTTTGTAACCGACTGTTGCAATATTCTCCCGAGTTGTTAAACTCAGCAGAGTCTCCTCAGTAGAGAATTAACTCAGCAGAATCTCCTCAGTAGAGAATAAACTCAGCAGAATCTCTTCAGTAGAGAAGGCGTTCAATGTGACCTGTTTTGTCACCAACCGATGCGACATCTCCCACAGCACCGCGACAGATTAAGATTGCAAGTAAGAGTACAGGGCGCAGACGATAACACAGCAATTTCGGCAATGACCAACGGGAAGTTCAGAGCACCCAGAAGGACTCCCGTTCGGTTCCTTCCGTGTTGTATCTAAGTTGCAACCTTGTACCTAAATTACACGGTTGGGAATTGCGTTTCACAAAGAGCGTTTGGAATTCTATGAAGCCTTGTATTTCACCATATATCAGTACATGGCGGTGACTTACTTCTATTCACTTCTCATAAGAACACTCACAAAGAGAAACATATATAGCTGAATGATTGCAATGTAACAATAACGACAAATGACATCACGTTTCTGCCTAACCATTTGTCTCGACAAGCCCAACATGTGTTTTTTCATCACGAGTTACAAGATGGACAACGGCACAAATGAAAGGGTTGTTTTTACGGATTGCACGATTCTGACATACATTATTTATACAAAAGACCGAAATCCTCAACGGTACATTTACGCCACCAGTAATGATGGAGTTTACTTCCTCAAAACTTTGCATCTGTGCTTTAGTAAAAATACTTGTTTTATTCGCTAATGAATTGGTCATAAATCATTCTTGACATATCACAACTACCCATACAGCAGGCGGTATGTCGCGTGCAAACACTAGACATGACGTCATCCACTGAAAGGCCATGGACCCTTCATCCGCGTTATTCCAGGCAGCAAGGAACCGGATTGTATGAATACTCTAATACTAAGTAACACGGATAGTAATTGGGGTGAAGGATGGGGTTGTATCGGTAACTCCGTACCCCTTCACCTCCTATTTCTATTCCTATACCTTGATACGAGTTCGTCGAGGAATTATCAAGCACATAACAATTGTATGTAGAGGAAACAAGCGTTTTGTATTGCTTAACGGTAAATTTGGTTGTGCTAAATAGTACTCCATCGCGCTGTACGCATTACCCCCAGCACGACACAACAACAACACTAAAAACCAACCGGGTTTGACAAACACCCGGTACAGCTCATCTCTAGAACCCGCCCCGTTAGGAGAAGACATGACGACCTAATTCAAGCGCCCCGTATATAACAGAAAGATGGATTGGTTGTAGATGAGAACACGGCTATTCAATCGGTGTAAGGCTCGGTGGGGAATTCCACCGTGTTATGTCCGCATTTTGGAAAGCTGAAGTGCGTATGGCTTAAGAATGAGGTAAATTCATTGCACGTGGAGTGGACGGTAATCAACCTAGTAATTGATACACCATCGTCCCCGTCTGAGCACTACGACAGCTGACATGACTCCTGCATGAAAAACCCCACAGTTGCATCAAGTCATTCCCGTTGTAAGATTATCATGAATTATCATATTTAAATGGTGCTCGTTCGTTACGAACGACAATGGGAACCTTTAGATGCATGCGTACCTGCAACCTGCATTCAATTTCAGACTAAAGAAGCGCAAATGAGTTAATCCCGTGAGGTGGTGGACAGGTACACCTCTTCTGTGTAACTCTTTACGGCACTAAAGAGCATTTATGGGATTCAACGTCTTCCGGGTGATGGTATAATACCCTTAGGATTGGCATGCTGCGTGAATAGCGTGGCCAAGCATTATGATTCTAAGCCAATACAGAACGCAGACATTTGCCATTATCGTCCATACGTATGGACCTGTGCGCTGTGTTGCTAGCTGCTGTCCATCAACAGGTTTTCTTTTGTACCGCTACTTACGACCAGGCAGCATATGGCATTTGCCACCAATGTATCACCTTCGCACTAGCAGCTGTCGCATAATAACCCACCTGGCTAGGTTGGCGCAGGTCGCAAAAATGTCAAACTCAATCCTACTTGGTGTTCAATTGTCGTTTAATCAATCGATTTAATGGGAAATAAACAGGGTAACGGATATCGGCTGCTTGGCGACATGTCTAATGAAGTGGTTTTGCAGATTGTCTAATTGAACTCGGGAGATATATTTTCAGAGCCTCGTCCTCAATGTAGCCATTACATGTAATCCGAGTACTGTCCCTCTGATATATACCGATAGGTGTTTATTGAGCAAGGTTAGGCAAGGAAAAGTTAGGGCAAATATATTGGTAGATTATATCCAAAGTGTTGCATTTGTTAGGGTTGTCAGGCTATTCCACCTTGGTCAACAGTAATCCAACCAATAAATCTACAAATATATAGTAATAACAAAATATGCAACGTATATTTACAACTTGCCCCTAGAGGTAGTGTCAGGATTACGGAAACCACCAAGAGGTAGTGTCAGGATTACGGCAACCAATAAACGAGGTTGTATCAGGATTACGGAAACTATCAAGAGGCAGTGTCAGGATTACGGCAACCAATAAACGAGGTTGTATCAGGATTATGGAAACTATCAAGAGGCAGTGTCAGGATTACGGCAACCAATAAACGAGGTTGTATCAGGATTACGGAAACTATCAAGAGGCAGTGTCAGGATTACGGCAACCAATAAACGAGGTTGTATCAGAATTACGGAAACTATCAAGAGGCAGTGTCAGGATTACGGCAACCAATAAACGAGGTTGTATCAGGATTACGGAAACTATCAAGATGTCACATTGGTATTCTGGTTGCTTCGCGTGTTGATGCTTTATTATCTAGCTCACTGGATACGCAGCTGTATATTACGTTATACGTGTAATGATATTGTTCAGTTGACCCTGGGGGAGCTCCGATCAGCTGTATCAACATGTTGTAGCTAACGATCATCTGAAATACAATAGACTGTATGAAGCACCATGTAGTAGTGTTTAACGCAGAATATTACCTGATATCTGGGATTATATATAATCGCTGACCTCTAATGCAGTCATAACGACGTGTATGTTGGGTAGTAGATGTACAATACCATACGTATGGCAATGCTAATGGGATTATCACCACATCAGCCATTGATTTGCGTTTTTCAAGGCACAAAACTGTCCACTGTACAGTATTATGAAATCAGTTTTACGCGTGTATATTAAGCATTGCTACCAATATGTCAACTAGCTTGGCTTAAGCAGGCCTTTTCTTAAATCGGGTCATTGTTTTTGTTCGAGGCGCAGAACTTGCGATGCTGTCCATTGATGTATAAAAATGCTAATAAGTGCAACAATGAACTGCAAGCGTATCCAATCATTAGTCCTATATGGCAATGAATTCGCTGTTCCCTTTTTCACAAGGCAGTATATCAATGTAGCTGAAGGTAATATGGAGGTTAGAAGTAGGCACCAGCTCAACCACCCTAATGTTATGTTGCGGAGGTACAGAGCATCCGTAATAACCTACTAATGTGCAACTACTTTCTCCAATATACACATTAATGGTGTGCCAATCACCAACTCAATCACTGGTGTTTTCCAATGGGCTGTATCAATCAAATACGTCACCAACAATCCCAGCAGCGTCGCATATAGTTATGACCCCCCACGGTTTATCAACTCTTCAGTCAGGCAATAAAAAAGGTTCAACAGCCAGTGTCAGTTATTTCATGCTATAGCTTCATTAGAGATGATTCAATCAACGCGATATGACGTCACCCGAGGGATTCCCCTGTCCTAACGCGATATGACGTCGACTGAGGGATTCCCCTGTCCCAACAAGTTCATGATATATCCTCAATAATGACGGGAAAGAATGACACATGCAATAAGGCCTCTGTACCCTGCATGGGAAATGACAGCAATCGCACGCTGACGATGATGGAGTGATCACTCGTTATTGGGGGGGGGGGGGGTTCTGATCCTAATGCTGATTTAAATTGGCAATATCGGTTACAAAGAGTTCGCCGATTTGATCAAACTTAATGAAAGCTTCAAACACAAATGTGAAGCCTTGTGAGATCCTGGTGTGAAATGTGAACACAGTGTGCTGGTCGCTGTGAGTGACATATATTGATCATTATTTATTACCCGGATGGACGAGCTCATCATCATCATCATCATCATCATCATCATCATCATCATCATCATCATCATCACCAAGACAATGTTGCTAGCTGGTGGACCAATGGGACAAATGATAGGAGTTATTGAATGAAAGAATCGGACCAGACGGCTAACATGTGCTGTTGCTCCCATCTTCATTTCGTCTGTTACGGGCTGCCTTAATCCAATTAACAGTCCAGCAAATTACAGGCATTCTCCTCGCCTTTTTATCACGACTGATACCGGATGTGTTTATTGCCATAACGCTTCATCCTGTGACAACTGACCATAAACGGCTTGCGTAGATCACTTCCTGAAGCTAAGACAGCGCAATAAGCATTATATATACCGATTTCAAATGTTAGGTACGCGGACCAGTGGTCGTTGAATGACGAAATTCCCGTCGACGCAGCGGCTTGTCATTGACCCGATCATAACTGCCATCATGTGACGAATACAGCGCGTGTTGTTTACCAGCTCTCTTGTGGTCCCGTTAAACATGCAATTCTAGAGATGAAACGATTATTGAATTTGTGAATTGGTTTTCGTCAACAAACCAATATGAGTAATCAATGCGTCAAAGGTTAGGTGACGATTCGTCGGAACAAGATTCTACCTCGAGTTACAAATGAGGCTCACAGCACGTAATGTTAATGGGGGACCCTGTTGGGATAACAATACAGAATGGGATAGTATGATATAGTTAATGCCAAGCACCACCAGGCAGTGACACCACATATAGGCTGTCACTCCGGACGAACTTTGTCATTGCAGTAAGTTTTAGTTGAAAATGCACAGGTCAAGTACCAAATGAGCTGAATTCACCCAGACTAATGTAAAGATAATAATAACCCATTAACAGCACACGTTTACCATCATCGGTATATGATGCGATGCATGTGACGTGTCAACAGGTGCGATTTGATGACCACGTTCCTCTCACGTAGACCCTAGACAAGGAACCTCGTGGATTGTATGTACTCGCATTCCTTACCATCTAAACCACTAATGAATATACATTGCTTATGTATCAATCATTTAATGACATTCTTTACATTGAGTTGCTGCGTGAGGCAGCCTCGCCGACAAGGCCATCTGTAACAGTAAAACGCTGATTCATCAATTCACATACCGTTCATATTTACACCTGTAATGTTGAAGAATGACGCTGTGCACCTCTGCGTCATATATCATAATCATACCGCATTACTGTTGGATGAAGCACTGATGGAAAATGTTAGCATCAGATTACAATATATAAGATATTGGCGGCACCAAAATCAACAGGGGCGGTTGAATTAAGCTGGGGCTCTCATGTGAAACGTACGTTTAATATGAGCTTTAATATGAGTAGTGTGACTCCCACAACACCGAGAGTAAGTAAGAGTCAGGTACATCAGGTAACCCAATTAAATATGCTAATGAGCTGTTGTAGAGTTGTGTAACTCCCATAACACCGAGAGTAAGTCAGGACACATCAGGATATGGTGACAAGGTGAGACATAGGAAGATTTATGAGTGAATGTAACAATAATGGCAAGCCCCCACCTAAATACCCCCAGAAAGCAATATTCAATTGTCTCGACACGCAACTTCAGTCTGTGTTCGTCGAGTTCAACGGCTCCCAACAAGCTATTACGGCCGAACTGTCTTTTAGTGATCCAACACAAGATCTTACGATCTTGATTAATGGATGAGCTCTTCTGATCTTCATACATGTCTATATTATGTATAGGCCACGTATTCCCACCTTATATGCATTGATGAAATCACCGTCGATTATTCACTCAACATGCGATGTGGTAATTGTTTTGTCTACTCGGACACAAGGATTACGCCATTACATATGCGTTGATGACAACGATATATTACTGAGTTCTTTTATTTTCTACTCTATATACATCAACAATATATATCACGTATGAGCAATAAGATCAGCATTTGCATCCTATGCGCCTCTTGCCTGTAGTGTTTCTCATATAGATTTCCCGCCCATCTCAAGATCGCCACATCTATCTGTATGACTATCAATTACGAAAATAATGCACGTCACACTCTCTGCCGGAGAAGCCTTGCACTCAATCTACCTTGTTATTCCCCTCTGAGCTCACAGGGTATAGTACAGAGCAATGCCATAATTGAAAGGAATGTACTGACTGATCAGCCGGTAATGGCATGCAGCATTTATGCAAAAGGTAAAACTGCTTTACGTACAATTTGCCGCCAGAACTGACGGAGTTTTGTAACTCAAAACTTTACATTTATAATTTAGGAAACATATTTTTATCATCCTCTAATGAAAAGTGCAACTCATAAATCACAGCAGTCGATATGTAGCTTGAAAACACTATACATGACGCGGAAAGGCCATGGACCACTCAGTAGAGCATGTTCAGGTAGCAATGTAATGGATTGTACGGATCTCTCGCACACTCAGTAACACTGATAGCTATTGGGGTGAAGGGAGGAGGGGTATTTTTTACTACGCACCCCTTCATTGCTGTTCCATTCCCTTGGTTAGTAGATGTTCGTCGAGGTATTATCAAGCATATTACGATTGTATGTGTGAAGAGAGCAATCGTATTGTTCTGCTAAACGCTAAACTGTACTCCATTGAGCCTGTCCTTAGCCTCATGGCTCGTCATCTGACGTCACTCCAACTGGCTTCCACTGCCAATCAAATCTACAGGATGAGATCGATTCTATAGCACCAACATTTCTCCATAATTCACCATGGAAACTTACTTAAGGAAAACCCTCACTGCAAATGATTAAAATCTGTCAATTGATGTTAACAGACATTGATTCCGCTGAACAAGTCAGCCTATATCGCTCAACTGTAAATATTCACTGTGCGGAGATTGAGGATGCCAGGGTAACGGTTGATCATAAGGGCACTGAATCATAACGCAGTGTGGAGCATCAAGTGTCATCACAAATGGATGCAGATCACCAGTAGGAGGTCCTCATCTCCTCCTCAAGCCAAACAGAAAATGATTGATAAAGAACATAGCTTGTAAGGCACGCCAGGAACATTTCGGAGAGACAACATTACCGGGCAGGTAACGTGTGATCGTGGCAGGATATTGTTGCAATAAAGCGCTCAGGGCGTATCTGGCCATGCAGCAAGAAATCTGGCCGATTGTCGCCTCATCCCATTCTCACTCTATATCTGATTTACACAGAGAGGTGATGACCCGGGGCGATAGGTTACCAGACTACATGCCTCACATGCAGCTAGATAGACAACCAGTGATAATAACCCTTAGGATGCAAGAGGCTACTGAAGCAGCCACGCCCCCTTCCTCACCGAGTAAGCATTACCCCAGCAAGATCCACCCAACTTATCGACATTAAATGACAGCTCATTGAAACCCCGCCCTATTGGGAGGAGACATTACAAGCGAAATCAAGCGCTACGTATCACAGAAACGCAATTAATTCAAAGAGCAAATACGCCACCTGTAAGCACTGCTGTATCTAATCCTAGCTATCTTAAAAGTTTCTGAACCATCTGGAGGCGTGGTCGCCTGGACCAATCAGAAGACTCTAGCCGCAGAGATACCGCACAAATCAACAGTGCCATGTGCTTTTGTTGATTTCGCGATAACCCTCATTCGGCCTCTGTAACCCTCATTGATTTGCGATAACCTTAATTCGGCCTCTGTGTGTAGTATATACATTTGAGGGGCGCTAAGTTATATGACTCACGTCTCTTCTGAAGAAAGCATACTACCCATTCATTTTCATAAAGATGCTGTCCATACAAGCATAATAATACACCTACATCCCCGTACATAGCGTGGACTGCTATTATGATTCTAATAAGCAAACACAGAGCGCGGACATTTGCCATTAGCGTCCATGCGTATGGACCTGTGCGCTGTGTTGCTAACTGCTGTCCGTCAACAGGTTTCCTTTTGTACCGCTACCTACGACCAGGCAGCATATGGCATTTGCATCCAATGTATCTCCTTCGCGCTAGCAGCTGTCGCATAATAACCCACCTGGCTAGGTTGGCGCAGGTCGCAAAATGTCAAACCCAATCCTACTTTGTGTTCAATTGTCGTTTAATCAATCGATTTAATGTGAAATCAATAGTGTAACGGATTATGGCTTCTTGGCGACATGTCTAATGAAGCTGTTTTGCAGATTGTCTCGACAGATTTATTTTCAGAGCCTAGCCCCCAATGTAGCCATTACATGTAATCCGAGTACTGTCCCTCTGATATATACTTACAGGGGTTTATTGAACATGGTTATAGCCTATAGGCATGGACGTGTTAGGGCAAATATATTGTCATCGGATTATATTCCATTTGTTGAGATTGTCTGGTTGGTCTGTCTTGGTCAGAAGTATTTAAGCCAATAAATATACACATACATAGTGATAACGAAATATGGCGAGGTATAATTACTGCAACCATCAATAGGTAGTGTCATGATTACGGCAACCACCAAGAGGTAGTGTTAGGATAACGGCAACCACCAAGAGATAGTGTTAGGATAACGGCAACCACCAAGAGGTTATGTCATGATTACGGCCACCACCCAGATGTAGTGTTAGGAATACAGCAAACACCGAGAGATTACCGCGCATTTCTCGTCGTTGTTCTGGTAGTATCACGTGGTGATGCCATTTAATCTAGCACGTGCGATAAGGAGATATAATTAATTACAAATGTCTTTTGCTATTGTTCAGTTGACCTGAGCATACCCCGCCCAAGAGAAATCACCCCCATGCCCAAGACCGAAATAGCTCATCCCATCTCTCCACATTTCAGCCCATGCCCATGCACATACGATGCTCAAGACCGTAAACAGCTCATCCCATCTCTCCACATTCCCCCCCACCCACCTCACGCACATCCTATCTTTCCACATTTCCCACCCACTTTTCTCAAGCTCATCCCATCTCTTCACATTTCCCACCCTCCTCATGCTCAACCCATCTCAACACATTTCTCAACCACCACACGCTCATCCCATCTCTCCACATTTCCCACCCACCTCACGCACATCCCATCTCTTCACATTTCCCACCCTCCTCATGCTCAACCCATCTCAACACATTTCTCAACCACCACACGCTCATCCCATCTCTCCAAATTTCCCACCCACCTCACGCTCATCATCCTCCACATTTCTCTCCACATTTCCCACCCACCTCACGCACATCCCATCTCTCCACATTTCCCACCCACCTCACGCACATCCCATCTCTCCACATTTCCCACCCACCTCACGCTCAACCCATCTCAACACATTTCCCACCCACCACACGCTCATCCCATCTCTCCACATTTCCCACCCACCTCACGCTCAATCCCATCTCTACACATGACCAACGATTAAGCCAATTATGCATGGCACGCCCTCTGGTGGAGGAGATTTGCGCCTATTCATACTCCCTGTTGTTTTCAGTCTTCCTCTGATTTCCTAGCCATACTACAAATGAAGGCAATGCGGTGATGTGTAAGATGGCAACGGCGTGCTGCAGTCTCCAGGAAGACAGGGGAAACGTTGTGCGTTTATTAACTTAAACATGAATCCGACGGGGAATACACGTGATAGCGCGTAAATGTATGAAGTATCTCATTACTCATTCTAGTTATATCTCCACCTTTAATGTAGCAGGCGACATATCTACTGATGCGACCTTCATGGCATCCCAGGGCAGAGACAAGCAGTGGCTGTAGGACTGGGCTGGGCGCTGGATCCATTACACAAATCAGTGTTTCTCAACCACATCAACGAATGGGGTGAGACAAGCCTGCATTGCATTATTAGATGTGGTAAGCTTGCGTTACATTATGGGATGAGATAAGCCTGCGTTACATTATGGGATGAGATAAGCCTGCATTACATTATGGGATGAGATAAGCCTGCGTTACATTATGGGATGAGATAAGCCTGCGTTACATTATGGGATGAGATAAGCCTGTGTTACATTATGGGATGAGATAAGCTTGTGTTACATTATGGGATGAGATAAGCTTGTGTTACATTATGGGATGAGATAAGCTTGTGTTACATTATGGGATGAGATAAGCCTGCGTTACATTATGGGATGAGATAAGCCTGCGTTACATTATGGGATGAGATAAGCTTGTGTTACATTATGGGATGAGATAAGCCTGCGTTACATTATGGGATGAGATAAGCCTGCGTTACATTATGGGATGAGATAAGCCTGTGTTACATTATGGGATGAGATAAGCTTGTGTTACATTATGGGATGAGATAAGCCTGCATTACATTATGGGATGAGATAAGCCTGCGTTACATTATGGGATGAGAAAAGCTTGTGTTACATTATGGGATGAGGTAAGCCAACGTTGCATTATGGGATGAGGTAAGCCTGTGTTTTATTATGGGATGAGGTAAGCCAGCGTTACATTTAAGGATGAGGTAAGCCTGCGTTGCATTATGGGATGAGGTAAGCTTGTGTTACATTATGGGATGAAGTAAGTCTGTGTTACATTATGGGATGAGGTAAGCTTGCATTACATAATGGGATGAAGTAAGTCTGCATTGCATTATGGAATGAGGTAAGCCAGCGCTGCATAATGAGATGAGGTAAGTCTGCATTACATTATGGGATCAGATAAGCCAGTGTTGCATTATAATTATTAAACCGTGAACTACTTACACAAAGGGACAAGGCGACTCTGGTCAAACGTTAACACTACATAGTCATGACATGTTATACCTTGCAAGAAAGTTATTTGTCAGTACTTGAAGCAAGAGAAACAAGGATTATAGGATACTTTTTCGTCAGTTAGTATGTAGGTGTTACTCCCTGAACAATCGAACGTAATTGAAGCCCTGACATGGTCATGTCACAGGGAGATCAATGACCTCCCACTAGACCATAACGAACATATGGTGTGTAAAAGCAGTGTGTACAATGCATGAACTCTGCAGCAATTAATGTACCTCTTATGTGATAACGTTATGAGTGAAACACATATAGGCTGCTTACATATATCCCCGGAGATGCTGTACACAACTAAGACGATTGCATGCATAATTCGAAGGTAAGGTCACTGGTAAAGGGGCGACTGCCGACCTTCTGAAGCCACACTCTGTGGACTGGTCGGCGCTGGTTGCCCTGACAATGACAAAGCGAATGGGGGTGGTGCGATAGTTGCATTTGTGAGTCAAATTGTACATAGGACACAACAAAATAGAACGAGGGTAGTAGCATGTGTACTGTATCCCACCCGTACGCAGTGTCGCTTAATGGGCTAACAATTTAAGCAGCATCTGACGCATATCTCATACGCGTTATGCTGGTATTATCGTGATCGATATCACAACTTATGTCGCAATATACATAGGGCTCAACGAAGTTTCATCATCGCCTAGGAATAATGCCCTATGTATTGGCATATTACTCGAGGGAAGATTCGCCTGGGAAAGAATTACCATAAAACATCATTTTACCATTTCGTGTATTGATGTTTTGAGATAATGCCCAAAGAAATGGATGGCAGCATTATCGCTACCGCAAATTGAATCCAGTGTGTAGATCTTGGACAGGAGTTGCTGTCATAACGGAGCCGGGACGTATCATAACGTGTCGCGGTCCGGCAGTTTTCCCGTCTTTTTTTGTGGTTCATCATCAGGAATCCGTTAGGGAACACACTCGCCCAGTGTCGTGTGGAGTCCATCGCGTCCGGTTACACACGAGAGTACACGTTTTCCATTACTACATATGTACCCATTACATTATGCACCATCAACTCTAAACAGCAACGCTGAGCCGTAATCAGGTAATGGGTACTCATTGATAAATGCACCACTCTGGTCACCCCCAGCCTCTCTGCCCTCACCCCCTTTATTACTTACGGAAATATGATTGCTTCCTATCAAGAGAAATTACTTATTTACTTCATGCCGAAGCGGAAGCCCTTACGCCGACACGGTCGCCAATTTGATATAGACACCACAATCTTCCAGGGTAGGAATCTACTGGAAGGATGACGTCATTAGTTTCGACAGGTACTCACAAATAACTGGCGTCATTCTCAGTGCACAGAGGAATGCATGTGATATACGTTGTCAGTGATTACATGAAAGTGATATATAACATTTGAGGGCCAATAAGCATTTGACGTGAATACGGAACCACCGCTCAAATATACGGCAATTCAGATTCTCACCCAAGGATACAACGTTTATTGCTGTCACTGCTCCAGGACGCATGCGCAACCTGTACAGGTCGCCATAAACCAACAGGTTATCTCCAAACACAGCCTATACGACCAGGCGAGCATCAACCATGTCCTGCCAATACATCTACCGCGCAGGGGGGGAGGGGCCGCTGCTATGACGCGTAATCCACCTGATACATCAGCATGGGATCGAAAAATGTCAGATCCAATCCATGTCTGATGGTCAATCGCGACGAAATTGTCGTTTAATAACCTGATTTAGTGCGAAATGAATGGGTTACAGGGTATTGGTCGCTTGGTAACATGTCGGAGGAAGTGGTTAGGCCGATGTGTCTTATTGAATTGTCTCGGGAGATTTAGCTATCGCCCTGTTCTTAATATAGCCATTAGAACTGAGCCGAATAATGTCCGTCTGATATATACTGATGAGGGTTTATTTAACACGGGGAGGCATGACAGTCTTTGGGCTGATAAATTGCTTGTGGATTATATGCGAAGTGTTCCATTTGTTGAGGGCGCTTATATTTGAACGAGATTGTCCATCTTCATGATGTATAGCGAAACGCTGACTTGAACCGATATACAATGTATAATTTGGCAATTATGCAGGAATATAAACAGCAGCAAACGGCAGGTGAGATGATTATAGATTGGTCAGGTGTGTCTTTCTGTTGATTTACCTATATATAACGCACTGGTACACACAGCAGCCGTCTACAAGCTCATGAGCTGTCATCCACTAGACGAACTTCACCGTACATTTAAGGACATTAACCTCCTGTAGTGGACGTCATCAATCTCCTCACATTAGACACCCATGAAGCCCATAACGTTTGTATTAATCAGTCGTACAGTATTAAGCACACACGGACGGCGCTCGTTTACACCTCCACGATGAATGCGGCCCCGTGGAGGGTCAGGCACCTCCTGAGGTGGGCGAGATGCTCCTGGTGATACAGATATCAGGCACTCAACGAGAGCATATACTGTTGTGTTTACTCCAACTTAAGCCTCTCTCGCAGTCATATATCCTATCGTGCGCTACTCAGATACAGCCTCGTTGACAGGCGTCATATCGCTAGTTTCCGTATTATAACTCACTCATAAAAACCCCCGAGAAATCCTAACACCTTGAAATCCTACCACAATAGCAAATGGACCGGTCATAACCATGCAACCAATTCCCACCAATGTTTAACCTATGTAGTTATACTAATGGGTACAGTTGCTTCTAATTAGCAATGGCGCTGTAACTGCAGGTGTTAAACATCAACTCGTCAGTTCAAATGATAACAAAGACCATGTAGGATTTGTCCGTCACCTTGACTGCCGCGAAACCGACTGAAGCTGCTCCCAGCCGGACACTAGTTGTTTACCTGAGATAACCAGAAAGGGGGAAGCTGAGGGATTCTATCACACCATAGCGTTATAGATGACCTAATGCGCTTGACCAAAGGCGTAAGGCCGGTTAGTTGTGTCCGCTCATGCTCTTAGAGTGTGCTGTTCATAGACCATCAATAGTATTCGAGCACCTGCCATGAGGAATCAACGCCAAGCCAATGATATATACCATGGTCAGTAACAAGGTTGAACAGTGTCGACAATTTTGATATCATTTTTAAAAGCACAGTTTTGGCCAGTGTAAAAAGAAATCCTTCTGATCTTGACAGGAATGTGCGTATAGACATGCGTACTATATGTTTCGGGTTGATTGTATTTCAAGAGCTTATATCAGTGATATCCATGGCTAGTGTCCTGCTGATGTTTGTCAACTGTGTGCAGTGATATCCTCAGCGAATAAGTTACATAAGCAAATGGGATCAACTGACAAGTGCCTGATTTCTGGTGCACCTGGTCATGTCAACATCAAGGGCACCTCGTCATGGCAATATAAGGGGCACCTCGTCATGGCAACATCAGGGCTACATCGCCATGGCGACATCAGGGGCTCCTCATCATGGCAACATAAGGCGCACCTCGTCAGGACAACATCTGGCGCCATTCGTCACGGCAACACTAGGGGCACCTCGTCATGACAACATCTAGCGCCATTCGTCACGGCAACACTAGGGGCGCCTCGTCATGACAACATCTGGCGCCATTCGTCACGGCAACACTAAGGGCACCTCGTCATGACAACATATGGCGCGCCTCGTCATGGCAACTTAAGGGGCACCTCGTCAAGGCAACATCTTGCGCCCCTCGTCATGGCAACATATGGCGCGCCTCGTCATGGCAACATCAGGTGTCAAACCACTAATGAGCGACACAGCACGAGGCTTATAAAGCCTCTGATTAGCAGCGACATTCATACAACAGAGGTGATGTACAAATTGAAGCGGCTCGGCGAATCCTTGGCAATCTCATTTCACATTGTCCGCACCGCCTTTCATTAGAGACAGCAGCCGTAAGCCTCCCATTTGTGCTTAAGATCCATACGTTTTTGGAAGATGAATATGTCAGCGTCCATTGTGTGGCGGGATTGGATGTGCCTCGTGCAGTGGATTTAGCATTAGTCAACTGAGATAGAGGCGTGTCGTGACCAACCGTCGAGAGAAGAACGCATATAGTGATATTAATTAGTAACAGTTTGAAAATATCTACTTATGGCTGCAGCAGTTAAGACGCATCACATCCCTTTTTCAATGAATTGAACAGTATAGCTTTCGGCTAAATACTATTTAGCATATATGCGCCGTGAATTCGTCGGTCGCGCATTTCTGTATGCGAGGAAGAAACGAGCCGTCTACTTGCTACTTGTCCCAGCGCTCTGCTTGTTCGATATCAAGCAGGTTATATCCATATACAGATAGAACATCCTCTCGAAACGCAAATGTAAATACGGCCTCACTCATGACGCATATTCGCAGTACTAATGAGTGACCTGCACTCTGTATGGCATTGGTTTCCATAGTGACCAATCTCCATTCAGCCATAAACCCAACACAAAATGGACGCCAGATTATTTGATGCCCTTCTTTTAGTAGCTCTTCAAGTAGCCCGGCTTGTGATGGTGATTGACACCGAGCTGTCAAACCCGCCCTAGCCAACATTACAACGAGTCTCCGAGGACCTACTCGGTTGCCTCGGTGACCTGAGTTGCATCCACTGTAGCCGGTTAAGTATGACAGTGATTTATATATCCGGGGAGTTACTCGGACACTTCTTGGCAATACTTACAGGGCTCGTCCTAAAGTCCCTAAACACATCATATCGACTTACACATAATAGCAGGTTACATATAGTAGTATATAGATATATATATATATATATATAGAGATATATATATATAGAGAGAGAGATATATATATATATATATATATATATATATATATATATATATATATAGATAGATATATATATAGACTATATATATATCATATATATATATATATATATACCAGAGGATATATATCTACATATGTATATATATAAATATATATATAGATATATATATATATAGATATATATATATAGATATCTCTATATATATATATAATAGATATATATATAGAGAGAGATAGATATAGATATATATAGAGATAGATAGATATAGATCTATATAGAGATATATATATATATATATATATATAGAGAATATATATATATATACATCTATATAGAAATTGGCTCGTCCTAAAGTCACTGAAACTCATCTCATAGATACTAACACACAATAGCAGATATCTACATATAGAGTAGGAGATATATAGATATAGAGAGATATAGATAGGATATATATGAGATATAGAGAGATCTCTATAGAGATATATATATAGATATATATATAGAGAGATAGAGAGAGATATATAGATAGAGATCTAGATAGATATATATAGATATAGATATATAGATATAGATATAGATATATCATATATATATATAGATAGATATATACACATATATATATATATATATATATACCATATATATATATATATATATATATATAATATATTATATATATATATATATATTCATATATACTTATATATAAATATATATAAAAATATATATATATCCATATATAAAGATGTATATATGAATATATATGTATTTTTTATGTGTGTTAATATAGATATATGTTCCTTATTCATATGTATCTATATATATGTATACATATATGTGCATATAAATATATATACATAAGGTTTTAGCTTCCGCGTTCTTGCACAAAGATGACAGTGGTATATCGTCCGATGTCACAGTACAAACATGGTGAGGAGCAGAGTTCTTAGAATAGGACGGGGCATATGAGAGGAAAAAGTTGCAAGCTACTTCTTCTTACATCAAATGAACATGAACGCACTAAGCCTTAAGTAGGGGCTCCAGGGCCCACGCCCGATATAATGCATTGCACTTAAGTGCTTCTCATAATTGACTCTAATAGTGATGGACACAAGTGTAATTTGACACCAGCAAAAAACACGATAGGTGACTGCTTGTAACAATGCGACTAATGTGATATGAGATCAGAGTCACTCCACAAACAAGTTTCATTTTAATGTACGCGCCAAATACGCAGATTCGCTCCTAACCGGGATGACGTCAGTCTCTTGTGTATAGCTGGCTTATTTGCATGGCCTGTCCCATTTACCAGACAAACACTGAGACCGAATTGCACCATCATCTCAATCTACATGCCCATATCTAGTAACATTTACCGAGGGATGACGCAGCGTTATATCGCGCCAACTGGCTGATCTATGACACCATAAGAAACACTATGCAGGTCGAAGCAACGTGTGCAGTACCATTCACGTTGGAAACGGCAAATGCGATCGCTTGGATCTGACTAGTGATTTATAAACACAAAATCATTGTTTGTACTCCCATTTATATTCTCCAGTCGGGAGATGATATGCAACGTACATATCAATGTGGGCCTCTGTTATAGGTTCACCGTCGATTGACATCTCACTTTGAGGGACCATATCGGTGATGATGATTATCATCTTACTTTTTGGGACTATATCGGTGATGATTGTGACGTCTCCATTTGGGGGGCTATATCGATGATGATTGATATCTCACTTTGGGGGACTATATCGGTGATGATGATGATATCTCACTTTGGGGGACTATATCGGTGATGATGATTGACATTTCACTTTGGGGGACTATATCGGTGATGATCATATGACTGACATCTCACTTGGGGGGACTATCGGTGATGATGATTGACGGTGGTGATGATGATTGACATCTCACTTTGGGGGACTATATCGGTGATGATGACTGACATCTCACTTTGGGGGACTATATCGGTGATGATGACTGATATCTCACTTTGGGGGACTATATCGGTGATGATGATTGACATCTCACTTTGGGGGACTATATCGGTGATGATGATTGACATCTCACTTTGGGGGACTATATCGGTGATGATGACTGACATCTCACTTTGATATCGGTGATGATGATTGACATCTCACTTTGGGGGACTATATCGGTGATGATGATTGGGGGACTATATCGGTGATCTCACTTTGGGGGACTATATCGGTGATGATGACTTTCACTTTGGGGGACTATATCGGTGATGATGATTGACATCTCACTTTGGGGGACTATATCGGTGATGATGATTGACATCTCACTTTGGGGGACTATATCGGTGATGATGATGACATCTCACTTTGGGGGACATATCTCACTTTTTGGGGGACTATATCGGTGATGATGACATTGACATGATGACTCATCTTTTGGGGGACTATATCGGTGATGATGATTGACATCTCACTTTGGGGGGTGATGACTATATCGGTGATGATGATTGACATCTCACTTTGGGGGACTATATCGGTGATGATCGGGGACTGATGATGATGATCTCTCACTTTGGGGGACTATATCGGTGATGATGATTGACATCTCACTTTGGGGGACTATATCGGTGATGATGACTGACATCTCACTTTGGGGGACTGATGATACATCTCACTTTGGGGGACTATATCGGTGATGATGATTGACATCTCACTTTGGGGGACTATATCGGTGATGATGATGATATATCGGTGATGATGATTGACATCTCACTTTGGGGGACTATATCGGTGATGATGATGGGGACTATACTATATCGGTGATGATGATTGACATCTCACTTTGGGGGACTATATCGGTGATGATGATTGACATCTCACTTTGGGGGACATATCGGTGATGATGACACTTTGGGGGGACTATATCGGTGATGATGATTGACATCTCACTTTGATATCGGTGATCTCACTTTGGGGGACTATATCGGTGATGATGATTGACATCTCACTTTGGGGGACTATATCGGTGATGATGATTGACATCTCACTTTGGGGGACTATATCGGTGATGATGATTGACATCTCACTTTGGGGGACTATATCGGTGATGATGATTGACATCTCACTTTGGGGGACTATATCGGTGATGATGACTGACATCTCACTTTGGGGGACTATATCGGTGATCATCTCACTTTGGGGGACTATATCGGTGATGATGATTGACATCTCACTTTGGGGGACTATATCGGTGATGATGATTGACATCTCACTTTGGGGGACTATATCGGTGATGATGATTGACATCTCACTTTGGGGGACTATATCGGTGATGATGATTGACATCTCACTTTGGGGGACTATATCGGTGATGATGATTGACATCTCACTTATCGGTGGATGATTGACATCTCACTTTGGGGGACTATATCGGTGATGATGATTGACATCTCACTTTGGGGGACTATATCGGTGATGATGGTCGACATCTCGCTTTGGGGGACTATATCAGTGATGATGGTTGACATTTACCTGTCAAGCAATCAAGTAAGGCACACAGGGCAGTCACAGTGGGGCTGAGTGTCTCTGTGTTATATCAGTGACAATGTTTGCTAATGCAATTTTAAGCTACACACTCAGGTCAGTGACCGTATATAGCTAGACGAATCGTTAGATCCACGATCCCGGGAAGACTGCATGGCTTATTGTCGGTGTTTTAGGTGTCCTGGAACGTTGAGTTGTTGTCACCTATGGGTGATCGACCGATTGTTACATGTACCACAAGCGATCGTACAGCAATTAAATGAATCCATAACAAAAATCAAAATATTCCACTAAAATGTGCATCCACGTTGATATACAACCAGCATATCTTGATACAAGCAAAAGCGTCACAAGGATGGTGTTGGATCCAGCAGGCTTATGGTAAGGAGATGAGAGTGTTATTGCGCCACACTAGGAGCTGATTAGTGGGCTGTTGGCTGAGAAGCAACGAGTACAATGACACTCTAAGTAATGATGAATATTATCACATCAAGACCAGCTGGATATCATCAGATGCCACAAAAGCGGGAAGTCGGTTTAGCGATTCGATTGAAAGGAGATAAAATCAGGTTTCCAAAAAATAGGTGTACAAGTCTTATAACAGAGGTCATGATATAGCCGCAATCGTGTTCTTCAGGATTTGCTATCTTTTATAATACATTTAAAATTTGCGCAAGGAAAGATATTCTTATTGTGTACACGTGCTAATCATATGTTACAAAATGTGTTTAGGCCCACGAAAATCACTTCAAAAGAAAATATTGGGAATGGGAATTGCTCGCACTTGTCCGTCTTTATGACTCATAAAGCCCCGAGCGCACACAGCGCGGATGCTACCTACGGGTCAAACACTGCTTGTCGTGATAACCATTCATCAGAAGCACGTGCAAATATTCTTTAACAAACACGTCACGTGGGTACGACCATTTAAAATTCCTTTTCATTTCCTATCACCTCGTGACATACTGCAGCTATCATTCAACAGTGCCATAAGATTCATAACTGCGCGACCTAGAGCTCAGTAAATAACCCTGAAGTTATAAGCTTTGAAAAACACCTATGTTTCCTCAACTAAGTAGCACAGAATGGTCGATGTTTTTTGTAATGAAATCAATATATTATGAACAAAGGGCCCGTAGTTGAAATAAGTAAGATCTCGTGTCTTTGACGCGATCTATGCAGCAAGCCACACGAACAGAATGAACAACGAGAAAACAGCAACCTCCGACGATGGCGTCTCATGGCAATTGACGTCATATTCCCAATGACGACCAGCAACCAATAGAAAAGGTGTCGATACATCAGTTACCAAACGAGAGGTGGTTATCATAATGACGAGTTCCAACATGTCGAGTCATGTGTCATTATTCGGTATGTCAAACGACTTGGAAATATCAATCTCACTAATATGTCATAGCACTCGGCTCCTTGTGAATTACATCGACTGTAATCAAATAAACGAAGATGCAGTCGGGATGGTCGCATAAAGAGTACATAAAACCTGGAGACAAAATCATGAGAGCGAGTTGGTACGTGGTACACTGTCTCTCTTGTAAACACGGTAATGGGGTCATGTTATACCCCCGAGCCCCCTTTCCTTATAATGAATTACATCGCGGGTATAATATCACTATGTATTTTGAGCTAAGCTATCTACCCAGAAAGCACCGAATCCACCTTCCGGCGGAACAACAGACAATTGGACACTGGTTGATTTGATGTGTCCCATTTAGCGGCTCGTTAGGAAGCTTGGATGAGGTCGTTGATGGACAGTGAGCTGTCAAGTCGGCCCAAACCCGCATTTGAATGAATCTCGGTGGACCTACTCCAGGCCAGCTCGGTTCTATTTTCATCGACCTGTGTACCTTTCGATGTATCTGGGCAAACAATACAGACGCCTGTGGCATCCGTGATTGTCAGAGGCGCCTAAGCCAGTTCTCCCAAATTAAAGCTTAAGGTTTATAATGAATTAACAGCTCGTGAGATATGTAGATATGCGGTTTAATCGTAATATACAAGTTAATGTATAGGCGTTACGTCTGTGCCCACGTATGATTCCGAGCCACCAACATCGTTTCTGTTTGTGTACGCTTCCTTTGGTGATAATGCCACAAGAATTATGGTAGTCACAGATTTGGATTATCCTAATGAAGATGCAAATGCATTAAGAAAGTTGTAATATGCCGTGATACCTAATGAATAGCTCGACACCCGACCCTCTAACTTCTCATCAACATAAAGAGCACCTATCGTTGAGATATGACCATCATTAGAAGTTCGTTTGCACTCGGAGCCGGCTTTTCTCCATGAATGTACTTTACTGTCACATCCCAGGTGATGCTCGGCCACCTCAACGTGCTAACTAAACCCGGCACACGTGCAAAAATGATAGACGCACCTTCGTTGTTGACAAACGTCCTGTATGAATAAACACCACATTGCTGCCTCACCAAACCCTCACTGATCACCGAGGCAGGAACCATGTCGCCCATAACAGTCACTTACTTGCTAATATGAGCTACCTGTGTTCCTTATCCATCGACATCATACAAAATAACATTAATGCTCGGTATGTTACTCGTTCTGCGTTGCATAGCATTTACAGCAATAATAAATGCCATCGACTAACGAGTCACTGATGTAACAGCATGGTTCTTCATCATGTGTCACTGCAAGGTGTCGTCAAAGCAAGCAAAATGAAAGCCTTTGTGGTTGATCTATTCCAGGCTAGGAGATTATACTCGAACAAATACATATTATCGTCATGGATTTATACTATATCAATATGAGGCTTAAGGCATACAACCAAATATAAGTTGCATTGTCACATTATCCTGATTAAAATGCGATACACGGCCTGAATACCCAAGGGGCAAACAGTTAACTCATAATATTAGTTTTCTATTGGCAACTATTTTGACAATACCGTGGCTAGAGATTAATTGCTCCATTAGTATTCTACATCATTTCAGGAGAGCAATTGCCCCAACAGTGTTTTATTCGCTCGTGTTTGCACCAAGAACAGTTTGATAAAACAATCGTTTTGCAGTATGTTAATGTAGCGTTCAGATATATATTCTGCCCGTTATTTCTTGCACATCAACATGAACAAGAATAAGCGCATTCGTAATTAGTTAATGAGCTGTGTTGTGCACTCTATCAACGCCACCACAAGTCATCTGTTGATTGAATAAAGCATTCGACCGCATGATTGATGTCTGCTTCACATTTGTTACACAAGCATATGCTCTTTCTAGAATGTGATTTACCACATTAGAGAAGAGGTGAGTAATACAGTTAGCAGTACAATAGGTAATCTTTCTCGCTCTCTCCCTCTCTCTCTCTCTCTCTATATATATATATATAGATATATATATATATATATAAAGAAATAAATATATATATATATATACATATATATATATATATATAAGATATGTTTATAAATATATACATATATATATATATATATATATATATATGTATATATATATATATATATATATATATATACATATATGTATATATATATATATATATATATATATATATATATATAGAGATAGATAGATCTATATATATATATATATATATCTATATATATCTATATATCTATATATATATATATATATATATATATATATATATATATATATATATCTATATATATATATATATATATATATATATATATACATGCATATGCCTACTAGAGCTTAAGCTGTTTTGGACGAATACACCAGGACAATAGCGTAGTCGCATCATTCTCCTCTTATGAACATCGACCAATCAGGGACGCACTGACCCCGTCTCGGTTCTGCATGTCCAATCACGATCGATAACACCATTTATAGATATCTGACTGACAGTGATGTACAATGTCTGGGGGAGATAATGAATAAGATATCAAGCAATCGCAGATTGAATCCATTCCAGCGTGCTAGTTGTAGGTTTTATTTTCGTGTTCTCATGGAAGGGCATTTATAATACCTCTGATATTGTCTCGTGGTTGAACATAAACTGATGATATATTTGCACACACTACCCCTGTCTGCCTATTGTCATATTCTACCCGAGCAGAGATAGGAGCTTTTGCTACCGTTCGCGTTCAGCTGAGATCTATGAGACGCATAGAACGTCGGTTACTATTAGGTGTACCAATAGCGGTGCGGCCCGACAATAGTCAAATGCTTTTTTTTGTATCTATTGAAAGCACGAAACAAGCAACTGCAAGTGTAAGTACCACAACTGTGCTGGCATTTTTTGTCACATAACCATAAATCAGATTTTGTAATGCCAACACAGAAGCATATTGACGATGCCTCAATGATGTGCCTCTGTTATCCAAATCCTCGTAAATCGCACGGATCAAGGAATGTTACGGCATTATGGCATCACAGGAACTGCCGGACGACACTCAGGAGACCACTACACACTATGAAGGTACCGGACAGCAACTCGTGTTTTTCATCGGGGATGGATTTCAGGCTTCTGCTGCGTGAAGCACACGTCAGGTGTCATTAACACACCCGACATTAACGTGGGAGTTTGCTCCGTCAAATGGGTGTTTCTGTTCCCTCATGGAAATAAAAGCCGCCTCCGTAGAACTGCATAGAAGTTGTATGGTTTAATAACTAAATACATAAAACAAACATGTTCCCACAATGCAGTTGATGTTAAACCCATTGTTCGACCACGTTACCACACAGCTCGCATAGAACTGCGAGATGACGTACAACAGGGGCTGTAGCAGGTTGACCACCTCGGATGCATCGATACCCCCCCTTGCCCATTCACCATGGCTGTTGTGCCATGCCACACTAAATGGCATCCATGATTCGCCCGGGTGTATTTTGTCCATGCTGTCTGTGAGGTCAAGGTGAAGCGCTTTAACCGAAGACTATCATGACCTTCAGCGGTAATAAATGCCATCCTTTAGTATTCATTACTCGCATCGTTGATCATCATACAATCTTTGATGTTAGCCACAACCTTGGATAGGTACTTTAAATGAATTCATCAAGTCGGTGCAACTAAGTCATGAGTCGAAGCGCTTACAACTGCATGAATGTGAATGCTGAGGCTAGTTAGGTTTCATTGTGGTTTATCGCGCGATAAAGTGCATATCATTCACTGACGCTTACTCGACCGTGGAGATATGCATTGATCAATTATCCCCTGCAAAAGCATATCAATTATTTTAAATCAGAAGCACTGCAAATAATGAATCGTATGAGATAGGGTGTTTGTTTTCAGCACATCACCACTGCGATGAAGTCAATTTGCCATTGACATACTAAATTGTATATCAAACATACATTGCACATTGACCTGCATCAACGTCACAAGACACCTTGAGTGGGTTTTTTCTCATATTTGCTACTAACGCTTAGGTCATCCGTCTCCAGTCGCCATTAAGTCCACTTGCATCGAACTGGCTAGAATGTTGTACAGCAACCAGACAACACCGGGGTGGTTAACAAAGACGCTATGGTAGCATTAACTCTACAAGCGCTCATACAATACATGATAAGCAACTTCGCATACATCGTTCAAAGCCCATCCGTTTGCGCTTTGTCTGTTTCTTAAGATCCATCCTGGTTCGAATTAAAAACATAGTACATCAACAATGCCGCGTATATTTGCATCTGTTGTCAAATCACACACAAACCGCTAGGATTCGCAGTTATTCCATACGCGAGTATGGTGAAACCCCTTCCCACGGCGCAGAAAAAATCAAATAAGCGCTCTTGGCATTTTGCCGTTATTGTTTTGCGGCACTTCACACCTTTTTATGCCTATCAACGTAACGAACACGACTTCACTTAATTGCCTTTACATGTACTCGTTCATAGTAATCCAATTTAAGATGAGGCAGCGTGTTTTGACAATTGACTCGTTGCCTTTTGTATCTCAAAATAGTACACCCATAAAGTGACTAATGTACGCCTAACAAACGCTTGAGTGATTAAAAAAACCTCTTGCATATGTTTGGGTGTACATTGAAAAATGACGATCCATAGGGCTTGCAACGTGCCAGTGATTGGCAGTTCGCTTTCAGAACTGCTGTGATTAAAAGAAAATGAACATTGCAGATTACTACGCGCTCACTCGAATCATACCGGCCCCGACCCAAATGATTGGCATTGATCGAACCTAACGATTGTTATTAATGGAACCTAATGATTGACATTAATGGAACCTAACGATATAGCATTTATGTAACATAATGATTGATATTAATGGAACCTAATGACTGGCATTAATGGAACCTAACGATTAGCATTTATGTAACCTTATGATTGGCATAAATGGAACCTAATGATTGCCATTAATGGAACCTAATGATTGGCATTAATGGAACCAATTGATTGGCATTTATGGAACCGGATAATTGGCATTAATGGAACCAATTGATTGGCATAAATCGAACCCAATGATTGATTTCTCTCAGACACTGATCTATTTCTCCAGGGGTATCTCACATGTAAGGTACTTAACACAGCAACGGATGTGTCACCGTCTTGTTGTCATTAATTCAATGAAGTAACACATGTGACAACAATCCTCCCAATTGTACCCCGATGGTCATCAAGTTTGCATTTAATGAAGTATCTGCACATTAAACCAACATGTGTAAACGTGGTTGGCGTTATTGGTATTGGTACGATACTGGACGTTATGACCAGTGATGTATTTAGCAGTGTATCAGTTGTACGGATTACGTCATGTTTGTGTTAAGGGAAAAAAGTAACGAGTTACTAATATTCAGAACGAGACAGCACACATTTGGACTGCGCTTACTTGGGATGAGATGCTTCAGTGTGTGGTTATTTGGACAATTTATGTGAACTGGTTTACGTCAACAAGCTATAAACATGATTGGAATACTTGGTCGTCTCTGGGTGTAAATATATAAATAAACCTGTTTAATGTCCTCATCAACACTCTAAAACAGTGAGGATGATTCAGAAAAGGGACATTACAAATGGTGTTTCTTATAGTATTTATGAAACACACTGAACGCATAATACATTGTCGCAAATAGTAACAACTTCAAGCTTGCTTCTAACACTGCTAACGAACATTGCGTTCTCATTATATATTACGGTCGGTTTAATACTTAGCGGCAATGCAGCCTCGTACTGACATTAATCGCCGCACGATTCCCCAACCCACCGCGTATTCACAACATGAACACATTACATGACAGTACAACACAGCCCAACATGCTGACTGGCACGTGGCTCACACCTGTCCCGCTCTAATGGGCCGCTAAATAAGATGAACAGCACCACGGACATCTTCTAATTAACTTAATTGGCCACAACAGACACTAATGACTTAGAGTGAGATTAGTGAATACAAGTCCACAAATGCTTTCCGGGCATCAGGAAATCATAAAGGGCAAACTTAATGATGTATCTTTGCTCATTTCGGAAATGCTTTATAGAACACCAGGCTATATTATTATTATGTTACATTACCCCAAACCGGCATTTGTATCAATATCATATTTGAACTACTTTGTATACACCACTTCGTCGTCCTCGGTAGATAGTTTTAAGTGGAACTGATACTACGATCTCGTTGTTTACTGCTGCAGATAAATATGACAACGTCTGCTTAACGCTGTATTGGGTCGAATATATTGGCTTTACCAAAGTAGATTACATTCCTGTATTGCCACAGTCAGCTTCCCTGAGGCTGCTCCCACCCAAGTGACCTGGATGAATATTAGTTGACGAGGACCATAGTACCATAGATAGGGCCAACAGATCCCAATGGGTTTCATTGGTCCGCTAATAGGAATCTGCAATTGTGCACAGTTTCTGACCAGCATTAGATGGTGTGTCCGACTTCCAATCATCTATTAGACACGAATTCCCTGTGTTAACAAGGAGTTGTTTTGCGCAAGAGCATAGAACTACCTAATTGAATAATGCATCATATACTATGCTAAACTATACCGCGAATTAAGCTGATGAATAGAAATGCAAATTGTCATTCATTCATTAACTGTGTGTAGATTTCTCGATTACCGCAGCCAGAACACATATGAGTAACGAAAAAGAACCTTAGCGTGCAAATGGTAACAATGCTTTGGTTAAACCATCAGGCGGATAACGTTTTTGTGAAAGCGATGCATGCAATGACGTAAATACTGAGAATACAAAAGGCTATCTGATTAGATTTACAAGCCACGTGGTGGCTTCGGTTTCATATCTGCATGGCATTGTAAATCCCACCCAACAAGGGGCAGCTGTCGATGCATCAGAAAAGCGCTGTATTGTCGCTATCCGCATGTTAACATCTAGGATGCGCTAGGTATCCTCGGAAAGAGAAATATCAGCCGGCAAGCTTAGCAGATTTATGGCCGCAGCTTGATGGTGTCAGCTACTTGGACCGATTTGTAATAATCCACATTTTGCAATAACTTTTAGCCACATCATAACGGTAACAACTAACGTTTGTCACCTCCTATCTTCGACTATGCTAATGGCAGATATCTTGCCATGCGACAGATGATTGACACACATGTTGTTATGTTAGTGACGTCGTAGATGCATGAAGAATAATTTATCATGCAATCACCATTTATTTTCAGCTATACATTCTTATCCGTGATTTCAGAAACAGAGCCAATGTCAATGAAGCGCTTGTTTCTTTTATGTGCCTCCAAAATTCGCTAATATACGCCACCTGTAAATAACATTCGATGCGGGCACCACATAAAATGGGCAAGCCACCATCACTGACGAGCCTCTTGCTGGACTAACCACGGCTCTTCATCATATACCAAGTCCTCAAATTCACTGTGCATTACGATAAGGGCCACGTGGTCGATTCATGACAGCAGCTCGCTAATAGGAGGTACCACTCAACCTTATATGCCAAACAAGTAGAATTGATACAAATGTTGGCTGCTGTTACACACCATGTGTTGCAAAGCAACTATCCACCCCATATGCGCTATGCGATCACACCCACTCAGGAGCATGGCTGCACTGTTATGCTCAATGCCGAGCTGCGTTACAGTAATCCAATACTTCCAGTAGAGCCCAATTACTCTATTACGATGCTAATATGTATCGTCTGAGGTTCCCATCCTACAAACAAAAAAGATTACAAATGAAACAGAAGCAGGTGTTTTCTGTTATTGTCTCACGTCAGTATGATATTGAAAAGATATACAGTGAAATAAGCTCTTGTGACTTGTTGTACCATGCAAGAGATAATAATTGACATGATACACATGAGAGCAACATGTTCAAACCACATATCATTGCATAATTGATGTCCGCCTAACGTGAGCTACACATTATAACGTGACACACAATGCTATGTGACATAAACTCTTTCGAAAAATCCAATTCAATTCTGGCCTTTTAGTGAGTAATGTATCATTCAAAAGGTACATGTTAGTTGATAGATATCTCTGGACAGTATCATTATTGTCAAATCATATTCCTCACATGAACATGGACTTATCAGAGCGGCATTTCCCCCGTCTCAAGGCATCACGTCCCATCACGACTGATAACACCACTTAAGGCTATCAGACTGATAGTGATGTACAATGGCAAGGAGAGAAAAAACAAGATATCCAGCAGCTGTACCCCCCCCCCCCCCCCCCCCCACCCACCAGTGCAATAGCACTGATTTCCGGGCTTATCAAGAAAAGGGTATTTGCTTTTGCTTTTCCTTGATATCGTCTCGCGGTCGAACATAAACTGATGTTATAAAAGGTTCTCTACAACATCAAATAATAAATCCCACAACCCAGCCACATCATATGACGGCATTCTATCACCTGGCGATATTGTGCTTTGCAGTTCTCGCCCAGATGCTACCGCTGTGGTCCGCAATGTGCTGAGTAGTAAGAAAGCAAAGTCTGGTAAAACATCTGCTCATATAACGCGCACATATAGCCATGCAGCTTGACAATAAACTGGTAGATTTTCTCTATATCGAATGCACTAAACAAAAACATCGGCGAATGTCACGACAAAGCGTTTGCATGGCTTGCAACATAAGCATACTTTGTGGAAATTATGTAGGAATATATTTACGATGTCTGAATCACGTTCCTTTGTTACCCTAATCCACGTAAATCGCGTGTATTACGGACTGATACGGTATGATCACATCACTGGGACTGCTGGACGGCCCTCAAGGGATTGCCACCCACTGTCTTGTTATTGACGCAACTCGTGTTTTTGCAGCCTTCACAGCCATGCAGCATGAAGCACGTGTCTCATGTCGTTTACACACAAGACATTAACGTAGGGTGTTTGCTCCCTCGATTGGGTGCTCTCGTCATATAAATGAATGACGCCTTCATGGAGTTGTTTACGACAGAGATATTTTGACATTTGATAGCTTATCATACATCACAACAATTGTTCGACATTGCTAATAACATAAGTTGTTGTCAGTTTATATGACCACATCAACACACAGCAAACCCGAGTGTGTGGCCGGTGTACGGAACAAACCATGCATTAGTCATAGATAGCACGCGACGGTGACACAGAGGCGGGTTATAACGAAGTGACGACACTGCGGATCATTTGGTAGTTAAATAGGCTACGATTCATAAAATGATTTAAATACAGGACCCTGATTCTCATGAGTTATACAGAAACACCAACAGTCTTGTTTTATGGCTGCAGATATTAAAAATGGAGTCAGACACGAACAAAGGATGGAAAAATCAGTAACGCAATACCAAAGTGAGAAAGATAATTATCAGGACCTACGCAATATATAGTACTGGAGTAGTAGAATATTGATCCGTAGCGACATATGAATCCATCACCTTTCTATTACCATTCCTGCTTTTCCCATGTTATCTGTGATATTTGTGCTGTCCGCGGGGATGGGGTAGTTCGTCCTGCATTCTCACAGTTTACACAAAATGTGTTGTGCATTAGGGGAACCTCTCCATGACGCCCTCTGAATAAGGCTAACGCAACTGGGATTTTTCTAGTTTGGCTTCATTACTTGGCGCTCTGCGATGCGCGCATCAGCATCGTACGGAAAAAGACTTCACTGAACGGTTTTTACGAGCACACATTGTTGGCAGCCCCATTTAAGTTGATGTAGCATTACATGGCAAGTAACTTTTTCGTTCTGAAAAAAGCTACACGCGTATATAATCCAATGTTCGTACACCCAATGCATGAGGCATGTGAAGAATCTCTGTCATATTTTTAAGGCACTTTGCAAAATTGACAAACCAGCATTCTCAGGTAGCTTTCTGTCAAGACAGCTGTAATTAACAGAGGTTCTTACATCCCCGAACACTACCAGTTTATCACTATCATTCCCACACGAACCTAATGACCTGCCTAGCATTACCGGAATAAGTACTTTTGTTCTCCGAGACACTGAGTGCCATTTCATGTGTAGGGTTCATTACATGAAGGAAGGCCTGCCATCGCGTGGTTTTGCAGAGACAAGCCATTAGTTCAATTTAGTCGTCCATGGCACAGAGGATGTCGTTATAACATCATCGATTGTCAATTTGTTTTATTCTCGTGCAGAATCCGAGCATTAGTCGACATAAATGTGTATGCCTTTCTCCAACAAAAACGTGGTGCGGGATGTAGGAACCATAAATCAGTTATTTACATTCTCCGTCAGTTGTATATCGGTAGTACCCAGTTACAATGGCACGTTGTATCGCAATGGGTTTAAATCAGGTTTTATCTGATAGCTTAAAAACATGATCATTATAGTTCATTTGTAGTTTGAAAGACTATTACATATGTATTGACGTCACTCAGGTGGAATCAATTTCGTCGGTATCACGATGCTCGTCACCTGATGTCAATATATCTGATTAACCTTATCATCCACATACATAATCGAGCTTACGCGAGACCTGTAGCCACGGACATGCCCCGCAATAACATGTGACTGCCCAGCCTCAACGGTACTTGGTCCATATATATACACAACATCGGGTTCTAGTTAAGCGCGCAAATAGCTTCAGTTTCAATAATTTCACGACTACGCTCAGCACCATCCGTAGACTTTATTTATAACATGTGCACCCTGTGACCTGTGTCTTCACTTGTAATAAGTAGCAGTTCATTGGAGTGATTTCTCTGTTATAATAGATGCAGAATGACGTAAGTAACACCTCTAAGACAGCACTTGCTCTATGACAATCAGTGAAAAGTAACTGACAAACTTGAGAACCACCTCTCAATATATAGCTCTGACACATGCTTGACATGCTCATTGTATGCAAACGCATTATCATAGAATTGATTAGAACGCTTAAAAGTTCGAAACGTTAATATCCACAACTAGAACACTTTTGGGAAAGCAGTCCATAATGGTAATTCATTGCCTGCATTAACCTGATTAGAACTCCCATCATACCTGTTGAGGTAATCGACCGTTTTGATCATAAAGACAACTGTTGTGTCAAGGCGTACCAAATCTTTGTGAGTCATTAGTATCGCAAGTGTGCCGATAACAAGACATGTGCTTGCTTTGGTGCAATTGAGATGTATGAATGCATTAAGTACGTTTAACATTCATGTCATATAGCTTCATATTATACATTAGTATGTGTAATATCTCGTTGTTATTCGCCGTGCTTTAAACACTAGACAAACGTGATTGGGTGTGTCTTGTAATGGCGACTTGGTAATGGGTTAATCGATGATGATTGAGAATGGACAGCCAGGCTTAGTGCAATCATTATGCCCGTGCGCTGCTAAAATGTGCCTCTTGGCCCCCTTATTGTGCCTGTGTGCTGCTAAAATGTGCCTCTTGCTCCCCTCATTGTGCCTGTGCGCTGCTAAAATGTGCCTCTTGCTAAACTCATTGTGCCCGTGCGCTGCTAAAATGTGCCTCTTGCTCCCCTCATTTTGCCCGTGCGCTGCTAAAATGTGCCTCTTGCTCCCCTCATTTTGCCCGTGCGCTGCTAAAATGTGCCTCTTGCTGACCTCATTGTGCCCGTGCGCTGCTAAAATGTGCCTCTTGCTACCTTCATTTTTCCCATGCGTCGGAAGACTATGTGTTCGACGACAGCTTAACTTAAATACACAGAACTTGACGCAGTAAGTCACTGAAATACATCGGTGTCCGTGACGCTGCTGCTACACGTGTGGCTGACTTGGCGAACCAATGACACAGTATTTATGATTCAATTAACGTAACATGATTCAATCGCTGTCATATGAAGTGTTCAGCGATAGACCTATATGAACCTACAGACCCTCGTCTGGCCCACGGCGCTCCGTTTCTAGTGATTCACGTCGATTTATGACAACGTAACATCGACCTTAAAACTAATAAACAACTCTTTGTGTTAGGATAGTCTGACAATCAAAGCCACAACTCGGAGGCATCTAGAGCCAGGAATGAGTAACGAGTAAGGGCTACATACACGACATCATTTGGCAGCATTAAACAAAATGTAAAGTATTTCTAGAGCTTCTGGCCAGATGCGGTTGAGTAATCTATTTTATATTAAAAGTAATGACTAGCAGTTGTGGAAAGGGACAATGGTAATTGCTAAACTGTTGGCTCATTACAGATGCATGTGCGACTAGCAGACCTTCGATCGTGCATTGAAGTCATTTGCACACCTCATTCAGGTCAAAATAACTGACATTGTCACTGCTTTAAGTGTACCATCCATCCAACTTAAATTGATAGCTTAAATTCAGACGCTGAAAGTGAACCCCGTGACCTATCGGGGATGGTCAGATAAAAAGTGACGTCATGGCGTTCGGCATAAAACAAACGAACACGCAGGCTGGCACGTGGCTCACCGATGTCTCGGTCTAATGGGATGCTTAAGAAGATGTACATCGCTATGGACATCTTCGAATTAAAGTAATTAACCAAGGAAAGACAATAATAACGAACAGTGAGGTTAGGGAATACAGGTCCACTAAGTCTGTGCGAGCATCAGCAAGTCGTTAAGTGCAAATTCAATTAGGTATCCCAGCTCATTCCTCGCTCATGCTTCATAATACACAGGGCTATATTTAGATTTAGTACCTTATTATAACAACTATACCTTACAAAATTTGTTATCAAGTGTTCACAACTTAAACACATTGAAAGCAATATTTATTCTCTAGAGATGAACTATTCTCCATGCAAAACGGAGACATGCATATGTTGTTTTTTTGCACGTATACTTGCATTTTGCGGCTGTAAGCCATCAATAGCTGCTTGCTGCAGAAGAATGCGGCAGGTCCATCCAGAACACTACTATATAATAAATTTCTCTGTTACAGTTTTGCGCATGAGAAAAATAAGCTCGTCGGGAAGGTTATGCAAACACAGAAACCATTAGGAATTATATGTGTATGACGTAATGGCAGCATTAAATTACAATAACCGCTAATATCCGTAAGTACGTAATGAGCATCTGTCACTTAAATTTTGGGCAGGGTAAAATTTGCTACAGGGAGCTTTGCCTTCCAGTATTTATTCCAGTAGAACCTGCATGATTTAGGAACATATGAACATGCTAACTTTCCCTGTGTGCTTGCTCAACCAGAGACATTCGGTCGTTTGTACAATACTTATCAAACTCTGAAATGCGCTTCTGATTTAACACCGTGCGGAAGGCAATAGCCATTACCCTGATTCACAGATATATTATTGAAACAATGGAATGCATACAACTCTAATATTCACGACCAGTGAGTAGTATCAAAGCATCATAATGTGATGCAGAATACTACTTCACATGAACAGGTATAGCAACAAACGTGCAAGCCATTCAGTACATCATTTGATGTGCCTTCATCCAGAGCGGTAGATTGACACATTCTGCAGTCTTATATTTTACTGAAAAGCTTAGCCTTGTATACTGATGATGGTCTACGTATGAAAGGAGCAAATCTTAGCTTTTCGCAGATCATTAACAAACGATGATAAATATCTTCACCTAGGCATTGGAATCACACTTTTCGCAAGATAACTGCAATACGATTGGAGAAAAGTCGGAAGTGTCTTATAATGTCTCATATTCTCCATATTTTGCCAAATCATTAGTGTCGCACTGTCCATACTCCGTCTATAAACCGGAATCCGGTAGTTATTGGAATAGACTTTATAAGTAGGTATTAAGTGGCTCGACTCGTGACGGTGGCTGGCTCGAAGGTGTCAAGCCATCCATAAAGGATAAAAGACTGACATCACTAGCCGTAAACTCTAGGCTTTATTCCGCTTTGGTATCTACTGCAGTACAGTTCAAAAGTTCGATTTCCTGATATACCCCAAAGATGCTGGTGACAAAACGTTGCTTGCACATCGTCGTTCGTGATTGGTGAATACAATGAGTATTGCATATATGTTCATGTCCGATATACTGTACGCTCCTCAATGGAAGCCGCTAATCACCTACAAGCTCAAAGACTCAAATCACCATCGGCGACGTCTAGGTTATAAATATATTGTTAACAAGATAACGTTCAATGGAGTCTTTCACGGAGTTTAAGTGCGATAACACAAGACAGGATGTTAAAAATAGATTATCAGTCCGTTAATCCAATACCGCCTCTCCATCATACTGGGATTGAAAACCATTTGATGTTCGACAATGGTTGTGTTGATCACTGAACAGTATAAGCACAAAGAGCCAGTGTAACACTGGTTGTGTTGATCACTGCACAGTAGAAACACAAAGAGCCAGTGTAACACTGGTTGTGTTGATCACTGCACAGTAGAAACACAAAGAGCCAGTGTAACACTGGTTGTGTTGATCACTGCACAGTAGAAACACAAAGAGCCAGTGTAACACTGGTTGTGTTGATCACTGCACAGTAGAAACACAAAGAGCCAGTGTAACACTGGTTGTGTTGATCACTGCACAGTAGAAACACAAAGAGCCAGTGTAACACTGGTTGTGTTGATCACTGCTTAGTAGAAACACAAAGAGCCAGTGTAACACTGCTATGTGTGATACATATCGTCAAAAGGAAAACCGGGACCCGGATAGTAAGTTCCTGGGCCACCACAATCCAGTCCAGCCTCTTTCTGCACCCCTTACAATGGACCTTATCCCGCATGGGCTCATTAACCTGGATTCATTTAAACCGGAAATGGAACATAGGTCGACAGTAAGCGTTGCTGGGCCGTGAACCGTCCCATGCAATCGTGCATAGATTTCCATCAGCACTTGATCATGCTGCTGACTTACAATCATCTATTAGACGCCAACGCGGGGCGAGAAGAAGAAGGGGGTTGGGGATGGCGAGAGGGGGCAGCGTACTCTTCGGCGCCACTGTACAGAGCTAGTAATACATCATTGAATGATTCCCCAGGTAGCATGCGTAGCTGGGTAAATGAAAGTAATCTTGGCGCTTGAACAGTTATTTACAGATCCAGGGCAGTGGTCACAGAAATCACTACTAAAGTCAGCTGTTTAGTTATCACAAACCACAGAGTGCCATATTATTAAATTACCGATTCATCAAATGTATATCAGCACATCCGAGCTAATTGGAAGCGATCAGGTGTGCATAATAACAGCTATATCTATTGTCAAGAGGATATTAGTTGCGGCAAGTCGAAGCACAATGCCTCGCAGTATGTGACACTGAGCACTTATATCACAGACGATTCAATGTAGCTAATTAAGGCAGCGTGCGGATAACCTTCATGGTGTTGGACTTATAAAGCGGTCCATTATATTAACGGCAGACGGCTGGACTGATAAGAATCACTCATGAAGCATCATGCCTCCTTGATTACGTCAGGTTTGTTACCGGTGGTGGTAGGCCATCTCTAGACATGGGTCATCTCCGTGGAGGGGCTACTGGATGTCAATGAAAACATGCGGTTTTCTATTAATGCTGCGTGGCTGCATCCAGTACATCACAGAAAGACACAGTGTACGGATCACAGGCCCCGCTTGGAATGTTGCCTCGCACAGATTATAATCAAATGCGTCTGCGTACCAGACATATGTCACCTCGTAGCAGAGGAAATCAGTCATAAAGCTATTACAATGAAGCAATACTACCAAGTGTGACATGCACATGGGTACAGCTAACACGTCATCTCCTAAAAGGCCTTTCATGCACAATATATGTAGTAAATATGTGCTGACGAGGCGTTTAAGATTTTGGGTTTTTAAACCTCTTCCTGACCACCCCTATTCACATTCAATGAAGAAACTTCCATTGTGGATGGCGCGCTGATCGGCACCTAGTCATGAGTGACAATAATGTATGTAACTCGGATCTAATAACTAGTTAAGCCGAGTCTATTGTGCGACCGGAAGATTCGGATACAGCCCGTAGCGCATGGCTTCAATTATGACATCCATTAAGATGACAATCGTTTGCGGCTGCAACTGTCATACAATCCCACACAAGTCATAGGTATATGCAGCTCTCTTATACACACATATACCTCTAGATTGACGCAAAGTGCATTCCAATGAACCAAAGAATCGTACAAAAATAATCCAGCACTGTGGCATGATAACAAGCCACCCGTATAGATAACATGCAATGCCGTTATTAGTAAGTCGGATGTAAAATATATTATGATAGACAAATAATGGTACTGCAAGATACAGGTCCCCTACGTGACAGTTAGCAGTAGAGGGAGCATAATATAGCCTTGTAAAGACGCTGTCTATAAAACTATTTACATATTCTCTTACATCCGATTACACCAAATAGCAGGTTATTTAGCTTATTTCAGGCATGTGTGGTTCTTTTGCGCTAATGATGAATGACCTGGTCCAAAACGCATGCGTTGGTTCTTGCAGTGTTACCACAGTTTAAATATTGGTTGTAAGTAGGCCATTGACTTGCTATTTCGCAGACTTGATTCAGACTGAGCTGCAGGTGATCAACAGTCTGAAAAGCAGGGCTTACAGCATGTCGTATCAAATAATATCAACCTTAGCTACACACAATGCATGGAAGGAAGATGAGGATGACAGCAATTAGCCAGTACACACGTAATGCAGACACAGTGGTATTGGAAGTGACCAGCAACTAGTTCATATCCACTTAAGGTCATATGAATATGTCTGTAGCATCACAGCAGACGTGCATTAAACACTTTAAATGATGTATCCTGGAAAAAGGCCGAGCGCTCCTTTTAAATCCAGCCTCCTTTTCTTTTGCCTTAACAAGGTTCCATTGTCGATATCGCAATTACATAGACGAATGTCTCTCCTATTATAAATCGTCAGCGGATAAAGAAGATATGTGCGCCCTGAGATGCAGTCTTGTCGTGGTGAGGATTATATGTAAGGGGCTGACTCTGTAGAGTCCATTAAATTATAAGAAATCCCTTTTAACCTTCATGGAGATATCAAAACCGGCATCTTGGAATTAAACCGGATGCATGTGCTATAGGAGATACGATGCATGTATCATAAAATGTATGTTTGGCCATCACAATGTTCAGAGAAGCCATGTCATACTTCAATGTTTATAAGCAACAACAATTCGTGTAACGCTCAATCTCACTTGTGGTAGACATGTACTTATTGGTGAGAGAGTTTCATTAACAAAATATCAGTACCCCAATAAGATTCCAGGTGACATTAACTTCATATTTTGTTTCTCCAGTCCCCTCATATCTTCAGGCACTGCCCTATAGTGGGTGCTGATAAGCTCATGTGACACTTATCGTGTCAGTATTGAGTGAAATAGGCGAGCACGACGCGGTAGAGGTTACATATGCGGAATTTCTGATCACACGCGCGATTGACTCCAATTTTCTGTGTCCAGCATTGGTATGGATGAATTAGAAGCAGCCAGACATTCATTGGCAAGGTTTTTACAGGTTCGTAAGTATGATCCAATATAGGGGATAAACGAGGATCGCTACATGGAAATGGTAGCCATTGGTCCATGGTGTCAGAGAAACCATAAGTACGGGACCCATTCGATGCCCTAGGTTCGTTGTGCTTCAAGGAACCTATGCCTGCTTAATGGGGATTTAAGGCACACTTAAATGTTGCACGTTATTTACAAGATCATTCTCTGAGATGTAGCGACTGAAGGGATTCTCTGACTGAAGGAATTCTCTGACTGAAGGAATTCTCTGGCAGATTCTTAAATACAGCACACCGCAAGCTGACAATGATATGAAGCCCATAGTTTGACAAAAGTGCATCTGTTATTACCAGCACATCTTCCTCAGCTTTCGTCCATTTCTTTGTCTGAATCACAACACTTTGTAACACTCTTCTACAACAACGGACCTGGCTTTTGGACTTGTCCCTACAAGTCAAATTCAAAGTGAGAAATGCTGTCAGAAGTTAACATCGTTGGACAAAGAATATTTCTTAGGTACAGGTACAGTTTACAAGAAATTACATAACCTTGGGTCCTGTACTATCAGCTTTCTTTGATAGAACACACTGATACAAGACGTCTGCGTTACACGTCTTACCTTTTTTCGAAACAACGCAATGCGAATATTTTTAGATCGATTCAGACAACTACCAAGCACAAAACATACACAAGTGATGGAGTTATAGATGCAATGATGTTTTACGGACGATTTATATCCTTTTCGGCGGGGGATTTCATCCATGGTAATTATTTATAGTTCGATCAATTGGGGAAGCGGTAAAAAAGTCAGAAACACAGCAACATGTTTGTTTACAAGTTCAAGACCACATGCATTGCCCATGCGCAGAATGACGAAGTCTAATGCTAAGCCCGGGGGGGGGGCACTTAAGTGTAATGATATAGTATACATGTGCCGCACGAAGGGGGTGGTTTTTTTTGACATCTCGACTTTTACGACGGGTTAGACAATCGCATAATACCTTGTACGATGGAGTATACTTTTTCTCATTCTCAACGAGTTCAACGGGTACGGGATTTCGAGGTCCCGCGGCACACCCCTATCCGAGTTAGGGTAAGTGCCCCCCACTTGGGATGCTAAGGCAATGCGGGAAATCGCGAGAATTAATAGTTTCCAAAATGGCAGACTTCGTATCGCGATTTGTTCGGAAACGAACTATCGATGGCATTTATTGAAGAATAGCGTTGAGTGGTGGTGGTAAGTTTTTTGGAGCGAAAGGTCTAGTAAAGGCTCTTGATATATGTTATTTTCTAGGTGCGAAAGGTGAGTGGTGGTAAGTTTTTTGGAGCGAAAGGTCTATTTTTTTGTAAAGGCTCTTGATATATGTTTATTTTCTAGGTGCGAAATGTAGCCCTTCGCGAGATATAGTCCAAACTAAATATCGCCGACTGTGTTTTGACTAACTGTTCGTAACGGTATAAATATGCCCACATTTATATATCGATTTATACACAATACCATAGCTATATAGATATATATTACATTATGATGCCAACATATTCCTCCGGACCATCCACCTCCGTCATGTTAGATTTACTGTTTTGCAATGAGCAAATGGTTGCTCATTGGGACAGACTTTCATTTGCATGGCTTCCATATAGTTCACTGAACAAGATTTTAGAGTGTCATTTTATGTTTGCTTTGAACCCCTAGTGTTTAACTACCTTCATCTTCGTTCGAGCAATTTGGCGACCTTCCTGCTTACCACCCAGCGCAAAGTGTCATTTTATGTTTGCTTTGTCCTAGTGTTTAACTAGGATAGCTGTAGCCCCCGGGGCACGACCTCTTTAGACATAGTAATTCTGCCAGGCGCTCTCCCAACCATTTTTTTATCGCAGCAATCAAATCTTTCAGACATTGCTAGCTCGCTTCGGGTCATCCTATACAGCATTCTTCTGCGACATCACAACCTTCTGCACTGTTTGATCGTGGAATAAACCAGCCAAATATCATGGGATTTAAACTTCAGCGTAATAACCCATTATGTGTTAATGGAAAGTGTCCAACTAAAGTTTAGCAGGCATGGTCTATATCATCGTCATCGTCATATACAAGAAACTTACCTTGGCCAATATCTAACACATCTCTCGAAAACACATTTTCTGCCTCGACCTATTATGTCATCCTTATCTTTCATCCCTTCATTCTAGTCCTTCCCTACCCCTACTCGGTCAACCTATTCCTTACCTACCTCTACTCGGTCAACCTCTTCCTTACCTACCCCTCTACTCGGTCAACCTCTTCCTTACCTACCCCTACTCGATCACCCTCTTCCTTACCTACCCCTACTCGGTCACCCTATTCCTTACCAATCCCTACTCGGTCACCCTCTTCCTTACCTACACTTACTCGGTCACCCTCTTCCTTACCTTACCTACCCCTACTCGGTCACCCCCTTCCATACCTACCCCTAATCGGTCACCCTCTTCCTTACCTACCTCTACTCGGTCACCCTCTTACTTACCTACCCCTACTCGTCACCCTCTTCCTTACCTACCCCTACTCCGTCACCCTCTTCCTTACCTACCCCTACTCCGTCACCCTCTTCCTTACCTACCCCTACTCGGTCACCCTCTTCCTTACCTACCCCTACCTTACCCTCTTCCTTACCCCCCCCTCTCAGTCACCCTCTTCCTTACCTACCCCTACTCCGTCACCCTCTTCCTTACCCACCCCTACTCGGTCACCCTGTCTCCTGCCTATACCCTACTCGGTCACCCTCTTCCTTACCTACCCCTACCCGGTCACCCTCTTCCTTACCTACCCCTACCCTCGGTCACCCCCTTCCATCCTATCCCTCTTCCCTTACCACCCTACTCACCCTCTTCCTTACCTACCCCTACTCGGTCACCCTCCACTCTTCCTTACCTACCCCTACTCGATCGGTCACCCTCTTCCTTACCTACCCCTACTCGTCACACCCTCTTCCTTACCTACCCCTTCTCGGTCACACCCTCTTCCTTACCTACCCCTACTCGGTCACCCTCTTCCTTACCTACCCTACTCGGTCACCTCTTCCTCACCTCTACTAGATCACCTCTTCCTTACCTACCCCTACTCGGTCACCCTCTTCCTTACCTTCCCCTACTCGGTCACCCTCATCCTTACCTATCCCTACTCGGTCACCCTCTCCTTTATCTACCCCTACTCGGTCACCCACTTCCTTACCTATCCCTACTCGGTCACCTTCTTCCTTACCTACCTCTACTAGATCACCATCTTCCTTACCTACCCCTACTCGGTCACCCTCTTCCTTACCTACCCCTACTCGGTCACCCTCTTCCTTAACTACCCCTACTCGGTCACCCTCTTCTTTATCTTACCCTACTCGGTCACACCTCTCCTACCTACCCCTCTCGTCACCCTCTTCTTACCTTACCCTCTTCCTTACCTACCCCTACTCGGTCACCCTCTTCCTTACCTACCCCTACTCGGTCACCCTCTTCCTTACCTACCCCTACTCGTCACCCTCTTCCTTACCCTCCCTTCTCGGTCACCCTCTTCCTTACCTACCCCTACTCGGTCACCCTCTTCCTTACCTACCCTACTCGGTCACCCTCTTCCTTACCTACCCCTACTCGGTCACCCTCTTCCTTACCTACCCCTACTCGGTCACCCTCTTCCTTACCTCGGTCACCCTACCTACCCCTACTCGGTCACCCTCTTCCTTACCTACTCCTACTCTTCCTTACCTCACCCTCTCGGTTCTTCCTTACCTACCCCTACTCGGTCACCTCTTCTTACCCCTTCGGTCACCCTACCTACCCCTACTCGTCACCCTCTTCCTTACCTATCCCTACTCTCGTCACCCTCTTCCTTACCTACTCTACTCGGTCACCCTCTTCCTTACCTTACCCCTACTCGGTCACCCTCTTCCTTACCTACCCCTACTCGGTCACCCTCTTCCTTACCTACCCCTACTCTCCGTCACCCTCTTCCTTACCTACCCTCTTCCTTACCTACCCCTACTCGGTCACCCTCTTCCTTACCTACCCCTACTCGGTCACCCTCTTTCCTTACCTACCCCTACTCGGTCCCTCTTCCTTACCTTACCCTACCCCGGTCACCCTCTTTACTTACCTACCCCTACTCTGTCACTCTTCCTTACCTACCCCTATTCGGTCACCCTCTTCCTTAACTTACCTACCCTTACTCCGTCACCCTCTTCCTTACCTACCCCTACTCCGTCACCCTCTTCCTTACCTACCCCTACTCGGTTACCCTCTTCCTTACATACCCCTACTCCGTCTCCCTCTTCCTTATCTATCCCTACCCCGTCACCCTCTTCCTTACCTACCCCTACTCCGTCACCCTCTTCCTTACCTATCCCTACTCGGTGACACTCTTCCTTACCTACCCCTACTCGGTCACCCTCTTCCTTACCTATCCCTACTCCGTCACCCTCTTCCTTACCTATCCCTACTCGGTCACACTCTTCCTTACCTACCCCTACTCGGTCACCCTCTTCCTTACCTACCCCTACTCGGTCACCCTCTTCCTTACCTACCCCTTCTCGGTCACCCTCTTCCTTACCTACCCCTACTCGGTCACCCTCTTCCTTACCTACCCCGACACGGTCACCCTCTTCCTTACCTTCCCCTACTCGGTCATCCTCTTCCTTACCTACCCCTACTCCGTCACCCTCTTTCTTACCTACCCCTACTCCGTCACCCTCTTCCTCACCTACCCCTACTCGGTTACCCTCTTCCTTACATACCCCTACTCCGTCTCCCTCTTCCTTATCTACCCCTACCCCGTCACCCTCTTCCTTACCTACCTCTACTCCGTCACCCTCTTCCTTACCTATCCCTACTCGGTCACACTATTTCCTTACCTACCCCTACTCGGTCACCCTCTTCCTTACCTACCCCTACTCCGTCACCCTCTTCCTTACCTATCCCTACTCGGTCACACTCTTCCTTACCTACCCCTACTCGGTCACCCTCTTCCTTACCTACCCCTACTCGGTCACCCTCTTCCTTACCTACCCCTTCTCGGTCACCCTCTTCCTTACCTACCCCTACTCCGTCACCCTCTTCCTTACCTACCCCTACTCGGTTACACTCTTCCTTACCTACTTATTCTCGGTCAACCTCTTCCTTACCTATCCCTACTCGGTCACCCTCTTCCTTACCTACCCCTACCCCGTCAGCCTCTTCCTTTCATGCCTCTCAATTATTCTGGCTTAGCCATCATACATAACAATGTCAGACCAACACCAGCCAAAGATCGATCCTAACTTGCATTTAAGGAAGCTAACATATCTTGCCCGTATATAGATATAGCATGGTGAGATGTGGGTCTCATTCCTAGCTCATCATATCGGACTCTTCGTCTGTCGAGAAATAATCCTGTACCTAAGTGTGCTGATTGGTTTCACAAGATTCGTTTACTATCCTCATCTTATGTTACCAATAACGACAAATACGGAAAGTATCATAAAACAAGTTGACTGCCATCCAAGTTGACCGCAATGACTAACATAGATCGACACCAATGGAGGGATATTGCTGCGACATATCCAAGTGGCTCTGTGAATAATGGCGGACCACTGAGACCGAAGAAACCCTTTAGCGATATGGCTTTCCTAGAACTCACAAAACTACACAATATATTGCAGTGGGGCGCGCGATGGCATAAGTGACAGGTCTGCTTAAGAGGCTGCAAACTCATTGCAATCAAAATCAAGCATTTGTGCCCCTCTTGGTGCTCGGCAACAACCACTATGGCGTCATTGTTCCGTTGATAGGGCCAAAAACTGTCAGTGATTCATATAGGAAACTAACTATGGACGGTGATTAAAAGGACGTGACTAATATGACATATATTATCATTTATCATATAACTATTTACAGGAATTTATAGTCATATTTATGTGAAATTTTTACCGATGCTATGTTACACATAAGAACGCACGCCAGCAAGTGAGCCGATCACATATATCGGTATAATATTTCATCACGTTACGTGAACAGCATGTTTACATTATTTATACTTATCTTCAATGTAGCAGATCCAATCGCTTCATTGGATAATACTCTTCTAATCAAATGACAGCTTAAATATTTATAATCTGTCTCGTGTAGTTTGTACTCCAATTAATTCTATTTTTGTCGGAGTCGATAGATTTGGCCACGAATACAATTTTATATACAACAGAGAAAGACCTTGGGAAAGAATTTGCCAGCTCATATATATCAATTAGTGCCGTTTGGAATAGGGTTTTTACATCCGCTATCGCCAAAGTTGCTATAGGTTCATTGAGATAAACGCACTGCGTTAAATGGAATTCATTTGTACGTTAGTGTCATCTGTGTCATCTGTCTCTCCATGTAACAGTAGCGCGTACATTCACGGGCAGATTCCATAAAGCAGAGCATTATCTTGCCTAGTTGGTATACTCTTAAGTCTTTTAATCTTGCCAATTAATGAAGCGAGGCGTCTAGATGTATACCTGATTGGCTGTCTGGTTCAGTGTCCTCACGGCGTGGGATGTGACGCCCTCAATGAATACATGCCATAACGGCTGATACATGAAGGCTAGTATTGGCCGCTCATACATGCTGCAGTAATATCGCACGCACATACTGTCACCCCTGCCCGCCAACTCCAGATATGCTATAGAATGATAGTAATATCAGACAGGGAAAGAGCGAAACTCTTCGGTGAGTTAGCATCGATTCGTATGTAGGATAAGTGTGACCCTAATCCGTAATTCTCACACACCCTGTAACGCAGCTTTAACACGCTCCTCACGTTCTGATATGAACTTTTGTCGCTACGCATTTTGAACACGCCTGTCATGCTGGTGTGTGCAATAGGCTGTAAGCGCACGTGAGAGCCATCTGCAAGTGAAGGTATAACGCATGACGCTGCTGTGTAATAACCACATACACGAGGATGACGAATTTGAACGCAGAATGTCCTAATAAGAAAGCCATTGAATTCAAAACCTCAGACAGTCATCGTATCGGTGTATAACAGTGTATCAGCTACTACACCAGTCCTAGGTACGTGTCATTTGACGTGGATTACCTGGAGATAATTGCGTGCTAATAAGATAGCCGAGGGCAGATATGATGTTAACCAATAACTCAGAGAAATGTTTGATGATGAAGAGTAAATAGGGAAAGGTCATGACACCCGTCAATAGATATCAAAGTATATCCTTTTTGTCAACTTCAGGATGACCAAAAGGTCACATCTTACGTGTGACCTCTTGGTCTTCTTCAGGATGACAAAAAGGTCACATCTTACTTGTGACCTCTTGGTCTTCTTCAGGATGACCAAAAAGTCACATCTTAATCTGACCTCTTGGTCTACCTGAGAATGACGAAGAGGTCACATCATAGTATGACCTCTTCGTCTGCCTCAAGATGACCAAGAGGTCACACTAAAATGTGAACTCTTGATCTTCCTTAGGGCGAACACATTGCTTTACTCAATAATCTGTTTATAACGCTATGTAATTATTCTTGGCTATGTAATTAGCATAGCGACCAAACAACTGCACTAATAGCGAGGTCAAGAGCTCTGAGCGAATGGAAATCCTTTATCTTACAAACCCGCCATTAACCTGACCTTTTCCGCAACTGAGGTCACAGTGACATACAACGCCAGTGTTGTAATTCATTATTAAACGTAAACAGTAAACTTTCGCGAGCAACTTAATTTCTTACACCAGAGATAAAGATATGGATGCAAAATCTGCTATAATTTATAGTTTGATGGGGTCATTTAACATCGGCTGTGAGAGATATGTGATGGCGTTTAACTGCCAGATAAGACATGAATGTCACAGCTGAACAATTCACCAAAGGGGAAATAGCCATCAGACGTAATGATGCTGGTGATATTGGGTCTCAAAGTCTCAATAGAAAGACAGCGAGGTTGAGCCGCGTCGATGAGTATTGGGACGTGAGTGAATATCACCTGAAAAGTCAGTATAATGAATGATAAAATATCACACCAGAAATGATAAAACATCACATCAGAAATGATAAAACATCACACTAGTAATGATAAAACATCACATGAGTAATGATAGTACATCACATCAGTAATTATCAAACATCACACCAGAATTGATAAGCGATCATCCGAAAGAGGCTACAACATATGTTATCAGTGCATGTTGTAACACATTCGAATGCGCGGTTAATATGTGCTTCCATCAATTCTTACCAGTTACAATTTCAGCTGATGTGAAATGCCCGGATAGTGTCGAAATCTAAGGGAATCCATGAAAATACAATGCAGCAGGCCTGCTCGAGATGAACAATGGCTTTAATGAATACACCCCGAGACCCTGGCAGTAAATGTTAACAATTTTTGCCCCTGCCGTCCCCTAGCATACCCTTGCTATACCATGCTAACCATACAGTCAGCCCAGACGTGCAGATAATACCTCACGCATCTTGTCATGCAGCTGCCATGGACAAAGGATGAATAAACTGACATTAGTAGGCAAGGCTAGGCCCGCGAAATCCCTTGTTTATGTCATTTTGTGAAAAAATAACAATTGCGGATCCGTTAGATTTCAGTATATTTCCGAAGTCCTATTCTTTTCGGTGCGCCATCGGATGCGACTGCAGCCAATATTTGAGTAGCCATAAACAGAGATTGTATGCTGCTATTTAAAGCCTACTTCAAAACCCGTAGTGTTTTACAACCTTCATCTGCATAGGTGATTGCCCCTGGCTCTTGGAGCAGCACTAACGTCCCCCAGAAAGAGTCTCAATGATACTAACCAATTCCCCCGGGGCACGTAGCGCTTCGACGGGATGATCCTACATTGGAATTCACCCACCAATAGCATTTTACATCCTAGTAATCAAACCTCGACGACGCGGCCATTTAAGTACCGTGCTAGTCTCACGGCGACTTGGCGGGCATTTTCTCTTCTGACATGCCGATCGGTCAGGCCTGCGTAGTGGAGGAATCGCGTCTAAAGTAACGATGCTGTCGTGCAACATAAGAAATGCGTATTGTGTTTGTGTGGGGCAACAACCTTAGAAGAACGCTTATCCCAGGGAAACCAATCGGTTTTCCATAATGTTCTTTGTTTATTCACTACTGAACAACTGATATTTTGTCCATAAATCAATAGAGGTGGACGGCATTTGAATTTAAATTCGTGCAATACACTTATATTTATCAAATGGTGCAAAGAAAGCATATGGGAGCGAGCCTGGGAGATTTCTGATCCTCGCCGCCTTACCTGCGTGACCATATTCCGCTCACACAGCGATCCCCCCATGGACCGCATCAAATGTAACGACCTTTAACGCACTCTATAAGCGGCACAGAATGACCGGTTTGACATCTCATTGAATTCCCGAGCGATTTCCGTATTCATCTGTTCTACTGCAAGCAAAGAACTGGCAAAGACAGCTCGAGATGATTAATGCGGGTTCACAAGGATAACAGGCATCAGGTATGTGACAATCAAGTCTTTGATAAACCTCAGCGGAATACCGACAATCTAGGTGACGACGTTCACCTGTCAAACCCTCTTATAACCTAATCCAAATAGTCAACAGTACATTTGTCCGACACAATTGGAGTGTGCGAATGTTGAAACATACACTGTGTTTCTAATCCGTTCACTTGAAGGAAAATATACCTCGATACGAAAGAAAAACGTTGCTTCGCAGAGACTTCCGTTGCGGCAAAATCATTTTTCCTCTTGTCATGTGAATCCGGAAAACCCACTTCCGATGAGCGAGTCGACTATATTTAACAATCTTGCAAATGCAACTGCAAATAACATTAGACCAACTCTCCGTTAATAACAGCCAAAGGAAATGCATGCAAAGCATGAACTCCATATTTAACGCGTGCATGCGATAAAAGAAACCGCACAATAGTCTACTACAAATATACGACGCCGCGCGATGTGACGCAACATGGTGGAACGATATCTAGTCCGGACATGGCAGTTACATAAGCGAGCAATCTTTATCTATTGGCGTATTAACAACACGCATATTTCAGCCCCTTTTAATTAGTTCCAAATAAACCTGTACATTTAATCAGAAGAATCTACAATATACTTTCCCCCGGAGCGAGGAGTGGAAAGTGGGTTTTATTTGAGCATCCTGACGTATCTGCGTGTAGTATTCATAGCCGCCTGCCATCGTCAATAATAGAACAAAAAACTGGGGCACGGAACAAGGGAGCCACTAAGCTTTTAACTCACAACCATCTGTTACATTTTTAGTGAGGGTCTTGTGCGCTAAGCAGAAACCCAGGCCTATTTAATGGGCTGGACTCGCACGTGGAGTTGCGTTCGACATAATATGTATATTATGCATGATCATAGCAGTCAATCGACCCAATTCAAACAATCACAGGAACTTCTTCACTATTTGAATATAATGATATAGGTAATGTGATATATCTGGGTGGGGTGATCGTAAAAGCAACACCAAGGTCACATCAAGCTAGATGACGAGTTTGGGGTTGATGAAGCTCATACATACTTAAAGCTGTCTGCAATAAAGCAGCATCTCGTCAGCCGGTGACACAAGAGGATGCGGCACTTCGTCAATCGTCTATTCCTCCAATGAGCTGCCACATTACATATGACCTGTAGTCATACGTCCTATAGTTACAGTGATTATGTATCATACTGCTCGGTGGCTTTACGTACGGTCAGGAAACGTCAATTAGCAGGTGTGAATTGGTGTTTTACTGCAAGATAAGACATAAAGGTTACAACTGAACAGTTCTTCTATGGGGACATCAGCATCGGCCGTGGTGACCACTCTCATAACCTGCTGAACAGCGCCCCGAAAATAGCGAAACCAATGCGTTATGGGCAAATGTTTCTAAGAAAAGAGTGCATATCACATCAACAATCATAAATAATCACAAACTGGGGTCATATAAGCACTCGAGGGGTACTATAAGTCGACCAGAAATAGTTCAGTAATACAGGCCTTGGAAGCTTATGCGCAAGTTTTACCGCTATAGTACGCAATGCACGTTTACGACCGACGATCTATGACAAAAAGTTTCAAAGCAAAAACGCCAAAGATCTACGATGGTACTGCGCGTTTGTAGAACACAATGGCGTGCAGATGTTTTGGTAATATCACCGTATATACGAGGCTATCAAAACCATTGGTAGATTTACTGAACGAAGTTGGCGACCATATGCCGAATTGGTAGCAATATACCCGAGTCCTGGTACAGCACGTTTTGGCGAATAAACATCCTCTGCTGTGTTTATCGGCCGTATAAGGCCGTGTTTATGATGTCTCGATTAGGCAGGCAAGCGCTAAAATCACTCAATGCGCTCATAGCAGTGGATTGATTGACAGACTGCTTAAATCAAAAGTTTTCTCTCAATGCGCTCATAGCAGTGGATTGATTGACAGACTGTGCTGTTTGGACAAGGCAAAAGTTTTCTATCTATCTAGAGAGATATATTCTATATTTCTATCTCCCTTTATCTCTCTCCATATATATATATATATACATATATTATATATATATATATATATATATATATATATATATATATATATATATATATATATATATATATATATATATATATATATATATATATATATATATATATATATATATATATATATATATATATATATATATATATATATATTCATATAAATATGTATGTTGACGTGGAGACAAACAATTAATTGGTTGAAAGAATCCCTGTGGAATTTAACGTTGATACCATGGTTGTTTGCTAATTAAACAAAATTCGGAGGGTTCGAGTGCATGTACCAATGTATGGCTGCAAGCACCGATCTCATGTAATCTATTTCTACGAATAAGCCATTTCTCCCCGGCCTGGATGGGTTACAAAAGCATGTAGCGTTGACACAACGCGGTACCCCTTTAGTTAAGCTGACCCCATGCCCGAAAGCGATGGCAACCTAGACATTTTCTCTTCCCTAACCCCGCAGCCAAGAATGCAGCTTCTGCGACCCAGTAAATCACATGTACTTTTCTCCTCCTCTGAAATAGCTTACCAGTGTATCTAATTAGGACAGCAATCAGATAACTTTCACGGTGCTGGACTAATATAGCGGTCCATTACATCAACGACAGACGGCTGATAAGACACAGCCCGGCAGCGCCATCACTCATTGATCACGTCCGGTTTGCAGCGAGTGGTGTTAAGTCGTCTCCAGATAGTAGTCAGCTGTATGAATCAGTTGCCTGACATATAGGTGCTTGCATTAACAGACAAAATCACGGTATGATGCTCGGCACAATCGCGAATTAAGCAATAAAACCATTGTTGTCAAACGTTTCTGATGTCGTCAAAAGGTACGTATTTAATATATAAATATATCTCTTCCTTTTCTTATGTCTCTTTTTAGTTTTCCACAGATGGGAGCTAATATGTAAGTCGAGCATAACCACATGGGTTTGTCGTACTGTCACATGGTCATACTTATGGAATTACAGTATCATCTAAAGTCGAAAGCAATCATTCTGAGGGATTCGATCCAACATATTGGCTTATAATGCACCCAATAAACGGTCCAGGATCACTTGTTTGTTCAACCTAATAATAACTCAATAAATTTCACCATCCCCTGGTTTTGAAAAGAGCTGTCGAATGCAATTCGAGGTGTTGAATGACATCTATCATGTGACGCTGACAAGACTGGGACATATTGCTATGAAGTCTTTCACCAACCTCAGCGCAACATCTGCATGAAGACGAAATGAAATGAGCCTGTTCATGCTGTTCGTGTCCGGTTGAAATAACGACGGATGATGGAGTACCAACACAAACGGTACGCATGTAAACCTAAACCATCCCCTTCACACCCATACTCACCCACTCACACACACACACACACACACACACACCCATACCCACACACACACACACACACACACACACACACACACACACACACACACCACACACACACCACACACACACACACACACACACACACACACACACACACACACACACACACACACACACACACACACACACACACACACACACACACATACAAACGCATACACCTTAAACCACATTTTTTGCTCGCCTTTCTCACGTTAGCTTTTAACATCATGCAATAAGATGCCAGATCTGTGTTTATCAATGCTAAAATACAGCATTGATGTATTAAACACGCTCTCCAGCGGACAAGGGGCCAGTTAGTTTTAACAAGCAGTCATCGTTGATTCTCTGAGATTATTGTGCGCTTATCTGACATATCGACAGTCGAATCAAAGCGTTTACAGCGATGCTAACAGGGCTCACTCCCGCCTCCGACGGGAGCAATCCGGGGGCGTGGTCGCCTCGACCAATCAGAAGACTCAAGGGGCAGATCTCTGAAACGCTAGATCATATGCTTCTGTTTATTTTGTGGAAGCGCCACCTGACGACGGGTAAGTATTTCGCTCATATTCATATTCACATTAGTAAATCTCGAAATACTTTAGAAGTGCATGCCTTGGACGCTTCGACGTAAAAACTATCGCACAGGAATGCACGTTATAGCACGTTTATGACCTTATTAGTGACTTTGAAAACCTTTCCCATCGATACAGTATCAAATTCACATTATATACGAGACTACTGGTCCCTTAAGCCAACCTGATGGCAATATTATGGCCTGGTTAGACAAGTTGAAAAATAAACATCATCTGCAGAGTTTATAGGCGTTATCACAGAGTGTTTATGGTGTCTCGATTAGGCCTTGGATAAATATATCAGTCATGAATTATTCATCGATATCAGTTTATGGCAGGACGGATCGCTTTCTATTGATCAACAAAGTAAGACAGCGAGTTAAGCTCTTATCCAACAGTAACATCGATATATATATTCACATTAACATGGAGATGCCCCGGGCCCATAGCTGCCTAGTTGAAATAATCATTGTGGGTATCTAACATTACTATATTTGTCTGTAGGAAGTGCACCTTCTGAATAAAAGTCATTTTTACCGAACCGATATGTCGGTGCACACGTGTCACGTGGACACAATACGGGGCACCATTACAATACATAACATTAATAACAGCAATGACAACAAATTCCATACAACTGTCGTTTTCTCTCTTCCTTTACCCCGCTACATAAGCTATACCCCTTTCTCACAGTTCAATTTGATATAATGGCATTAAACATTGCCCCATGGTTAAACATTGGGGTTGTAGCCGAAACAATTCCCCTTTAAGTGATAGCATCTTGTGGTCCGGTAGCCGCTGCTCATCCCACGTGTGGGTTGCATGAATCGCCCTTCGTTAACGACGGCCACCAAACCGTCGAGTTATTGTTCACTATATCCAGGTACATTGACTGTCCGTGTCCACCCTTACTTACAATGCCACTACACCCTTCATTCACCTTGACCACTTGCCTTGGTAGCCGTAAGAGTAGCACAGCCATGTTGATACCACATAAATCAAGCCAGACAGGCACTAGACAAGGGCAAAACGCGCATTAACAGTCTCTAATAAACCTGACTGGACCTACATCGATAGTAATGTCCCTTTGCATAACCAAGAATATGTCCCTTCACTACCAACATCTTACAGCTTGATGTGCCTTCAGATACCAATGCACAATTTTTACATATACTCAGAATATACAGGACTATTTAAAGGCTGCTTTGAACTCATAGTGGCTTGCTACATTCGGCTGCATGGGTAATTTATATTGGCCCTCGCATCAGCACAAATGTCCTTCAAAAAGAGTCCCAACGATACTTAATTTAATTTAACCTCTAAGGCACTTGACAGGAATTGATCGAGCAATAGAATTTAACACTGCAGCTATCAAACCTTTGTGATTCCGTCCTGTTATAATTCTCTAAAATCGACTCTTAAGGCATTCTATCTAACTTGATTTAAACATAGCGCTGCATTTTAGAACATTCAGCGGTTATGTAGATAAACAGTGTAAGAATATATATATATATATATATATATATATATATATATATATATATATATATATATATATATATATATATATATATATATATATATATATATCCACATGTCTCCCTCTCGCGCAGTCTTTTATTTCCATAATCTGTCTTCTTCTTCTCATATCTCTCCATTCACAAACGCTCTCTCTCTCTCTCCCTCTCCCTCTCTCTCTCTCCCCCGTCTTTGATCATCCGGAAAAGCAGCAATCAACGTGATGTCATTAACCAGGCAATGCAAACTGGTGCAGTAGACATTCAACCTAGTGGGTAGGGACAGCACACCATTCAACCTAGTGGGGAGTGACAAAACATCATTTAACCTAGTGGGGAGTGACAACACACCATTCAACCTAGTGGGGAGTGACAACACAACATTCAACCTGTTGGCGAGTGACAACACGGGGGGTCGTGTCACAGAGAAAGGGGATCAAACATAGACAGAGTTGGCTAGCTGGCTGGTTCGGCGACAACACGGGGCGTCGTGTCACAGAGTAAGTGGATCAAACATAGACAGAGTTGGCTAGCTGGCTGGTTCGGCGACAACACGGGGCGTCGTGTCACAGAGAAAGTGGATCAAACATAGACAGAGTTGGCTGGCTGGCAAGTTCGGCGACAACACGGGGCGTCGTGTCACAGAGGAAGGGGATCAAACATAGACAGAGTTGGCTGGCTGGCAAGTTCGGCGACAACACGGGGTGTCGTGTCACAGAGGAAGGGGATCAAACATAGACAGTGTTGGCTAGCTGGCTGGTTCGGCGACAACACGGGGCGTCGTGTCACAGAGGAAGGGGATCAAACATAGACAGAGTTGGCTAGCTGGCTGGTTCGGCGACAACTCGGGGCGTCGTGTCACAGAGAAAGTGGATCAAACATAGACATAGTTGGCTAGCTGACGCTTGTCTGGCATTAGCGGCCGTTCATTCGTGATGCAGTAATACCAAAGATCTTGTTATAATAAGATGCCCCACTCGAATGTTTCTGTTGTGAAGCTCGCGACCAGCGCGCCACCTGGTTTCGTGGAAGCTAAAATGTAAACAAAAGCGCGTGGCTCAATGGTAAAAGATAGATCGGCGATGGTATGTACTCAATAATACCGCTGTATTTCTAAAATTTAACGATTCTTTGATAGAGTCAATACATAAAAACAAAGCCAATTACTATTGACACCCTTTTTATCAATTTGCGTGACGATTTATTAACTACAATAATTTTTTATGAACGTTTGAACAAAGTCGCATATCAGCATCTACCCCAGGCCTAGCCCCGATTGGACGGTAAAATACATACTTACTCAGACGTTCTGTAGGGTTGAATTTACCCTTTTTAAGACACAGTCGGACGTCTAGTCAACCCTTATTTGATATTAAAAGATAAATCTGAATCATTGGTTTTGTCATATTTGCGGCTGAATATGAGAAGTTGATTTAAATACATGCTCATGATTTCCCGATTGTCACCCGAACCTCCACCAAATCAAGCAGCTGCATTGTCGGTTGATGGGGTGCCCTATGCAGACGTATGATTTTATTATGTAATACTGTAAAATGTATTCTTGCTAATGTTGAATAACAATATGATAATGAAATATTTCAGGGCATAGCATATACTAAAAACATTGATGCAGCATGCATTTAATCACCATTAACTCTCTCGCTCTATCTCTCACTATCTCTGTCTGTCTCACTGTCTGTCTCTCTCTGTCTCACTGTCTCTCTCTGTCTCTCTATCTATCTTCCTCTCTCTCTCTCTCTCTCTCTCTCTCTCTCTCTCTCTCTCTCTATATATATATATATATATATATATATATATATATATATATATATATATATATATATATATATATATGTATATATATATATATATATATATATATATGTATATATATATGTATATATATATGTATATGTATATATATAAATATATATATATATATATATATATATATATATATCTATATATATATATATATATATATATATATATATATATATATATATATATATATATATATATATATACTAAGGTCATTACAACTAAAACTCTCAGTCTAAATAGCTTACGAAGAACAACCACCAAATGATATGAGATCATCAGTATACATTAGAAGATTAACAACAAGCACACTAAAACTACACTGAACATAACAATTATTTAAACCAGAGCTCAATTCATCCATGTAAACACTGAAAAGATAGGTTGACAATATGCCTCCCTGTCTTAAGCCATTAAACACACCAAATCAGCCAGACATATTTCTGCCCCGTCTTACATACACATCTGATCCGAGTACCATGCAACCCGACCATTCTAACAGTATATCCAGGGACAGACAGTATATCCAGGGACACCTTTGTTCGACAAGCTCCACCACCACTACAATCTAAGGTGAAGTAGTCCTATATACTGGTGTGGATTTATGATAGAATAGTCCTTGTACATCTGCCATAGAGGGCTTTCAAGGAACTGAGTAAACAAATATCAATATTTGATTTTCGGAAATCTACACATACAACAGCACTTAAAACAAATAAGAGCGAAAATTGTGTGGGAAAATGTCGATGTCTTACGATTTTGTTCTCTCCTTATGGTCCCTTAACTTACTGGGAATTGTTCAACCTGATGTTCACCATAATACATATTACAGAAACATGACACCTGCATGATTCACATTGGAGTTTCTCTAATGAGATATCTTTGGCTAGAATGCTTACAACCCAGGCTTTCACTGACAATGTTCCTTAAGCCTGCATAATGCATCTACTAGTGATTTGCTTGGGACAACGAGCCCTTTCTTCGCACTTCTGTAATTCTTCTGGTCATGTATATCATTGACTACAGAGATTGTGTTTATGCAGATTGCACGCAACTTAATTTCCGGGCAATATAGCCAGAAACATGTGGTAGAACATTCACTTAATGGGTGGAAAGGCCTTTGTCAATTACAACAGTTAATTGCAGCGCAGAAATACCCATTTGTGTTTGACTTCTAGTCAGACATACTCGCGAGTCATAACGAAGTTGGTTGGCTGCTGCGCGTCGAGTAGCTTCCACAAACGTAGGGGGCGCTGCCTACACGGCGTCACGGAATTTGTCGGGCGAATTGCCGAGTGAGGTATCTTATTATAACAAGATCTTTGGTAATACTACATACGCCACCTCCCTTCTGTCGAATTAGGGTCAACAAAGCGCATAATTAACAGTGGCTGGGTGATCAAGCTACAGTGGCTGGGTGATCAAGCTGTGTAGGATGCGAGCAGCGCCGCCCTGTGCTGCCAGTGAGAAGATTCATAGAAAACGTCACATTTTTTTCCTACAAGTGAAGTAAGCAGACAAGATTGATGTGAACGATGGTTTGGAGCACGTGTAGGCATTATACAGCACCCATAACACATTCATATACGCAGTAGATGAGTCACTTAAAATTGAAGTCGATGCATCAATCAATTTCAACAAAGGACGTGTCATTTTAGACTTCTTCCAGGTTTTTTCCTGCATAAATGAGGTACAAAAGGGGAGTGACAAACTCGTGGCGCGGTGAAGCATAATACATGGATAATATATGTATATCCGTCGATGTGAAACAATATATAAGTAACATGGTTTATTTAACAACATGATTCTTGCTCCGTGTGATGGGTGCGCTAAGGGAATAGAAAAGTGACGACGGAGCTAGACATGAATCAAGGTCATGACTTTAGGTTGATGTGATGGTAACAGGGGCTCCATTCAGCTGACAGACTGACCCGTCTTTGTCACAGAAACTAACCGCATTATTGGTTAACTGCAGCTTATAAGCAAAGTTGACTGGTTCTGTGGTCTGATAGGCAAATGCAATACAATTTATTTGTAGTCAGATCGGTCGAGCAAGCAGCTGTTTCAAGCTAAGGTTATCATGAGCTCATAAAGTCTTGGGTTTCGAACACATGTTGCATGATAAGCCGTAACAGTTACAACTGAATGGTTCCTTCATGGGGACCTAACCATCGGATGTACCGGCCCTAGGGATACTGCTTATTATAGGCTTATAAGCAGCTTTGTAGAACACAAGCAGCCAATGAATAACGGGAAAGCAGACATGAGCACTGGGCGTACACTTGCTGAAGAGTCAGTATTTTGTACGAAAACACCTTGATTCACGTCGGTACATCGTCACATCGGTCTGTCTCTCTTAGTCAATCATCTCTCTCTCTCTCTCTCGTTTCTCTTTTTTTTATTCTCTCTTCCTCTCTCTCTCTCTCTCTCTCTCTCTCTCTCTCTCTCTCTCTCTCTCTCTCTCTCTCTCTCTCTCTCTCTCTTCTCGTCTCTCTCTCTTATATATATATATATATCTCTCTCATCTCTAATATATCTCTCTCTCTCTCTCTTCTCCTCTCCTTGTCTCTCTCTCTCTCGCTCTGTCTCTGTCTCTCTTTCTCTCTGTCTCTTTCTCTCTCTCTCTCTCTCTCTCTCTGTCATTTTTGTCTTTCTCTCTCTCTCTCTCTTTTTCTTCTTTCTCTATCTCTCTTTCTTTCGTTCTCTATCTCTCTCTCGATCTGTCTCTCTTTCTATCTCTTTCTCTCTCTCTCTCTCTCTCTCTCTCTCTCGATGTCTCTCTCTCTCTCTCTCTCTCTCTCACACACACACACACACACGGCCATTTGCCTTTCCTGCTTTTTATAACCGATTATAAATTCCAATATGTCCTCATAATGTTAAATGCCACGGTAACATAGATATTACTGGTGGTGCTGTTTTAAGTGACCCTGCAGGCAAAATAACTTTGTTTATGGCTGTTCCGTATTCACTGAAGTATTGCATATAATGCAGCCCATTCCTAAGTGCTAGGAATTGCAGCAGAAATGTCTAGACATGATTGATCACACCCGCTATCCCATTGACCCCGTGGAGAAATACGTAGCTACTTGGAGCCAGTAAATCCTACCATTACCTGGAATAGCTACCTCGTGTAGCTAATTAACACCGTCAGCAGGTAACTTGAGATATGCTTGAGATGGTTGAGTCAGTGATGATGATGCTTCCAATGGATTCCCATCACAATGAACCAGGCGTGTCAATGGGTCGCAGTCCATTAATATCCTAACTAAAGTGACATCATATCAGGGGTCAGGTTGCGGTGGCGTGGATGAATACCACCTCATCGCTGATGACTACCTAGTATACTGTGCACCAAATCCATACACAGATACTGCCCATAACTCCCATCCATCCTCACCATTATTGCTTGCTTCTTGTATTACCGTGTTATCTATTCCACCAGATGCGACTCAGGGTCATGGCCACGTGAATCTTATCTGACTTGCCGAGACAATAAAACGAAACGTCCACTCATTGTTTGCAAAAGGCCGAGCTCAGCCCGCCTAATTGTATTTAAACAGTACTGCCGAGTTTATGTCCGCTTTACGTTAATTTCCAAGGGACATATATGACATTTACCCCTGCTTCTAAAATCGGATTTCGTCGGAACAATTAGTCAGGAATCATAAACTGAGATTTACAGGAGGTATTCACAACCAGGTTTAGTTTGGCTACTTCCGTCTTCGTTGTTTAGTTTGAATTGAGCTTCGATTCAGCGCTATCGTCCGACACAAAGACGCCCAATGATACTAACTCTATCCTCAGGGGCACGAATACTTGGAAAGGATAATCCTAACTTGAGTTACACAGCAGCAATAAAACCCATGCACTACCGCCGCAAATAAAACGCCAGGCTCTGGGTGACTTCGAGAAGAATTTCACTGATATGGTCATAGGATAGGGCTATGTTTGAGAGCACTTGCCTGCCAAGTAACAGCACTTGTTATAAAACGCAAGAAGTGTGTTGTGCATGACTACGGCAGCATACATCCTAGCCAATAGTTAATACAAGACACAACACAACACTATATATATATATATATATATATATATAGATATATAGATATATATAGAGATAGATATATATATATATATATAGATATATAGATAATCTATATATATATAGAGATAGATATATATATATATATATATATATATATATATATATATATATATATATATATATATATATATATATATATATATATATATATATATTTATATAAGCATGTATATATATATATATCGCTCTCTCTCACTATATGTCTCTCTATTTCTCTTTCTCTCTCTTGTTCTCTCTCTCGTTCTCGCTCTCTCTCTCTCTCTCTCTCTCTATCCCTCTCTCCCTCTCTCTCTCTCATCCAAATTGTTCCTCTACAGCAAGAAAGTCTAGGAATATCATGTGCCTTTTAGATTGTCGTACTGTGCGACCTCAATACCCCAAATATATTCTTCCCACAAAGGGATCTCCCAAAAGACCACATCAAACGTATCAGCTTATAACTAACTCCATAAACGGGCCAGAATGACGGGTTTGACATCCCTATCAATTCTCTGGCGATACCACTGTTCCTCAATCCTGCTGCAAGCAAAGACCTGACGAAGACAGCTTGAGATTGTTAATTCGGACTCACAATGACATTTATCATGTGAAGTTGGCAGGACTGCCTATGGGGCATCATGCATATGGCAATGATGTCTTTGATAAACCTCTGCAATCAATATGAGGTCAAGTTCCTGTCATAACAATTGAAGCGTATGTGTCTCGCGTGAGGACAAATTCAAAAACAATCAGCTTCACATTTCAGGGTTGCAATTGAAGTTTTTACTTTTTGCTAAATGTTATATGGTTGACATTCATATAGCTGCGGTCGCCAATATTTAAGTAATGGTTCCCACGCGCCCTCATTTTGACACCACAACCCCTACCTTACCTCCGCGTTGAATTAAAGTACCTTATTCGTCACAGTTGTCATATCAATCTATAAGCAATTGAAATACCAGTTTCTAAATTTGTAATATGACAGATATTGCAATTTACGAAGCGATGAGTGGAGTTATATACCGAGATGGATGGGCCAGTCTGCCTGTCAGCATTAGAGTGCGGGGTGGTGCGACTTCAAAGAGCACCTGTCACGACGGGCTGACGTATGATTGCCGTTATTGGACGCTCGTTCGCGTTGCTGCAATACCCTGTACACACTCCGTCATTCCTCACCGACCACTGACCTCCCATTGAATGAGGTTAAATCAGACCCGAATGATATGCGATATCGCTTTTATTGATGTCTTAGAGAATAAACGCAGTTATACTGGCAGATATTCTCTACACTGAGTTTATGTAGCAACGCATCTTCGGCGAACCAAAGGGGCACATCAGGGAAGCACTCAGGCTGACTGTTCACGCAGGAAACCATCATTCACGTCGCGCTCTGAGCACTGGACGTGGGACGCTAGATCAAATTAAAGCGCATGAAACTGACAGTAAAGTGACGTCATCAATCTACACGCTGAGCACGTGGTCGGCCGCCATTAGTCCATTTCCGCTCTGCGTGAAAACGCGTGCACAGATTTGCCCGTTAATGGGTTCCGCCGAATGCTTGAACAGCTGTTACCGGGCCCGTTACGCGGTGCGTTCTGGCATTAACCAACGCTCAACCATGGGAAGATATAGCTTCATCCTCAATCAGTGAACGTCGTGGGGTGCAGGGGGGGGGGGGGGGGGGGGGCTCCCGTTTCCATGCACAGAAGTACCTCAGACGCTCGGTTCCCGATGTAGGGTTTCCAGGCGGCAACGCTATTAATATAACTGCTAGGTATGAAGGTGAGATATTGGGAACCGAGCGCCATATGGGGGTCAATCCGCAAAGTTGACATCGGAATGGTGAGATTCAACGGCGGCATGGATACCATGTGGCGAGGTGTCAAGATAAAGTGTACTCACTCGCAAGTCTCCTCCTTCTGACAACGAGTCTCTGCTGTCTTCACGACCTGTACACCAGCACACAAAAGCGCATATCAACACATAGCCACGTAGACACATAGGCGCTTATCAACACCTATACACATAGACACACATGGACACATAAGCACAAATAAACACATAGACGCATATCAACACATAGTCACATAGGCGCATATCAACGCATAGATACATGGACATACATAGACACTTGTACAAAGAGGCGCATATCAATACATACACTCTAAACACGGAAGGTTCTACAAAGAACCTTTAAAGGTTCTATGCACCCGGTATAGATAAGGAACCTCTAAAGGTTCAATTTGGAACCCTACTATGGGGTTCCATAAATGAACCCTTTTTAAAGGTTCTTTATTTGGAACCTTCAAAGGTTCTATTCTCCCCCAAGCATATAGAACCTTCAAAGGTTCTATATCTCTCCCAAGCATAAAGAACCTTCAAAGGTTCTTTTTGTATCACTGTTAGGGTTCCAAATATTGAACCTTAAAAGGTTCTATGTATGTATTCATATAAGGAACCTTCAACGTTCTAATCAATAAATACTACACAATATGAATAAAACCAATATTTGTTTTTCAAACCAAATCTTTATTTAAAAAAGAATAGATGCATATAATACGACTTCCTAGCTACACGGGAAAGTGTGCTGCTTTGTAGCCGGCATTGACGGTTGAGCAGTAAGCTTGGAAAGAAAAACCTCAGCATAGGACAATGTGTTTTTAAGACCTTAAGGGTATTGGACCCCAAAGGTCCAATGCATAGCTAGAAGACAGCTTAAGGCCAAGTAGGGGTCCATTTCCGCGGAAACAATCACGATCTATATACATATAGACACACATGGACACACGTACACTTATACACACAGACATATGTACGAATTTACACATAGACATATATACACATACAAACACATATACACATATAAACACATAGGCATATGACCGTAACACTAGCTATATACATCTTCCCCTTGCAGTCTGTTTTACCCATAAGGGGTACCATGCATGAGGTGCCACCCTGTTGCACCGTATCCTATTGCAATGGCATATCAGGCAAGTGATCACAGATAAGGCAGGCGTGATGCGCGCGCTAATGCAGATATCTTATCATTGTATAGCTGATATGACACTTTATATCAACAGCTATTGATAAAAACACCACTTTGGCCGTGGGACGAAGTCATTAGCAGTGAATCACACATGACAGGCCCTCGATGCCATCCGCTTCAATTAGCATATCACAGCGACCACGTGACCCCGAGCGAATCCATTATGACAGCTAACGACCAATAAGTGTCATGGCAGATCATTACGTTACATGTTCACTCTCCACCGCATGAACCCCCCGAACCCCGCCACTAGCTCACGCCCATTGCCCCCCCCCCCACCCAGTAGCTGGCCATGAAGGGAGTGATCACACTTATCACGCGTATGCAGCGTATTAACGTGAGTGAGATAGCTGCCTCTTTGTATGATAGCGGCTGTGAGTGTCTGAGACAGATCAGCCTCCATGTCTCAACAACTCAAGAAGGTCATCAATACAGCAATCGACAGACGGCGCTCATACTTGCTCGTTGGATGGAGGACTCTGGATGGCATGCCAAACTGCAGTCTATCTTAGTGTGCAGAATAGTTGCTCAACATCACATCTATTGGTGTTGTAGGTTGTTGCAAGTGGTTCAGTCCGACTTAGATTACAGCGGATATACTTCATGCGCAATCAAAGTCATAGATTTTTAATATACACATATCAAACTCTCCTTGTTACTTATTTCAAATATACGCAACGTTGTGAATATTAATATCTCTACATAAGTCTCAACATGAAACGCTTGCACAGAATATACGTCAATGTGTCCATGTATACTCAGCGACAATATTTTGAAGACGTTAAGAAAAAAACCAGGCTTGCAATGGATAATATCCAACAAGACGATAAAGCATTTGCACAAACTCGCCATTACCTACATAATGGCGGCCATAAGGTCGACCGTGCCCCTGATCATACAAGGTGACGTCACGGGAATACCTCAAGACTATATGTAAACAATAACAAGCCAGGGCTGGCATTATTTAGAAGTAAGAGGCTATTGACGTCGGACAATAGGGTTTTGCAGAAAAGGATCCACTATCTTGAACCTCACAAAGGAACAATTCAAACGTTACTAAAACTGTAATCTCTGGCATATATCGAGGAGAAGGATTCTATTGACACGCTTACAAAACTAACGCTGCAATTTATTATGGATGACTTACAGTGAATGGCCGCTAGGGAATGTCAACATCTCTATTTGCTCTGGAGTTTCTCAGTGAATGACCCGGCGTATGGGGATTGTTTGTATTGTTCATCCATACAGATGAGAGAATTGCGCCTTTTAAGCGCAATGCTTTGGGGATTAAACTTTTCAAATCCCAATGAGCAACACTGACAGACTACCCTGGTCCTTAACCGCCCGCGGAGGGTGGACGTGACGGGGGTGATTTATTGACCGGGACGCTAAATTAGGACCCTCGTGAGCCAGTGAACACCTCATGTTTGCTACCCTTCTCTCCAAGGAACAACCCGTGATGTATGTGTCTATGTGCATTGATATTCAGCTCTGATTTTATTGGGATTTGTTTACAGCAACCTGCAGCTTGCTCAAGCGACGAGTTACACACATGAACCACACTTACTTATCGGATCATTCACAAGGTCATAGAATACAATATTAGGTTAAAAAAACAGATGATGGTTGTATTTGCGTACACTCGATTCTCACCGAATATTGCGCTGCATTGCTGCGAAATCATAATCATTACTCAGGTAACGTCATTCGAAAACGAGGCTGGATACTCACGTGGTGTTAGACGCGCGTCTCTGATTGGAGAGAAGCTGTGACGTCGTCGATAGAACCACCAGAGGAGGAGAGCAGCCACGGAGAGGAAGATGATACCAGCGACAGCCGAGCCGATGATCACGGTAGCTATACGGGATCGACTCTCATGATAATCCTGCCAACAAAGCACTCATTTAATAAATCAAGGCTAGTAGTCGTTAAAAAGACACACGATTAGCAATGGTACATCGTGTAATCGAAGCATACAAGGTATTCATAGAACACAAGTAGTAAACCGAGATTGGTCATCATATTGAATACGCAGAGCAGTTAATTGTGAATCGTGTATTTAAGGACTAGGTTGACATTTTTGGGGGGTCTTACATGTTGTAGTAAGGCATTATATTTTCGTGAATAATGCAAGTTGATAGCGTAATCCGCTGTCACAGCTGGCCACTAGTTATTGCCCAGCTGAACGTCAGAAGACGGACAGTCTATGGCACCAGGTTTCAATATCGGTCCATGGAACATGCCTATTAACTAAAGAAATGTTAAAAATTGCTTTAACTCTCAGAAATGAAATCATCGCTACTGTGTGGGTAATATGTGGTAGATAGGCGCATTTTTGACGGGCCAAGTCCATAAGAAGTTGATTCGGTTCGGTCGACGCTATCGGTTATTCAATAAAATTGTGCCAGTTTCTCCAGCGTTCCACATCGTGAAATGATTGTCCTGACGTTAAAAACGGACGTTGTGACGTAATCGGGAAATTGACCCAATCGGCGAATTGGGTAAACACAAGGAGCTCCCTTGCTTTTCGAGGGATGTACTGATGGGATGAGGCGATTATTTCGAAGGAAACAATATGTCTTGGTCGTAACAGTCAAAAACAATGATTTTATAGGGAATGCCATATGTAGCATCATTCGCTAAGGGCCAACTCAAGTCAAACAGGGTAAGGGAAGAGTGGTATGGGGGCGTAAAAAGACGAAAAACATTTCATTACCCCTTGTAGTATATTCTTAAAGCAGTTTGTTCATGGTTTATGGCGATCAGCATCGGTCTCTGATCCTTGTATTGTAGAGCACCATCTACTGCGAGACTGGGCCATTATGTTCCACGTTCTCAAGCCGTAAAATATCAAAAGCGGCCAGCACATTGACCGCGCTAAGTTGATAGAAACAACATCTGAATGTTGGGGTACTTTTCATTCCAGCACGGTGACGAATATAGCAGATTGCGTTGATCTGACACGTTGCATGTATGGCATATCGCCCTTGACCACTGGTCACAAGGGAAACAGATTGATCAACGCGGTGAGGTGATGACAGAGCCACGCCAGATGCCGGTAGTAGACTGACCTCAGACCTAAGACAAGCCTCAACGCGTCCGTCATCCACTGCATAAATCGGTCAATATTAAGCAGTATCGCCTTATACCACTTACTGTCGTCACCTAGTGCTAACGTCCTATAAGTCAGAGCCATGCATAAAATAACCTGACAAAACCCATTTGGATAAGAAACATCAGTTAGGAATGAAACAAACCACAGATACCGAACGTCACAGAATGATCACCTTTAAAATGTGACCAAAGATGCTGTGATTACTTGTCATCAGCCTCTCAGGTATGGTCATGCCAATCACGATAAGATCACACTCATCACCAGCCTCTCTCTCAATGATACAGGTAATCCGCATATAGATCTTATGAGCACTGCATCCCATATTCAATTACATTATACCCTCTTAAAGACCTGGCTTGCCTGTGAGAAGCCCTTAAGGAGGATAGAACTAGGCCAATGGGGAATTCCTCCGACATAGCTCGTCTGCCAGCTTCTCCCCCGCTTTCCCCATCAATTCCCCGACTGAACGTTCTCTTACACCCACACAGCAGTGATTCTGCCCATGAGCAGTTTGTAAAGAAGCAACAAGCCACTTGGCCAGGCCGCTGATGAACTCTTGACGTCGAGATCTACCTTTGATGGTTGTCATTGAATGAGACTTCACGTTCCATCAACCATATGCGGTTTGATAAGCTACATGTCACTAGAGTAGTGCGTATGCGGTTTGATAGCTACTACTCACAAGAGTGGTGTATCTGTGGTTTGATAATCTACTTCTCACAAGGGTGGTGTATCTGCGGTTTGATAAGCTTCTTCTACAAGAGTGGTGCATCTGTGGTTTGATAAGCTACATGTCACAAGGGTGGTGTATCTGCGGTTTGATAAGCTTCTTCTCACAAGAGTGGTGCATCTGTGGTTTGATAAGCTACTTCTCACAAGAGTGGTGCATCTGTGGTTTGATAAGCTACTTGTCACAAGAGTGGTGCATCTGTGGTTTGATAAGGTTCTTCTCACAAGAGGGGTGTGTATGTGGTTTGATAAGCTACTTGTCACAAGAGTGGTGTACATCTGTGGTTTGATAAGGTACTTCTCACAAGAGTGGTGTATCTGTGGTTTGATAAGCTACTTGTCACAAGAGTGGTGCATCTGTGGTTTGATAAGGTTCTTCTCACAAGAGTGGTGTAGTGGTTTGATAAGTAGTGGTTTGATAAGCTGTTCTCACAAGAGTGGTGCATCTGTGGTTTGATAAGCTTCATGTCACAAGAGTGGTGTATCTGTGGTTTGATAAGGTACTTCTCACAAGAGTGGTGTATCTGTGGTTTGATAAGCTACATGTCACAAGAGTGGTGCATCTGTGGTTTGATAAGCTACTTCTCACAAGGGTGGTGTGGTCTGATAAGTTTGATAAGCTTCTTCTCACAAGAGTGGTGCATCTGCGGTTTGATAAGCTTCTTCTCACAAGAGTGGTGCATCTGTGGTTTGATAAGCTACATGTCACAAGAGTGGTGTATCTGTGGTTTGTATATATAAATGCAACTTGTCACAAGAGTGGTGGTGGTTTGATAAGCTACATGTCACAAGAGTGGTGTATCTGTGGTTTGATAAGCTACTTGTCACAAGAGTGGTGCATCTGTGGTTTGATAAGGTTCTTCTCACAAGAGGGGTGTGTATGTGGTTTGATAAGCTACTTCTCACAAGAGTGGTGCATCTGTGGTTTGATAAGCTACATGTCACAAGAGTGGTGTATCTGTGGTTTGATAAGGTACTTCTCACAAGAGTGGTGTATCTGTGGTTTGATAAGCTACATGTCACAAGAGTGGTGCATCCGTGGTTTGATAAGCTACATGTCACAAGAGTGGTGTATCTGTGGTTTGATAAGCTACTTGTCACAAGAGTGGTGCATCTGTGGTTTGATAAGGTATTCTCACAAGTGTGTATGTGGTTTGATAAGCTACTTCTTACAAGAGTGGTGCATCTGTGGTTTGATAAGCTACATGTCACAAGAGATCTGTGGTTTGATAAGGTACTTCTCACAAGTGGTGTTCTGATAAGCTACATGTCACAATCATCAAGAGTGGTGGTGTATCTGTGGTTTGATAAGCTACTTGTCAAAGAGTGGTGCATCTGTGGTTTGATAAGGTGGTGCATCTGTGGTTTGATAAGCTACATGTCACAAGAGTGGTGTATCTGTGGTTTTGATAAGCTACATGTCACAAGAGTGGTGCATCTGTGGTTTGATAAGCTACATGTCACAAGAGTGGTGTGTATGTGGTTTGAATGCCACATGTTACAAGAGTGGTGAATATATTCGGTTTGATAAGCTACTACTCACAAGAGTGAAGCATGTGTGGTTTGATAACCTACATGTCACAAAAGTGGTGTGTCTGTGATTTGATAAGCAACGACTCACAAGAGTGGTGGGTATGTGTGGTTTGTATATATTAAATGCAACAATTGTGATGATGCATATCGAACGCCGAGGCTTACTATATCGGTATATTGACGTATAAAACGTCCTTCTGAATAATAATGCCTGACTATAAGTTACGCTGTTGGAATGGTAATAGTAATATCTTGGTTTCATGTCTCTTTCAATAACGTGGTGATATCACCATGGTGATGCAGATGGCAATGGACATAATTTCATCATTCATAATATCTCGTCAGCGCAAAGACCGCTTAGGCCGCGGGTTGGGTGATGAGACGTCGAACGGTCACATCGGCAATAGCAATGGCATTCTCAACATACATTCGTCTCGTCTCGTTTGCAGTCAGAGCGCCATTACGTGGCCGAGTGAGATTTCCATTAGCAACGGTTTCAGGTGATTTAAACGTCTAACTGCGACGCGTATATTCACATCACAATGAACTACGTCATGATTTGTCAACATGTGAATGACACAACCAAATGACCATCATGGAATATTAAGCGTGTGTCTTTTACAATGAGAGTCGTTCTGCAGCAGCTTGCCGAGCGCCGGCTACAGAGGATGATACTAGCTATCTCATAGTGCTGGGGGTTGCTTTCTATAGACAGCCATTATATCTATTCCTCCGCGATTGCATATCGACGCATACCTAACCGCCAATTAGTAATTCACGCGGCAATGTATGTATTTGGTCAGAAGCGCATTCCGGAATTCACAGCCACCATACAAACATGGTACCGATATATAAACTCAAGGAAATGATACAGCAATGTATACTGCGTGGAGGATGGGATCCGCGCGTTTAATAGGATCTGATGAAAGTTGCGCTTACTTTCTTTCTATGCCTGACGTTGTTTAACCAAATTAGTCATGATTGGCAATTCTGACGTCACGTACAAAAGACGGGCATCTACAAATAGCGCATACACTGGTTTGCTTAACAATGTCAACCGACGTGTTCAGTTCCTTATTCGCCTTCACATCACAGTTGGTGTTGGGGCGAAAACGAAGAGGACATATTGAGAACTTGAAACGTTTTCTATAAAAAGTGAATTGTCACGGTTCTGTACGTGCCACGTAGAGCAATGACACGTGGTGGATATCATGTCACGTGGTTACTGATGCCAGTACGATGCAGCTACACAGGTTATGTTCGCTAAACCTTATACAAATGAGGGTGTATACACCAGGCAGTGCTGGTTCGTCCTGGTTTATTATGCTGTTTACTACCAAAGGAAGGTATTTCCTCCAGAACAAGCAATCGAACCGAATACCACTGGTGACCAGAGGACGCACGCGCAGAGCTTGACATATACATCCACTAACCCGGTTCCGGAAGGAATAACAAAAGTCGATGTGAATTTAACACAAAGTCCACAGCGAGTTAACGTCGAGCATATATAGTCAGAGCATAAATCCAATGTAATGCAAACAAAGTAATAGTCCACAAACAACGAAATAATCATTACAGATTCTGGAAACCACTTGCTTTATATGCGGCAAATGTATTCAGGCAGTAAACAGGACATGAAGTCGGGTTAAGCAGAATGCCGATTAAGAGCTCTGATATAAGGTGACGCTACTTTACATAGCACGTTCATCATGGTTATTAACGCGCCAAGTTGCCACCTAGATCAGGCCCAATAGCACAGAGGCTTTCACGGCTTTTATCCTGTCACTGTAGAAGCTGTCTGGAAGCTAAGCAGAAACTGTTATTCACTTGATACGGTTTTATTCCACTGCGTCATTACATACATTTCCTCTTAATCGCGAGATATTAACGGGGATGAATGACGTCATCATGCTGGTAGCCCGTTATCGAACGAAACGTTGACGATTACAAAGGTCTGTACACTGATGCACCATGTATATCACATGTATCAATTGTGTTTACTACCGGGTATAGGCTGACTAATGATAAACACCATCCAATTATTTAATTTGTGGTTGTATTTACACATCAGCATACCCGACCCGTTGTCTATAGTAGAATAATGCTTTTAATCTATCATCAATGAGTCATGCCGCCGATATAACAGTGAACGTTATTTTTCTAAAAGCCAGCATACTTGCCCATAGTAAAAAGTCAAACAAATGCATTCACTGCTGTTAAGCAGGTCGAGACAATGGATCACCTGATATAGTGGCGTATTTCATGAACAGCATACACACCACTCCTGACACGACCTCCGCCACATCCCCTATCCTACTACCATCATGCTAACGAAATTATGCAGGGTCCACGAATTAGATAAAACGCCGAGAAGCAAATTGAAATTAAAACAGCGACGTATATTGCGTTGAGGACGGGATCCGCGCGTTTAATTGGATCTGATGAAAGGGAGGGCTTTGTTTCTATGCCTTGCCTTGTTTGGCACATTTGACTGTGTCCGGACGAGAATCTCTATATTATCGTAAATTGCCATCGTATGGGCCCGGTGACTCAGCACTTATTCCACATTCTACCAGACTGAGGAGCGCGGTGCGGAGTGCCGAGGTACCAGACTACTGGGTGAATAGCAGCCCATTTGCGCATGCTCAGTTGCAGACATATGTGTCCTTTGTGAAAACATCATAGAACGAAGTATGACGAGTATGCTGATTGACCAATGGAATGGCATCTGCACCACCTTACGAGACATATAACCCGAAGGGCATCAACGTGGTAAGGATTTGTAACCAAAATGCTGCATTGAGTAATATACTATTTTACCGAACGTTGTTCTATGCTAAACCAAACATTTCAACATTGTGTGAATAAACACTAATTAGCATAATTGTTTGTCAACTGTACATTATGCATGATAGGGTGTTTCAATATCAAATGCATACTATGAACTTATCTTACTTGCGAGCAATTATTTATCTGCAGGCTTGTCTTATCGATTCTTTCGTAAATGTCGAACGCATCGCAATATTTGGACGTGAGCTATTGTCTATTCTTTTGTTTACAGAAACAATGCAGTGTTCAAAGAAAATAGACGTCACAAAAAGGCTTCGGACTTGATACCATGTCAGGTCCGCTGTCGGTCGATAGATGGAATCGTGTTTTCTTGCGCTCGTGTGAGGCACAAAGTTGTCGTCTCGAAGACGTATGACTATAAGACGAACGATTTCTAGTAGCTGTTACGTTCATACATAGCATCAGGACTACCACAGAGCCCTGTATGGCGTTCACTAACCTAATAGAGCAGAACAAGAATGTTTTAAGTTCCATAAATTACGATAAGACTGGGTAGGCTATGGCCGTGTGTTGGGCACGTGGTGGGTCTGTGGTCGGCCAACGCCGGCCGTGTATTGGGCAAACTAAGTTATCCAGCATTGGCCGTGTGTTGGGCACTTGGTGGGTCTGTGCTCAGCCCACGCTTGTCATATGTTGGGCGCGTGCTATTTATAGAAACTGATGTGCATCGCACCATAATTACCAGTGTGGCTTGCCCCTGTAATGGCGTATTCCTGTACAACCCACGCGTTATTGGCGAGAGATAAATGTCAAGGTATGCTGCATTACCACCACCGTTGAGTGGCTGTCAATCACTGTGACGCGTAACAAATCAGCCAATTGCGTTTGAGTTAGCACCATCATCATCATGCATACGATCACCTGCCAATGACCACCTAAATATAGAGCTCCATCGCGTCTTCAACTGAAGTAATAGATCAAAATCGCCAGTCATTACTTGATAATTACTTAATAAAACGACCAGGGCATACATGCAATGACAAAACGGTCATATCGGTCTTGTCATACAGTGACAATACCCTGACTAAATCACGCTTATCATCAGTTCACGCGACGGAAGACATCCATGATTAGCACTTACACCGAGGCAATGAGCACTAATGACTCACCAATAATTGCATATCTGCAGCAATAGATGGGATAACGAAACAGCTCCGGCTACCCACTACTGTTAATAGAAGTACAGGCCGCTTCTTAGCAAGCCGGCGTGGGCCATTCGACCCACAATTACGCACCCGGTTTCCGGCGACCTGGACTGATTCTAATCCGAGCGACGAGGCCGGATATAGAGTTTACAAAACCACTAAGGACATCATTGGGAATAGGATAGTCGCGTTGACCATGCGACCGTCAGTGTACAATGCTTTATATCTATCAGTCGGGTCTTTGTTCGTTGCAAGCCGCTTGCGCAATTACTCGTCGGTAGAATGTTAGTTGATTCCAGTTAACCTTACGTGGGATCCGAGCGTGGTTTTAATGCCCAGTTTATAACAATCACCAGCTAATAACACCCAATGTACCCGTCATACCGTGTTAGTATATTGTAGTGTATCTCATTATTAATTGGCAGCTGCAGAGTCCATTCTATTGTCATCAGTGATTTATAAGAGAGCGAAATGGGCCGCACGATCTAATATAGGGTATTACCTAACCAGCCCGGCGCAGCAGAATAGCCCCGTGTATGTGAATTCCAGTGTTAATCCCAGCGAACGTGAATTCCTGCTAAACCACCGACAAAGTGCCTTGACAGCAGCGTGGACACAACAAACAGTTACACACACACACACACACACACACACACACACACACACACACACACACACACACACACACACACACACACACACACACACACACACACACACACACACACACACTCACACACGCACGCACGCACGCACACATATAAACACACACACACACACACTTGTGTGCCCTCTGAGTGATTATAGCCTTATCTAAAACAGTAACTGCCGTGCACAAGTACCATATAAGAGCATTTGTGTTGGACATTAATATCAGCAAACTGCTTGACATCTCTGGTAGATTACAGAGAAGCGGCAATTTCGACAGAAACTGTAAACAAGGACGGAGGATGGCTTGTAGGCAGTAGCCAGCTCGTTTGCAAGCTATCAAACCATTCGGTTATTAATATTAGTTCCATCGTTAAATAAACAGATGACGCATCAGTTACCGAAAAGGAATAGCTCGACATTATGAATGGAATAGCAGCTTGACAATCTTAAAAGCTTGGTACATAAATGTGTGTAGTGTAAATCAATGTGTTGAAGGCGAGCTTTTAAAAGTGTGGATGTGAGTATTGCCATTAAACTTGACAACTTGAGGTCATTTCCCCGGTGTTCGTCAAGGAGCCAAGATAATGCCGACAATTGCATACACGGATCCACTGTGATTACAGAAACATAGAACAACCTCCATAAGAAAGGGGCCGATTTACTGGACCAATGAACGAGTGACTATAGAAGGGTTTCTATATGCATACACTCGGTGTTCGATCAAAACCACCCCTGTGGCATAACATTGACATTGACAACACAACCTAGCAATTTGTATGAAATAACATTAGTGACAAACAGAATTTATTCACTGACTATATAGCGTCAGATGTCACAATTGTCAAGCATTGCAGATCATGTCTCCCGGTTTGCCATTACCGTTCATTACAGTTAGTTGGTTATGGTACTTCTTCTGGGGACCAGCAAAGCAGACCATTTGGCAGAGAGCCAAATGTGTTGAACGAATGGTAATGGTTGTCAGAGTGTTGTTTATTAGCAGGGCACTGCGTGATGTAATCTCCCGTAGAATAAGTACCTGGGTGAAAATGGCAAGGCGTACATTGTAGGATGAGACCATTCAAACGGAGATGCTCTGAGTGCCTTATACTGGCACGGGCGACACTAATATGTGCCTACCCAGCACTCAGCTTTGGGCTTCTGATGTAGATTTCGTCGGTTACGCAACACATTGGACAAGTGATGCAATTAATAACATCGTATGCAACAAAGAAATTTGATATTTGATGTGGACACATATCCAACCATCTCAGTTAATCTTTCCCTTATCAAGCCCCATATCAGAACCCAGACCGGCACCTCCAGTAGAGCACATGGTTTAACGACAAACATATATCGGTATATTTGGAAACAATGATTGTCTTCCTGGAAAAAGCATTTGTAGATAATACCAAAATAGCCCTTCTGGGGGATATATAGAAAATTAAATTACCAGGTGCTTGGTGTTAAGCTGATATCCACCGTCATATATGTCGACCCAGACAAGGTGAATAAAATATAATCTGCTCGTAAGGAATGATATTACACCAGTTACAGGCAATGATTATGATGGAGGTTCCAAATGCACACAGCGAACCCTATTTTCGTGAGTTCTTATCCCCTGGGTTTACCATAATAGGAATAGGATTACAACGGAACACGTTCTTGTGATAGTGAAGAACAAGGCGTTCTGGCAGACACGGTATTTCATGCAATGGACATGGTCTTGCCATTGGATATTACCGACATGGGCTGATCGTACCTTTCGAGGGACAAAATTATTTTGCATGATGAACTTGCATTCACGTAATGAGTCAAATGGATGGCCATTCAGCCAATAACACTTATTGCATCTGTCACTCCCCGTTATAATATCGACAAGTTTATCACCTGGGATTAGCAATTCACAACTTCGAAGAAATGTATTGATTTGGCGTTACTGTATGCCCTCGGCTTGATTTACCAACGTTGCGCATGGATATATAGCAGGATACCATACAAAATGTCGGTGCGTACGGCAGCAATAGTCATCATTGTATAAACCAACGGCATCGCAAGTATCTCAACAGACACGGCTCATTAATTATTTGCCATCACCTCACAGAAAACAAAGCAGGCAATTTGTTTTTTCTTACGTTTATTGTCACGCCCGAGAAAAGGTCTGTGCGTAAAAATACACAAACACACATTCGGCAATACAAGAATGCGAGAATGATATCCTAAGTTTTCAAGCTACAACGAGCTTTCAAGATAAACAACAAGACAAGAGCTGATGATGTATGTTACTGCACATGGTAAGTAAATACAAAACGAGGGCGTGCAGCACCCACTACCCCCTCACCCTGGCGGAATAGCGAAATGCAATGTGAAATAATCACAGCTTACATAGACAGCTAACTTTGACTATACTGACACAGCATTATTCTAAGTTAATAATTGGGAAAATATTCCAACAAAACCTACCCCTTGATTATATATTTAAGAAAAAATAATATCCACACAAGGGATTCTAGAAATCACGTGACTGAAATGCGTTAGATGTATACAGGTACTCAACAGAACACGAAGAGCTCTGATATAAGGTGACTTTACTTAACACAACACACTCATCACGGTTATCTACGCACCAAGTTGTCACCTAGATAAGACGCAATAGCCCAGAGGCTTTCACGGCACAAACTTTCTATAAACAAGACAGATACTCTAATTTACTTGATACGGTCTTATACCTCTGTACCATGGCGAATAATTATCTACATTTCCTCTAAACGTGGGGCATTTCAGAGTATTCATCACTTCACCTTGCCGCAACATTCACTAATAAGCAGGTCTTGTGAATGACGCACATTTTTTGCATACATCAACAGATGTTTTCTTAGCAGTGTATAATACAATGCATCAACAGATGTTTTATATTAGCAGTGTATAATATAATATATATATATATATATATATATATATATATATATATATATATATATATATATATATAAGGTGTTAGGCCGTCGATGACAAACACCTGGCCCAGCAATTATGAGAACATTAAGCTTGGTTATTGTTATGTTGCGTATATCACATTAAATGATTTAAAATTATAATTTAATTGGCTCTTTTTTGCCCCCAGAGGATTTTCTTTAAACAGGAGGTTGTCTTTAAACAGGAGGTTGTCGTTAAACAGGAGGATGTCTTTAAAAGTTAGTCTCTCAATCAGTGGAATACAGCCTATGACACGGAATCCCACAGCGTGCACAGAAAACAACCGACCGCATACAACTTTATATATATTCATGAGGATGAGCAACCTGAGAGAGTAACATTCTATGAATATATTTCTCTGAATCCCATTTTCTTTCGTAGAACATGAAGCCCAACGAATGCAATCACTGACGCGGGCGAGACAATAGTGGCGTATGTTCTGACAAGGAACACTTTATTGACATCATCATACGAGACAAATGAAGCAATAATTGCTAATACAGTGGAAGAACATCGATTATAAAGTCCACAATGAGTAGATAATGTGTCGGTAGCACACGTGGAAAAACGACACTACATGAAGTCATCAAGAAGCAACAAGGTAAAGTGCTACCCCGCAAAGCAACTTACCGCTGGACATGTGGGGCTGCACAGTGTATGTGATAGGCAGATAAATGAACTGCAAGTGCATTCAAGATCAAATTCGCCAGAACCCGCCCCGTGACGAAGTGCAGAGAAACAGTACCAGAAAAAAAATAACAGAATTAGTGTAGTATTCCCCCATACCACCCACTGGATTCTCACCATCCATTATACAGACCCTAGGAATTATATAAACTCCCAAGATACAATATGAAAAGGCTACAGCGATGTGTTCTATGTTGAGATCGGATTTATTCATAGATTCACGTCGGATACACAAGCGACCACAATGTGTGAAGAATAGAGAGGATAAAAATGGCAGGATTCTTTATTGCTTACGTGATGAACCACAATGTTACATTGTATTTGGTGACATTTCTTCAAAAGTGTTGCTATTATTTCATGTTTCACCAAATATATCATAATGCATGATGAGTTCTTTTAGTTTGAAGTTCATGGTAGCATTAGGATTTACTTACCTACATGTTTGCTTCATAGATAATTCTTTGTCGTGGATTGCATCACAATATTTGGGTGTGAGGTTTTGTGTTATCTTTTGAATGCTAGACCCTTTGGCCAATTTTCTTTTACCACCAAATATGTCAATCTATCCCTGCCATCAGTCATTGCAAAAGGTCATTAAATGATGATAAATCTAACATTCTGATACTTGGATAAAAACAAACTGATGAAAAACTATGCAACTGAGTTATTGGGTGGTAACATCAACGAATTCGCCATAGCGGACAGTTAGCAGAAGCTTATTAAAGACATAAGGACCAAGCGTAAGTTCAACGGCAAAACCTTTCTCATTACATTTCAGGCAATTCATTGATTATCGGCGTTTTATCTCACAGGTATGCTTCACGCAGGTCATCAGAACAATCCACTACTTGTCAGTCCATAGAGTCGTTAGGTAATCGCGCTTTTTTCCCGTAGCGCCATCCCTGTGGGACCAAATACAGTTGACATTCTCCCTACCTACGTTTAAGACAGCATCTGGTCTCGTGAGTATGTGGGTGATTCATATCAGTTTACTGCTTTTTATCACTTGGTGGCACGTTGGCGTGTGTCACATCATGTCGGGGCATTTTACGAAGAGCGTTGAGTGCTTTACAGATAACACGAGAAGATGAATGACCGGCGGAAACGTCTGAATGACAACAGGGCCTGACCTAGGACTCGAGTATCAAGTGATAGTCAACATTATTGTTTAGCCTCCATCTATTGTAAGAAATGTAGATATCATATTGCTGGTTTTCACATTCGTGAATAGCAAACAATATGCCTCAGCCACAATTATTAGAAGATTAGGGGATCTCAATTGACCCGACCTGGGATGTATTGCTCATAACAATCATCGCCCAAGCCAGCTGATAACCCGCAATGTATCTGTCATACAGCGTTAGTATATTGAAGCGTATCTCATCATTAATAGGCAGGTGTGGAGTCGATGTATTAGCGAGCTATCGACCATATGGTTGGATACAATGTACCCAACCCGTCCTGTGCACGAGAATAGCTCCGCGTATGGGAATACCTAATGTTGATCCCAAAAGGGACGACGAGCGCCTACCCAGGTAAACCCACCGACACATTGCTCCCACATAAATTATCCTAACACGTGGACACGAGCAGTTCGGTGTAAATAAAAAGCAATGCTATAGGACAAGTGTGGCAATGGGTGGCCGCATACACTCGTATCTGACCCACTAGATTCATGCCGAGTTTATTAATTACGCAGACAGGGTAATTACATTAGCATTGCAGATAACAGAATCGCAACACACGATCTACACTGGGTGTGAGGCATTGTTGTAATGTGACTTGCAGACATCAGCGGGGTTTATTGTGACAAAACAATGAGCAACCTCGGTATAATCTATAATTACACCAAAATACGAGACGATATATATCACGCCGTGTAGATGTTTGAACAAATCAATGGGCACCAATGAATATTGCCTTTAATTAAACATCCGATGCAGTATCAGAAGTCGAACAATGTCTGGTGCATCCTACCAAACTTACAACATCATTGGAATATCGCATACTCCTGAACGTACTCGCCCGTTCTCAGTCATTCAACGAATTTTTGCAAATATCTTCAAATGCTAAAAACACATTAGCACCTTAACGAGGTCAAATGTTAGGCTATATTGACCCCATGTCCTCGCCCCCCCCCCACACACACACACGAGTGAACACTGCTAAGCGTGATTTGTTAGCTTTGCGCGCATGCATTATAAGCCCATAAGATAACACAAACACCCCTAGAGATAAGGTCTACATTGATAGGGGTTCAAATAGCGAAGATGGCACCGGCACACTATAACTGAAACACACGTTCAGTCTAGCACTTCTTTAATGTGGGCGTAACTCACAGTAAGAGGCACAAATGTAGCAATCACAACAAACACGCTAACTTTCCAAGCTTCACAAACCCCAGATTACATCCGTTTAGCAGATTAACCAACAGTTAGTTAAGAAGGTTTACTTGATTTATTGTTGCTTTCACGTAGCCTGCACAGATGGTGGTGGTGACTGTAATGTTCCTTAAGCTGTATTTATATATATGCGTATAATTGGCTAGTTGAGCATAAATTGACTGAGATGTATGGACATATGTATATAAATGAACAGATGCCGACTGTTATCGTTAAACATCATTCTCGGAGACGGCCTAGTGGATTATAACGACTTGCATTCAGATAATTGTGCACAGAGCCATAAGCTTATGAATAAATACGGTACGCCAAGTTTATTATTGCTTAAATGTACTGTCATACCATGGACTGAGTCAACCAATGTGAATATGCGAGGATAACAATAACATACACCGTCTTACAATTGCTGTTGAAAATAGATATACCGGTACCTCTGATACAAAGCCTTCACCATTACACGGGGGAGGGGGGTGGGGGTGGGGGGAGGGGTGTAAACCCAACTGATTTTCCTAGCTAGCTGTAATTTTCTACACGGTATTCAGATGCAGGTATTACCGGTGTCAAACATGGAGTATAATCACAATCGCTCTCAAGCTTCCAATTTATCACCCCAACAATATGATTCAGGTGTTTTATTGGGTTTGGTATTATACACAAACCAATCGAACTTCATCACGGTAGTAGTATTTGTGTAATATTCTGGGGATGTGCATGCCTTCATCTGGTACATGTCAAGTGTACGGACCAGAGTATGGGCATATCACGTGACAGCTTCAGGACATTTTCCTGGAGCTCGTCAGGCAGCCACTTAACCTAAAGGAGATAATTGCGTGACTGAGATCATTGTTTGCGTGCAATAGAAGCGTGTATTTTCTCAACATATACCACATGGTCTTCTATTAAATAGCAATAGTCCCGACACAGAAGATAAAGCAGCGGGTAGCATAATGGCGCAGCATTGCAAATAATGCCGCCAAATTGACCACTGCCGTAGGTCACTTGTTCAGCTTCCTCTGACAGTTGTGTACTACGTTTGGTAGCTACCACAAACTAATTCTTAGGATAATCACATGGCTGGGCTGGAATATATGCGAAAACGAAAAAAGGATTTTGCTGTTTATTTGGAAGCTTCTTCAACCATCTCAGCTAATCTTTCACTTATCGTGCCCCTTATCAGCTGTCAAACGACATACATACATATATGTGTATGTATGGAAACAATGATCTCCTTATGATTGCATCTGTAGACGGAGCCACAATAGCCCGTCTGGGAGGTATAGGGGCAATTATATCACACGATGCTGGATGATTGAAGCTGATATACACCGTCAACAAAGTCGAGTTGAATCAAAGCTAATCTGCTCGTAGGGATTAATAGTATTGAGATCTATTCCCTTGAGTTAACCACAATACAATAACAACGGAACAAAATCAGAATAACAGAACTCGACGGAGCTCGAGAGACGAACACGCAGATATTGGCAGATAAGGTATTCTATGCTATGGAGAAGTTGCTGCGGCGCATTGTCTTCTCCATGGAGAAGTTGCTGCGGCGCATTGTATTCTCCATGGAGAAGTTGCTGCGGAGCATTGTATTCTCCATGGAGAAGTTGCTGCGGCGCATTGTCTTCTCCACGGAGAAGTTGCTGCGACGCATTGTGTTCTCCATGGAGAAGTTGCTACGGCGCATTGTCTTCTCCATGGAGAAGTTGCTGCGGCGCATTGTCGTCTCCATGGAGAAGTTGCTACGGCGCATTGTCTTCTCCATGGAGAAGTTGCTGCGGCGCATTGTATTCTCCATGGAGAAGTTGCTGCGGCGCATTGTATTCTCCATGGAGAAGTTGCTACGGCGCATTGTCTTCTCCATGGAGAAGTTGCTGCGGCGATAAATATTTATTGAAATATTTATTGAATTTATCATCACCACCGTACTAATCCAAATAGCAGAAATACTATTTTATTCTGGAAAGACTTTTCTGGTTTGTATCTAGAACGACGAGCAAAAACGCAAGCACATGTATATTGTACAGTAAATGCTCAAACATAAAGTTATGTGTTTGATAAATTACTGGTTATATTGGCAATGAAAAGCAAGTGGTTATATTTGGTTGACTACAAGTGTCACTGGCTGTGTGTTATATGGTCCAGGTGGTATCAAGTAAAGCAGGTGACATAGACGTGCTCAATTATGTACCAACGCCAGATCAAAAGTTACAAATGATATTATTTCAACATAATTTCTACGTATCGCGCCGGCAGAGAGAGCATGTTAGCTAAAGAGGGGGCGATGGGGCATCCGAGGGACACATTAGCATAAGAAATGGGACAGGTGCAATAAGGGTATCAACTACACCTACCATCCCCCTGCAACCCCCGCCCCCCACTCTGGCGGGATAACGTTATTCAATCTACAATTAAACCCAGTGTACGCTCACAGTTCGCTTTGACCATATCGCAAAAACATTAATTGGAGTTTAATATTAATAATAGATCAATATTCAAAAAGCCAACCGTCATTTTATCTATAAGTTACAACGAAATCCACAATAAGGTTGTTGAAATTTCGTGATTGATATGCGGTAATAAAAGGATCATAAAGTCGAGTTAAGCAAAATGTCAGACAAAGAAGTATGATGTGAGGTAATGCTGCTTTACATCAACTTAGTAGACCACAGGCTTTCAGGGCTTTTAGCCATGCTCAACACAAGTTGTCTATAATCTAAGCAGAATCTCTTATTAACTTGATGCGATTTTATTCCGCTGCGCAATGACCAATAATTACATACATTTCCTCCTAACCCAGGGCATTTAAGTGCATCAATTACTTCGCCTTGCTTAGTGTAGGGGGTCAGCCGATACATTCACTTATAAGCAGGTCGGTGGAATGATGCACCTTATCTGCATGTTTCAACAAGTTATTTATAAGCGGTTTATAATATTAGAGATAGGAGGGTGATAAGGCATTCAATGGCATAGAAATTTGAAAAACAATAATCTGGTCATTCTTATGTTGCATGCATACGTCCAATTACCTGATTACAGATTCTAATGTATTTTTTGTTTAGCCTCAGCATATACTGGAGATTGTTTTCATCCGTGTACCACTTCGAAACTTTTTCCTTCTTTCACAGAAATATTGCTCTGGACATGGAATCATGCCATGCGCCGGGATTAATCATATCAGGGAACGCCAGCAACTTTACATATCAATAAAAAATTACATCCTAAACTATAGCATTATTCGCTAGATGTATGTTTGTTTTAGCAAAACTAACAGCCATACAAATGCACTCCCTGACAACGAGACAATATGCTGCATGTCACAGTGGCATCTGTTCTCGCTAGGGACTCCGCCTATGTGGACATATAAATATGGGACAAAATAATAAATGAGCCTACCAACGAGTGGTAATAGAGGGGGGGGGGGGGGGGCTACCAATGAGTGGTAATAGAGGGGGGGGGCTACCAACGAGCGGTAATAGACGGGGGGGGGCTACCAACGAGTGGTAATAGACGGGGGGGCTACCCAACGAGTGGTAATAGAGGGGGGGGGGGGGGGGCTACCAAGCTTCAATGGTAATAGACTGGGCAGAACAAGAGCTATAAAGCTTCAATGAGATTATGGCTTTGAGGCAAACAATCAAGTATGTTGTGTACAAGCAGTTATAAGGAAGACAAATATTGGTATACAGCTGAATCCTCTCCACAAAGAGGTTCAGCTACGTAATCGGCGCGAAACAACAATGAACAATAGGAGGTCAAAGGTAGTTATCTGAAATAAACACCACATATCTCTGCGTATGGCATCGCTTTATCCCCTCACGATGAGAAGAAACATGTCGTCTACTAAGGCTGCATCTGAACCCCCTACCCATTTATACTCTATTAAGCAGTCCCATGGAATAATTCAGTCATGTATATTGCGTTGAGGACGGGAAGGCGCGCGTGTAATTGGACCATGAGAGAGGTTAAATTTATTCACATGCCATCGATTGAGTTCAGACGATAATAGACGTAATGATGTACATACCATGGCATCATACTGACACTAGTGATACAGAACTCACTCATACCCTCTGATCAGTACCTGTGCATCAACACGCACCTGTCTAGCGCGCCATGATGAGCGCAACTTGTCAGATAACAATACAGAGTGAATTACAGGTGCCGCTTCCGTGGCGTTATTGTGTGTAGAGCAAAGCATATGTGAGGGCTCAGCTGTGGACGCTTGCGGCCTTTGGGAAAACATTATAGATTACGTAAGCTATTCGAAAAGTGAACTCCACGCACTTTTGACCACTTTTGCAATCCTACTATGTTTATAGAGACACTTTGGGTACACTTAATGTGCATATTGGAGGGCATCAAAATCTCTAATCCGCTTGCGTGCTGAACCAAAATGTTACATTAAATAATACAGTATTTGGTGTCGCTTTTCAGATAAAGCTATCATTGAGTTATGATTCACCAAATACGGTATGTATTAACTCCCGCCATCATAATGGTTTGACCACAGCAAATAGTACAAGAAACGTACCAAACTCTAAGCATTATCTATTTGAGACTGGCCTTATGGGTATTGCAAAGTAGCGGTCTGCATTGAAATATTTGGGTGAAAGCTATTGATTTCAACTTAGCTACAATTGATTGAACTTAGTCCAAAGTCTGTTGTTCAGTCAGCGAATTGATGGATTAATTTGTTTTCTGGCGCCCATTTTAGGCAGGCACATTTTGTGGTCTAGATGTTTTGTGAAATGTATATAAATCCGTATTTCCACCAATGGGTAGCAAGGAAGTTAGGGGTGGTATTATGATGTTTTCGTTCATGCGGACGTCTAACAGTTCACATTACATTAAGACTTAGTTCTCGATGTAACTGAGGTTGAACGCCACGCTAATCATCAGTTTACGCGACGGAAGACATCCATAATCAGCACTTACACCAAGGCAATGAACACTAATGATTCATCATTAATTGCCTCTCTGTAACTATTGATAAGACAATGAGACGGTACCGGCTACCGGGTCCTGTTAATGAATGTATCGGTTACTTCGTAGCAACAATGTGTGGGTCATTTTACATACAATCACATACCAGGTTTCCGGCGACCTGGACTGGTTTAAATCCGAAATCGATTATTATCATATTTTATCAATCATACGCCGTGTGAAACAAGGTTAAGTGGGGGAAGGGGTATGACGCAATGATGGCGCCATTGATTGATTGGGTATGATGCTGAGTGATGTTTCTTGGTCTTTTTGGCCCGTGGGAATGACTTAAATATTAAATATTGATTAGGTGTCAATCTACCATGGAATAGAAATAATATAGAACCGTGCATTGCGAACTCGAGTGGTGGCATATATGTTCGTACAGAGCTCATACGATAACAAACTGCGCCGACGATATTCAGTGACATTTGTCTAATGTGGTATGTTCTGCTCAGAACAACACATGAAAACAAATTTCGTTGTCGTTGTTCCACAATCGGCTTCCAACCGAAAGCATGTTACATTGTTAGTTGAATTTGATTGATAAAATTCTACCGTTCAAAGCTGTGTTGTGTGTTGTACAAACTGCCCGTAAGCAACTAATACACACAGGGGAATGTGAAAAACAGCAAAGTCTGACAACGATTGTAGTAGCATGTGATCGACAACATTATTGAGCAGCCTCAATCTGCTGCACATATTATAGATACAACATGGTAAGTAACCACATTAGTAGTGAACAATATGTGCCTCAGCCAAAATTAACGGTCTGTGGAAAGTTAGTATATCACAATTGACCCTACGTGGGATATGAGCGTGGTTTTAATACCCTGCTTATAGTAATCATCTCCCAAGTCAGCTAATAACCCTCAATTAATCCGTCATACTGTTTTGTATATTGAAGCGTATCTCATCATTAATTGGCAGCTGCGAAGTCCGTTCTATTGTGGCCAGCGATTTATCTGGGAGCAATATGTGCCTCTTGGTCGAATATACGGTATTACCTAAGCAGTCCTGAGCATGGGAATAGCTCTGTGTATAGGAATACTCAACAATACACGCCAACAGGATGACAAACGGGTATCCCCGGTAAAGCCGCCGAGAAACTGCTCGGACATAAAATATTCTAGCAGCCTGAAAAGAAGGAATTCTTTGTAAATAAAACAAAATGAAATAGAACAACTGTGGCAATGGAAGGCCGCATACATAAATAATCAATAATCATGATTCACTCTATGTTTATTGATTACGCACGCTGGGTAATTACACAAGCATTGCAGGTTACAAAATCACAGCACAATTTCTAAACTGGATGAGGAACATTGATATAATCGGACAGCAAAACTTTCAGTAACATTGTGGTTTTAGAATAGACGGCATATTGTGATAAAACAAAAAAAGAGTCGAATCGCGGTGTATTCATGATTGGAACAAGATGGGAGACGGTAAAGTTCGCGCAGAAGCTTGAACAAATCAATGGGCAAATATTCATATTACATCTTAAAATGTCCTTCCACCCAAGTACAGGATGCTATATGTGACTTAATTGGCATGGGGCGCATGGTTTACATACTCATGTGGTAACACAAACACCCCCGGATTTATGTACCACAATGATAAAGGGTTAATGCTATGGAAATGGCTCCGGCACACAACAGTCGGTTTGAAATACACATACGGACTAATGCTTGATAATTCGGACGTTAATCCTAGTAAGTGCGGCAAACGTGGCCGTCACGATTAGCAGCTCCCCTTGTGTCCCAAGCCGCAGGATGCATCCGTAAACCAAGATTAAACCACAGTTAGCAAGACAGCTTGATTGAATTTATTTTTGCTTTCACTTAGCCTGCACAGATGGAGGTGGTGCCTTTAATGTACCTTAAGCTGTATTTATATCTAAATGTATTATTGTGTTATATGCTCAAGTAATGGACATACATTGATTTAATGAGATGACGCATAGAAGTATATTAATGAAGAGATATTAGCCACATAGTTAGCTGCATAATTGTTGTCGTCACGATCAGGCAAAACATTACCTAGGCGCTCAGCGCTTTTAGTAAACATCAAGAATAAAATTAGCTGCTAAGCTTGATCACAATTAAGCCTAGATCTTGGATTTGCTTTACTTTGAACGCTCGCCTATTCATCAGTGAGGTTGAATGATATTATGATGCATGCATAGATTGTGTTACTGAACACTTTGTCATCCTTTTCAGAGACGGCATGGAAATTGCAACAACTTGTATTTAGATAAAGGCGCAGAGTGCCATACGTTCATGGATAAATACGATACACTGAGTGAATGATTGCTTTAATTTACTGTCATTCCATTGTATTTTGGGTGAGTCAACTAATGCGAGAATATGCGAGGATAACAATAACATATATTGTAAACAACCACCAGGGAGCATTTGATATGTCAAACATGGTTTACAATTACAATCACTCAATCGTTGACAATCTAACCAATCGTACTACATCATAGGGGCAGTAATTGTGTAATATTGTTGTTTTGTGCATGCCTTCATCTGGTACATGTCGAGTGTACGGACCAGAGTATGGGCATATCACGTGACAGCTCCAGGACATTTTCCTGCAGCTCGTCAGGCAGCCACTTAAACTAAAGGAGATAATTGCGTGATTGAGTTCATTGTTGTGGTGCAATAGAAGCGTGTCTATTCCACATTCACCACAAAAGGCCCTCTGACCAGCAAATTCCACAAATAGGAGAAGTAGCTGAATGGGCAAGAATATATGCGACACTGAGGAGATAAATTCTGGGGTATATTTGGAAACAAAGATTTCCTTGTTAGAAATGGCTTTTGCAGAGTTTGCCTTCCTTTAACTTTGGTTTCAGGATGAAATGTTGTTACTAGGTGCTGGATGAGAACTGATATGCATCGTCGTCTATGTCAACCAAGACGAGTTGAATAAAGGATAATCTGCTCGTAAGGAACAATATTACACCGGGTTGGAGGCAATTATCAGGAAGTAAATTCCCAATGCGAAAAGTGAGGTCTCTACTCTTGAGTTGTCATCACTAGGGAATACAGCAATATAAGCGGAATAGGATTACGAACGATCACGCCGAGGACATAAAGCTTTAGCAGACAAGGTATTTCGTGTAATGGTCTCAGAGGTGCCTTTTCTGGTCAATAAGGATTGACGGACCAGCCGTGCTTACATGAACTGCTGTATAGATATAGGAATGTGACAATATAATTTTCATTTGAGATGTAGTTTCACTGAATAGCTAACGTTATAATGGAAACAATATACATCTTCAAGCAAGCATCCATTTTCTATCGAAAAGCAAGTAAGCTACAGAAAAGCAGTAATGTACTTGATGGTAAGACAGGCATTGCTTCCGACTAAAGTGAATATATATATATATATATATAGATATATATATATATATATATATATATATATATATATATATATATATATATATATATATATAGAGATAGAGATATATATACATATATAGAGAGAGATATAGATATATAGAGAGAGATATATAATAAATCTCTAGAGATATATCTAATTATATATATATGTATATATATATATAGATATCTATATATATATTATATATACACTGTATTATCTATATATATCTATATCTCTCTCTATATCTATATCTGTATCTCTCTCTATCTCCCTATTTCTATCTATATATATATCTCTCTATATATATATATATATATATATATCTCTATCTCTCTATATATATATCTATATATATATATATATATATATATATATATATATATATATATATATATATACTGATATATAAACTCGAGGGGACTGGGGAAACGACGCGTTCATTGCAAAAACAGAAAGAATAGGCTGGGTTGACCGTCTTACGTCACGATGCGGTTCGTAGCTAAGTCTTCTAACTGTCTGGTCTTGTACGGAAATAGCAGTGAGTGATATCCATTGAATTAAATATGCATGCCAGGATGAAGTCACGGTAATGATTAAATTCGGATAGAGATACATTAAAAGCATTATACAAACGCTACATGAATAACTATGTTTTGCTCCATTATGTCCCGCAATGATGCGCGTATGTGACCGCAGAGCTAGCCGACAGCTAACTTGCACACTCTATAATGCATGATCATAGATATAGATCTATTTATAGTATCAGATGTGCATTATTATCAATGGACAGACGAGAAAAAAATACAGTGGATTCTCATAAAAGCTTCAACAAAAGAATGCAGAATAACGACCTCATTAATAAGTAAGTCAATGCTACGGCGTTCGGCTCTTCAAACCAGGCTTGCTGAATTCATATTGTCGGAACGATGTAGCCAACTAACTCATAGACGATCAGCGAAAATCAAGATTTTGTACATGAGGCAGAGCTATGGTATTCAAAAATCTGTTTACAAACATCATTGTCTACATCTTTATCCATGTCTTAGGTTAACATAAACGAATATCAGTGATAACATTCTATAACCACCAGGAATCGTCATGGCGAAACGCCACGAAAACGACACGTACATATGAATGGGGAGGGGGGGGGGTGCATTATATAGCAGTGCATGACATGACGGCAACTATATGAAGCCTATAGCTTAACAAAAAGGCTTCTTTTTAGCAGTGTTCGATTGTGTGCTTCAGAATATTGGCATATCGCGTGACAGTGTGAGAGGCATTAGCATACCCGGCTCCTCACCGAGGCACTTAACGTACAGGAGAGGATTCCGTGACCGAGCTCATCGTGATGAAACACAATGTCCTTCTTCTGAAAATCATATTCCATAAATGGCCAACGCAGAGAAAGAAAACAAAAGATCTTACCCTGGGAAGGACAACTGGTAGAACAATTTTTATGGTTTGTAATGAATCATAAATTGTATATTTCCATTGGATTCACACGAATAGTAAATACTTATAAGTTGCATTCGTTATCATATTGTAAATCTGTTAATAGTAAAATGTGAAGTACGTTTCTCAGGGAGTAAGACATGTTGCATACCTTACATAGTTGTATTGCTGTGGAGAAGAGCATGAATCTAATCAATCAACCAAATACCAAAGTACCTGTAGGTATGTTTATATTTTAGCCAAAAATTCAAAAACCCATCAGTTCACTTTCTGCCCCCAGTCCATATGCGCACCTTTCTGGTAGTGGCTTTTTCACATGAGTGCTATAAAAACACTACGGCAACAGCAGCCTGTCCATATCAACCCAGCGAAAGGTTGTTAACAGTAAATGTGTGCCTGGAACGACTTACATCATGGTCGCTGACTACTGTTATCAGTGAACGACGTGTCTAGGTTCGAATGCAGATTCAAGTAAACTCGCCATGTCAATGGATACCAGTACCTACCGGCAGGTATGGAAGGAAGCTTATTTCATCAGTCATCGGTAACAAACACATTCACATCTTAGATACCACCTGCTGTTTAGTTTCATTGCGACCACAAAGGTCAAAGGTCAGGAATTGGGCTTTGTTTTTTCTTTCCCTGTTGTACTCAATCACTCTCCTAATGCCCATTGATGCCATCGTCGACACGCTCTGTCGTGTTTCCGGCATATTCAAAGCACATCCAGACAGTTCATCTCAGTTTATTATTACAAACGAACGCTATGTCACAGATATGATGACATATTATGAAATAAAATATGACTTGTTCGCTATTTTGGCAGAGAATCAGAGCCTTGGCAGCTCTACAAACTGACACGATGGTCCACGTAATGGTTGTCAATGGAGAGAACTGTCTGAGCGTTTAAGATGAACAACGCCCGCGGCCTGTGATCCACGACGTTATCCTAATTGTGTCGAGTGCAGATTTGGTATATGATATGTGGTGGTTTGCCATAATGATTGTGGGCTTGTGGTACGATGGAACGAATGCTTAGTGGATGCTAATAGTCAGTCCCTCAAACACAAACACACACGGCAATCGGATGAATACTTGCACTGATAGTTTGCGTTCAAATCCCCTGTATCTTTGCAACACAGGTTTTTAATGACGGACCGAAAATGTTAATGCACAGTAAAAATAGGTCAGTAGCAAGTGAAAGGCACATGTCTCACTCAGATAGAAACGACAAAAGTATAGAGCAAACACGTGTGCCAATACGATCTGATAGGTACTTCGGTAAATAACAGTGTATTCCTTCGAGTGTAATGCCTATCTTCTTCATAATATACTCCGACAAACAAGATAACACTAAGGGCGTAGAGCGTGTGGTAAGGGATGAACCAGCGAAACAAGTACGTAACAAGAGATAAGGTACAAGCTTCCAGCAGTATGCTGTGCCGTATGACAACCCGTTAGCTTTCAAGCTAAATGCTGAATGAACTCGTCCACCACGCGAAAATGAATACAGGCAAGGCACACACATATTGGTGGGCGAAGCTTCATAAGGCAGCAATAATCACATCACAATGTGCCTTGTTTATCTGTTAAAATAATAAATTGTTTCTGCACACAGTGTCGGCGAATCATAGCATTAACTTCTAAATGACATCGTGTAAGGTCAAGTCAGAACATAAAGTTTGCTGTCTGTGACTTTTTCACACACCACCTTTGCAAGTACATATCATCATCTTTAGTGCTACCCGTCCAAGTGAAGCATACATCCTTGTAGGTTATGATGTATTCAATGGCCACTCTGCCCCGCCTGATGAGATAACTGCAGTCTTTGATGAGTTTCATTACGACGCAGAGTGCCATTCACAAGCTCACGAGCGCCCTTCTTACTGTTTTAACAGGCGCATTGATTAGACAAACAAGAAAATCGGATTCTGGCATTCAGCTCCTGATCATCTCCTATAGGCAACTCAAGTTGAGTCTGGATTGTATAGAATGAGGACAATTGATCCTAATTTGGTTTGAGGAACTGATTAACATCACCATATCGCACGATACAAATGCTGCTATTACCGTATGTGTGTCCTTCTTGCGCTACAAATGCTGACGCAGCACTTATGCGTACAGTGACATTGCAGGTTTTAGTGCGCATCGCCATCTGAATGCTATAATTTTTTTATATCTGCTTCGAGCTAAATACTCGTACAGGGGCTGTGAGCAGTTAACGTGCGCAACCAACTAGAATCAAATGACATATCGTACATTAGCATAAGCCGGTGGTTGCGATATGCACTTCAATAGTACTTGTGTTTTATACAGGTGGAACAAGTAAACGCATCTACAGAGAGAGAGAGAGAGAGAGAGAGAGAGAGAGAGAGAGAGAGAGAGACACACACACACGAAGACACACACAAAGACACACACACACACCACACACGCCACATATATATATATATATATATATATATATATATATATATATATATTATATATATATATATATATATATATATATATATATATATGCCTACACACTTTATCAGCACTGTGCTTATACGATGGCCGCTCCTACACAGGTTAAGGCACCGTGTCATAACGTTCCCCCAATTAACATGCTGTATAATCGACATCCTCGTACAGCAACATACCGCCAGCTACCAAGAAACTGCACCGCGAATTCCGGGAACACCATGCGATCTGTCGTCGACAAGTGGGAAACGAATACAGTCACCATATCTTGGATGCATGTACTTTATGTGAGGGTGCGAAGCAGCGAACAAGGTGTGTTGAACATCCTCTGCGCGGTTTATATGACTACATATACATCTGTTACCATGAGTCTTTGTTTGGTGAGGTTTTAAGGCCTTGACCTCTACCTGTACCAGTCGTGAACTGAATTGTTCTGGGAATTAATTAGTACGCTGTTGTTTATAAAACCGTCACAGCTGTCAGTCAGGGGTGCGGCAACTGCTGTGTGACCGTAGTTGCGTGGGTTTGGCAGACATACATTTTTAACGCGGGTCATCGATTAGCAATTTACTCTTACAAATCACCCCTTGCTGATGATGTATTGATGGTTAATCAATTTGAAATGACTGATGGCATGAATTCGGCGGATTAGCTCGCAAATCTCATATATCCTCAGCCCTTAGGACTTGGTCAGAAGAAAAGTTTGTATTGCACTACGTTAAACATATGCCTCTTATGAAGGTAAAGGTACAGCCTTCCTCAAACATTTCCGTCTGACAGATATCGCTGAGTCAGTAAATATTGATATATCACCATCCTTACAGTCTCTGTAACATATGCTTCCTGGTATGCAACGAAAAAACATGCGTTCTTCTATCTAACATACACAGTCTCAGGTAGGTCACCATCAAAACACCTGGCGGTCATAACTGAACATAGACAGTTATGGTGGTTATCGCATTCATTCTAGGAACCGTGTCTGATGACGGCTTACTCAGGATCGGGTTTAACTGACGGCAGCTACATTGGCCGAGTAGCGCAAAGGTTTGGACTGCATTTTCTCAACATCATAGTCAATGTGTTCAATTTGAGGTCGCTATTGATTTCACTGCGGACTTGCCCATTTACTCTACCACTGAATATAAATTATCCATAACTTTGTTATATCAATCATGGCAAACACCATTCTTCTTTGGGCATGGAATCGATCGCAACAATGAATTAACTGCAAATGATAAGTTTCACTTCTTAATATGCAATATTCCGTCCATCCTTTATGGACCACATCCGGGTTCCCGTGGTTGTGGTGCTAGCCCGCCATGGTACTGGCAGATGCCATGAGACAGGTATCGCAGACAGAAAGGCCCTCGAGCTTGATGGTGTTATTAATTGGCAGATCACATTCCACTCAGAGCCTCCGCAAACAGCCCTGTTTGCATTACTCTACATGTCGGACATGGTACTGCTTAGTTGGTCGTGCATAAACCTGGCGAGGCTGTAAAATAATAAGATACGAAACTGGGCATCAGTTATGCATACAATAGCATGGGTGTTGCTTGAATATACTATTCACAGATCGATGACAGCCCTGCCCTAGGAAATAAACCGAGTGGTGTGGTGTAAACATATACACTATTGATAGTTAACACAATGCAAACACTCAAGTTTCAATACCACATGGCGACACAAAGGTATCCGAAATCTATTCCAATATGAGTGGTATGGAAATGAAATGTAGGCTTTAAATACCCTCTACACTGCTCAATACAGATCTTGACGTCACCTCAGCTATCACGAATAAGGTGGTATTCAACAGGCGCTTAATTGCAGCCAGCGCCGATGAGAACGTGGGACAGCTTAAAGAAGCATGTCGAAGTCCTCGGGAGACCAACTTGTAATGGAATGGCGCAAAACGTTGCGATCTTGCCGTGACGATCGCTGGGTAAGTACTCCCAGATGAGTGCTTGTCTGGCTACGGTGTGGTCAGCTCACGCCCCACAGGAGCTGTCGCCGTTATGTAATATCCACACAGGACTACAATTGGGATGCTGTACACGTGTACATTTAAAATAGCACAGATAAATGTTCCGTGTAGGGATTATTTAGTGGTATCGTATGCAAAGCAGTGTAGTAATGGTGTGCCGACTTTCGCACTACCTAGTAAGATATCTCTCGGCATGGCCTTGTTTATTGTTATAGTGCCGTGTCACTAAGATGCCAAGACCCTTCATTCTATATAGCACCGTGTCAGTAGGATACCGGGTCCTATATACTATACAGTGCAGCGTCATAAAGACATCCGGGCTCTATATACAATAAAGTACAGTGTCATAAAGATACCCGGGCTCTATATACAATAAAGTGCAGTGTCATAAAGATACCCGGGCTCTATATACAATAAAGTGCAGTGTCATAAAGATCCCCGTGCCTTCACATTATATACCCACGTGTCATAAAGATCTCCGTGCCTACTCATTATATACCCCCGTGTCATAAAGATCCCCGTGCCTACACATTATATACCACTGTGTCATAAAAATCCCCGTGTCTAGACATTATATACCCACGTGTCATAAAGATCCCCGTGCCTACTCATTATATACCCCCGTGTCATAAAGATCCCCGTGCCTATACATTATATACCCCCGTGTCATAAAGATCCCCGTGCCTACTCATTATATACCCCCGTGTCATAAAGATCCCCGTGCCTATACATTATATACCTCATTGTCATTAAGATCCCCGTGCCTACACATTATATACCTCTGTGTCATAAAGATCCCCGTGCCTACTCATTATATACCCACGTGTCATAAAGATCCCCGTGCCTATACATTATATACCCCCGTGTCATAAAGATCCCCGTGCCTACTCATTATATACCTCATTGTCATTAAGATCCCCGTGCCTACACATTATATACCTCTGTGTCATAAAGATCCCCGTGCCTACTTATTATATACCCCCGTGTCATAAAGATCCCCGTGCCTATACATTATATACCCACGTGTCATAACGATCCCCGTGCCTACACATTATAAACCCCCGTGTCATAAAGATCCCCGTGTCTATACATAATAAACCTCTGTGTCATAAAGATCCCCGTGCCTACACATCATATACCTCATTGTCATTAGATCCCCTTGCCTACACATTATATACCTCTGTGTCATAAAGATCCCCGTGCCTAAACATTGAATACCCCCGTGTCATAAAGATCCCCGTGCCTACTCATTATATACCCCCGTGTCATAAAGATTCCCGTGCCTACTCATTATATACCCACGTGTCATAAAGATCCCCGTGCCTACACATTATATACCCACGTGTCATAAAGATCCCCGTGCCTACACATTATATACCCCCGTGTCATAAAGATTCCCGTGCCTACTCATTATATACCCCTGTGTCATGAAGATCCCCGTGCCTATACATTATATACCCACGTGTCATAAAGCTGTCTTATATAGAGTAACTGATGACTACAGCAGGTAAGTTATCACCAACCTCTACTGGTCATTAATAGCAATGATTGCATGAAATGTTGTATATCAATACGTGACAGGTAGTATGTGCATTGACTAGGCGGAAATGGAGGGTTACTGATCACCAACATGTAATCCAGCACAGGTGTCTATTTACCACAACCCCGTGAATTGGGACGGCTTTTAGTGTCAAAACAGCAGTATATCATCTGCTTATCTGCCTACACATGAAAGGGCCACCTTTTTGGTACGATGTTGCTTACGGATGCTTTTCGATTGAATCACATCTGGATAGTTAGTGTAATTATATATCACCCACATGCCGTTTATCTCCACACCCATCCCTCAACTGATGCAGGCGCGAGTATCATAGCAACCAAGCGTCCATTTCTCCCCTACTTGCAGGCTGCTACGAATCGTCATCGTTGTTGCTATGGACAGTCTCGACACCATATTTCATCCGGAATACAAAGAATCGTGAGTGCTTGGCTTTGCATACATAAAAATTCTAGCTATGCATCTCAAAGTTGAACGCCGTGTGGTAAAAGCGCATAAAACTCATCGAACTCCTATTGCAGATAAATACTATTGACGCTCTCAAGCCAATGCTTGACTGGCCCCTAAGTCGTGGTCAATGGCAACGTCACGTTAGGACCAGAAGCAGTGGAATATGTGATGTTGTGGATGCAGATAGAAACGAGAGAACGAGAGAGGCAACATATGGGTTCCTGACTACATTTTTGGATTTCGGTTCGGTGTACTGTTTTGCAATTGTAGCTGCCTTTATGGCCCCCATAATATCCAGGGTGAGCACACATGTGGCTTCTTAAAGAAGACACGCGATTACAATTGAACCAGCCTTGATAACGGCACACCCACGTTCTTATGGCAGGTTAATTTGGGGAAATGTTGCGTCAGCACTGATATGGGGATGGTTGATGCCATCATCGCCTATTCAGCAGAAGCATAAGAAGTTATTGGGGTGATAAGCTGACAGTATATTTGATGTCCTTTTCTTGTATGCTCTCAAAACTGCTCGCCATGGTCGGTCACAGCATGTTCCCGTCTGCTCGCCATGGTCGGTCACAGCATGTTCCCGTCTACTCGCCATGGTCGTTCCTAGCATGTTCCCGTCTACTCGCCATGGTCGTTCCCAGCATGTTCCCGTCTGCTCGCCATGGTCGGTCACAGCATGTTCCCGTCTGCTCGCCATGGTGGGTCACAGCATGTTCCCGTATGCTCGCCATGGTCGGTCCCAGCATGTTCCCGTCTGCTCGCCATGGTGGGTCACAGCATGTTCCCGTCTGCTCGCCATGGTCGGTCACAGCATGTTCCCGTCTGCTCGCCATGGTGGTCACAGCATGTTCCCGTCTGCTCGCCATGGTGGGTCACAGCATGTTCCCGTCTGCTCGTCATGGTGGGTCACAGCATGTTCCCGTCTGCTCGCCATGGTCGGTCACAGCATGTTCCCGTCTGCTCGCCATGGTCGGTCACTGCATGTTCCCGTCTGCTCGCCATGGTCGGTCACAGCATGTTCCCGTCTGCTCGCCATGGTCGGTCACAGCATGTTCCCGTCTACTCGCCATGGTCGGTCCCAGCATGTTCCCGTCTGCTAGCCGTGGTCCGTCCTAGTATGTACCCGTCGGCTCACCATGGTTCGTCCCAGCATGTTCCCGTCAACTCATCATGCTCCGTCCTAGCATGTTCCCGTCGGCTCGCTGTGGTCTATCCCAGGATGTTCCCGTCGGCTTGATGTGGTCCATCCCAGCATGTTCCCGTCTTGTGTAGCCAGCTGGCAGTATTGTCACCCACCTTTGTGATATAGAATCACCGAGTTATGAAGTTTTTCTAATGTCTTAGATTGCACGCTACAACTTCTTGCATTTGGGAAAGCACTATTGATGTATTGTATAATGACATTTCTAGGGTAAGTCATGAGCTAATATGATCACCTTGAGCCTACAGCTGTCCGCAGTGAAGACGAAATAATCTTATACTTATCGTACTATTCTCATCACCAAGGTTATATGGCTTTTGGTGCTGTGAGATATGCGCCTATGCAAACACAATTGCGTGTCGCTTATCACTGTTGAGTTGTGTTAAAATATAAATGTAAGTTTAGGTCAGCAAGGATTATTATTCGTTCTGTTGAACACAAAATGGAACAAATAAGCACTACCTTATATAATACATTTGTAGACGGCCCATTTGCCGTGAAGAAATTAGAGGAATTCATAGTCATTACTGAAATATATTAAGGAGCTTCCCATATTCATTTGTAAACACTTTCTAAGCAGATATCAGAGACATATGTTGTCACTTTAGTTGGTAATATCCTCGATGGATGATTACCTTCAATGGATAATTACACATAGCGGCTGATCACCTCTATGGGATGATCATCATCATGAAATGATTACCCTCATAGAAAGATTACCTTCAGGGGATGATTACCTTCAGGGGATTAATGTTGCAATCAGTGGTAATCATTATATGGATCGCAAACAGACAAATACTTTCTGGGGATGATAACCTTCAGTGGGTGATTACCCTCCATGGATGATTATTTACAGCTGATGATTACCCAAATGGATAATTATCCGCAGCGAATGATTACCCACAATGTGTTTTTACTTTTAACTTAAGTTGATGTTAACCCTCAGGGGATGATTACCCTCAGTAGATGATTACCTTAAGGGGTGATTACTCTCAGGGAATGACTACCGTCAGTGCTTGGATAGCATAGGGATCGATTAACTTAAGAGGATAATTACCCTTGGCGAAGTCTACCTTAAGTGAATGATTACCCTAAGCATGCAATTACCGTTGCTTGATAGGTGCACGTTATTGAGGGATCAGTGCATTGAAGCAAAGTATCATATGATTAAGAGCTCACATCGGCAGGCGGCGGTTGATGCTTTAATCGGCCTTTAGAATTAACTGCAATGTTATATCACGAGTGGCTGCGTCTACATTGTATTCGTGAAGTCACAAGGTGAGCAAACTTTCAATAGAATGCCACGCTTACTGTCGTTTTGTTCAATTTTAGGACAGTGGGTAACATATGGCAGCACAACAGGCGAACAAACAGAGCACTTGTCGCAATATTAATTGCATCGCAAAACTTATTGTTGTCTACAATGTTCAGATCATTCGGAATCATTGTGTCACAAAGCTTATTGTTGTCTACAATGTTCAGATCACTCGGAATCATTGTGTCACAAAGCTTATTGTTGTCTACAATGTTCAGATCACTCGGAATCATTGTGTCACAAAGCTTATTGTTGTCTACAATGTTCAGATCACTCGGAATCATTGTGTCACAAAGCTTATTGTTGTCTACAATGGTCAGATCACTCGGAATGATTGTGTCACAAAGCTTATTGTTGTCAACAATGTTCAGATCACTCGGAATCATTGTGCTTGCTCATCTATGCTACTCTATCGTCATGGTGCAGCTCAGCTTAGACTTTTTGCGCTTCCGTCAGCGATGTTCGAATTACTCGCCATATATGTGGCCATCGCAACGTGAAACCACATAGAACTGACTCAACATATCACTTCACTTCTGTTTGTGCCCCCATGCATGTGGTTTGGTGCAGACTGGTTAAGGAACTCGTGACCGGTTGTAATTACACCGCACTTTTACATTGATCAATGAGCCCCGCGGGGAGGGATTGAAACCGAAGATGAAATAAAATATGCTAATGTTGTAAATGCTCTCGGTACTGTCAGCACTGTATCGGATGGGCACCAGAAATGATGAAGCTTTAACAGGACGTGATGGAGATTCGTAGTCTCTGTACGACTTAATGATCTGGGATGACTCGGCGCAAGTCATTACCAAGTATCGTGGTGACACTTCAATCATACTTAAACGGGTCGTTATGTGCTGAGGTCTTGTCGTGGTAAAGTAAGGTCGTGTTCCATCAAATACTTCGACCTAGATGTCGTAAACAGTTTTACTCAATTTTACCCTCTCTGCCTTAAAGCTTTTGGCCCAACAGTTACCCGTCAGCTATTCCTTAACCCCGACTTAACTATCTCATTAAGGGGCGATCTCATTGCTCAACCTGCTAGAAGCCTCTCAGCCAATAGCATTCTCTGATGGGGGGCAGCTTCCAAAAGTAACGGGATATATAAGGGAGTGAACACACGCTCACGAGAGAGCAAGATCACCAACCATAATTAGATATCATCCTTTTTGGTAAATTTGGTGAATAATGAAGTTATTCTGTCTTCAGAATAATAAAGTATATTTCTCATCTTTCGTCCCTACAACTTCGTTAGTGTCTTCAATTCATCACGTATTCAAAGTCGACAGACCAAACTGGACCTAATGCTAATTCATGCTATAATGCATTGAACGTAACCGAACCTAGTGTATCCGTGTGAGCAAGCAAAGTATTGCTACATAGGGAAAAGGAGAGACAGCACATTCATGCTACCTTCAGACCAGCATCCACACATGTCTCGTCGTTGTTCCATTCCATGCTGTCATAAACACCTGGATGTGTCATCCCATCCCAGCATGTAGCAACTTGTTCATCCTGATATAATCCATACAACAGAAAATACAGCGCTGTGTGGATACAGGCTTCATTTTGGTTGCACATATTTTCTGCCTACTGTTTACGTGTTGTACATGTCAGATATATATAAAGATGATGGATATGCAACATTTAGAGTTGAATTCGTCCTTTCCATTAGCTGCTGCAATAGGCCCTGGTAACAATCCTATGCACTGGTGGAACTCTCGTTGCTGTTACCATAATATAGTAACAATTGCAATTTCGTTGTTTGTTTGTGGTCATGTATATTACCTCTTCATGTCATGATCAGACCCATACGTGTACGCATTCGATTTTAACTCCACGGGTGCTGCCACTGAGAAGTAAGGGTGCTCGTGGGTATGTTAATTACATCTAGCGGTCTATATGCCTTCATCAAAGACATGTATCATGCAAGGAGTTGTGGCCAACATAACGTGCCATCCTGCACGGTTCACTACCAGAGTTGCAATTAAGTATGTGTATATGCGTTGTGAGAAAACACTATAGAACCGCTACTGTCTCAACTAGATACTGATGCAATACCAAGAATGACGTGCAGCTAACATCGTGTATGCTAGAGGTCGTTTAGTCGTTTTGTTCAATTTTAGGACAGTGGGTAACATATGGCAGCACAACAGGCGAACAAACAGAGCACTTGTCGCAATATTAATTGCATCGCAAAACTTATTGTTGTCTACAATGTTCAGATCACTCGGAATCATTGTGTCACAAAGCTTATTGTTGTCTACAATGTTCAGATCACTCGGAATCATTGTGTCACAAAGCTTATTGTTGTCTACAATGTTCAGATCACTCGGAATCATTGTGTCACAAAGCTTATTGTTGTCTACAAAGTTCAGATCACTCGGAATGTTGTGTCACAAAGCTTATTGTTGTCACAATGTTCAGATCACTCGGAATGATCATTGTGCTTGCTCAATCTATGCTTGCTCTATGCTCGTCATGGTGCAGCTCAGCTTAGACTTTTTGCGCTTCCGTCAGCGATGTTCGAATTACTCGCCATATATGTGGCCATCGCAACGTGAAACCACATAGAACTGACTCAACATATCACTTCACTTCTGTTTGTGCCCCCATGCATGTGGTTTGGTGCAGACTGGTTAAGGAACTCGTGACCGGTTGTAATTACACCGCACTTTTACATTGATCAATGAGCCCCGCGGGGATTGAAACCGAAGATGAAATAAAATATGCTAATGTTGTAAATGCTCTCGGTACTGTCAGCACTGTATCGGATGGGCACCAGAAATGATGAAGCTTTAACAGGACGTGATGGAGATTCGTAGTCTCTGTACGACTTAATGATCTGGGATGACTCGGCGCAAGTCATTACCAAGTATCGTGGTGACACTTCAATCATACTTAAACGGGTCGTTATGTGCTGAGGTCTTGTCGTGGTAAAGTAAGGTCGTGTTCCATCAAATACTTCGACCTAGATGTCGTAAACAGTTTTACTCAATTTTACCCTCTCTGCCTTAAAGCTTTTGGCCCAACAGTTACCCGTCAGCTATTCCTTAACCCCGACTTAACTATCTCATTAAGGGGCGATCTCATTGCTCAACCTGCTAGAAGCCTCTCAGCCAATAGCATTCTCTGATGGGGGGCAGCTTCCAAAAGTAACGGGATATATAAGGGAGTGAACACACGCTCACGAGAGAGCAAGATCACCAACCATAATTAGATATCATCCTTTTTGGTAAATTTGGTAAATAATGAAGTTATTCTGTCTTCAGAATAATAAAGTATATTTCTCATCTTTCGTCCCTACAACTTCGTTAGTGTCTTCAATTCATCACGTATTCAAAGTCGACAGACCAAACTGGACCTAATGCTAATTCATGCTATAATGCATTGAACGTAACCGAACCTAGTGTATCCGTGTGAGCAAGCAAAGTATTGCTACATAGGGAAAAGGAGAGACAGCACATTCATGCTACCTTCAGACAGCATCCACACATGTCTCGTCGTTGTTCCATTCCATGCTGTCATAAACACCTGGATGTGTCATCCCATCCCAGCATGTAGCAACTTGTTCATCCTGATATAATCCATACAACAGAAAATACAGCGCTGTGTGGATACAGGCTTCATTTTGGTTGCACATATTTTCTGCCTACTGTTTACGTGTTGTACATGTCAGATATATATAAAGATGACGGATATGCAACATTTAGAGTTGAATTCGTCCTTTCCATTAGCTGCTGCAATAGGCCCTGGTAACAATCCTATGCACTGGTGGAACTCTCGTTGCTGTTACCATAATATAGTAACAATTGCAATTTCGTTGTTTGTTTGTGGTCATGTATATTACCTCTTCATGTCATGATCAGACCCATACGTGTACGCATTCGATTGTAACTCCACGGGTGCTGCCACTGAGAAGTAAGGGTGCTCGTGGGTATGTTAATTACATCTAGCGGTCTATATGCCTTCATCAAAGACATGTATCATGCAAGGAGTTGTGGCCAACATAACGTGCCATCCTGCACGGTTCACTACCAGAGTTGCAATTAAGTATGTGTATATGCGTTGTGAGAAAACACTATAGAACCGCTACTGTCTCAACTAGATACTGATGCAATACCAAGAATGACGTGCAGCTAACATCGTGTATGCTAGAGGTCGTTTAGGATTGTATGTCGGTGGCTGTGCATTCACACATAGATTGTTTAAGGAATACCGGTGAAATAGTCAAGTGGCATTAATCAAGGCAGTCAAGTGGTAGTCATGCGACGCCTTGGTACAAAGCAAGCGGAGATCGAGGTCCTTACCGACCACCTGCATTACCTAAACCGCCCGAGTGAGTGAGTGAGTGAGTGAGTGAGTGAGTGAGTGAGTATAGGATCAGTGCATTGAAGCAAATTATCATATGATTAAGAGCTCACATCGGCAGGCGGCGGTTGATGCTTTAATCGGCCTTTAGAATTAACTGCAATGTTATATCACGAGTGGCTGCGTCTACATTGTATTCGTGAAGTCACAAGGTGAGCAAACTTTCAATAGAATGCCACGCTTACTGTCGTTTTGTTCAATTTTAGGACAGTGGGTAACATATGGCAGCACAACAGGCGAACAAACAGAGCACTTGTCGCAATATTAATTGCATCGCAAAACTTATTGTTGTCTACAATGTTCAGATCATTCGGAATCATTGTGTCACAAAGCTTATTGTTGTCTACAATGTTCAGATCACTCGGAATCATTGTGTCACAAAGCTTATTGTTGTCTACAATGGTCAGATCACTCGGAATGATTGTGTCACAAAGCTTATTGTTGTCTACAATGTTCAGATCACTCGGAATCATTGTGCTTGCTCATCTATGCTACTCTATCGTCATGGTGCAGCTCAGCTTAGACTTTTTGCACTTCCGTCAGCGATGTTCGAATTACTCGCCATATATGTGGCCATCGCAACGTGAAACCACATAGAACTGACTCAACATATCACTTCACTTCTGTTTGTGCCCCCATGCATGTGGTTTGGTGCAGACTGGTTAAGGAACTCGTGACCGGTTGTAATTACACCGCACTTTTACATTGATCAATGAGCCCCGCAGGGATTGAAACCGAAGATGAAATAAAATATGCTAATGTTGTAAATGCTCTCGGTACTGTCAGCACTGTATCGGATGGGCACCAGAAATGATGAAGCTTTAACAGGACGTGATGGAGATTCGTAGTCTCTGTACGACTTAATGATCTGGGATGACTCGGCGCAAGTCATTACCAAGTATCGTGGTGACACTTCAATCATACTTAAACGGGTCGTTATGTGCTGAGGTCTTGTCGTGGTAAAGTAAGGTCGTGTTCCATCAAATACTTCGACCTAGATGTCGTAAACAGTTTTACTCAATTTTACCCTCTCTGCCTTAAAGCTTTTGGCCCAACAGTTACCCGTCAGCTATTCCTTAACCCCGACTTAACTATCTCATTAAGGGGCGATCTCATTGCTCAACCTGCTAGAAGCCTCTCAGCCAATAGCATTCTCTGATGGGGGGCAGCTTCCAAAAGTAACGGGATATATAAGGGAGTGAACACACGCTCACGAGAGAGCAAGATCACCAACCATAATTAGATATCATCCTTTTTGGTAAATTTGGTAAATAATGAAGTTATTCTGTCTTCAGAATAATAAAGTATATTTCTCATCTTTCGTCCCTACAACTTCGTTAGTGTCTTCAATTCATCACGTATTCAAAGTCGACAGACCAAACTGGACCTAATGCTAATTCATGCTATAATGCATTGAACGTAACCGAACCTAGTGTATCCGTGTGAGCAAGCAAAGTATTGCTACATAGGGAAAAGGAGAGACAGCACATTCATGCTACCTTCAGACCAGCATCCACACATGTCTCGTCGTTGTTCCATTCCATGCTGTCATAAACACCTGGATGTGTCATCCCATCCCAGCATGTAGCAACTTGTTCATCCTGATATAATCCATACAACAGAAAATACAGCGCTGTGTGGATACGGGCTTCATTTTGGTTGCACATATTTTCTGCCTACTGTTTACGTGTTGTACATGTCAGATATATATAAAGATGATGGATATGCAACATTTAGAGTTGAATTCGTCCTTTCGATTAGCTGCTGCAATAGGCCCTGGTAACAATCCTATGCACTGGTGGAACTCTCGTTGCTGTCACCATAATATAGTAACAATTGCAATTTCGTTGTTTGTTTGTGGTCATGTATATTACCTCTTCATGTCATGATCAGACCCATACGTGTACGATTGTAACTCCACGTGTGCTGCCACTGAGAAGTAAGGGTGCTCGTGGGTATGTTAATTACATCTAGCGGTCTATATGCCTTCATCAAAGACATGTATCATGCAAGGAGTTGTGGCCAACATAACGTGCCATCCTGCACGGTTCACTACCAGAGTTGCAATTAAGTATGTGTATATGCGTTGTGAGAAAACACTATAGAACCGCTACTGTCTCAACACGATACTGATGCAATACCCAGAATGACGTGCAGCTAACATCGTGTATGCTAGAGGTCGTTTAGGATTGTATGTCGGTGGCTGTGCATTCACACATAGATTGTTTAAGGAATACCGGTGAAATAGTCAAGTGGCATTAATCAAGGCAGTCAAGTGGTAGTCATGCGAAGCCTTGGTACAAAGCAAGCGGAGATTGAGGTCCTTACCGACCACCTGCATTACCTAAACCACCCGAGTGAGTGAGTGAGCGAGTGAGTATAGGGTTTAACGACACACCAACATTAATGTGTTATATGGCCTCTTGAAAGGTAAATAGATAAGCTTGACTTGATTAGGCAGCCGCCTTTTAGGATAAATTGGCATTAAAGATGGAAAACACATGGATGGCGATGAAAAAATGCAAACCACTATCTTTGAGCAAGTCACCACCAGCCGATTGACTCGACCAGGCCATTCCAGCCTCTCGTCTTGGCGAGATCCGGGCCAAAGTAGTGTGCCCTCGCAAAGACCCCTCTTCTCAAGCAAATGGATCCCATTCCCCACCGACATGAGTCGCAACCCGCGGTCAACAGGTTGCCCCCAATTAGAGGCCTCTTATGACATACAGAAGGATACAATGGACCTACTCAACCCCCGGACCCACAGAAGGTTAAATCGCCCGAGGCAGCATGTTGAAGTCCTGGTAATTCAAAGGTGCAAAATCTGGTACGACCATAGCTCGGTAAGTACTCCTGAATGAGTGCCTGTAAGGCTGCGTCGTGGTCAGCTATGGCCCCGCAGGACCTGTCGTCGTTATGTAACATCCACGAAGGACAATAATTTGGATGCTGCACGCGTGATTTGTCAAAAAAGGATAGAGGAGCGCGTTGTATAGGCATTGGTTAGCAGCGTAGTTAAGGTGTGGCGACATTCCTATTGCATACAATTAAACCTGTCTTTTTGATAAGCTTCAGAAAGAATCAGTTTTGCTACCCCTATATTCCGATCATTTCAGAAAGAATCATTTTTCTGCAACCCCTATATTCCGATCATTTCAGAAATAATCAGTTTTGCTACCCCTATATTCCGATCATTTCAGAAAGAATCAGTTTTGCTACCCCTATATTCCGAGCATTTCAGAAAGAATCAGTTTTGCAACCCTATGTTCCGATCATTTCAGAAAGAATCAGTTTTGCTACCCCTATATACCGATCATTTCAGAAAGAATCATTTTTGCTACCCCAATATTCCGAGCATTTCAGAAAGAATCAGTTTTGCAACCCTATATTCTGAGCATTTCAGAAATAATCAGTTTTGCTACCCCTATATTCCGAGCATTTCAGAAAGTTTCAGTTTTGGAACCCCTATATTCCGATCGTTTCACAAAATATCTGTTTTGGAACCCCTATATTCCGATTATTTCACAAAGTATCAGTTTTGGAACCCCTATATTCCGATCGTTTCACAAAATATCTGTTTTGGAACCCCTATATTCCGATTATTTCACAAAGGATCAGTTTTGGAACCCTTATATTCCGATCGTTTCACAAAACATCTGTTTTGGAACCTCTATATTCCGATCGTTTCACAAAATATCAGTTTTGAAACCCCTCTATTGCGATCCGCTCACAAAGCATCAGTTTTGAAACCCATCTATTGCGATCCGCTCACAAAGTATCAGTTTTGAAATCCCTCTATTGCGATCCGCTCACAAAGTATTAGTTTTGAAACCCCTCTATTGCGATCCGCTCACAAAGTATCAGTTTTAAAACCACTCTATTGCGATCCGCTCACAAAGTATTAGTTTTGAAACCCCTCTATTGCGATCCGCTCACAAAGTATCAGTTTGAAACCCCTCTATCCCGATCCGCTCACAAAGTATCAGTTTTGATACCCCTCTACGTCTATCGTTTCAAATACAGTATACATTGGACACTAAATAAATCAAGGTGTTGCAGTGATATTCGTGCCTACACACTTAAGAGCATCGTGTAGTGAAGATCCCAATGTCTACACGTAGCAGCGTAGCATGGAAATCCCGGTCCTAATAAGTGTACATTACCGTGTCATGTAGATCCCTATTCCTTGACGCTGTATAAATCCTCGTCGAAATACAGTACCATAACTCGCGATAACTACTGCATATCGCTGGGTCCACAGCTGTCACACATAAAGTTGCTGATGACAACTGCAAATAATTTCTGTTAACCATCCCATGTACGGCTGGACATGTTAACCCAAACTGGGTGTGGCGAGAATTGCACTAGACTGATTATGGCAACATTTCATTAACTGTTGTTCGTCACAACATATATATATATAGAGAGAAATAATGAGGTCAATTGAGATCAATGCTAGTGTGAGTTAGTTGTACACAATTAAACAAAAGGAACGACGCACGAACGATTCAGGCGCGAACAACCCATGGATCGCATGGGGCATTCTATACTTTCAGAAACAGCATATTCCCGTCTGGTCGACGTGGTCCACCAAAGCAGCTGCCGTCTCCTAGCCGTCGTCCATCCCAGCATGCCCCCGTCACCTAGCCGTGGTCCATTCCAGCATAATCCCGTCACCTAGCCGTCGTCCATCCCAGCATGATCCCGTCACCTATCCGTGGTCTATCCCAGCATGCTCCCGTCACCTAGCCGTCGTCCATCCCAGCATGCTCCCGTCTCCTAGCCGTGGTCCATCCCAACATGCTCCCGTCTCCTAGCCGTGGTCCATCCCAGCATGCTCCCGTCTCCTAGCCGTGGTCCATCCCAACATGCTCCCGTCTCCTAGCCGTGGTCCATCCCTGCATGCTCCCGTCTCCTAGCCGTCGTCCATCCCAACATGCTTCCGTCTCCTAGCCGTGGTCCATCCCAGCATGCTCCCGTAGGCATTAACTTGTTATAAGCTGAACGGCAATAGCATAGTAATCTTCCCTCAGAAATATTTAGTCAATTATACGTCTTTGTAATGCCCGTTATAAGGAAACTTATCTCGCATGCTGCAAACGCAGGCATATTACAGTCATCATATGTTGGTATATCTACGCTTGGATGCATTGTCTAATGACTTCATTGCTCCTTCTTAGGCCACATTATGATAAGGTCACTGGGCGTATTAGCAAAATCAATCTATGCAACATTAATGCCAATTCAAGCATTCTTTATCGGGGTGCTATGACCTGAAGCTGTCATATTGACTCTGAGAAGATCAATACACGGTGGTGCTGATGTTATTCAGCGTCCTCGCGGAGCTGATCAATGACTCCAGGGACCTTAATGACAGTGATTAGCTGTTTAACAGCATGATGCGTACACCAATTATGAACACTGCAGACATCGCGGATCACTTCGATATTCGTCTACGTTTGTCATACAATTATATACGTCCTGATGTGGTCCTAAAACATTACTCTGGTTCATGCTGCGTTGGTTTGCAATATCGTTATGAAAGTATCATGCAGAAATTCTGTCCGCTTATGATACACTTTGTCTATTTCGGTTTTTGCTGTTAGCGCAAAACATACAGGAATTTGTGAGGGAAGGCCGATGTGTCATGCTTTGTGCAATCTAATGAGCTATGAATGAAGTTTACGCTATGCCCCTGCACACATCATTCACAGAGGGCCTCCATGCTATCGGCTGGGGATTTCTACTACTATTCAACAAAACAAATGCGCGTGCCTCTTCAATTCTACAACAGGGGAAACTGGTTTAATCGGACCACACACAGATATATCACAGATATACATAGAGCTATTAAGCTTCAAGCATGATATCTAATTGTTCAGCATTACCCCGGTGAGGTTTAACAGCATCGTCATCGTGTCACTTAACGCTTCTCTGCTCGCAGATAATATCATTGAGTGAGGATATGTAGAAACATTGGCCAAAGAGGAATGTAGTCCTGAAGCGATGCGAATGATGAAGAGTAGCAAGCAATGATTGTGAGACAAAGAATGAGCATCTTAACTCGTCAAGCATGTATTTTAAGGGGTTGCGTACCATGTGCGCGGAGGAAACTGCATGTTGTCCCCACCAGTTATAACTAATCAGCATAAAGCTCTGAAACAGATGTCATCATGTGCTTGCCGTCATTGTCTCGCAGTAATCAATTTCCCTAACCAATTATAATAAGCTATGGATATGTAACGGTTGCTGATAAGCGGAGTAAACCAACCAATGACGTCATGTTTTACTTTCTCACTTGCTTTTGCAAAGCCACTGTTTGTACCAGGTGGACAACTCTGAATTTTAATCTACCTGCAAAATAACACGAATTGTTTTTAACACAATTCCTCCATGTAGCATTCTAGTGAAGATCTGTGAAGTCGATCAGCTGGTCTGTCTCCGCTAGTCATGCTAGGCCGGCTAACATGGTGCTTATTTCGGTCATCAGCGTTCAAGTAATGGATCGGCCATGTGTCCAATTCAGTATGAACACGACTGGAGCTCATTCGGCTAACATATTACTTTCCCTATATAAGTGTCCCCATGTGAGTGATTTGGTGTAGACTAAGTGGGAAAATCATGACCGGTTGTAACAACACAGAACTATTACATTGATCAAAGTGTTCTGTGAGGATTTGATCCGACCATATGCGAGCGATGTACGTCTTTTGAGCTACACCACTACTGGAGACGGGGTGGGTACAGGAATGCATTGAGCTTAAATGGATCGTGAGGCGGATCAAATGAGACCCAATAACCAAAGTGCACAACGCAAAAGTCAGTGAGGCGCGAGGGGGTTCATTACACTGACAGCGTGCGTGAGGTTGTGTCTGAAAAACATTTTCTAGTCCTGTTCAAGGGCTATGGTTGAATGAGTAAGTTTGTGTGGCATCATATACTGAACATTTAGAGTTGCATACATTCTTTCCGGGCCTCTTTCGTTGAATGCTAGCAAACCTATGTTGTGATGATAGCAATTTTCATACTGCGCTGAGGTCAAATAAGTCAGCTTATAATGCTACGGTGGAATCAATCCGTGCATGTATTCGATCCTAACTTGAGCTGCCAAATTAAAGTGAACAAATTCCGACCACTAGCATTCTAGTTTCTTCGTGGACCAGCCGAGATGAAATAGAAGAATAATGGCTGCCGGGAGGCTTTATAATGACGCCCTTTGTCTTATAGGCTCTCTTCAATAACCCACAGCATATCATCAGTGGCCTCGAAAACTAACATAACGTGCCATCCTGCACGGTTCACCGTCACTGAACATGTGTATATGTGTTAAGAAATGTGGTGTGTAAAACACTACAGAACTACTAGTGCCTCAACTTGGTTGTGATACAACATCATGAATGACGTGTTGTAAACAACGTGCATGTCACCAATGATTGCATGACCATGGTAGCGCATTAACAACTACCGAGTGGCATTTTGCATTTAAGCCAAAGCCTAGTCGTACGATAGGCTTTGGCTTAAATGCAAAATGCCACTCGGTAGTTGTTAATGCGCTACCATGGTCATGCAATCATTGGTGACATGCACGTTGTTTACATATATATATATATATATATATATATATATATATATATAGATATATATATATATATATATATATATATATATATATATATATATATATATATATATATATATATATATATATATATATATATATATATATCTATATATATATATATATATATATATATATATATATATATATATATATATATATATATATATATATATATACGGAGATGTGACATAAAGAGCCGCAAGCGTACATGATTCTTAGTGTCCCTTGTAACACCCCCAGTATCCGCACATTATATATAATCCGTCGTATGGATATACTCGTACTTAGCACATAAGATTGGCTTTCTATCGTTGGGAACGCATTGGTCATGCACATTGATGCCAGCATAGAGCAGGGTTTGCTAACACTTCTACGCGAGAGAGAAAAGGATTAAAGCAAAAGATGTCATGAACATTATTGGTGACGGTGTTGAGATATTGACCTCCACCTGTACTAATCAATTGATTTGCCACTTAACCCTCGCTCGTTTCTACCCCCAGAGGGCTTCGATGTTGGTATATTCGATAACTGATTAATCATCATTGGTTCAAAACTGCTACTCTTGACCTAACGTGACCTGATGATTCACAAGAGTGAAATAATTTTGACCAGCTGCGCATGGGCTGTTACAAGTTTTATGACTCGGCGATAAATGTTGTCGCAGTTTAACAATCTAAAAGCATCTGTGTGTGGTCTAAACCTTGTCAATTCAGAAGGTGCATCTAAACAACACACACTCCACAATAACTGACCTTGACCTACTCACAACAAGGCGTGTCACCTCATTCTGCACACACATTAGACAGCATGCATGCATAATGTGGTGGTAATTAACTATCACAACAAGGCGTGTCCCCTCATTCTGCACACACATTAGACAGCATGCATGCATAATGTGGTGGTAATTAACTATCACAACAAGGCGTGTCACCTCATTCTGCACACACATTAGACAGCATGCATGCATAATGTGGTGGTAATTAACTATCACAACAAGGCGTGTCACCTCATTCTGCACACACATTAGATAGCATGCATGCATAATGTGGTTGTAATTAACTATCAATACAAGGCGTGTCACTTCATTCGAATCGGATTTAGTGGACAAAATGTTGAGGAGCTAAATGCTTTCATACTTAAGACAGGGATACAATTCAAGCCCCTGAACAATTGTCATGGCAGCGTGAGGAGTTAGTGTCCACGTTGTCACCAACTGTTATATTGTCATACAAATGCAGTGTAAAAACACTTCTCTCCAGACGAATATCGCATTTATATTTCAAATTTGTTGGCGACCGGATGAGTAGCATCTGTAATGCGTACAACATATTACAATGAAATGCAATATGGATGTCACTACACCATTACATCGCTGCTTTGTATACATACTACTAAATAAACCTAAAACGGAACATTTCTCTGTGCTATTTCAAATGTACACGTGTACAGCATCCCAATTGTAGTCCTGTGTGGATATTATATAACGGTGACAAGTCCTGTGGGGCGTGAGCTGACCACGCCGTAGCCAGACAAGCACTCATCTGGGAGTACTTACCCAGCGATCGTCACGGTAAGATCACAACGTTTTGCGCCATTCCATTACAAGTTGACCCCGCGAGGACTTCCACATGCTGCTTTATGTTGTCCCGCGTTCGCATCGGCGCTGGCTGCAATTTGGCGCCTGTTGACTACCACCGCATTCGCGATTATAAGGGTTAGGTTCATATACAGATGCGATTTTTTGCGCAACCATAATCCGTATTGATCAATGCAGTGGGCGTCATAGCCCATATGTCATCGTCGCGTGACTAGATGCGTGACAGAGCCGAGTACTATGCGGTATAAAACGGGTGCTGGTATTGGCTCACGTGCAAGAGGCACTTGATGTATTACACGGAGCAGTGCTCTCACCCACACATGAATAGTCAATTTATGCCTCGGTATGATATGACAGGAACCGTTATTTTGCAGGCTCACCAGGTTTATGAACGACCAATTAAGCGCGAAAATGTCCGAAATGTAGGGTAATGCAAACAGGGCTGTTTGCGGAGGCTCTGAGTGGAATGTGATCTGCCAATTAATATCACCATCAGGCGCGAGGGATTTTCTGTCTGCTGTTGCAGTCTCATTACAGTAACCAACAGCATGGCCGGCTAGCACCACGGGCATCGGGGGCACAGAGGAGCATCAATAGTGGACGAACTATCGCACTCGAATAAAAGAACCTACCGTTTTCACAATAGTCATTGTTGCGGTCGAGTAAGGGTGATTATTGGAATAGTAGAGTGAATACGGGCACCCTGATTAAGTTTTAAGTTTTAAAGATCATACCAAAATATGTGGAGAATTCAAAGCTATTATGCTAAGCACGTCATGAGACCCATGGTCCAGTTCATGAGCAAAATCATACCCTTGATTTGATTGAACAGATTGCATGTTCTATGCGCGGTTGGTGCAAATGAGCGCTGGCGTGGTCATTTGAGCGCCAATCCACCTGACCCATACCATCAATCAGTGCCAATTGATAAAGCATCAAGGCGTCATCATCACTTAAGCCGCTGTCATCGAGGTTAAGGGAGGTTTGCTACAGCCTGGTATTACATTGTTCTTATGCAAATGAACCATATCAAAATGACATCATTTCCATAACGAATCGCTGGTGGGGCATAATTTAACGATTTAATAAAACTGTAGCGAAGATAACTAGGATACGATTTGGGCTAGAAATAGCTCTGTGAACGACCATGCATCACCAATGCACTGTTGTATATCTTTGAGTATATTTAATAAAGGCAAACAATGAAAACTAACACGGGGTCGTGGTCATGGGAAAAACGCCATCGTACGAACGAAGAGTTTGTGCTAACTATCCGGCAAAGTATGACAAATACTGAAAACGATATGTCGTGATTTCGATAGCCTGATGTTTTGGCGTATTTGTATATTAACATACAAAGTTTGTGCCCATATCAATCAAAACATTAATGTGTATACGATGCTGTATTCTTTTTGTACCGACCATTGCTTCTGTTTACCGCCCTAACTGCAGTACGTGCTCGACAGCACCATTGTCTGCTTTGATCAAGCCGTATTACTTGCTCATACCATACCGTTTACAGCATGGGAGGGTGCTTCTAGCTTCTACCCCTTCGACTGTCACGTGTCTCCCCAATAGCCCTGTCAGACCACATGTGAACGTAATTTAGTCAATATGTCATCCATAGAGTACAGCGATGGGACTATTTGGTAATGCCTTATAAGGTAATGCCGAGCTCCAACTCCACGTTGTACACAGGGAGTTTTGAACGAGTTGCTCTCGGTCAACCAGACCTGACAGCAGTTTACGAGTCCTGTACGTATGTTTAACATAAGAACACGTCATTTTCTCGCCAATGTACCAATATTTGTTGTGAGACATTCAATAGATTGTTTTAACGTAATTGACAGAGCCGTGCTTCAAAGACATGTAGTCTGTAGTGGGACCTCAGTGGGTCTGTAGTGGGACCTCATTAGGTCTGTAGTGGGACCTCATTGGGTCTGTAGTTATGTCGGTAAGGGTAGAGCAGACGTAAGAAACACAGCATATCGCATGAGTTATAGGCGGAGCCTAAGAGCCCTATAATTAGCATGACACTCAAACTTAGGTCCAAATGATACAGAAATACGCAGGTTTAAAAGCAGCAACGAGACTAGAGGTAGTAAAAGTACGCGGGAACGCATTAACAGCAGATAGCGTGGACTGACATGAGGTTATAGCACATATTATGGAGCAATGGTTGTAATTGTGGAGAAGAAAATTGACCAAATTAATTGATGTATACGCAGTGACAATGCATGAAGTTCGAATAGCAAGGAAAGCACATAAATTCTACGGTGTCTGTGTTATCCAATCGTTTTGATTCTGTATCATTATCGCTGTGGAGATACCGAAAACTAAGTGGTACAGCCAACCAAAGGTATAGATAACTTTGAGGGCTCTGTCAAATATGTTTACTCCTAAGAAGCGGTGCTGCTATGGTCGTAAGATCCAGTCTAGCATAGACAAACCCCTTCGATGAATCGAGGCCAGTACATATGGCAATCAAACTATAACAAATGCAGTCCATAATATATTTCTTCATGATGCACTTACCAACTGAAGAACATAGATTTCTTCCTCTCCGAGATCAAAGCGCTCCTGTTCTATGATGATCCCTGAGAGATCATCCGCTACCGGAGCTGATTTCTCGACTTCGATCCTGATCTCTGATTCGTGCGAATCTCGAATCTCAACGTCCCCCTGAAACAAGACGATTCATTGATTATACGTTCTTTGCACGAGTAACGAGAATAACTGAAAACAGCTGTTGGAGCCATAGACGATTGCTACAATATCAGTTGAATAATGCATCAGCGGGTTAAATCTAGAACGAATTTCGTTTTGGCGCGCAAATATTTTGCTTGCGGAACATATTAAATTGTTCGCGATTCTCCCTCAGTTGAAGACGGTTGCCGCAATCAACAACCACAATGATTCATAATTCACTGCATGGAATATTCTGTGGACCTCGTTTAGATAAGTGGCCGAATTAATGACGCATTTCCATTGAGTAGACGGCCGGATGCACCTATCCCGCTGACCTTGACCGCAAACAAACAGCTGTAACCCTCGAGGAAACAATTTGCTTGCAAATTGCACTCATTGACCATAACAATAACGCCAGGCATTGCAGACGCTGTACTATCGCGTCATAGATGACAACGGCCATCAACAACACTACAATGGCGTCGTTATGTTTTCTGGCAAAGGACCAGATAGCAGCTAAATGAAAACTGCTATTCATAGCGCGTACGGGGGTGTAGATCAGATTCTAGGAAGGATTATGAGAATATCATATCGGATACACAGCTACCGCACCAACGAACTGAATAACAAACAGTTCTTTACCAACTTTGCAATCACTCATAGAGGTGATATATACGTCGGGGTAAATCATCACTAAATTGATGCTCTGAGGGATCTTTGTTGAGGGGGCATCACCGTAACATGGAAACATTCACCTATGCACCAGGTCCTTATATAGCTTCAGAGTATTTCACATGCTTCCGGTGCGATTGGCGGTCTATGAGATTATGTCAGAATACGTTTTAGAAAAGCTACTTCATCCATCTTACTGTGTTCACAAACGACCCAAACAAACGCAAGTTAACACCCACGTTATCACCCGGGAGACGCCCTGGGCATGAACACTCATGTATCACGTCAATATGGTACTGAATGTAACTCACGCATGCGCACATGTGATTGATGAACCATGAGCTCGTGGTAAAAGCAGCGAATATTGAGCGAATGAACGTTACATTGTCGCTGGGAGTGAGCCCAAACTGACAAGAAGCACTACAACTGCAATGTGGCGGGAAAACAGGTTAATCAGACGACATATATCAGCTTGTGACATCATGTGTTAGTTGAGGAAACTACATAATCCAATATTAAAGGACCTAACCAACAATAAAAGTGCACAGGAGGACGCAGAAGCAGAAGGGAAATAGTTTCGATTGATAACTACTACAAGGGACTCATAGTCTTCCCAGCACATTGAACTGATAGGGTTGACGAATCGACGCCGATACTATCAGAGGAAGACGTGGTGGTACATGATGCTAGCCGTCACACAGCGCACCACTTGGTCGGACACCGGCCGAGTCTTGTGTTTACCACATGGCAACTTTTGGATGATAAACACTTGCCGTTTGCAGCAGTCAACTTGGCAGTACATGAAAACGGGTTTTATAACACGCGTTGAGATTTCCAGTCAGCAGATTAATGCATGACGTTACAATTAAAGCGGGTCACAGGCTATTTCACCATGAAAAGTCGTTGTTTAAGAGTGAGGTAATCACATGCTTTGAACTGGAGATGTTGAGCTTTGTGAAGTTGGTGATTGCCACAACATTTATGCTATGCTCAGCTCTTGTTACAATCGAACACGCGTCAAAATATTACGTCACAGGCAATATCACCATGACAAAGTCGACGATGTCTTTGCCTGCATTGCATTAGTTCTTGTTCTACATATACTTCCTTGGAACTGAATCTATATATGTTTGCCTCTTTCTGCATAGCGAAGGGAATTGCTAGTGACCAGATGACATGCGCTGAGGTGTACTAGCGTTAGACCGACATTTAAACTACTTCAGTTTCAGCCTCTCGTCAGATGTGTATGGGACGCCTGGACATACCGAAGTTCAACTATTGGCTGTGTTATTCCTAACCGCTGTTTTGTTTTTGTAGCAAGTAGTGCGAACGTTTCGCTAACAAGTTTATCTAGGTAAAGGAGAATACATTCGCTTGTAATTTCAACGTTCGGCTTCCTTGCAGGCATATGAAGTCATTACATCATCACGGATTTGGTCTTAGCGGTTTTTGTGCAAGAATGTACCCAACATGTCAACGCGTGTTGACGTTCAAAGACACCAGGAGTGTTCATTTCATCCGACGCTGTCAAACCCGATATAACGTTCAACTGACAATAACTCTTCAAACGTGAACAGAAAGAGTAAGACCGGTATTTGACTTCCAGCAGTCTTCTTTGAAATCACCCTCAACCGAATGCAGATCAAAGACAGGGTCACTGAGTAACCCTACCTCGCTGATATATTATCAATAGATAATGGTGTCATAGATCAGACCCAGCACGACATCAGATGTATGACGATACTTAATCTTGCCGACAAATGACATTGTAGCCAGAGTATGATATGCCTGTGTATCCCCTCGGACAGCATGAGCAGAGTGATATGATGCTGTTGAGAGGAGAAAACAAGACAGGAAAGATCACGTCGTTTATCAGCACAAGGCTTCAGGGACATGATATAGGTGAAAGCAAGCAAGTGACGCATGCCATATAGAGCGGCACATATCACATAAACACACACAGGCACACATACACTCACATACATAAACACAAATAGACACACAACAGTATATGTATATATATTTATATATCGATATACATATATACATATGTTATATATATATTTTAATAAATATATACATAAATATATACATAACTATATATATATATACATATATATATATATATATATATATATATATATTATATATATATAATATATATATATATATATATATATATATATATATATATATATCTATATATATATATATATATATATATATATATATATATATATATATATATATATATATATATATATATATATATATAACGAATGTATTTAGCAAAACAAGTTGCTATTAGCATACTTTCAAAGGGCGGTGTGGTAGCGCGGATACACACCACCAAGTAACGGGTGCGGTGGTTTGAACGTTGCAGACCTCAGTGACCCCCAGCAAGTAACCAGACAATCACACAGATGGATTCTGCAGTTCGGCGATGCTCCATCACCATGCACATCAACCTTACGGGACGATAGCTTATTCGCACATTGCAGCAGTTTATCCCGGCAAAAACAGTCAACTATTGAAGACATTTTTTTTTATGTGTTACTTGCGAAAATGTGCATCAATGACTGCCTCAGTCGTTAGGTGATTTGATGATAGTGCAAATCACGATTTGTCACATGGATGTTACAATGATACGCTTAGCAAAGCTCAATATCTGTGCCAACTCTCGTGTCCTCGCATGGTGTGTACAGGCCAGAGGCAGGCTATGTTTGTGGACATATTACACCGGTTATAGAGGACACCACCAACCTGCTGCTCATCTTATCTAATCTTACTGCATTCACAATTGCTTGCAAAATATTGCGTAATAGGTGGACAGATTTGTGTTCTCCAGAAACGATTTTGAGGAGGCTGCCGAAGTTGGCTTGGAAGAAAATTTATCATGCAAAAATAGTGAAGCAGTTGTTTATGGGTCGTGCCTTGATGAATAATTAGCAAAACACGTCAACAGAGAAAGATTTATAATTACCAAGGAACATATATTTGTATATTAATTCGTTGGAACAGGCATCGAGGAATGTGACAGCAATCATTATCAGTCATTTTGCTTTGATTGACAAAGTGTGCTGACATTTGGGTTTAATGAGAAGGTGTTGTATGGGGAGCAACCAAATAACCGTTTTGTGCGTTTACCAGGCAGAAACACCATATATTAATGGAAATTCGGGTGATGTTTTAACTTTGGGTGGTAAAGCAACATTGCCGCCGAGAATAAAACCTTACTCACGGCAAGACTAGTTACTGTCCATGCCGTCAGATTAGTGTTCTATTGGTCCCCTGGAATAAGTTTAGCGTTTTGAAGTAGCCGTGCAACTAGCCAACAATGCTCAATTGAACCAAAAAAAATCCATGCTGTGTTTGAGATGCAAGTATTGATTTACTTCTGACCGAGTGTAATGTGCACCCGTTGAATGCTTTCACCAAACGAGGGGACACCGCAAACTTACCGCAAATGCAAAAGATACATCGCAGTTACTTTCCGTTAGAGAGCAACATGACTGTAATACAAGAGAGCTGGTAAGATTAGGTTGCTAATAACAAAATACGCTACAGACGCAGGTCCCTTAAGACAAGCTCATTGGACACGAAATTAGAGAGCATGGCTAATATGTTTTGTTGGGTACTGAATCTATTCTTTGCTCCATAGTGAGGAAAGAAGACTTCCAATTTGCGACATCTAATTCTCTAGCGTTCGGAAAGTAATTTTCGCCAATCATTTGGCAAGCCTATCCAATATCATGGTTTCAATATGCGTGAAACGGAGCTATTTGACTTTCAATTCGTTAGTTACATTGCGATATTGTTCCTGTGAAAGGGACTTACTTTTCAATCATATGGGTCATATACTGCCATTTTTGTCAGCTTAATAACTTGACAACTCATTCCCATTATTTGCCGATTTCGCTTGGAAATGGTTCCACAGCATTGGCAAGTACACTGCTTACCATGAGTAGATTCATCATGCTCACCATCAGCCTCATTAGCATAGATTGGTTGGAGAGGTGAAGGCCGATACAGTAAACGGTGATTACAATGCTTCCCGTGAGCTCGCCAGCGTCACGGGCTGTGGTGCCTAAGACAAGATATAGTTGTGCGCAACGTTTGCACAGATGAAGGCGTGATTATTAACCGCATCAGCTGTACCACACCAACACGCGCTGCAATCCCTGCAGAGTGATGATAAGTTTGCAATTGATTCACAGCAAAACAAAAATACATATCTACTTAACTAAGTAGAGCGGGCACCTGTTTACGAGCGCACTACATTCCACCATGCAGCGCAACAACATTGAGTTTTATCCCTGACCCAATCTATTAGAGTATCAACGGTTGACTGGATAGGCGAACAAAACGAACAATGTGCATGACAATGAGCATGTTTGTGGCGAATAAATTCTTAATTGACGTCTAATTGACGCTTACTGCTTACTACAGTTTATTTCAGCACAAAACGTTGTATCTTTTTGGTTTATTAGTTGATAGACCCACACATGACATGTCAATCATATCGATCCAGTCTGACATAGGTCAGGGCTGAAATTGGTATTGATAATTCCAGAAAAGCTACAGTTACAGCATGACCAAGGACCTATTAAGACTGTAGATCGGGTCCTGGTAGGCAGCGCTGCGTACTCTACAGTGCGGGTAGTGCTGGTGGTAAATGTTACGAGATGAGGTTTCCGGCGGAAGTAGATGCGACGTAAATTGTTGCAGATTTGGGTACGACCGATTGCTACGATCGGCGACAACTGCTGGGAACGGCTGTCACCGAAGCATGATAAACATCGGAACATGAGTCACAGGAATGGATTGAGAACGATCTGAACACAACTGAGGATTTCAGCCAAACAAGGTTTCGGATGGATTAATTCTACCAAGACATTAGCATAATATGTGCGATACTAAAATGATATGTAATTAATTATGCTGGGGGACTGTACCCGTTTCTCTCTTGGTGTAAGAAGGTTACCGCAACTAAAAACTGAAATATTTATGATCCAATACATTGGATCGTCGCTAAACAACGTATAGACAAATGGATGGATTAGCGAACGGTTTCCAGTGATCTCACTACGAATAGAGCCTCCCAGACAGATCCACTCATCCCGATTAATCCCTCGAGGAAATAATTTGCTTGCAAATTGCACTCATTGACCAGAACGATAACGCCAGGCATTGCAGACGCTGTACTATCACTTCATAGACGACAACGGCCATCAACAACACTACAATGGCGTCGTTATGTCTTCTGGCCGAGGACCAGATAACGGCTAAATGGAAACTGATACTCAGTGTGCGTAGCTCGATATACAGGGCATACGGGGGATTAGGAAGGATCATGAGAATATTATATCGGTTACACAGCTAGCTACCACACCATTTAACTGAATAAAGACAGCTCTTCGCCAAAATCGCAGTCGCTTGCTGAGGTGCTTTATTTGTCAGCTTATTCGACGGGTAACATATCACTAACGTGCTGTACAAAATATTTCATTATAGAGAAATAATCACTATAACACTGAAACATTCAAAAATACATCACAACCTCAAATAATGACGGAATACATTGGGCCTCAGATAGCTACAGTATATTGCGTGTGCGCAAGGTACGATTAACGGTCCACGCGATTACGACAGAAAACGTTTGTGAAAAGCTTTTTCATCCATCTTACTGGGATCACGAGCGAAATAGATTCCCTGTGGCAAGTTAAAACCCACGTTATCACCCGGGAGACGCCTCGGGTATGAACACCCATGCATCACGTCAATGCGGTACTGAATGTAACTCACGCATGCGCACTTGATTGATGAGCCATGAGCTTCCGGTAAAGGCAGCGATTATCGATCTACAAGACGTTGCATTTTCACTGGGATGAGCCCAGAGCTGACAGGAAGCACCAAAACTGCAATGGGGCAGGAAACCAAGCAACTCAAACGTCATTGTTAAACCAGACAATCCAGTATTTGGGCCACAGAGAACAATTATTTGTACCTATGAGGATAGAAGCTGAATAGGTGCAATTGTCTTCTACCACTTGTGACCATCAATCGTACTTGACGAATAATTTTCCCCTGATCTTCCCAGCATATTGAACAGACAGGATTGATAAGACAATCGACTGCTGCTAGCATAACAATATGTCGTTGTGTTTTAAAATGGACTTCACTCAAAGTGACAATCGTATATTCAAACGACTGAGAGTCTTGTTAACCACGTGCACACAACAAAAACACCGCACATGCTACATTCAGAGTGGGCATACAAAGCTATTGCTGCTGAGAAATATTGACCATTGAAAAGTCAGGGTATTGCCATTAAAAACCCACAATGCGCTGAGAGGTTCCTTGCGTCAGCTCTAGGCAATGAGGACTGAGGATATATTCGTAGTCCATCCACCACAATGTAGAAAACACCGGGTTCCTTGTAATGTTATCTTAATCATGCGTTGCTAGGTTGAACGACACTACAAGACATGCTAAAGTTACACTATTGGCTGTGTTATTACCACACACATTTGTCATTGGTTCACATCCGGGATTCCACAGCTATCATAGAAATTTCGCTAGCATGTTTATCCGGGAAGCGATGTTTATACATTTGTCATGGCCACTCTCTGTGTCAGTACGAGTGGAAGAGGTCAATAGGTCATCGTGGCTGCAGAATATTCAATAACATCAGATACAGGGAGAGCTGGAACAAGTGGGACAACTTGAGCCTGATTCAGGTTGTAAATAGAAAGACGCGCCATACTGCATCTGAGTAGTGTCAACGAATTCAGTCAATGCTGACATAAACCTTGGAAGAAGTGAAAGACGCCAAACGTGTTCATGTTGTGGTTGCCTCCCTTGCACAAGAGCATGACTCTGGTTTACTTGTCATTAGGTACGGCTCACAACGGCTGCTCAAAAGCGAACTAATCGTTTCGCTAGCATGGTACAGATTAAGCGCTTCTAGCATTCGTCTGCTAAATCGCCCGCAAATAAATACAGTTCAAACACAGGCTTACTAAGTAGCAATATATCGCTGGGCAGCCTGTCTCAATAGATTATAATGTCATAGATCAGATCAACCACAGCTATAAATGTATTACACATTTAATCTTGCTGACAAATGACAAGGAAAATGGATAAAGATATTCCTGTATATCTCTCCGGAAAACATGGGCCTTGACATGATTGAGCTAAGAAGAGAACCAAACACAAAGGGTCAGGTCTCGCATCGGTACTGTCCTGATAACCTAAACAAAACACATGTCATAGACGTGACGTGACACAGGCCAGCCAGAGCGGCTCAGATGGCAGCTCCATAAGTTAATCGCAATATATATATATATATATATATATATATATAGATATATATATATATATATATAGAGAGAGAGATATATATATATATATATATATATATATATATATATATATATATATATATATAGATATATATATATATATCTATATATATATCTATACTATAATATATATATATATATATATATATATATATATATATATATATATATATATATGTATATATATATATTATATGCATATGCATATCTATGTACACAGACATATATATAACAATAGAAATAAGTACATATACATAAACGCATTAATAAGTGTATATAACAAAATATATTTATAGATGTGCATACATATACACATAAGTATACATATATACATATATATACATATATATAGAATATATACATAAATATATATATATATATATATACATATATATACATATATATATATATATATATATATATATATATATATATATATATATATATATATATATATATATATATATATATATATATATATATATATATATATATTTATATATATATATCATCTACGTTATCAGCGTGATGTAAATCCCTATCCATAGAACGACATGCCATTGTGGATGGGGCCTAGTGTACACGCCATAAAGTATGACCCATAGTGAAAAGGGCTTATGGTTCAAATCATGACGACCTCAGCAATCACACAGATGGATTCTGCAGTGCAGCAATGCTATTCGACATGCCAAGTTACCCTGTCGGCCTTGACATCTGACACTACCCAACCATTTAAACTCACGAGCAGATAGCTGGCTTGTAGCAAGTATTGAAAATATTGTCCTTGAGCCTAACTTGGGATACAATGCACGTGCAGTACCGTAAAACGCGGTGCTAAATAGTTAATGCTACAATGCTGTTCTGATTAAAGTTCGTTATCTCTTCCTTTCATTATATCCCTTGCATGCTTTCGTATTATCCAGAGTGAAGCTATATATATATATCACCATCCGAACAGACATCTTATCAATTACCATTGGACCAAATGTATAAGTAATAGCATAACGATGCTGTAACTGGGAGTCCGACTTGAGCTATGATCCTAACTTCTCAACAAAGCCTATCATCAGTTGCGCTGGTCAGGACAATCATTTAGAAGTAGCGATGAGCCCCAGCGAGTCAGATACGATATTTTTAGGGGCTTTTGGCTGCCCTTGTGATTACGTCAGATTACAATTTACACGTGGTTCTCTTCCAACTCCATTGGTGCCACACAGGGCATGCTCGGGTGGAACTAACGCATGCACAATAGCCAAACAGAGGTCCTTGCAGGGGCATGACTAGATGAGTTGTAACCTTGCCTGCCAATAAATGTAACTCACGCATAACAACGCGCTATGAATTATCCCCGATGTCCTGGAATATGCCAGGTTCACCCGCTGGACACTTAATTTTCATTAGAGTGAGGCGGGAGCTGGCAGGGGGCGCTGTGAACTCATGGAGGGAAATCAGCGAAACCAGACGACATAGATTGAACACCGCGTCGGGGTAGTAAATGATGAAAGGTAAAGGTCAAATGAGAGAGGGCGAGTCAGTTAGCGAGGGGAAAACACACAGAAGCAGGTATTAGAAGTCATCAGAGCGGAATAAATTTTTCCCCATGATATTAACCGCCACCGATACTTGATGAATGCATTCCCCATGGGAAATATCATTACGAGACTAGCAGTTCATTGTTTGTGTAGCGGAAGCGGAAGCGGGATCTACTTGTTGTCCAGCACGACAAGGATGTGCTTACCATTGTATGTAATCAAACTGTAACTAACCCATCTACTGCTTACGATGTCGGGTGGTCTCGGATGTCATTGACAGTCATAAGACTTGTCATGAGTGAGTAGTGATAAGCTGAGACAATCATAGATCACCGCCTCGTGATGGATCTCCCCGCCCTGAGTTAGAGTTGGAATATCTCCTGTGTTACATCTTCTTATGGTCAGGAGTTAACCCAAATGTCAACGTCTATTTGTCGATCACAGAGAACGGACCGATAGTTAACACACCCCTCGAGGCCATGTCCAGCTATGTAACATTGAAACTTATGTTCTGTTGTATTTGCAAATACTTCACAGTGGTCGTGTTTTGCTATAAACACCTGTTTCAGAGATATAGCATGATCAATTTTCTTCTGAATAAACTTATGCAGCTTCCCCCAAATGGCCCCTGGAATGAATGTGCTGCGGTTTTCTTAGCTAGTTCCTGGAGAAGACATTTTGCTGCTCGTAGTAACAGGATCACTGCTTTCCCCCCAAAAGCATATCGCTCATGAATAAAGCTTCTGAACGTGGCGCGTGTCAACCAGCATGCCGCGGACCATCTGAACAGCAGTTATCGGCCGGGCTGATCTTGGTCTCTGCGGTGTGTTTGTGTGCATCAGTGATTGGCATTGGACACACAGCCTAGCTTTGTATCCTTCCTGATACTACACAGTTTGTATGTTGGGCATTGTTACGTCTTCATGTGATATATGACAGTCCTCACTAATGCTCAAAGTGCCATGGACAGCATTAAAGCAACGGACGCGGCATCAAATTGTCGCGCATGATTTCGTGGGGCATACACGGATACCATTACCATGTGAACGCGATTGATCGCGGATATCTCAGGGCAAATATTATTTACATTACCCATAAAGGCAAGAAACCAGACACCATTGCTTAATTGACTAACAAAACATCCATGCAGCGCTTGAGATACGAGAATTATTTAAAATTGTGACTGAATATAATTGGCACGTATTGCGCAGCACATCGCAGTTATGTTCCATTAGTGAAGGAAATTGCCATAAATGCAAGAGAGCGGGTGAGATATGGTAGCTAATAACCACATACGGTACCAACACAGTTCCTCTAGGACAGGCTTATTGGACAAGGATTAAGCGAATAAGGTTCAGATATGTTTTTGATACGTAACCACTTATCTACCTTTTGATACAATTGAACAAGCTTGGGTGAGGCAAGAAGACATAGAACTACTAATTTGCAACATCGAAATTGCGCTCAGAAAGTGGGTTTTGAAGAAAGCACTCCCCGATATCACTATCACGCAAGAAAACAAGTTAAATGTTTTTCACTTATTTGTCAGTAAGTTTGCAATTTCATTCCCATATTTCTTAGCCTCATAATTTGCTAGTCTCTCAATGAGAGTTATTTAGGAAGGTTCCACTGTACTAGAATGCACCCGGATTATCATGAGCAGATTCATCATGCTCATCTCATTTCCATAGATGGGTTGAGAGGTTAAGGTCGAAGCTGTAAATGGTGAGCTCACCAGCGTCGCGGGGAGCGGGGCCGAACCATGATGTAGTTGTATGTCAGATGCACCCTGATGAATGTGTGATTACCTACAACAGCAGCATCGGCATGCATGCATGGTGAATCTCAACGACGCGATCAGATATTTGTGAAGACGTAAATATTGGTCGACTAAACCACAATACTTCTCTCCTTAAGCTTACTGCGCGATCACCGGCTACTGAGCCTATGTGGCATAAGAGCAGAGCAGCGCACGCTGTGTTGCTGCAAAAGGGCCCGAAGGATTAATTGTAAGCATGCTTCATACGATGTCAGTTTACACATACCAAGTAGCACGATTATCTATGAATCGATCTTTTTCATGTTCATGAGTGACGAATGAGCCATTATCTCTCAGAATATTCGAATATTATGCACTGGACACTTAATGTTCGTTCAGAAATGTCCTGGCATGTTAACATAGAGAACATGCTGACGACGTTACGGTATGATGTGCGATTACGTCAGTGCGATTACGTCAAACAACATTTTTGAAAAGTTTTTTCATCCATCTTACTGTGATCACGGGTGCACAACACCTTAGGGCAAAATTATTCGCACGTTATCACCCGGGAGACGCCCCGGACATGAACACTCATGTATCACGTCAATATGGTACTGAATATAACTCACGCATGCGCACATGTGATTGATGAGCCACGAGGTCTTGATAAAGGCAGCGATAATCGAGCGACAAGACGCTGCCTTTTCACTGGAATGAGCCCAGAGCTGACAGGAAGTGCAACACTACAATATAGCGGGAAACCAAGCAAATCAAACGGCATTGATGAAATATCGACTTGTTGTAGCAAATGTTTTGTGGTGAAACCTGACAATCCTGTACTGGGGCCACAGAGAACAACGATTTCTACATAACAGGAGGCAGCAAAAGAAGAGAAATAGGTGCAAATGCTGTCTACCACTATTGACCATCTATTGACAAATACATTTTCCATGGGCTTCCCAGCATATTGAAGAGACTGCGTCGACGAGACATTGCTGCTGCTATCATTACAAGCCGTCGTTGTGTATTGGAATGGCCTTCACTTATTGTGCCCACGCGTATTCCCCAGACTGAGAGTCAAGAGAGATACACTGCCCATACTACTTCCACAGACCCAACGGTGGCCATACAGCACTCCTACTGCGGAGACATATTGACCCTTGACAAGTCGGGTTATTGTTATCAGAAAACCACGGCGGATGCGCTTAGAGGTTCGATGCCCAAGCTCTAGGCAATGAGGACATATGATATATTTGCAGTCCATCTGTCTCAACATATCCTCAACGCGCGTTGCTAGCATAAACGACACTGGTTTTCAATACGTGTGCAGTTGCTCGAACACGTTATCCTAATAAGGGCATGTTGTTTGTTCGGACATAGCGACAGGGACTTGATTGTTACTTCGCAACAGAGGAAACATTTATCAAATCAACCCAGTTGAACATATCCGCTTAATGGGCCTGTTCGCAGATGCGGTGGAGGAAATGACTGGTCAAGACATGCCAAAGTTACACTATTGGCTGTGTTATTACCACGCACATTTGTCATTGGATCACATCCGAGATTCCACAGCTATCTTAGATGTTTCACTGGCATGTTTATCCTTACCAATGTTTATACAATTGTCATGGCCGCTCACTGCGTCATTACGAGTGGATGAAGTTGACAGGTTATCGTGCCTGCATAGTATTCGATAATATCAGAGACAGGGATAAATAGTTGTACAATTGAAGCTTAATTCAGATTGTAAATTGAAAGATGCGCCATATTGCTTCTGGGTAGTGTCAACATATTAAGACTATGCTCCCTTGTTATAGTGTAAGGTAATCATGTTGTGGTTGCCTGCCTTGCACAAGAGCGTGACTCTGTTTTATCTGTTATTATGTACAGCTCACAACGGCTGCTCAAAAGCGAACTAATCGTTCGCTGGCATGGCACTGATTAAGCGCTTCTAGGTCGTCTTCTAAACCGCCCTCAAGCAACTGCAGATGAAAGGCTGGTTAACTAGTGGGACAACTTAAGCCTGATTCAGGTTGTAAATTGGAAGACACTGCTCAAAGCGTCTGGGTATTATAAACGGATTAAGTATATGCGATCTTAACCCTTTTGTTAACGGAATTTGTCGATGCCGTAACTTGTCGACCGATGTGAGCTATGATCTAAACCTGTCAGTAGACTCGCTACAATCCATTGTTCTGGTCAGGAAATACAATGCTAGATGTAATGTATAGCCCTAGTATGACAGACAGGACCTTTGTGGGCAGTGTTGAAAGCCCGTATGATTACGTCATACTACATTTTACACGTGGTTATCTTCCAACTCCATTGGTGCCAAACAGGGTATGCTCGGGTGGAACTAGCGCATGCGCAATGTCCAAACAGAGGCCCTTGCGGGGGCATGGCAATGCGTATTATAGCCGTGCCTGCCAATATATGTAACTCACGCATAACAACGTTGGATGAACGATCCCCGATGTCCTGGAATATGTCAGGTTCACCCGCTGGACACTTAATTTTCATTAGAGTGAGGCGGGAGCTAGCAGGGGGCGCTGCGAACTCATAGAGGAAAAATCAGCGAAACCAGACGACATAGATTGAACATCGCGTCGGGGTAGTAAATGATGAAAGGTAAAGGTTAAATGAGAGAGCGCGAGTCAGTAAAACAAACTAAGTGAAGTATTATTGCAATATTAGTAGTTCATTGATCATTCAGCGCAAGCGGGATCTACGTTTCGACTGTTTTTTGACCAGTACAACAATGATGAGTAAACCATTGCATTTAACAACACTGTAACTAACCCAACAACTGCAAACAATGTTGTACATATGCCCGGCCGATTCGTTCTGTTCAGTTGGTCTGCAGGTTGTTGGTTGACACGTGTCACAATCAGAAGATTTATTCATGACCGATATGCTTAACGACCACTGCAGAAGCTAGTTAATAAAGCCGCAGCCCACTTATTCCAGAGGCGATTTGGGGGAAACTGCTAAAGTTTATTGAGGTGAAAATTGATTGCATCATCAGTGAAGCAGTTGTTTGTAGGGTTCGTGACATAAGAGATAATTGGCAAAACACGAACACTACGAAGTATTTGCAATTACAACAGAACATATTTTTCAATATTACTTAGCTGGAAATGGCTTCGAGGGCTTTGACGTTGATAATGAAAATGAACTAACTATTTGCAACTAATTCCCATCCCTTCCGCTCATAAAGAAATCTCCGTCAATAGTTTTTGAAGCCAGAACGCTCCCCGATATCATGTTTTCTATACGCAAAACAAACAAGGAAGTTGTTCATTTATTCGCCAGAAAGCTTACATATTGTTCCATAGGGTACGATTCCTATCTTCATCAATTGATAATCCCTTGAGAGCTATTGATGATTGATAATAACTTGAGAACTATTGATGATTGTTAATCCCTTGAGAGCTATTGATGATTGATATTCCCTTAAGAGCTATTGGTGATTGATAATCCCTTGAGAACTATTGATGATTGTCCCGCTGTACTGGAATTTACCCTGATTACTATGAGTAGATTCATCATGCTCACTATCAGCCTCATTTCCGTAGATGGTTGGAGAGGTGAAGGTCGAAGCAGTAAACGATGATTACAATGCTTCCCGTGAGCTCGCCAGCGTCACGGGCTGTGGCGCCTAAGACAAGATATAGTTGCGGGCCCTGTTTGCGCTGATTAATGTGTGATTATCTGCAACAACAGAAGCAGTTAATCCCCAATACGAGATCTGATGGTTGTGAAGACCGTAAATAATGCAAAACTAAGCCGAAATCTTCTTAACTTATTCAGACGAGCACCGGCAGATATGTGCGCTAGACAGGCAATTATGCACAGGCAGGTATAGGAGCTGAACGTTGAACATTGTCTTACTGCAGACGAAACAGATGGACTAACTGCAATCGTTCGGCATCTAATGTTCGTATTAACACGTTCAAATTTAAACACGTTAGCTCTGGTGAGCGTAAGCGCGTTCATTTTTTGCTACCACCATGGCACGAAGCCAAACACTTGTTTTAGTAAACCTATTTATAATGCATCATTTTACTGATAACGGTTATGGATCCAAAGCCCGTAGGCTATTGATGACCTGACAAATTCACAGTGATAAAATGACATATATTTCCCTAAGACATAGCATCATTACCACAGGAAATGCACCAGACTAGATTATCGATTCATGCGTCAGTTACTTGAGAACAAATCGGTTCTTATTTAGTACGGAATCAGCGCATCCTTTTGTACAGCTAGACGAATAAACACCAATAGGATTCCGAGTTTTCGTTTGACTGGATACAAGGCACACTTAACGGAAGCATACGATGTATCACTTCGTCTGTTGGGGACAGAATAAACATGTATCACGCGACTGCCTTAGTCAAGCTCATGAAATGTGAAATCGAAGCATATCAAATGCAATGCAGAAAAATAGTACAGCTTTTTGTAAGTCCGTTTAATTATAACAAATCAAGCATGTTATGTGTGCTTAATTTAATTCTAAATAAATACGTATCCAGCTGCATATATGGCCTAGAGTTTGGTGTATCTAAGAGCTTTATGAAATGCATTCCATGTGCAGGTCTGCGTTTAGCGGGATTGATTAATGGATAGTCTACCAGAATTAACAATGTGCATGATAATGCATGAAAAGAGACGTGCTTTTGGGTTTAAGGCAGGGGCTCACTTCACGATGGCATTTTAGCGGCTGCATGTTAAAAAAGATCGACACCTGCTCTCCAAGTTGCTGACACGAGGCTATGGACCTTAAGCGCTGGCAATAGTTAGCCACTGAGATTCAGCTTTTACGTCAAATTGGAGGATGCGTTTAACTGTAGTTGTGTTAATATATAAAAGTGCGCTTATATTTAGAGTATCTGCCGCTAGCGGCATCCAGGATATCACAAATACAATCGGCCGCTCATCTTTATGGTGAACGACGATGGCTTGGCAAACAAGCACCTTGTCTTTATGGCAACACTGGTCATGACCTTCCATGGCGTTATGCTAACATTAAAATTGTACATATATTAGCCGACGCATTTTAATAAATGTAGAACACCAATTATTCGTACACTTTGTTAACGGCACTGTCGTTGCAGGTACTTGATATCAGAAGGTCACCACGATTGTGGGGGTTATTTTGTGGTCCTGGATAAAGATCACAACATAGGGTAATGCTAGGGTTGTGAACGACCAAACACCACAGAGAGAATGATAAAGAGGTAGATTGCATTAGGAGAAGGTTTTCTGTGCCGTTGAATATTGCATTATGCTGATGAAGGAAATACGGGAGCGGAGTGATGATGGCTTTCCTGTATTCAACCGAAATGATAATAACGTCAAAAGGGCTCGATGCCCAATTGGTTGAATGGTTACTGCTCCGGATGTGGAGGACAGGACGCCATATGTTGATAATGGGTACCTACAGGTGAAACTTAAAGCACTCCTGTGTATTTTGATTCACCTGCACAATATCATCAATAGTCAAAACACGTAAAACCGCTTACTTGGCTCTAAATATTGACAATTACCAGACAGCTGGACCGAGTCAAACGTTGATGTAATGCATGCATTGTGAAATAACAATACATCGACTATAAACCTTTTTGGTGTCATGTTATGTTAGCGGCTAATCTTCTGGGAAACTAATTGCCATATTCCTAACGTGGAATTCCCTTGTCGTGTCATGCTAATAGCATCCCATTGCACATTGTTTCACATTGACTGCCATTCATTTGCGTGCATGCTTATCTTGATCTGCATCAGCAGATTCATCATGGTCAGAATGCGTCTGAAAAGACGTCGTTTGTCACGGAGGGAAGAGAAGTACCACTACGAGCGCATCATTTCGTAAGCCCGGGGTTAGAAATGGTTGACCCAGAATAAAGATGATGATAATGTTCTGCATAAACAAAAGAAAAACCTGCAACATAACTATACTGCGGAAAAATCTTGGAATATCCTGAATAAATCGAATGGTTGGAGCAACCACCAAACATCATGATCTCGTTTTGAAGGTCTTTATTGACTTGTCTGAGTGCACCGTCTCTCTGTTTATGCGTTCTCCGTTTTAGATAAACATACGCATATCCATTGAATAATGGAAGCGTCAATAAATATGCGTGTGGTTTTCTTATGTATCTGTGAGTATATATGTGAAAGGACCTACAATCTCCATGAGCTGACTGAATGATCTATCTTACGCTGTATATATCAGACGTTGCCATTCAGATGTTCCGTGTGATCCGGGCATCCTTTGCCAGTTCAAGGATCAGAATATGAAGGATCCAATATAGGACAGATAGAGGTTAACCTGATGATTGCAAATCTCACAATCAGAAGACAGGAGCTTTACTATCTACAATGGTATATGACGGTATAGTCATTTGATAAGAAAGATCGCTGCTGATGATAAAACCCAGACATGATAAGTCATTGTGTATAATCCCTGAATATGAATGAATATTAATTTTTATGCAATGAAAATCGGTATTAAAATCGCAACAGAAGAATTGCTGGCATATAGTTAATGTATAATTCACTCGAAAGTCTTATAGATGACGCTTGCATATTCATTATACTTGCAATTCGATGAATATAAATATACACACACACGCACGCACACACACACACATGTATATAATATATATATACATATATATATATATATATATATATATATACATATATATATATATATATATATATATATATATATATATATATATATATATATATATATATATATATATATATATATATATATATATATATATATATATATATATATATATATATATATATATATATATATATATATATAACGAAGCGAAAGGATAACAGTGATATATTTATTGATTGGTATTGGAGCCATAGTGCCATGATTTACGATGTGGTTTTGAGCGATTTAGAAACAACCCTAAATGAACGACAAATAGCCTTTCATGCTCGTTCTCTTACTCTCTTATCCTATATATGCTACATTATGCTTATCCTATATATGCTACATTATGCTTATCCTATATATGCTACATTATGCTCCTATATATGCTACATTATGCTTAGACATCTAACGCCACATTTACCATTAAGCCTGAGATACTGGCCTTACAATCAGTATGGGATCCTGAACTGAGCCCATACTTTGGTTTGAGGCGAAAAGAAATATTTATGCTTTTACAGTCACCTACTTTGAAGAAACCATTGTATTAAATATGAATGATTATACGTGACCTAATATGGTAACAATCAGCTGGATATATCAATAATATACATATGACACGAGCGAAGTTCGTTTATTCGAATATGTGTAAGAACAGACACAATGCTAATTATAGATTTAGCACTTATATCATAGCGCTCAATGATCAACTGAAGGATCTTAACAGCCAGTCTATATGCAGAAGCAATTCCAAAAGTCAAAGATGGTGTCAGTTCCATCAGTGCTCTAAATATAACTGTATTGTCTCGGTTGAAACTGCATGTCATAGGTACTGCTTGTCAGCCGTTGGAGCCGATCGTGGCTAGCTTACCGATGTACATTGTCATGAAATTGAATATTGCTTGCCACATAACCGTGCATGTTTTTGCCATATCAAAAGTATTTTCAAGATTGTAAACCAATGACTGTGTTTGGTTGTTTGCTAAGAGACCATGATCACATAAGCTAATCTACTGATCATAACATCAAATGTTGTCATCGGCATTAGATGGTCACGTATAGCTAAATAATGTGAATGCTTATGTACACAAGCTGAGGTGCCAATTAAGAAGGATGGCAGGGCGATGATAAAACGAATGCCTGGGACGCATCCATTATAAGACGCGTACCTGGCTTCATAGCGAGCAATGATAGCATTGATGGCGCAGTTAATGATGTGTGCATGTGGGCAGTGATGGGATCGAATCCTAGAGAGACTGCAAAAGGTCATTACAGAGGTGTCCGTAGCGTGCTAAGAGACAGAAGCATGCCAACGAGCACCTCTGATACTTTCAGTGACGAATAATCCCATCCTAAACAACACAACGAGTATATTAACCATGCGCATGCGTATAAGCGATCAGAAGATTCAAATTAAAGTTTATAGGTTCCTATAAAGGCATTTCCGTGTTATTGAATGTAATAAACTGTAATAAAGGAAAACTACATAGATCATCTCGCAAATTTCATTAACATCCGTTTTGCATAATTTATGCTTTGTTCGGGGCTTCTCAAGCAAATGTGTTGCAAAATGGTGATTTATTGATGAAATGACAGAATAAGACATGATATGCAATTATCAGGTATACATATACCATGATCAAACAAAGCATGCCCAATGCTCACATCACAAATGTCTACTTAAAGTGCTTGTATAGTTTAACAGCGCATGTTGAATGTAAAGGTTATATTCATCATGGACTCCCACACCCCGCGTCTGAGCTACCTGGCAGGTGTCTCCCACACCCCACGTCTGAGCTACCTGGCAGGTGTCTCCCACACCCCACATCTGAGCTACCTGGCAGGTGTCTCCCACACCCCACGTCTGAGCTACCTGGCAGGTGTCTCCCAGTCGGCTACCTCAGGGTCTCCCACACCCCACGTCTGAGCTACCTGGCAGGTGTCTCCCACACCCCACGTCTGAGCTACCTGGCAGGTGTCTCAGCGGTTCATCATGGACTCCCACACCCCACGTCTGAGCTACCTGGCAGGTGTCTCAGCCGTTTCTCCACATAGATATTTACTAAAAAAAACAGGTTAATATCTGGTGGTTGGCAATACTGACCATTTCATCACTTAGTTGACAGATCTGAATATTAGGGCATAGTTGATTATATACGATAGCGTTGGCACCCGGTTTTTGATAGTCGCCTACGGTATCAACTGGATATAGTCGTTGCATTGCTGCAGAGCTGTGTCCAGGAACCTTCAATAAAATGTAGGTTTTAACGGGTATCGGGTCAGGTAATTTACCCATGCATATTCCATATGAGAGATATCTATTTATCCTGAGCAAGATCTTCCGGCTTTCAGAATAAGTCACGTGACAAGGGGCATGGTAATGACTTGTGGGGGTCGTGTTATACGCCCGAAAGGGCATATCATCAGCATTAGTTGTCCGGTCCTGCAATATAAATTAGGTTCGTTTCCGGAAATTGTGATGAATACTTGATCATCATGCCTGGAATGATATGTTATATGTTTCGATAGAAACTTTGATGACCACAGCACAACATCTGTGATGAGCTGCGCACAGTCACCGTAATCAAGCAACCAATACTTCCCTTAGACATGACATCCTCCCCCAGACAACAGGGAAGAATGCAAACAAGATCATCAATGTCTGCGTCAGTTACATGAGAATAGTTCTGCTTCTCAAAGATCTATGATAAGATAATTTGTGTATCCTTCAGTGGTATTTGATATTCCTCGTCGGCGATTGACTCAGTTAATCCATATTTCATGCAGATTTGTCACAAACAAAGCAAGGGTAATGCTGATGCGTATAATTCTAGCTTATGTCATGTAAAGAATAGCCTAAAGAACTGCGTCGGTTGCAGTGTACAGAGCAAAATCGGTGACATGGATTCACATAATGCAGTTTAATTACCACGTGCACATAAAGCATATTAACATCGTAAAATATACGTTCAACAGGATACTCCTTTACCGCAATATGTGGAAAACAAGAAACATATAACTTATTGGAGAGTGTTAACAAGCCTCAATATTGTCTTATTAAAATTATGGATGAGGCACATATCGACTACGCTCGACATAATGCCGATATAAGTTTGAGAGGGATGATGTGGTGCAATCTTAAGCTATTAACTAGACTTTGAGCCCAATAATTAAATGCATGAGAGCATCGTTAGTCTTGTAATCTGCTCTGAAGATGATTAAACTCGTCTCAATTATGGTCATTAAATAGTTATACGTCAATAAACAGGTTTATGGTTATTTTAAGGTGTACGTGAGTGCACATGCTACGACTCCATCAAACCACAGCAGCTGGCTGGTTGTCCTTACCATAGATTCATCACATAGATTTAAATACACCGGGTGAACCGGGTATACCCTGCCTCAACCTAGATAAGATTATGATGGACATGGCAATGGACAAAAAGCAAATCATACAATGAGATTACACGAACGTTACAATCTGCAATGATATAGGACTCAATATTTCCTGTGATACTACGGTATAGCAGTCTGATAATAAAGATCGCTGCTGATGATAAAAGGCAGATATGTTACTGCATTGTACCCCTAAATAAGAGTGAAAGTGCATTTTGGCTGTAATAAGGGAAAAAGTGTATATCGTATTGGACTATGATAAAGTATATTCTCATAATAAATCAAGCGAAAATCAAATATATGGCCATATATTTGTTCATCTATAATACATGCAGTATTATTTTGATCTATATCAGTTCTCATTTGAACATTCATTGTAAAACTTATTCATGGAATGTAATATTGGTTTATATATAACCATGTGTGTTAAAGAGCACCTGCACTGGTTTTGTTTTTGTTTTCAATCAAAACAAATCAAACAAAAGACTTATGAAAAACCATTACACATGTGGTTTCATTAATCTATGTTAAATCACATTTGCAGATTAATTTTTGGAATTCAATTTCTGCTTTTTGTGTTTCACAACTCCTGGTATAATTTGCGCTAAGGAGTACATCAAAGTTCGCCAAGTTCCCGGATGGGCCCACGCAATTCGTGGCTTAGATAAGGGTTGAACTTGACTGCGAGATGCCATCGAAAGACTATTTATCAGATTCTTTGTGACTGTCACTCTTGTATAGGCGGGCGGGCCAGTGATCATGCCGACTATCGCCATTGAGATCACGTGGACATGGAAAAAAACACAGCTTTCGCACACCGAATCGACCCCACACACGCGCTCGAGTGATTAATGAGCCTTGATCTCCATGAATATGGCACTATCATCCCTTGGACACTTACTTATCATTAAAATGGGAGCTGGCTGGGGGCGCTTCACAGCCGGCACGAGCGGAAATCAGGAAAACCAGACGACATTGATCGAATATCGCGATGTGGTAGCAAATGTTATAATAGAAACGTTCACGACGGAAATAGTGTACTGTACGTGTGGATGCTGGAGAAGATTAATGCTGATTCGTGAAATAGTTCCGATGGATGGATGCTGCCGTAAGTGACGCTCACGGATTGTAAATAAACAAACGCTTGAGGGTCTTGAAAAGACCAATTCACAGATGTTAAAACAGCCCATGTGACCTGCATAACATAAGTCATCGAGGTCATCATTCTCAAACTAGAACAAAATTCAAATGTTTGAAAATCAATCACACCTCATCTTTATTTGAAGGTGTATGTATGCAAACAAAAATGTGCTTTCATGTCATAACTACGAGCCGCTTGATTATGCAAGAAAATGGTATTAACCAATCGTGATTGAGTAGCAGCCTGATCGTGAGCTATTGGTTCACTGCAGGGTTTCTAACGATAATAAAACCGTTGGGGGCCTGACCTAGGTTAGTAGACGGTTTTCTGGACCGAGGTGCAATGTAATATGGTAATGTGGGTATACATCGATGGAGTGAGAATGGCTTGCCTTATTTGACTCTTTGAGCCGAAAAGATAATAAACACTCTTGCTTTTTTAGGCTCACAGGGACTGGTGAATCTCGCGTCGGATACTGAGTACATAAAGCCATAAGAATGTGATAAGGATTTTTAGAATCCTCGTCTACATTACAAATTACATCATAGCCTCACAGAATACGTGAATCAGTTTATGGGCTCTAACGATTTCATAACTACCAGAACTCATCACTGGAGCAGAGATCAAAGTCGAAATACCGCACATATATTGATCGTGCGAGATGAAAATATATCGACGATGACCCTATATGGTGCAATGTCGTTTTAGTCGTCAATCGAGTGGGAAATAAATTTCCATACCATTAACATGGGATGCACGGGTTGTCATGCCGATGGCGAAAATTCATTGCATATAGTTTGTATGTTTCTCACCGACTGCCATGCTTATCTACATTACCATAAGCAGATTTATCATAGTCACCATCGACCTCATTTCCATAGATGCGTCAAAGGGGTTGAGGTCGAGAAAGCGTTAGTCAGTCCTGGATGGGGGGGGGGGGGGGGATACAGCGCCCGGTAGTGCGCATCATTTCCATGAGACTGGGGTAAGACATGGTTGGTGGAAAACACAGTTGATGAATAAATGGTAATCTGCGGTAAAAACACTACTAAAACCAGCCAAGATGATCTTGTGGGGCTGATATGAGGTTTGATAAACTAAACCATAAGAGGGTATGATGTTACATCTTTGCTTGCTCTGTTAGAGGTGAATGTCCCCTGTCGTAGTGCATTGTTGTAAATATTGTATTAATAAGCTTCCACTCAATCGAGATTTAGTTAAGACACACACCAACATATCAAAGCATAACACCACGCCCTTTGGAAAAGGGTTAGTGCAATTGGTATGGTTATTGTAATGAACAAAACTGACTTATTGCACTGTCTTTCATATACGTATACACTAGCTTATCACACGTAGTGGGCGAACGGGGTTTATGCCTACCCTCTTAAAGTCGGTATATGATGGATCATTCCATGGATGACCGTAATTATTACATTTCGCACAATCAGATGACACGACCGTCACAATCCACAATGAAAAAGGAAGCAGTTTAGCTTTCCGATATTGAAGGTCGCTGCAGATGATAAAAGCCACACATGATAGACGCTATCGTCCTAGCCGTGAATGTGACTTAAATATTACTTTCGTTTGTAAGAAAACTGCAGTAAATATCGCATCAGAGGAAAGCTTTTGCATGAAGTGTTTTGTTATATGCTTGCAGTTGAATTAAATTCACCGAAAGTCTTATTGGTTGTTATGTGCACACTCATACTACCTGTATTTAAGATTAAATTAAGATTAGATTGAACATATGATACTGGAAAAGTAGGGATTGTTCTATCCTTCCCAGCCTTGTAAATAAATAATGCGGGTTAGGGTTTACATACTCAGATAATTGGGTTGTCTGGCTGATTTGATCTCAAAGTAATTCCACCAAAATGAGAGGCGGATTGACCAATGGAGGCCATGGTCCAAGTTCTTAATGAGGTGTTTCACAAAGAAATGGGTTTTTGTATCCGCTTCCTGTACTTCGTCTCTCGAGAACACTAAGTCATAATGGCCGCATAACACGCATTCATACCGACGAATATATGTTCGTTGGCCAACTAGAAGACATGTTTATGATTCACTTAACAATCTGCGCTTCTATTATTTATCTACGGGAAGGGTCTAATTTACCAGGCATGCAAGCGCTGGTGTAAATGAGGGTAAGAATCTAACAAATGACTGACTTTCCCACATAAAGATGCCGCCAGACGATACCCCATAAACGGGGTTTACGACGCGGTCATGAATGACATCAAAGCTATCTATATATGTATGGACTTGCTTGATTGCTCGCCTTACTCTCTTCACTAGAAAATAAAAAGAATGAAAATAAATACTCGCGTCAAAAAAAACCTCTGTGCATCATGAACAATGCACAGATATTTGTACCTTCATGAGCTTGTTTCAGAAAATATCGTGACCTTGCTACCAATAAGCGGGACAGATCTGGCCATGAGTGATTACGATCTGCATTCAATGACGCATGAGGTAGCCCCGTCTTGCATGCAGTTTTGGTCAGAGAGCATCCTTATTGGTTCTGTTGAAAGAGACCCGTATGTATCACTTTAACTTACTTAGAAGCGGTTAGATAGCCTGACCTTATGTAGTAACGGTCTTGTTGTATCTAATCAATATACAAACGTCACTCCTGCTGTCCGACATTTCAAGACTGGATTTACATGTAATTTATGAAAAGACATAAAACTAATCATAGATTTAACCCGAATGTCGACCCAAGGCAGGAATGTCCCTCGTCACGACATTAACTTGACTGACTTTCCTGCCTTTCTATTTGCGGAAGCAATTCCAACGGTCAGTTTTATCAGTGCGCTCAATACAACTGAATTGTCTTGAACAAAACTGTATGTCATGGATAGCACTCGTGTGGTGCGTTTGAGCCGACCATCGCCGGTGTAAAGGCTGGTGAGTGCAATTTGTAGGTTAAGCATATGTGTTAAAATCACACAAGGAGGCCATACATTCACGTTCATATATAGGCTGTTTGTTGAAGATTCTCAACGACTCAAAGCAGAGGGAAACTATAAAAAATACTAACTACAGTAAGTAGGGTGGCCCGCACAGCATTCACGGATAAGAAAGTGACCACATCAAACACAAATATACAAATATCGATGCCGTCATATCGTAATGAATGTGAATGCTAGTTGCAGACTCCTTTGCGTGGTATTGCCCAACACAGACGTGATATGGCACCGACTGGCAGGATATCACTCTGACACTAGCGTTTATCCATTGTGAATTCGGAAAGAGCAGCCTTTACACTGCAGCATGGCAGGCAGATCACACAGCGAATGTCTAAGGCACATCCATTATTGAGCGCGTATCTGGCTTCATTGGGAGAGTTGATAGCATTGATGGCCCAGTTAATGATGTGTGCAAGTGGGCAGTGATGGGAACGAATCGAACGAGAGGCTGATTAAGGTGGGCACGTGCGAAGACGCAGAGGCATGGGAACCAGGCTAATTTTCACACTTCCGCCGACGAACAATTATAATAACAGGAATCAAATTAGCCATGGAAATTTGTTCAGACGACAAGACGACGCATTTTAAATCAAATAGGTTCGCACGGTGACACATCTGTCACTTGCACGCAATGTACTGACAAAGAGATATGCAGCTTACAATCAAATGAATGTTATCACACCACAATTAGTAGAGCCTAGTTGTTATATCACAATAATGATAGAATAAACATTGTTGTATATCATGCATTATACGCATTTCGTTTGTAGCATTTATTTTGATTCACATAAACGCGGTGACAAGGTCATGAAATGGCCAGGTCATGATGTGAAGTATCATTAGCGGGTCAACATTCACGGTGATAAAAAAAAAATCACACCCCGATTATGAGTCTTATCGTAGCTCTAATTTCATCTACCTGTTCGTGTTGAAATTCAGGTCAGGTTCATCAATAAATCAATCACACCGCACGTCTGGGTTACCTGGCAGGTATCCCAGTGGTTCATCATTACAGTTGCTAGCGCCAGAGCATCAGTTATTCACTAACAAGCGGAATGATACCTGATCACTCTAAATGCGGACGATATTATCATCACTTTTGGTGGATTTTAATAGGAATACATAGCGAGGCGTGGGTAATGGTTAAGATTAGGTTGCTATCTTATAGTAGATAGTTGGCTTTGGTATTAACGGGACATACAAATCTTGTTCATACACATACAACACACATGTATTGCAGAAAGGTTTTAGGTTCAATCTGATCTTCTAATATACCCATGCATATTCCATATGGAAGCTGTCCATTTATCACGAGTAAAGCAATCTGGCTTCCGGGCTTAGTCATGTGACAGGGTTCATGGTAATGACCTCTTCGGGTCATGTTATAAGTCCGTACGAGCATATCATCAGCTTAAGCTGTCCCTCCCAGCGATGTTGATTAGCTTCAGTTCCGGGAATGGTGATGAATCCTTGATAATCAAATTGGGATATGTTAATGTGACGCATGCGCTGTGGGTTACGCGTTCATTATAATTGCGTACCCGTTGAACCAGTACACCGTGGTAACACACAGCGGTTGGCTTAATTCGTACCATAGTGACAACCGACTGTCTACTCATTAACGTAAACATATACGTCAGCGTCATCTGATATGAGCAGAAGAAGATGTGGCTATTCATACCACGTACAAAGAAGAGTTGCAAATTCCCTCGACATGGACGTCACATTCATCATAAAAGATATCCGTTTCATATCACGTCCCAGCCATTAAGAAGGTGTGTCTTCTTTTCTGCTGATATACCATATTTGCAAGATTCGTCTGGACCGTGTGCACCTCCGTCGAATGTATGAATGTATGGTAATCAAGGGTGGAAATTATCACCAAGCCTCTCTTAATGCAGAAAATAACAAATAGAATATTGAAAAACAATGGACACTTGCCACAATTGTGATAATAAACACTGCAAAATAGTACTTTTGAATAAATGTCCGTATCTGAAATATATGAGTAAGGTAATCACGGGCATCATTTGTCTGGTACGATTTTATACTCGTACATATTCAAAATAAAGGTAATCGAAAGGATAATCGAATTTCCCGGTTCATTCGCGCGGTAGCGTTTATGACATTAGCCCTTTATCTATCACTGTTTATGCTCGCAGAAAACCATTGTCGGAATTTTATATTGTTAGTATTATTGAGAGAATTACATGTAGTTGCATCGCAGATATGGGGTATATGGACATAATTCAGTACATTTCCTACAACAGGGTTTGTCACCATCGGATTTGGAGATAGCATTGCTCCTAAATGCAAGAATCTAGGGGAACTATCGATAGCCCTCTGTAGGATAATGTTTGCTAGATGCATTTGAACGTGAATCGTTGTCAAGCAACCAAAGTTTTGTTTTCCGCCTAATTGAGGTAAATGTTCCAGAATATTATTTGCATAGCGCTCAAATGGCCTCCTGGCGGAGCATGCAATGTTTAAGATTAACATCGACGGGGTTTCATTTAACTAAATTAAGGCAGTAGTGAGCGCAGTATAACAGCCCGATTAATATATACTACTGTTGTAGCTATTATTTATAACAATTGCAATAAGCCTGCTCGATTGTAACTGGTTATTAACATTTGATAATAAATGTTATTACAATGATAACTAAAAGACGATTGCTGTACCCTAATACCATTTCAAGGTAATGTTTATGCCCCTACGTTATGAGAATAAGTTTTGGATAAAAACATAGTTAGTAACGAGCTGCTCCCAGACATTACGCTCGCCATTAAATCACTCTTGCTAGCCTCATAACTCTTGCAATCAACCCTGCAAAAGGTGTGGGCTTCATCAATATCCCCGTGTAATTTGAAGCGCCAGTCCTTCGAACTAGCTCCTTGCTCTTTGGGTGTATAAAGACATGAACATTTCACTGTTGCCTTAATGCTCGGTTATATGCACAGCAGGATGTGATCAGTTGTTCTATTTGTGGAAACATTCATTAAGGCCAAGATCATGTCAGTAATGCCAGTGTTCTAAATAAAGCCAAACTGCTGATGGCGACATTGCGCGCGATTGACGAAGTAATCTTAAGGTGTCTCCTTAACGCGACCATCCGTGCAATGTGCAAATGTATTGCCGTAGGGGAACTGGGACATAGTTTATAACAATTTGATGCTGCATGTCCAACCGTCAGTTCGATTCTGAGGGTATTTCCAAAAGAACCAAAGTCCCAAAAAACGACATGTACGTTAAACTCTTGTTTACTTTCACAGCATTAATGTCTGATACGTTATTGCAAACACAGTGTGTTAAATTATAGCAGAACATTAGTTCTGAATTAGAATGAATGGTACATCCACACCATTCCGTATACAAAGCCATACCAGTGAGATATAACTATTATGTGCACCATTTAGCACAGGCATCGTTCAGTTGCAATCAGAAACTATGAGACTAAACTGAGGTGCAGAATGTGAAGGCTCCGCATTGATGGCACAGTTAATGATGCATGCATGTGATCCGGAATGGAAATGAACGTCACGAGGGGCCAATGGTAGCTGTTATAGAAGCGGATGGTGTGTGCAACAGCCCGATATTGGGCCAGTGACAGAACGGGCTGAATCTCTCTTACACTGACAGTGACGAATAACTAGCGTAAAATGTCAAATGTATTCGGGCACGAGGGTTCATTGCAACAGCCTTTTTATTATGGCGTCCAGAAGGTGGGTGATTCAACTATACATTATATATAAAAGTCACATTCATCATCAACTAACCCAATGACACAAGGTGAGTGTGGTGTGACTGGGTTAGTGATTGGGTGACCAGGTAGGTATCTCAGTGGTGCATTATTTTCCAAGAGCTAGAAACAATAGCTACCGAAGCGGAGGAATACATGGCCGCCAGATGTTGAAACCCTGACAGAAACGCCTTATGTAAAAAGGACCGTTAGTTATGAATGATGAGAAGAGCAGCTATCCAGCTGTAGACTGTCGGCAATGTTTATCTCAAGTCATCAACACAAGCACAAGAGTACAAGATGTGCTCATACATAATCCATGTGACAGGTGTCCTTTTTAGCACTTACTTATGTAGTTTCTGGGCCCAGGGGTGATTATATGATAAGGCCGCCACGGTTTTTGTGATATCTTATTCATAATTGAGTTTGGCCTCTTGTTTATTCCATAATTGATCTCAGCGTGCTTCAGATGGTTCGATATTGGGTGCTAATACAAATTGTCTGGCAAACTGTTTCACAATTCAGTCACTCTGTTTGTGAAGAACTGCTGTCTAACTTGGTGTGGGTCCTGGTTTGTTGCATCGAGGGGGTAGTCATGATGTATGAACTTTGGGCCAGCGTTGTTATCATAGATGCCTTGGAGAATTTATCTCAGATCTGGGCTTAGCCACATGGTAGGTTTGTTAGAATTGACCCCACAAGGCTATAACTGCAAGATGATAGAACGTCTGTTCCCGAGATATTGATCGCGAACATTTCCGTGTGAATCATTGAGTCTTGCCTGTAGATATGCACTGCAAGTGTATGCTAATAACATCATCAATTAATGGCAGTGATAGACATCGCACAGTGAAATGCTTTGGCGTGTTTTGCGCGGACCCAGAAAACTCCATCACTCTCATTGAGAGGAAAGTGTGCTTGGAGGTAACAGTTTACGACTTGATAGTTATTGTGCTATATCCGTCATTGGCATTTGGTTGCAAATTGGCTCCGTGGCTTTGCTTTGCTTAAATAAGATATTGTACAACGACATATGGGTAACGGAAATGTATCAAAAGTATTGTCACCATTTAGGTATCCTGGCATCGCCGCATCATCAGAGAGTAATTGAATTCCACGAATCAAGTGATCACGTATTGGGCGCCCTCTAGCGTAAATGAGGGCGCTAAAGACATACCATCTTGCTTCTTGTAAAAACCAAACTTAATAAAACTTAAATTACGTGGACGGAAAATGTATTGATTTTAACGTTGTTCGATGATTAATACGACACCCGTATTTTAAGCATTGGGAACAATGCTTACCACAACTTGCTCCGCTATGAAGACTTTTAAATCCCGAAGAAAACTGAGAATTGCGATCGCATGTGTATATCATATGCATTCAATGTACGAAACCACCCGGTGATCTTGCGGTTGCATGTCTATCAGTGTTATGGATAGCCCTGTGTTAACAGAGGCTAACGACGCGATCATGTCTATGTATTGTCAGCAGCTGCCGCTGAAGCCTTTATGGTTCTGTATACAAACGGACCACTCCATACTGATGACGTATTACGGTACATCGCTGGTTGTCCCCCGCAATGGTTATATCAGCTACTGTATAATGCCAACGATATTTTTTCACTTAATTGTATCTTGACCTCTTTGGGAAAGGAAGTATAACGGAACGAGAATTGATCCTAAAATACTGAAGGCGATCGAGATCATTCATGTATGATGTTACTCGTATTAAAGAATACCTCAGACTTGTTTGTGATCGCAGGACACTCACTTCAAAGTGAACATGGCTATGGTGTTCTACCTGGTGACGTCATTGAGATCGCCCAGTACATCAACCAACCAGTGGATGCCTTCCGCAAATGGCAATGGCCTTGTTGGACAATACGGTCATAATGATGGTATATCATGTGACGTTGGGTTGGAAAATATTTGAATAATCTAATTCAGCCGCATATATTGTCTGGTTGTTAGATGAAATGTCAATAAAGAACACGGAGTCAGTCTTCATTATCTAATCATTCGCCGTTATTCCCATAAACTAGTTAATATTACATGCAGATCTCAGGGACATAGGTGACATCTATCATCGCCAAACTCAATTTCCTGTTACGACTAGCTCCCTGGGAAGTGGTACGTCATATCTAACCTAATCGACCCAACAAAACGTGTCTGCATTTTCAAAAGGGAGCATCGAAATGCCACCCAAGATCTTCCCCTTATTAGGGCATAAATGGGCGTGGCTTCGTCCCATATCACCGTCCGTTAAAATAAGAAGTTTGTGTAATTGCATCTGATCTGAACCGAATGGCGTTCTTCAATGATAAACATGAATTCATCCATACGACGATTAACATCATCGATAAGTGCCATGCACATTATTACAGCAACTGACTACAATATATACAAAGTATAGATACACGGCTGGGATCAATATTAGTAAGTTGATTCTGAAACGCATTCAGTGTACCAGCTTAAACTATCTTTGTATCTATGTTTATATATATATATATATATAGAGATATATATATATATATAGATAGATATATCTAGAGAGAGAGAGAGAGATAGAGAGAGAGAGAGAGATAGAGATATAGAGAGAGAGAGATAGAGAGAGAGAGAGATCTAGATATAGAGAGAGAGAGACTCTAGAGAGAGGGAGAGGGAGCGAGATAGAGAGAGAGATAGAGAGAGAGAGGGAGAGATATACATACAGAATCTCTATCTTTTATCTCTCTGTAGAGGGAGAGATGAGATCTCTCTCTCTCTCTCTCTCTCTCTCTCTCTCTCTCTCTATATCTCTATCTCTCTCTCTCTCTCTCTATCTCTATCTCTCTCTCTCTATATCTATATCTATATCTCTATATATCTATATATATATATATATATATATATATATATATATATATCCGTTAAATACAGCGATTGTTGAGGTACTTTGCCTAGTCGATGCTCGTGTTTACGCTTCCCAGGCAAGTCATGCTGCCCTTTCTGTGCTTTTCGTTGTCGGAGAGCTGGTACAAGCAGGTTAGTGGCGATCAATTGCTGTGATTGGCCTATTCACAAACCATATTCTAAATCCTAATTCGGAGCCTGAAACTCAATTGAATGACCTCGAAGTGATTGTCATGTTTTATTGTCTCGCGTGACGCGGAACAAGACGGCCAATTTATGACAGGGAACACACAAAAAGGGTGTGGCGGCCAAAGAAGGCATATGAAGAGCTGAATTTAGAAGTTTTGTTGGAGCAGATGTAGCTATGCCTTGATCACATGAAGCATGATAGCAAAGTGGCCTAGAGTGAAATGACACATGCTATGTGTGAAGACAGATTGAGGATGAATAGCTCGTGCTGTGTGACATTGTGATAGCTACAGGCAAACCATATTCATAGTACCAAGTTGTTCATAAATTCCCTTCGGTAGTTTCATGTATATGCATTGTTTGTCTGAGTTAACAATTACAAGGTAAGCGGATATATAACGAGCGTTTTGGCGAATCGTACCTCAGCACTGTGGCGGCATGAATCTGTTTTCGAGCGATAAATGGCGTCATATGTGATAACTATAAATGTCAAATGCGACCATGGTTAGTTCATTGGGATGCTGCAATAGACGCTTCCTAGTGGATATACAGCGGTATGTCTGCCTTTCATTATAGTTGATGGAGAGTATTGGCTCATTCCAGGGAAAGGCCACACATTAGGGAGCATGACTGTCACCAACTTTGACAAAATATAAGTAGTGACAATACAAGCCGCTATCTGAAATAGAAACAATTTCTGAGGGAATGTCGAGCGATAGTAACATGGTATCTGATCCAGGTCTATCTGACATGTTCGAACCAGCGAATCCAAACATACAACATGTTACGAAAAAGGAATAGAGGTGCATTCGTGTCAGTGAATGTCATTGCAGTGCACAATATAATGTGTGTTTCACTTATTTACGGCCACCAAGAGCATTAATTATGATCATGAATTATATTATCCCCTCCTCACATCCATTCCAATAACCCCACGGCCCGCAACATTATCACTCGACTAAGTTCACTTGAACAAATGTAGCGATACACTCAAACGCATGGGTAACATAACGCACGGAACATGCATCAATGGTAAGACAAAGAACGTGTAAGGCATGCTACACAAGAGGACCGGAGGCCCGACTGTAGGGTGGGTGGGTGTGAGGAACGGACAAGAGCAATTATTGAGGAAAGGAAGCAAATGCACAATAGAGACTCTATAACAAGGATGAGTGCAAAGTGCATCAATAAAGCAATCTTATTGTGACTTGTGATCATGGCCTGACGCAGCAACGACCAATTACGCATGTGGTAGCTCATCTTTTGTAGTGACCGACGTATTATTGCTTCGAAACTAGCAACGTTCATAATATATGTCAAGCGTGTTTGTGTTTAGGTATTGTCAATTTACTTCAACAGCAATTGGAGCCCCACTATACATTAGTATTGAACACTGTGTTTGTTTTGACGGAAACAGAACAGATGAGCGCTGTCTCATGTCATAGAATAATCTCGTCGAGTAAAACATCAGCTTATGGCGGCAGTTAAATGAATGACCAGCAAGCATTAGCCGGACGGCGACACCTTAATGAATCGCAGGGAAAAGGCATTCATGTATACTTGTCACCAACTGACCGCAGAAGGACGTACGAACCTCCAACAAAGTACGTACTGCGTTCCTAGTAAAGCGTACTTTGATTGACGTAAACATGACAATTATTCCAACAACGCTTGCTGTTTAGCATATTGTGACATGATTTACTCAAATGTAAGTCTATCAAAATAGAATTTCTCTTCACAGGGACAATTGTTTGCGACCAGTCAAACGAAAATTAGACAGCATAATATGCAGTTCTCAAATATGACAGCTCATGAAATATTCATAAACACTGCTGCTTTTGACCAATCAAACCAAAAGTGAAACAGTACATAGGGATACAATAGTAAGTTTATGTATCCCCATCAGACTCTGTCCACCCAATGCACTTCCTGTGCACCCAAATTCTACATGTGACTCTTTTCTTATCCCAGCCATCTGCCATAGCATCTATTATCTTTTTTACAGACTGCATTGCAAATGGCACACTGATATTTGTGCTGGCCAGCTGATAAAATTCATTTAGTCTTTATAAGGTTTCTAATTTGCTTTCTTATTTATATCTGTGATGTATGATAAATTTCAAACCTCTGGTGGCTGATCGAGTAGGAAAGTCTGGGGTGAGGCAGGTTCAGGGAGACTGTGTGGAGGTATAGGGTAGGAAGAGGGTCACTGTGAGAAGCCAAGGGGTGAGAGAGGGTCATTGTGGGGAGCCAAGGGTTGAGAGAGGGTCACTGTCGGGAGCCAAGGGGTGAGAGAGGGTCAGTGGGGAGCCTGAGACTGAGAGGGTCTGTGAGGGGGCCAAGGGGTGCGAGAGGGTCATTGTGGGGAGCCAAGGGGTGAGAGGGTCAGTATATTTTTTGGGGCATACCAGTGTTTATTCTGTAAACTCGACACAAAATGTGATATATCTAAGTGCAACATTCACAATCTATATCCAATCAAATAAAACGCACAGAGTAAGCGTAGACTTGTTTTAAACGACTCTAGTTCTTCAGTAGTTTCACACTTGTCACACAAACATCTCCTATCTTAAATTGATGTGTATTATCAGTACAGTACTCATGATCTTATGAATAGTACTTTGATGTATCATAATGTGTATCCTCAGCGGGAACAAACTTGAGTATCTACTGAGCAACAAAAAGTATATTTCACAATCGAATAATATCAGACAGTTCTGGTAGCTTTGTAATTCATGCTTAAACTGCTGAACAAGTAACTGTGCACACCCAATAAGAGGTCTGGACTCTTTCGAGTACAAATTGCAAACAAAGCCAATGAAAGTATGTTTACAAGCTCCAGTTACCGATACGTCAAGACACTTGCATCTCGAATCGGCAACTAGCGTCATTTGAAACTGTCGAAGTACGGCGTATTTCTATTGGAGTGCAAAACTATTTCGTGTGCAAATGGTTTGGCGAGAGATGAACTGTTATCATCGATGAGTAACAAATATGCCAAACGATTTTCTCGACATAATATTTCATACATACAAAGTTCTTACCTTCGCCAAACTGGTGCAAACACGATTCTTGCCTCATCAAAGTTCAGAAAGGACGCGCGATTGCTGACACCCAAAGATTGCTAGTACGTACGAAAGCCCCCACAAACACGTGCAACCAATCGAGGCTTTGACAACTAAGTGGAATTCCAGGACTCTTGCCCAGCCATATGTCAGTAACCAAGATCGCAATTTGCGTAACAGTTGAAAAACAATGGCGTTTATGAATGCATACTTCAAACCACGTGTGCCACGGTGCGTACTTCCTTCAGCGGTCGTCTCAGACCTGATATACAGGAGCAATACCCTAATGCAATATTGCATACAGTAAGGGGCGACCTAACGAACCGCGTGGTAGATGCTTCGTGTGATTACAAATATACCTAGAGCTGTCGTTTTCATATGCGTAAAACTACAACAACAACATCGACGAGTACCTGCACCGAGCTTATTGGAACCACGAGCACGAGAGTCATTTCGATATCAACATATTATTGGTGACAAAAGCGGCAATCGTTTTGGTTTGGTGTTTGTCACGTATTTGAACTAAATTAGACCAGGTAAAATCTAATTAGTGTGGGTTTTATTAGCCGTCGCTTATTGGATGATACAGTAGCGCATCGGCGTTCCAGGAGCATTGTAAAACCCCGTATGGTCCCAGATAATGACGCATGCGCATGTCTGCGACCGAAACATATCTTAAACGATGTTAGCTAAATACGTTGATAGTGCGCTACCAAGGTGCATAAACCGTACAGAAGTTCATTGTCTTTATAGCCTCTTCCACTTGGGGAAGAGAATGTACCAGGGTGGTAGGCAATTAGTTTCTGTATTTCCGCAAATTCGCGTATACACGGGACGTTGTTCAGCAAAAAAACCTAGGTTACATTCTATACAAAAGTCGTAAATCTAGAAGTTCAGTACCTGTGTGCGGACAGAATATTGCATTCAGACATTGTCCTAATAAAATAATTGTGTAAGGGGGTCGCATTTTTACCAAATACAACCAGATTGGGTTATCACTATATATCCGGCTTGATAAACAGCAACAGTGTTTGCTCATCAGCCTCAGCATCTAGCTCAGCTCAATGTGATTCTGTTGTTATTCATACCACGTATCAAGTATAGTCTGAAATCTTCCCGACGTAAATGTCACATTCATCATGAACTACTTGAATCGCACATCACGTCTAAGTCATTACGTCAGTTTGTCTGCCGAGTGAAGATATGAATGATTTGCGAGCGCTGTCTGGACCGGGCTCATTTCTGTAACTTAGTGTGAATCCATGGCTATTAACGGATGGAATTCACAACAAAGACTGGCTTATCGCAGCAAATCATAAATGGAATAATCAAAAAACTGGGAACGTACTGGGAACTGAATACGGCATTCAAGGCCAGAAGTTTTCTGTTCAGATAAACACACTCGTACATATGAAGGTATTCACTATTTCATGACAAAGATGATTCAGTTTCCGGTTGCGTCATACGATAGCAACCATGACATCGGCTCTTGTTGATCACGGTTTTTGCTACTGTCCTCTTTATTGAATGAATCACATATTGTTACATCACATATATGAGTTAGCATAACATAATTCAACACCTTAGTCACAGGAGGATTCGTCACTAAAATATGAGGGGATTGAATTCATTCTATTGACAATCGAGTTTGCTGAATGCATTTTAAAGCTAATCGTTTTTTAGATAGACCACTCGTCGTATTCTGGTAAGTAAAACCAATTTCTTTGACATATTCTCCTAGCAGAGCAGGCAATATTTATACTCATCTCGTGACGTGGGCTAATGATAACCATCGACAGGATGCAACTCTGCTACTTACTAGATGTAATATGGCTGTAGTAAACACAGTAAATAAACCCGGTTGTGAATCTTTGGTGATCTTGTAGCATATATTCTAAGGAATGGCAATATGCACACCCCCTTAAAGCTCATAATACATAATAATAGCCTTTACCAGTCCGGCTGAAGTCATAACTGCCTTGTTTCAGTTTCACTATATTTTCATGCATGTGCGCTTTATGAATTCGTTGTTGCATACATGCTAGGTTTACAATTCTCATATCTTGTGGAAAGCGTCAGTCTCGTGACGTGGTTCCATACAATGTATGGTACGCAGACACGAACACATTGAACATTTAACCGTAGCTTCGAGGCTTGGTGATAACTGCCCTAGTCACGACATCGTCATGAAGGTTTGAGCAGTTTTTCTATTTGCGGAAACAATTTACAAAGGCCAAGATGGTGTCATTAGTAACATTGTTCTAAACATAGCTGCACTGCCGAGGGCGGACATTGTGTGAGATGGGCGGCGTCAATCATGGGAGTGCCTCTCTAACGGAACCATCCGTGCAATGTGCAAATATATTGATGCAGGGTTACGAACATACCTGGGAAGCGGTTTGTTTCAAGTTGAGCTGTTAATTCCGTGCAACGCGTATTCCCAAACACCAGAGGGACAAACAAGATACCATTCGCGCGAAGTTCACACGAACAGTGTTATAAAGGTGATGTAATATCATTAGATTAAGCTATGGTCCTGCCAACATTGATTAACGTGTATACCTATAGCTGATGATTTGTGTTGAAATCATTTATACCACGACACCATTGCATGTACAAAAAGATACATTCCATCACTGAAGATATTACTTACGCACAGCGAACTAAAACTCGTGTGTATTGCTCAGCGGCATAACTATCGGAACAACAACCTGTGAATGGCAGAAATATCATTATAGGCACGCTTGCGGCACATCAATCATGGCGGGCGTATCTGGCTTCACTGTGAGTAATGCTGGTATTGATGGCACAGTTAACTACGCGTGTATACGATCCGGAAAGGGAATGAGTCCCGTGCGAGGCCGATAGCGTTGGTTAAATAGGCATGTGATGCGTTAACGACTGAACTCGCTTGTTCTCTCACACATTAACAATGACAAATGATTAGCATAATTTATGTGTACGTTGGTAGAACGACATATCTACAATAAAATCTGCTACAGCATTTTAATGCATTGATAAGCACAAAGGTCACTTTCATCATGGCTTAACTCAATCACACCGCATATACCGGTTCCCAGGTAGATGTCTCCGTGATTCATCATTGCCAAGACCTGTCTGCAGCAAGGCGAGAGGCAAGAGCTAACAAAGAGGCTGAAAACATGATTTGAAACGCCGGACCGAATCGCAATCATGGCTTTATAATTGACATGAATTAGCCAAGGTGTTCGGCTATTGATGATCACCGCCATTCGACAAATGCACAGGTATAGCTGCAAAAGAATTATTGTCAGCGGTACCTTGGTAAATCGGGATAGCATCTAAGTGTTAGTGCACGGATACAATATATTGCTCTCCATAATGTCGTCAGCTCATGAACCCATGCACATTCCATGCGGTGTACTCATTAGAATAGATATCTCGTTATTATGAGCAAATTTGTAGTAACACTGGACGGGCTTAGTCACATAATTATGCACCGTAAGAGGATGTTAACAACGTGACCATTTAATGATAATAATCGACGGTGTACTGTAGAATGTCTTTTTTGTAGTGCCAAAATGAAGCACTCTGCCGCTCCCATCAGGAGCAAATGCGCACTAACACGCCGGGGTAATGGGGAGGTTGATGGCTTGATGGTTATTGCGTTATGCCTAGCATTGAGTCGCAAATAGGGTTCGTGGCTCTTCTTTACCAAAGTAATACATAATAGAAGAGCAATAGCATCATCACCTTTGGGGCATCCTAAAGTCGCCCCATTATCACATGGTAATTGAATTCCACAACACAAAATGATCATCAATTTGTTTACCTTAAGGTGAAGTAGAAGCACTAAATATCACAATTTCGCCCGTGTAAAAGCCGAAATTAAAAACACTGCCCGGATTCGAACTTTCTTCGATGATTTACAAGACAAGATATGTTGGTTATTCCACAAAATTGCAAGATACATATTTAATGTTATGCTCCGCTATAAATACTAAACATAATTAGCAACATCTGATTCGGAATAGATAACGCAGTTGTATTATATGTGCATTTACTGCGAACATTTACCTAGGTAGTCTGCCAATCATTGTTATGGAGAGCCCTATGTAAACAGAGGCAATCTACGTGACCATGTCAATGTATATTTAGCAGCTGACACTGACGCTTTTATGGGTCATTATATAATCGGACCACTCCATACTGAATACGAATAAGGGGGCATCGCAGAACGTTCCATGTAACGGTCATGTAAATCAATGTATAGCAGCACCCACATTTTGTCTACAAAATGTATATAAACTTATTTGTAAAATTAGATATGTCGTGAGATCCCCAAAACAATATATTATTGAATACATGGTTAGATAATGCACTAGATATTGGGGACAGAGGAGACTTTTTCATCAAGCGGTGTACAAGATGGCTTTTCTGAAGTGAGACATCATTTCATATGTCGACCAAGATAATCCTGTAGGTGAGTCTATATCAATGATAGTAACGCTTCATTCTTGCGTGACCACGTTTAGTTTGCCACAGCAACCCAATAAGCGCTTCGAATATGGTCGTTAAAAGGGACTAGCGCTAAATATAGGGTATTTACCGAGCACAGTACATCACTTATTCGGTCTGCTTGTGATTGCAAATTATATCGCAGTATAGAACATATAGTCATGGGTTTGTTTCTGGGCGATATCATTACATGTATTAGCATCTGACAATCCAGGATATCTGCTACTTCATTTATGACAATACGGTCAAGGTGACGGCGTCTCATGTGGCAGTACACTCAAATATATCAGAATAATTGAATATTCTACAGCCGCATTTATTGTCTTGTTGTTGTGAGAAAACAGAATCAGTCTTCACCATCTTATCACTCGCTGACATTGCCATGAACTAGATAATATTACATGCGTATCTCAGGGACATATGTGACATCCATCCCCGCCAAACTACGTAAAGACTGGCTTGCTGGAGAGTGAGTCGTCATATATAATCGCATTCACCTGACCATGTCCGAGTTCTACATACACGTTTCTGATGTTAGGGCATCCATGGTCGTTCTTTTACTCATTATCACAGTTTGTCACAATAATAACGGTCGTTAGAACTCAAATAGAGCCGGACTTCGTTACGTTCTGCAATGACGTCGTTATAGGGACCTTAGTGGTAGCGTCCTGTGCAAATAGACGTAACACGTGACAGGTTCCTCCCAGTGTTTTGTTAGGTCGCATTGGCCCGATTCACGTGATGTTCTATGCAGAATTGCAGGTACATACAGCGTTATTGGGATCAATACGCAGTGATTTGCCCATTCATAAAACCACGTTCTAAATCCAAACTGGGAGCTTTCAATTCTATTGAATGTGATGGTCGTGTTTCATTATGTGGCGTGTCAGCAGCAAGGGGTCTTGTGCACGTCGAAGAACACTATACAAAATTGTAGGGGACAAAGAGGCTATTTGGGGAGCAATGGTCAGCTAAGAGCCTTTGACGGAGAGGATGTTGTGAAGCCCGTGGTAAGAGGAAGGGTCGTAGAGTCCAGATTGGTTGGCTAGGAGTTATAGATGCCAGGCTGCGCAGAAGTAGCTCATGTTGCTTGATGTGGTGATAGCTAATCCTATCATCAGTTAAACAATACAATGGCAATTCATATTACACAGAGAGCCAATATCAGCATCATTCACCGCTCGTTAGCTTATATATGTGCTTTGTTTCGCAAGAATGGCTATATAACAATGGATATATTGGACGTTCAAACGGTGGCGTCACTAATTGAATTTGATGCGATAAAGGACATCATGTCAGTAAGCAATGAACACTGGATGCCAACGGCGTCCGTGTATTTGATGGAGGATAATGGCCTTATACCGAGGCCTACCTTAACTTCTTGCAACATGAATAATCGCCGGCTGGGTCAAAGATAATCGTGACAATACTAGCCGTTGTCTAAAACTAAAACGATTGCTGGGGGGATATTGACGGATACTATCACGGTGCCTCATCTAACCAACGCTAGGGCCATACCATGTGAGAGGATCACTGATTGGTGGCCACCTACACTATTGCATACGATCAGTTGGGCTTCCTAGCTTTTCAACACTAATAACAATAATCTTAAACGTTGCGGAGCAATCCATGCCCAAATAAAGAAATTGCAGCATTACGAAAGGGAAAGACATCTGTGGTCACATCGCACATAAGACGAGCGTCAGGCCTGAAGCACAGCTAGATGTATAGACAAGATTGTCATTTATAGCACATGGCAAAAATTCTTATGGATTTCGGTAATTAAGCCAGTCATTTACACAGATAATAAAGTGAGGAAAGGTAGTATGGATATGGTAGGAATGACATTTGCGTAAATGGTTGCTAGGATTAGGTATACATTGCTGGTCACCATGGACGCACCAATGATCACCCCGCACAGCGCAATCCAATACAAAAAGTCTGCATATGAAGCTTTGAATATGTAAAATTATGAAATCGCCATAAGCGGGTTTAATAACTTTCATTGAATGAATACATGCAATAGCAATGACAGCTCATGAAGCAACAGAAGTTAAATACAAGAATCGTATATAATATCATTCGTCATGTTCTGCTGGTTCATGCTGTTACAGTGTAGGAACACGTAAAATGATGCTATTGTGCCTGTGTTTGTTGCCGTCCTGTTAACAAACCCTAGCATGACGACACTAAACCCCACTCAGCATGTCGTTATCCTGTTAACAAACCCTAGCATGACGACACTAAACCCCATTCACCATGTCGTTATCCTGTTAACAAACCCTAGCATGACGACACTAAACCCCATTCACCATGTCGTTATCCTGTTAACAAACCCTAGCATGACGACACTAAACCCCATTCACCATGTCGTTATCCAATGAATGAGCATTGATCGGGATAACATGAGATGCCCTGATGAACCAGCTGAAATAATCGCTATCCTCTATGAGGATCCAACGGTGATACATTATGGGGTGACGGTTAGACATCCTTTTAAAATAACTAACGACCAATATCTCACCTAACTGGCACAACATCGTAACTCATCCACGTCAACTTGACCGCATGTAACTTTTCACTCACAACAAACTCAATATAAGGCACAGAACATGCATGAAAGACCAGGTTGCACCATCGTGAATTTCGTAGCTTAGGACATTGCTCAGATTGTAACAATTTTCCGTCCCAATTAGATCATATGAATACTAAATCAGACTATGTTAAGGTGATATCTATGTCCAGTAGGTGATAAATCCTTCGATGCATCTTATATTGCACGTGGGAGTTTCATGGCGATAGTGCATTGATTACTGATTGGATCGCATTTGTCGGGTGGGAGCTCATATTTATGCAGGCAAGTCGCCATACACCGAAGCTAAAAGTATGGCCATTGTATCAATATCATATTTCAGCTGTGTGCTTAGAAATTGATGCCACCATTATGCAGATCAAAATGGTTTGACGTGAAATGGCAGAGCAAAACATCCGTCATCTAAAAGCGCTTAAGCTGCAGGGGTGCGTACAAGGCAGCTCAGGCGTCATGCGAGTGTCAGATAAAGTGGGTATAAGGACGGATGCGTAAGGCGATAATAGCGTGTGACTGATTGATAATGGCGCGTATGGTGTCGGTCTGGAAGAGAGAGAGAGGTGACACGGAGTTGTGGTGGTGGGGAGATATAACATGGTGTGGATGGTGCAGGATGCCGGGGGTTACACGCAGTGAGAGAATTGATAAGGGAGGTTATAAGGGACTGGGAATCAGACGTTGGAAGTTACATGGGACTGGTTGATAGAGGTAACGTGGAGGTGCGGCGAAGAGAGGTTACGTAGGCAGGGAACTGGATGAGAGATATCGCACAAGATGGGGGACTGGATGAGGGAGGTAAAACAGGAAATAAGAACTGGTTGAGGGAGGTAACACAGGGAATAGGAACTGGTTGAGGGAGGTAACACAGGGAATTGGAGCTTGAGGGAGGTAACACAGGGAATTGGAACTGGTTGAGGGAGGTAACACAGGGAATTGGAACTGGACGAGAGAGGTAACACAGGGAATTGGAACTGGATGAGAGAGGTAACACAGGAAATCAGGATTGAATGAGGGAGATAGCACAGAGAATTATAACTGGATGAGGGAGGTCACACAGAACATTAGTACCGGATGAGGGAGGTAACACAGGGAATACGAACTGGATAATGGAGTTTGCCCAGGGAAAAAGAACTGGATATGTGAGGTAACACAGAGAATAATAACTGCATGAGGGAGGTAATGCAGGGAACAAGAACTTGATGGATGAAATGTGTGGGAGTAACTCCAATAGAAGTGGAGTATTGCTTAATGACATTACCTAAGCACAAAGCAGTTGATGACTGATAAGGTTGAAATGTCTGTATCTTGATCGAAACAAGACAGATGAGTGGTACCTCACGTGGTGTCATGAGGCAAAATAGGCAGCATCTCCTCCAGCAATACATCACCTCAAGACGTCAGAGGAATATGATAAGTGATCAGGAAGTCTCAGCCGCGAGACGACACCTTGACATGAATCATGGTAGAACGCAATCATCTATCATGGGGCTATGCTCGGGGGCAATATTGCAGGATGGAATGTTCTAACCTACCAGGAGCGAGATAACGGGTGTAGTTGTTATTATGACAAGAGCTATTTTCGTGTTATAAAATAATCATCATCATTATCATCATCATCATCATCATCATCATCATCATCATCATCATCATCATCATCATCATCATCATCATCATCATCATCATCATCATCATAATCATCATCATCATCATCATCATCATCATCATCATCATCATCATCATCATCATCATGATCGTCGTCGTCATCATCATCATCATCATCAACAACAACAACAACGAAGACGACGACGACAACCGAGTGTGGCTAACAATGTGTGGAAAACATGGCTGATTACATTCACGACTATCGTGATAGTGACGATATTAATCTGGATACCGCTGCACGATTCTTGTGAAAAGATCATTTAATGGTCATCTTGCCATGAACGCCATCAAATGGCAAAGAGACAATTGTTTTTCTTTGACCTTAATTTGAAGGTACTTTAAAATCAATGATGAAATAACTTGCAAATGTGCCACTAGCTTAATGCATGTAGTTGATGCTACTTATGGACCGAGAATTGTATTCAGACGTTGTCCTTGTGTAATAATGATTGGTTCTGTATTGATATATTAATCAAATAAAGCCGGATTTGAGTACCACTATATCGGCAATAGACTGTTTACTCATTAGCCCCAGCATATACCCCGGCTAAATAAGAGACGTAAGCGCTGCTGTTAGTGCTACCACGTATCAGGTTTAGTTTTAAATCTCCTCGGCATTAGTGCCACATTTATCATAAACTACTTCTTTGCCATATCACGTCTAAGTCGTAAGTAGATTTGTCTGCTGTTCTGCATGTATTAAAGATTTGCAAGCGACGTTTCGACAAATCTGCGTCGTATGTATGAATGTATGATTATCAAGGGAGACATCAAAACAGAGCCCAGTGCTGCTTCATAAAACTTGCATCAGTACGGTGTTTAATGATGTAATTGCTCTGGCCAGATTATACATATTGCAGATGAGGGTTTTCACTCCATCACGGCAACAATAACTCAGCCTCCCAGCTCAGCCATGGGGCAGCGTCCCAGGCCGTATGACCTTCTGATGAACCACGCTCATTCTAGCAGGAGAACTTAGTCCGACATTTATACTATGCTCTTAATGAACCGAATAACATGAAGATACATCGCACTTATGTAGTAGGTAGATAAAGATAAATCCTGTGCGAAGATGTGCATGAAATTGTAGATGAAGTTGCTTGGTGATAAATCAACAATACAGCACAGTAGTAGGCCGAAAAAGTTAAATGATTTATTTGTTGAATATTATGAAGGTTCGCTGAAAGGCCCGAAAGATGAGCGTTTGGTTTTTAAGTAAGAGGAGGAGAGAGAGGTTCCTGCTTGAAGGCGGCTACTGAATTGCCCTCTCTAACCCGCATGACCCAACACGAAGACTCGGGTGTAAGCCCGCGAAATGAGGGAGCCATTGATGGTGTGCGGTAAGACTGAACCTGTAACAGTCGCACAAGTAGTTAAATCTGCCACACGACACTGACCTGGTAACGACATCTACATAACAGTGTTGGTAGTTTGTCTATTTGTGGAAACAATTTACAAATAGGGTGTTCTAAATATAGCTCTACTACCGAGGGCGAAATGGCTGTGACATAGATAACGTTAATATTCTTTTCAACGCGACCATCTACGCAGTGTGCAAAAGTATTGCCGTCTGGTTATGATATGATTTTAATGGGGCACCAGTGTGTAATAACCGGATATCGTATGTTGATAAGTCAGTTCCATCTACCGTGAATTGCCCAAAGCAGAGAGTTCCATGAGAATGATATGAAAGATAAATACTCTTGTTATCCTTAAGTGCCTGAATATTCTATTAAGTGTCATTTTCGTGGGAATTTTAATATACAGCAGGCTACAGCAAGTACATTCGACCATTGATATATTCGACCAGCGAAAATATGACCGTAGCTTATCAATGATGGTGAATTCTTGCTTATCACATTATTTTCTACATGCCGAATCCCAGAATCCAGGAAGCTAACAAAATGATCAATTAACAATAATAAAGGACGGTGTATTGTAGGATGTCTAGACGTGTGTTGTGCCAACATGGAGAACCCTGCCATTCACACCAGGAGGGCAACTGGACGGGAGTTATTTGGGAGGTTTATGGCTTGAGTGTATTGGGTCTTTCATTCACATTGGGTGGCAAATTGGGTTCGTGGCTCAGTACTGCAAAAGTACGATATTGTATTACGAGATAGTGGTAGAGAAGATGTATTATTAGTATCGTCACTTCTTCATTACAGACTAAATGAATTCCGCTGGGATAAAATGATCACAAGTTGGGTGTCCCATAAGGTTAAGTTGGAGCACCAGATATCGCACTATTGTATGACCCTGTAAAACCCAAACCTAATGGCAACTTATATTGCCTTGACAATAATGGCGAAACTGACTTGATATTTATTCGATAATTAACAATACACCAGTATGCTGGGTATTCGGGTACTTGACATGGTAATATTCTGAATGCCGTGGTCCGATGATGACTTAGCACACATGGCAACTATTGCATTCTCAATTGAGAACGCAATTGCGTATTATGTGCGTTTAAAGTGAAAATCGACCTAGTAAGCTATCAGTGTTATGTAAACGACTGATCACGTTTATGAATTTTCAGCAGCTGCCGCTGACTCCTTAATGGTACTGTATACAATCGGACCATTCCATGCTGATGACGTATTGCGGTACATCGCTGGTTTTCCCCCGCAATGGCCATGTAAACTAATTCATGACAGCAACGATATGTTGTTGAATTTCAGGAGCTGTTTGCAAAATCAAGTGCGTCGGAAGAACTAGAATATATTACATCATTGACCACTGAAGGCGATCAAGATCATACAGGGTTTTATAATGGACTTCGTATTGTGCGCCAACGCCCACCAACAACTAAGTCATATAGTGAGATGGCATTTCGTATATCGATCCTGACAATCGTATTATTGAGCTTACAGGAATGAAAGTTAACCTTTGTACTTGTATGACCGACCACACTGTGTGTAGCTAACCGCAGCATTTTCTCGTTGTTGGGTGAAGTAACAACAAAAAGCACGGAGTCAATGTTCACTATCTTATCATTCAGTGTGACTTCCATGAACAAGCTAATATTACATGCAGAACCCGGGGGACAAAGGTGACATCCATCACCGCCAAACGCAATTACATGTTACGACTGACTGGCTGGGCAATGTCATCACGAGCCGCGTCGACGAAACTTGGTACCAGTGTCTGCATTTACAAAAGAGAGCATGCGAATGAGTCTTTTCTCGTGTCTCAGCAAGCCATTTCGATCATTCTGTGCCTTTCTACATAAGACAGCAGGTAATAACAGTTCATTGGGATTAATATGCTGCGACTGGTCTTATCGCAAACCACAATTTAGATCTTAATGGCAAGCCTTCAGTTAAATTAAATGACAAAGAATCGATTGTCATGCTCATTTGTGTCGCGTGAAGTGGAACAAGACGGACAATTTATGACGGACAAAGCACCCTAAAAGTCTGGCAGGAAAGAGTGAACGTAGGAAGCAATGACCGACGGAGTTTTGATGCAGAGGATGTTGTATTTATATATATATATATGTATATATATATATATATATATATATATATATATATATATATAGATATATATATATATATATATATATATGTATATATATATATATATATATATTATATATATATATATATATATATATATATATATATATATATATATATATATATATATATTTATATATATACTATATATGGATGTTCTAAGATAATAATGGCATGGTAACTCAGGACTGTGACGTGACAGATTAACGGCACCATATCTGCGAACGCTTTTTGAGAAATATAACCAACGTCATTTTATTGGCCCACTGCAATAGTCTTAACCGAATGGATATATGGCAATATGTCACCCGTTCGTTAATGGATATTATTTGCTTCAACCACGGCCGTTATACAGGGATGAAAGACTAACCGTCATCTGAAAGTTAAAACGAGGACATGTTGAACGACTATTCATCACATCTTATTCAACAACGAAACCCAAACAGGCTATATGCACTTCAGGTGTACAATAGACGTTTATCTGTGTCAGTTAACGATCATAGTAGCCGAGCTAAAATGCCAGTGTGTTGTGTATTGATGAGCAGCAAGAGCATCGCTAATGATCACGTATTAATACGCTTTCCGCTCTTTACGCTATCCACACAAATCAATGTTGACCTGTTTGAGGATACAGTGCAATCCAGACATGCATAATTCGTTAAATAGTCGCATTGTAGAATTATGACAGAAAAGGTTTGTTGCGTTCGCATGACATATTGTACAAGAGTGCAATACAGCATGATTTATAGACCAGGTTGCCTGTTCGAGCACAAAGCACTAATGCGTATAGGTGTCAGCCATCCATTTTGTCAGGTATGCGTGGCTAACCATGAGATGAAATGGCTAGTGGGGCGACCATGTTAAATGTCAGGTGGATACAAATGAGGACAAACTGATATGGGGGATTCGGAAAGAATGAAAATGGCCGAATAGCTGGGAGTCCGTGGATAAAGATGGTTTCCTTTAATCCTTTTCGCATTTATTTGAATTCGCTACTTGACACTGCCTGCTCACCACTGCCTGACACAGGGACGGTAAGCCGAGATAAAGCCACACAGCCCAATCCAATCCACATGCTGTAATCAGTCTACATATGAAGCTTGGGGTATATATCATTATGCAATATATATAACGTTCGGAAAAATGCCACATTCGCATAATATATATATATATATATATATATATATATATATATATATATATATATATATATATATATATATATATATATATATATATATATATTATATATATATATATACATATATATATCATGCAATGAAGCAATAAATGCGAAATACGGGTGATTTATATGATGCGAATTCGCTGTATCCAGCTGAGTTGTACAACAACCAGCCGTCAGCGCATTTACAATGACGTCAAGGCTTCAGAACTTGTTAACGTCCAGCTTACAAACCTTAGAATGACGACGCTATATCTTTTTCATCATGTCCCATGTCAATTAATGAGAAATGATCGGAAAGGCATAATGGCAGAACCAGACATAATGTAACTTACCCTGCAGGACCAAACGATAGCGCTGGGATATTGAAACCATCCAGTATTATGACAAACGACCCGACTGGCCGTCCATAAGCAAACTTCATGGGCAATATAACGCACAACACAGGCATCATGGTTCAGGTATAACATTACACATTTAGTTACGGCGCCACTGAGAGAATTCCCGTCACAATTTGTCCTTACCAATACCTCAACATGGCTATATCTTTATCTAGTATAAGGCAAATGCTTCTATGCATCTCTTTGGAGATAATTATTTTATTGTTCATTGTTTCTGAATCGCAAATATAAAACAAGTTGCCAGACAGCGAGTTTCATACCCATAGCTATTGAACCTACGTAGCATTGTAGCTGTGAGTTTATAAGGTGCCATGAAAAAAAAACCCGTGGCCGAATGGCATAATGAGCTCATTAATCCAAAAGGGATTCCACGTAGGGCCTCATGTCAGATAAGCGTGATTAAGACGGAGGAGTTGATCCTTTAATCGAGTGAGGTATACGGGCTACTCGATGAAAGGAGAAGTACAGGGGGAGGGGATGATGACGTCACACTTCGGTGGGGGCACTCGATGAGAGAGATTAGAGGGATGGGGGGGGGACTAAATAGATTAGAGTTACTCGGAGTCGAGGACCGGACGAGAGAGTTAACACTTGGTTGGGGGTTGGGTGGGGGCAGTATTAGGAATGAACTGGTTAGGATGACTAGAATGATATCAGTTTCTTGCAGAATTAATATTCAGACCTTAATGTATTGAAGCTCTCCGCTCCTTATGTTGCGTTTCTACAGAGGATAGCGTCTCAAGCGCATAAACCTACCCCTCTGAGGATCACGTGGCAAAGCGAGCGGAAATGGGAACTCGTCCCCTTTATTGTTGGAGCAAGACTCAAGCAGATGAGAGGCAGAATAAAAAAGAGGACACAGTGCAAAAGCAGCCACATAAAATAATTGAATCCCAAAACATACTTTTGGACAGTCATTAATCACAGTGCAGCAGGTCTGGAGGGCGGGGTTAGGGTACAGTACAGCAGATCTAGTAGGGCGTGGTAAGTGTAATTAAATGGAACCTGCAGAAACGAGTAACAAACTGTCATTAACCACAGTGCAGCCGGTCTAGTGGGCGTGGTTAGAGTAATTAAATGGAACCTGCACAAATGAGTAATAAACTGACAGAGGTTCTACCAATTTTTCAAATAGAAAATCAACGATAATGGTGATATTAGTGAGCTTCAATTGTATCATTGCTCTCGTTTGTAGAGCACAGCATAGCGATGTTCAGTGTGCAGATATAGGCAATGCCAATTAACTCCAGCAGCAATTAGGTAGTGCATTATTGGAACCCCAATACACATAGCAGTTGAAGACTGATAAAGTTGAACTAGGAGAGAAGAGTGATTACTCATGGGCTGTCATGAGCCATAAAAGGCAGCATCTAGGCCGGCAATTCATCAGCTCAAGGCGTCAGTGGGGTATAATGGGTGACCAGCAAGCATCAGCCGGAAGGCGACACCTTGACATGAATCATGGAAGAACGCAATCAGTTATCATGGGGCCATGATCAATGGCCGCTAAGGCAATATTGCAGCAGGGGATTTAACATAGACCCGGGGTGTGGGGGAGGGGTTTTGGGGGAAGGGATCGAAAACCGGGTGGATACAAATTTGTTTGTAGCAGCGTTTCTCTTATGTATACAACATCAGCAACAACAACGACAACTGAGACCAACAACTTATCTGCCCCTCGCATACTTGGCTTATTACAACCACATCTACCATGTAGCTCTTACAAGGTTAACTACTATGATAATCTGCCATGGTGCCAAGATGTTATTTAAAGGCTACATAACCTACGTAGCAATATATATATATATATATAATGGCCTACGAAGCAACATTTACACAAATTAGGTGATATTCCATGCTTTGGTCATCTTGTCAATATCGGTATTGCGAGGTAACGTGGGAAATATCGGGTACCTTATCCCCTCCCTTATCTGCCTCGGGATATTACTCATGGCAATTGGTGATGCCTACCGGGATGGTATCTATGCTTAGGAGATGAAATCGACGTCGTTATATCAGATTATTGTTGATATTGGTTTTGTCATGAGCATCGATCTACATCTCGTCTGTCGTTCAGCCGGTAGAGACAATAATCTTTTGCCAGCGCTCACCGCTACACGCACCCCCCCCCCCCCCCCCCCCCTAATAACGGGAATAACGATATGTGCATTCGTCAGAAAATAGGACGATTTCTGCCATAATATAGCATGATATTATCAAGGCAACCAATCGAAAGTTATCGGACAGCATCAGATCACGAAATGTTATCTATCTCTGTTACATACTGCACGGACAGAACGAATGTCGCAAGGACGACATACAAGGAACAGAGACTACAGGGGTACAATGAAAACACAGTGTGTGTCATTAATTAATACAAAAAAGCGTGAAACTTGACTGGTCAAATACCAACAAGCAATAGCTGAACAGTGCATCGTATAATTTACAATTGTTTTGAAATGCTATGCCAATTGGAAAACCCTGTGTGCACGTTATATAAAGAACTGATGGAATCAAGAGAGCAAATAAGTTAAACAGACAGGAACGATTACTTCTCACACCACCAAGCAATAAGTCGTGGAGGTGTTAGCGGTTAAGCCAACGTTCCATCACGCCGCGCGTGTGGGGCTCAACATAAGGTGAAATGGCCAGTGTAATAGCCATGATCAATGCTGAGTGGATGTAGATTAACAAAGGACGTAAAGACTCCAATTGAACTCCGAGATTAAGTCGTATTAACCATCTCAAGTGTGCATTCGTTGATTCATTATCTAAAAATAGTCATCTAAATCATTAAAGATAATTATTTTAAATACAGCGTATATTCTGAAGCTGTAGTTAAATTAGAATAATATAGCCAGCATCGCGTAGTAACACTTTTGGGACGCGTGACTTAGGCAGACTTTTGCATCTCAGTTGGATGAAAAATATATATGCTGTCAACATGCACCAAGTACCAAAACGACGCATCTTGTATGTTGTACAGTAAGCGACACAATAAATATATCATGTATGACAACCAAATTTACGGCATATGCTATCTGCAGTGCATACGGGGTAATCCTATCTCGTAAAATAGCAATACCTTACTCTATTACACAATAAGCCGGGAAGCAGCTTTAGTAATAGGAAATGTAGCTGCAGTTGTTCGTGTCTGGTTGGCGAGCGAGTGGACATCATCGCATATTAATCATGACTCGAGGCAATACGCGAGTAATGATCAGGGGGGCGACACAATGAACACTCAAAATAAACTAAATCTCTGATGGACGACGTGTGAGGCAATAAAACGAGCGAGCAGAGACAACAAGACAAGCCATGTGGCGGCCTTTAACAAAAATAAGTTAAGCCAGGTGGATACCTTTAACAAAATAAGGTTAGCCAGGTAGATGCCTGAAACAAAATAAGCTAAGCCATGTGGATGCCTTTAACAAAATAAGGTAAGCCATGTGGATGCCTTTAACAAAATAAGGTAAGCCATGTGGATGCCTTTAACAAAATAAGTAAGCCATGTGGCGGCCTGTAACAAAATAAGGTCAGTACGATCATTCTCAGTCCACATATCACATCAAACGCCTTAATTCATCATTGTGAAAAGTGCGACCAGCATTGCATGAAATTCATATTGTCATCCTAAAAGGTTCAAAATTGTTCGAGGCTTTCAATGCATATCTATTTAATACGTTTTCAATAATACAATGACCACATTAGCACTGCATTTATTACCACGTGAGTACTCATTACTCATAGGACAAATGAAAATAACCACTCTTCCAGAGAGGCCAAGTTATATTGATTTCCGTTGTCGCGATTTTCGCCATTGATGCATCTGTTCACCAGAACTAATGCATGTGGCTTTCATTTGTAGCGGCACAACAAAGCCTGTCTCATCTTGTAGCGTTTACATGATTGGCTGAGTGATGGGAAGCTGGAGGTCAGACGAATGTCAGATAAAGGCGGAATTAGGACGGGATGTGTTAGGTGATTATAGCGTGTGACTGACTGAAGAAGGGTACACGGGGTGAGGGGGACTGGACAAGGAATAAGAAGAGCAGTTTCCTCCGCATGTATTCCTGACATGCGCACTATAATGACAGATCTGAAATAGAACACAAATTTTAGTGTGGTACATTCAATGCAGATCGCAGAAAACTCTCATAAATGCGTTTGGAGGAGTCACATTGCAGCCGTCACTGGCGAATTAATGGGCCAACAACGACTCAATAATAAACCTCTTTGGAAGGTTTAGATTTAAACACCTGTTAAAAATATATATAAATGAGGATTACTACAGCTGATTCGCTGTCTTAGCATTCTATCTGTATTTGGTTCTCGAAGATGCATCTGAATAAACTTTCATTTTTATGCCACTTCACTGTTGTTTGACAAGTGAACGAAACATCGAATACCATGCGAGCGGTCATCGGAACGTATGGAGGTCGGCTGCAATTATTGGCTTTGTTTTTCTTGTACTACGTGTATATACTTGTATGCATAGCCTGATGAGGCTATATGCACATGAGTTAGCACAACCCTAGGATTGAAGAGCATTTATTCATCGTAACCAGCCATATTGTCAAAACCTGATTTGATTAATACATTTTATAACACCCAATATGCGTTTGTTTCGTCAGCGCAAGGCGTCAGTGGGGTATAATGAGCGACCGGCAAACCTCAACCGGGAGGCAACACCTTGACACGAACCATGGCAGAAAGACATCCTTTATCGTGAGGGCATTATTTGTTGATGATGCTGCAAAAACGCCGCAAGCCACAACCGTAGAGAGGGCTGTCATAGGTCAGTCCCAAGAACAAGCCTAAGGCCGAATGCCTGGCAGAAATATACGCCTACTTACAGCCATCTTGCACAGATCTTGGTAACAGCCATGGACGGTAGACACTATGTATAGATACTCTGGCTTTTCAACGAGATTTGTCAATTGCAATACCGCATAAAAAGCCGAATGTACGGTCTCATGTAGTCGATAGCATGATGAAACATATTGAGCTAACTCGGTAAATCATGGTAAGAATCTAAAGGCGCATTCACTGGAAATGATTGCTCAACTTTCACCATGCTATTCTGATTAATATGTACAATCTAGGATTGACAGAATCAGTGAATTAAAGCCCAGTAAAATATCTACCGAACAATAAACATTTAAACATGGAAGCAAGTCAGATGACACCTCACAAAAGCTACGAGAATTATATTAACCACATGCATTCTAGTGGGGCATTTGTTGGTGGAGCATTTACTGGGCAGTAATACAAACAAACTACTGCTGTTGCTTTCGGCTTGTGCATAAGCCGTTATGTAAGGAACCATCCTTCACATTACTCAAATATCCTATGACTTATAAGCCAATGCAATAGCTGGAGACGTTTTATGAGTTACCTTTTAGCTCCCAGGCAAAGATAACGTTCTGACGATAAGTCTTTGAAAGCATAATATATATCGGTCACCATGCATTACCACCTCCATTCTGACATTACTAAATGATCAGTTTTACACAAATACAAGTGGCTTGTAATAATGAAACCATTCTGCTTGCATAAGTATTACAGAGCAAGTGTGACCATTTTCCCTGCCTATTTTTAAGACCTGGGTGGTGTGAGCCACATGGTATCGCTGAAATTACTGATCAATGCAGTATAAAGCCAGCCTTCAAATGCATCACAACAACAGACTACGCGCTATCCATCCGGTCCTTGATCAAATCAAAACGTATCCTGCCATTGCAAACAACTTGATATATGATTCAATTAATAATGTTTAGATATCGTCAAATCGCACAAAGCTGGACAATGGACGCCATCTCGTCGAGCAATACATCAGCTCAAGGCGTCAGTGGGGTGTAATAGGTGACCAGCAAGCATCAGCCGGAAGGCGACACCTTGGCATGAATCATGAGAGACAGCAATTCATTCACCACGTGGCCATGCCTGAGGCAATGGCGTGAGATCAAAGGAAATAGTTTTGGGTGGCCGGGGACGGAGATTCCGATATCTGTCTGAAGCTGCTGCTCTGGAGGTCGACTCACAGTCTGTCTAGAGCGGCTGTTCTAGAAGCCGTTCCACAGCGACAGTGAATGCATGTCTACCATATGGATGGACGCACCTATGTCAGCATGATCAGAGGGATCGGGCACGACGCATTACCACCTCTATTCCGACAATGTTAGCAAATGTGACAGGCTGTCACGAAACGTTCAGTTTAAAAAAAAAACATACATGTGGCTTGTGATAATGAAACCATTCTGCTTGCCCAAGTATTACAGAGCAAGTGTGACCATTTTCCCTGCCTATTGCCAAGACCTGGACGCGGCTGTGTCAGCATGGTTTTAGAAGGATAAATGCCTAGCAAACTGACCTTCGCCAAAAAAATATGTGATTGCCACGCGTCACGATAAAGGATGGAGAACGATGATTGCAACGCGTCATGATAAAGGCGGGAGCGAACACACCGCTAAATGTCACCTAGTATCATTGTTGCCACTAATCTGCTTTAATCTTGTTTGGTCATGGAGGCCACCAGTTAATCGGCTCACGCCAAGCAACTGCGCATCAATAGTATCCCCAATCTATTTCCATAGCTTACAATTTGCTAATGATATATCACCATCACTTCCTCCGGTCTCAACATGTCTGTTAACATGCAAAAAAAAAAACAAGGGAAAGCTGACTTTTTTTTTTTGATGTCAGCTATCTATACGTGCTAACACCAACAGTCTTTGGTGGAAAGTGTTTGGTATACAGGGGGTCTGTGTTAGACGCATGCAGCTTATTCACTTACATAAGTGCGTCAAAAAGAAAGGACCAAATACACTAAGCAGCTGCTAAAAATAGAAGCTAAGACAAACTGTGCATCAGGAAGAGTAATATCACGTGTGTTATTTAGGTGAATGGCGCGGCATCATTTGTTGTCATTCGCCTCACCGGTGGTGTGTATGTTGTTGTGCTTACAAATGATGTAGTCAATATTCATGCCATCTTACAATCATACCACCTGCCTGTACTAAACGGTGCAGCCCTCACAATCATACCACCTGCCTGTACTAAACGGTGCAGCCCTCACAATCATACCACCTGTCTGTACTAAACGGTGCAGCCCTCACAATCATACCACCTGCCTGTACTAAACGGTGCAGCCCTCACAATCATACCACCTGCCTGTACTAAACGGTGCAGCCCTCACAATCATACCACCTGTGTGTACTAAACGGTGCAGCCCTCACAATCATACCACCCGTCTTTACGTAACTGTGCAGCCCTCACAATCATACCACCTATCGGTACTAAACGATGCAGCCCTCGCAATCATAACCACCTGTCTGTACTAACTAACAATCGGTGCAGCCTCTCACAATCCACCTACCGGTACAGCCCTCACAATCATACCACCTGTCTTTACGAAACGGTGCAGCCCTCACAATCATACCACCTATCGATACTAAACGATGCAGCCCTCACAATCATAACGCCTGTCTGAACTAAACGGTGCAGCCCTCACAATCATACCACCTATCTGTACGAAACGGTGCAGCCTTCACAATCATACCACCTGTCTGTTTAAAACGCTGCAGCCCTCACAATCATACCACCTATCTGTACTAAACTGTGAAGCCCTCAAACAGCGTAGCATATCGGGTATATGGCTGACCACATACACACACAGTACCGTGAAGACAAATACAATGTGTTGCCCAAAAATTGTTGCATTGTTTTGCAAACTGGAAATGTATCATTGCTGAAAATAAAACGCCACACACCATAGGTCTTTCCAAATAAGGAATGCCTCAATATCCATTACATTGGGCACCAGCTGAAACAGGACCCTAAAAACATATGCTGGCTAGTCATAAGCTGCATAGGCGTGTAGTAACACACCGTCTGGTTGGCTGATGCATGATTTACGGAACAAATCGAGCTGATCGCAACATAGTACATCAGAGTAATGCTTCAGCAAATGAAAGGTCAGCGCGGTAATACGAGTCATGATCGCTCTTTGAAACCACTGCACGTTTTCACAATGACCAAATCCCCCATTAATTATTCTAAAACACACATTCCATACCGGGAACAACAAAAAGCATTACAGGCCCTGCGTCAGTGATGGCTATAATTTTAGTCAAAAACCCTTTGAGTTATTGGCAAAATTTTACCGCCCTACAAGTATCGTCTAACCAGCACGTGGAATCTCCGAAGAAGTTTGAAAATGACAAAAGACTACGTTTGCTGCTTATCGAGGAGAGAAAAGCATTAATAATTTGCATTACAAATACAACTAATTGATGTATTGTAATTTTGTGGTGAGGTTGACGGCGCTCGAGCACCCATCATTTCTGCGACTTGTGTGTTATATTTAGATGCTCTGTGCAGTGAATGATAACATGGGAACAACTAGAGCACGTGGCGCATGCGTCGGGAGAGTGAACTAGTAATCAAAATGGCAGCGGGTTGGTTAAGAAATGGATATTTGATATAACGTCGAGTTATATAATATATGCATATCTATTTAACAACATCTTACTGCCGACTGATTCGTGTCATTGCTGCGGCCAGAAATATACAAGCGCACAGGGCTTTTACAGTACTTAATGGTCATATATAAACAAAATGGTTGTCATTGATGATAATGTCGTGAACGATATTACAGCCATGGATAAAAAGTTAGCCTTTCATTATGGAGAGATTTAGTTTCACTGAAATAAAAATGGCCTCCAGTGACAGCGTACTTATTACAATACACTAAAAGCACATGCTCTGCTTTAAACCGCAATCCTATTTACTATGCAGGAGCGTACACAGCGATCATTTGGAGATATCAAGTGACTCATGGCTTTTCACCATCCCCTCCGCCTGCAATAACAGGATTATGACGGAAATGGTAGTAATCCGGTGCCTGATGAAGTCGCTTTGTCGTCAATCAATCATTGGTCGCTGGCTGACGTGCCGAGTTGTGTATGGAAAATGGCAGAGCACCCATGATGGTGACAACAGGAGAGGTGTAAAATGCGGACCGCGGGGTAGTGGGAGGGAGGGGGGGGGTGCGAACTAATCAATCCAGGTAAATTTGTGGCTAACAATTCGCTCTTGACTTAGCCTAACTACGCTTATATACGTCCGATAAAAGGGACAGGCCTTTATATCACATTATGTATCAACCTCGTCTCTGGGTGTTTCATTTTCAATCGCTTTGATCCTCAACCAGACTGGCGGACATCATAGAATGTGCGGTTTACATTTATTGTGCTGGAAGAGGCATAGCAGAGTACGGTGTGCAATGGTAACTGTGTGATCATGTATGATTTATGGGCAACTGATGCTATCAAACAACGACTTAGGACCAATATGCTGGTGACATAATGTACCTAAGTTTGCCCGCCACGATCAACATTCACTTGGCATGTGTCCAAATCGATGCTTAACATGCTATAACCCGTACCATACTCAATATACTTCACAGGTGCTGGCTGATAGATTTCGCCATTGATTACTGACACATGCACTAGCTTTAACATCTGTGACTTTAAGACAGACGAAACACTGATATTCTATCATTGATATTCAGTGTTTATTACATCTGTAATTGAATTGCTTACTTAAACCTAGTTTTCATATAGCTTCACGTCACAATTTGGTTAACATTTTGCATTATGAAAGGCAATGCGTGAAATCGAGGTTTTCAGTTATCTGCAGCGTGGGATGAGCTGTGTTTTGGATGCTGCAGGCTATTCTCACAGGACATACTAATATATGCATCGTCACATAAAATGCTCGCGAACGTCAAACCATCATCTATCTCTCTCTTTGAGTCTTGACTTAAGTCACCAAGTTGTAGATGCGTTGACATGACGTTAGGCGTTACAGTACATACCATTGGTTATATCCTAAAGGACCTAGTCCCCCACTTAACATCGCTGAACATCACACAGACTGTTACAGCTCTTCTGTGTCTAAAGGCGGTAAAAATAACGTTATATTAAATACTAATTAGGTATATCGGTATTCAGGTACGAGAAGAGTAAATACATTAATTAAGGGAAGAGGGCATCAATTACATCAATGTTAAGCAGTCGCATAGGTATATTTTGTAATCGTCATCACATTAGAGATGAAACATAATAGGACAAACATGACGCCGATAATAAGAACGTATCATGACTCATGCCGCACTATTCCATTTCGTTAGTAGTTCAGACATCAGCTAAAGATAACATTAAGATACAGGAAACGGCTGATAATAGCATGTGTAACTTCATTATGCGACTTAGATTCACTGTCGACTAAAGTGAACATTGACTCAGAGCGACAATCAACCGAATGCTTCGAATAATTCTAATGAAGTAGACCTAATCAATGCAATATTTTCACGAACACATTTGCAATTACTTTGTTTGAAAACATAAACGATACCGTCGTTCATCATCCACATCAGCCCGTTAACAACCAAACAAATAATGGATTGAACAATCCTTATATTCTCTCTCCTCAGTCGAATAATGGTTTGCGAATGCCTGTCATTGCATTGTATATTAAATGCAGTAAAACAATTGGTGAATCGATATCATGAGAGAGAAAGAGTAGCACTTTAATGTTGCGATAGCCTATGAATAGACCGACGAATCTATTAGCAGCGTCAAATATTCAACGCTAATCTATCAATAAACCAACTATTCCACAGAATCGATGCAAATGCAGAATGCGGAAAACCACAAACAGAAGCCATATTGCGTTGTATCTCACACTTGCGTCATTTACCAGGGGTGTGCGCCACAACACATTAACGCGGCGAATCAGTAAAACACAAATGGGTTTTGTTTACTCATGCATGTATGCAAAAACACAGGACCGTGTCCAGAATAACAGTATAGAGTACATCTCAGCGGGACTGTAGTAAATCAATGGTCAAGTTTGTTAATACCAGCCGCTATTATTCCTCCGGCCACAAGCCGTTTTTAGTGTGTACAAGATCCTCGTTAATTATTGCCAAACACGCATTCTTGCCGACTAAACATCAATGATGGCTGGTATTTTTGTCAAAAACGTCCATGACTTATTGGCAAAATCACACTGTTCTGGGATCCTTGGCCAACATCACTAAGGGAGTTCCCCTGAATTATTTTTTAAGAAGGCAAAGGCAATGATTTGTCTCGTATCGAGAGGCAAGCATAAGGCATGAATAATATGAATTGCCAATATAGCTAATAGATGCTTGGTGATTTGACAAGGTTCGGGCAGCTCCTCCGCAGTCAGTGACGCATGAGCCGTGTGCATGCTATTTAGTCACTCATCGTATCACACAGTACAATAACGCTCGTTCATCTTAGAACGTTGTACACTCAGCGTCCGTTAGATAATCCAAACTAACGCAACCATTTCATAATGTATGTGTGGTTGCCATTTCATTGCTGAAAGAGCTGGTTACCAATAACCGGCCTCCGTTGGACGCGTCGGGGGGCACACACACCTAGGGTAAACTATATTATACGAAGTATGTCATTTGCTACGCATGAGCGGAGAATGTGATCATATAGGGTGACAGGGTTCACGTGATTTATGACATCACACCATCACTACCTCGCCACTCACCGTCAGAGGATTATGACGGACATGGTAGTAATCCTGCGCCGGATGAAACCTCAGCGTTATCAACCATCCTCTCCGGCTATCACTCATCACTGGCCAATGAGCTGGGGGAGTCTGGGGGAGCCTAGGGGAGTCTGGGTGAGCTGAGTGAATGAGAGCTACAGGGTAGGGAAGTCATAAAGAGGATCGGCTTGACATGTACAGTAATCGATCATGTATTGAGTTTTTGATTTGTATGATGCGAACAATCTGCAATTTACATGCTTGTCTATTACAATGCTGCAATATATTTTGCTCGTATGGATTTTACTTTTGATTTTCCTAACCGTCAGATACGTCCTGTATCTGACTGGCTGCGGATTGAATTGTCTCCCATCAGACAGGGTAATGTTCAGGTGGTACTCTTTGAACTAACGATTGACGTGTCCTATACTTTGTTCTCTCTCTCGAACACCTGGCTGGTCAAAACCAACTGGATAAACACAAGAGTGACATTAACGACACATTTACAGATGTATAAATGCAATCATGTCAAGCCGTACATCACCCTAACCTTTGCCAGCGCAATTCACACGTGTTTGCTGGCAGCCTTTAGCCATCGACTGCTTGTAGCAGGCAGTAATGCAGAATAAATGGTTGGGCAGCTGCTACTCTTAGACCGAACTACTATGATGGCTGACTATTGACATTAAGTGTCAGCAACAAACCCACATACATTATCTCAATAAGTCAAGGGGTTGACCATGCTATATCTTGACTGTGTTCTTATGGAAAAGCTTCTGGTCGATATTCGACTTAACTATCATACCAAACACTGTGAATAGTCGGCTAAGTGTGTGCGGCAAACTCCCCAGAGTAGAACATACCAGCCTACAGATGATATGCATTCAGTGCCAATGACCAGGTGCTATTTCAGATCTACATGAATGGCAATTCAACAATGGTTTAAGAAGCGATTTTCGTTGTCAATATATCTCTATGGATAGTTTTATGTGGTCAGTGTAATGCCTAAGTCACACGAGACCTACATGTGCTTACGGGCCCGGTACGGGGCTTTAGTCCATAGGAAGCCCGTAAGAAATCATCCCCACTTGCTGTACATGCTTAACGGGTCAAAATAACCAATGCATGCACTATACGGGTCAATAGAGAACCCGTAAAAAACAGTGCGGCCCCCCACTACTGTTCATGGGCCTTCTACGGGCTTAAACCCGTAAGGAGCATGTGTCTGGAAGTAATGCATGTTCAAATTTGGCAACGGGCTCTACGGGGCTCTAAAGGACCGTAAATCTTCAAAACATCGCATGGGACTGATCGACATACTGGGCAGGCCCACCCGCATGATTTTGGCCGTACGGGGCTTGTAGAAAGCCCGTAAGTCTCATGTGACTTAGGCATATAACTTATTGTTTCACAGATGGGACGAATAACTGAATACCGCATTAAACCGTCCAAGCTGTTCAGCTAAATACTGATTAATTGGGACACGTATCCGGAGTAGTGCAAGCTGCACATTGTGTTCATCAAACCAACGGAATACAACCCTCTGCCAAACGACTCCAGGTGCACATAAAACATTGGCTGATATAGTCCTGATACAATAGGACCATCAAGGCTGTCCATTCATCCCGCTACACGCACACAGCAAACAAAGAGATTCCCGCAGTATCAATGTGACCAGACTTCTCCTACACACCTGCCCAACAGAGTTATGACTTGTAGTTGAGGAGTCTATGCCAGGGAATATTTCGTTATTAGCAGCGGACCTTGATGAGGGCTTCTGTTGCATGCATCTTGAATCAACGCCGATTGCGTGAGGAATATGATACAGAAGCCCTTTAATATATAATTCAAGTCAAATTACATCACCCAATCTCCGCGTAAATGTTCACTGTTTCAAATCAAGGTGAGTTTGCACATGTATATTTTATATTGTCCAAAATACCAATCACATTGAACCACAAATGGTGGTATATGGTATCTATTCACTTACTTACGTTCATCTTGTAACGATGTGACATGGCTTAGTATCAGCCATCGGTTGCTGGGGACGACTACGGCGCCGAAGACAACTTCACTTGTGTATTATACCACTCGCGTGACTGGCTCATCAGCTAAGTTGCTCAGGTTTCGGCTGATTAGTAAGACGCTAGTTGAACAATAAAACATACCTGGAGGATCAAGGTAAGGCACTACAGCGCTGTCAATGTGCACTCGGTGGATAACTTTGTGTTTGGACTATCGATGGTGCATATATACACGTTTTCTTTGGGCCAAGAATAATCTCAAAACATAGCTGTCAAAGTTCTCGTACATTGAAACTTACGAGCAAATGCACAGTGCGTCTCACACGCACACATCTGGTTGTAAGGTGTCATGTGAATGTGGACAAATGGTTTAACACACGGTATAGATCATACTTAAGCAAACAAAAGCAAATCCTCAATTATTATCCATTCATTGACTGACACCTGCATAAAATAAATATTATCTATTCACTACGACTGCTAAAAATTACCTTTAAAACTCTCCACTCACATCACTACGTGAACCTCACCACCAGTCAGGATGATTGGTCAGATAATTGCTCCGTCATCTAACCAAATATCAGGTATGTGTTAATGGACCGACTGCGGCGTAGACACCGATAAAAGCTTAGCATGTTGTACTGCAATAGGATCAGCCATGGCCATTAGCGGGTTCGAAGCACGAACGGGAAGGTGCTTATGTTGATATGTCATGCCATGATCAAAGACAAATAGTCTGGTAACACCACAACGTGCCCATCCTGATTCTTATGTCAGACCCAAAGCAATACATAAAAACACGTTACTCTCAAACACATGGATCAATGGATCGGTTATCATTTTATATGGATGAGTCCAATATACCCATACGGAATATTAGCACCATTTCAATATACAATTTAAGTCTGACACAGTCGGACATTTAGGGTGTAACAATGGCTAAAAACATTTAATTATTGTCTTTGTCCTTGATCAGGCTTACGAGACCAGATGTCCATCATATTAATCACGTAAGGAATGCAAGCAACAGTGCTGGTACGAGTTTGCTCTTTGACACAAAGGACGAAAATCAAATAAGCTTTAAAGTATTACAAAAGAACGATCATACCAATAATCACGTCATCCAGTAAGTTATAACATTAAGCCGAGTACCTGGCACATATACTGATGGCATAATCCAAAACCGGGTGGATCAGCGCACTGCACATCGCAGCGATATCGTTTTTGAGTGCAGTCATCAATGCAATAAAACATAGTGACAATGTATCGCATACATTAGTATCAAACGCACATTCTTGTTCCCTGTTCGCATTAAATAAACTGTAGGACCCACGTTAGCGATGGTTGTCATTTTTTAAAAGGAAGATGACTAGCTATCCACATTTCCTTGCTCTGCAAAACTATGAAGCAGCGTAAAGAATTTCCAAATAGTTATTTGAAAGACGAATGACCATGATTTTCTTACCATCGACAGGAACAAACTGCAAGAAGAATAATTTCCATTGGGAATTCCGAAATGTAGTGTATTGGTGCGCTGGAACTTCGCCAGTGACAAAGTCACACCAGAACCCATCACTTCAGTGCCCCTTGCCTGTTATAGTGTGTATTGGCGTTCTGTATAATCGCTGGGGTTCTCTCTCCTCAGTCGAATAATGGTTTGCGAATGCCTGTCATTGCATTGTATATTAAATGCAGTAAAACAATTGGTGAACCGATATCATGAGAGAGAAAGAGTAGCACTTTAATGTTGCGATAGTCTATGAATAGACCGCCGAATCTATTAGCAGCGTCAAATATTCAACGCTAATCTATCAATAAACCAACTATTCCACAGAATCGATACAAATGCAGAATGCGGAAAACCACAAACAGAAGCCATATTGCGTTGTATCTCACCCTTGCGTCATTTACCAGGGGTGTGCGCCACAACACATTAACGCAGCGAATCAGTAAAACACAAATGGGTTTTGTTTACTCATGCATGTATGCAAAAACACAGGACCGTGTCCAGAATAACAGTATAGAGTACATCTCAGCGGGACTGTAGTAAATCAATGGTCAAGTTTGTTAATACCAGCCGCTATTATTCCTCCGGCCACAAGCCGTTTTTAGTGTGTACAAGATCCTCGTTAATTATTGCCAAACACGCATTCTTGCCGACTAAACATCAATGATGGCTGGTATTTTTGTCAAAAACGTCCATGACTTATTGGCAAAATCACACTGTTCTGGGATCCTTGGCCAACATCACTAAGGGAGTTCCCCTGAATTATTTTTTAAGAAGGCAAAGGCAATGATTTGTCTCGTATCGAGAGACAAGCATAAGGCATGAATAATATGAATTGCCAATATAGCTAATAGATGCTTGGTGATTTGACAAGGGTCGGGGCAGCTCCTCCGCAGTCAGTGACGTAGGAGCCGTGTGCCTGTTAATTAGTCACTCATCGTATCACACAGTACAATAACGCTCGTTCATCTTAGAACGTTGTACACTCAGCGTCCGTTAGATAATCCAAACTAACGCAACCATTTCATAATGTATGTGTGGTTGCCATTTCATTGCTGAAAGAGCTGGTTTACCAATAACCGGCCTCCGTTGGGCGCGTCGGGGGGCACACACACCTAGGGTAAACTATATTATACGAAGTATGTCATTTGCTACGCATGAGCGGAGAATGTGATCATATAGGGTGACAGGGTTCACGTGATTTATGACATCACACCATCACTACCTCGCCACTCACCGTCAGAGGATTATGACGGACATGGTAGTAATCCTCCGCCGGATGAAACCTCAGCGTTATCAACCATCCTCTCCGGCTATCACTCATCACTGGCCAATGAGCTGGGGGAGCCTAGGGGAGCCTAGGGGAGCCTAGGGGAGCCTAGGGGAGTCTGGGTGAGCTGCGTGCATGAGAGCTACAGGGTAGGGAAGTCATAAAGAGGATCGGCTTGACATGTAGAGTAATCGATCATGTATTGAATTTTGGATTTGTATGATACGAACAATCCGCAATTTACATGCTTGTCTATTACAATGCTGCAATATATTTTGCTCGTATAGATTTTACTTTTGATTTTCCTAACCGTCAGATACGTCCTGTATCTGACTGGCTGCGGATTGAATTATCTCCCATCAGACAGGGTAAGGTTCAGGTGTCCTATACTTTGTTCTCTCTCTCAAACACCTGGCTGGTCAAAACCAACTGGATAAACACAAGAGTGACATTAACGACACATTTACAGATGTATAAATGCAATCATGTCAAGCCGTACATCACCCTAACCTTTGCCAGCGCAATTCACACGTGTTTGCTGGCAGCCTTTAGCCATCGACTGCTTGTAGCAGGCAGTAATGCAGAATAAATGGTTGGGCAGCTGCTACTCTTAGACCGAACAACTATGATGGCTGACTATTGACATTTAGTGTCAGCAACAAACCCACATACATTATCTCAATAAGTCAAGGGGTTGACCATGCTATATCTTGACTGTGTTCTTATGGACAAGCTTCTGGTCGATATTCGACTTAACTATCATACCAAACACTGTGAATAGTCGGCTAAGTGTGTGCGGCAAACTCCCCAGAGTAGAACATACCAGCCTACAGATGATATGCATTCAGTGCCAATGACCATGTGCTATTTCAGATCTACATGAATGGCAATTCAACAATGGTTTAAGAAGCGATTTTCGTTGTCAATATATCTCTATGGATAGTCTTATGTGGTCAGTGTAATGCCTAAGTCACATGAGACCTACATGTGCTTACGGGCCCGGTACGGGGCTGTACTCCATAGGAAGCCCGTAAGAAATCATCCCCACATGCTGTAAATGCTCAACGGGTGTTATGTGTATTCTTTATGGGGACCTGGCCATTGTGTCGAAATAACCAATGCATGCACTATACGGGTCCATAGAGAACCCGTATAAAACAGTGCGGCCCCCCACTACTGTTCATGGGCCTTCTACGGCCTTAAACCCGTAAGGAGCATGTGTCTGGAAGTAATGCATGTTCAAATTTGGCAACGGGCTCTACGGGGCTCTTAAGGACCGTAAATCTTCAAAACATTGCATGGGACTGATCGACGTACTGGGCAGGCCCATCCGCATGATTTTGGCCGTACGGGGCTTGTAGAAAGCCCGTAAGTCTCATGTGACTTAGGCATATAACTTATTGTTTCACAGAAGGGACGAATAACTGAATACAGCATTAAACCGTTCAAGCTGTTCAGCTAAATACTGATTGATTGGGACACGTATCCGGAGTAGTGCAAGCTGCACATTGTGTTCATCAAACCAACGGAATACAACCCTCTGCCAAACGACTCCAGGTGCACATAAAACATTGGCTGATATAGTCCTGATACAATAGGACCATCAAGGCTGTCCATTCATCCCGCTACACGCACACAGCAAACAAAGAGATTCCCGCAGTATCAATGTGACCAGACTTCTCCAACACACCTGCCCAACAGTGTTATGACTTGTAGTTGAGGAGTCTATGCCAGGGAATATTTCGTTATGAGCAGCGGACCTTGATGAGGGCTTCTGTAACATATATATTGAATCAACGCCGATTGTGTGAGGCATATGATACAGAAGCCCTTGAATATATAATTCAAGTCAAATTACATCACCCAATCTCCGCGTAATTGTTCACTGTTTCAAATCAAGGTGAGTTTGCACATGTATAATTTATATTGTCCAAAATACCAATCACATTGAACCACAAATGGTGGTATATGGTATCTATTCACTTACTTACGTTCATCTTGTAACGATGTGACATGGCTTAGTATCAGCCATCGGTTGCTGGGGACGACTACGGCGCCGAAGACAACTTCACTTGTGTATTATACCACTCGCGTGACTGACTCATCAGCTAAGTTGCTCAGGTTTCGGCTGATTAGTAAGACGCTAGTTGAACAATAAAACATACCTGGAGGATCAAGGTAAGGCACTACAGCGCTGTCAATGTGCACTCGGTGGATAACTTTGTGTCTGGACTATCGATGGAGCATATATACACGTTTTCTTTGGGCCAAGAATAATCTCAAAACATAGCTGTCAAAGTTCTAGTACATTGAAACTTTACCTGAACGCTGATTTGAGAAATAGGACCGAATTCGTTCAGAGTGAAAATCCGACTTTACGCATGCACGGCGTCGGTGCGTCGGTTACTTATGAGCGACACAACACGGCTTAGTACCAACAAGTTACGAAGGTGCCATTTATTGACCCAGAACATTCTGTGATAAACCGCAGTGAGCAAATGCACAGTGCGTCTCACACGCACACATCTGGTTGTAAGGTGTCATGTGAATGTGGACAAATGGTTTAACACACGGTATAGATCATACTTAAGCAAACAAAAACAAATCCTCAATTATTATCCATTCATTGACTGACACCTGCATAAAATAATTATTATCTATCCACTACGACTGCTAAAAATTACCTTTAAACCTCTCCACTCACATCACTACGTGAACCTCACCACCAGTCAGGATGATTGGTCAGACAATTGCTCCGTCATCTAACCAAATATCAAGTATGTGTTAATGGACCGACTGCGGCGTAGACACCGATACATGCTTAGCATGTTGTACTGCAATAGGATCAGCCATGGCCATTAGCGGGTTCGAAGCACGAACGGGAAGGTGCTTATGTTGATATGTCATGCCATGATCAAAGACAAATAGTCTGGTAACACCACAACGTGCCCATCCTGATTCTTATGTCTGACCCAACGCAATACATAAAAACACGTTACTCTCAAACACATGGATCAATGGATCGGTTATCATTTTATATGGATGAGTCCAATATACCCATACGAAATATTAGCACCATTTCAATATACAATATAAGTCCGACGCAGTCGGACATTTAGGGTGTAACAATGGCTAAAAACATTTAATTATTGTCTTTGTCCTTGATCAGGCTTACGAGACCAGATGTCTATCATATTAATCACGTAAGGAATGCAAGCAACAGTGCTGGTACGAGTTTGCTCTTTGACACAAAGTACGAAAATCAAATAAGCTTTAAAGTATTACAAAAGAACGATCATACCAGTAATCACGTCATCTAGTAAGTTATAACATTAAGCTGAGTACCTGGCACATATACTGATGGCATAACCCACAAACGGGTGGATCAGCGCACTGCACATCGCAGCGATATCGTTTTTGAGTGCAGTCATCAATGCAATAAAACATAGTGACAAAGTATCGCATACATTAGTATCAAACGCACATTCTTGTTCCCTGTTCGCATTAAATATACTGTAGGACCCACGTTAGCAATGGTTGTCATTTTTTAAAAGGAAGATGACTAGCTATCCACATTTCCTTGCTCAGCAAAACTATGAAGCAGCGTAAAGAATTTCCAAATAGTTATTTGAAAGACGAATGACCATGATTTTCTTACCATCGACAGGAACAAACTGCAAGAAGAATAATTTCCATTGGGAATTCCGAAATGTAGCGTATTGGTGCGCTGGAACGTCGCCAGTGACAAAGTCACACCAGAACCCATCACTTCAGTGCCCCTTGCCTGTTATATTGTGTATTGGCGTTCCGTATAATCACAGGGGTTAATCTCGAGCACGCGTCGTTTACGTCCAAAACGCAGAGTACTGCGTCTTGACAATCAAAATGAATGATAACTTCCACGATATCTATAGTAACGAAAAGTGATGACACAATGACATATTTATGTCACTCTTGCTTATAACGGGTATCTACATTCCACTCATTGCTAGTTTTGCCAAGTAAGGGAATAGAGTAGGTACCTATACGCACACCTTTACACATAACAAAAGCGAATTCGGGTTTTCTTGAAACGAAATATAGATAGTCTTTAGAGACAGTATCACAAGCAACACAAAGCATCCAGGAATCCTATTTGCTACGCGACGAGGCTCATGTGATTCCCGGCTTTTTACCACTCCTTCCTTTATGACTTGTCTTCATAGGACGAGACGGCTATTGTTGTACTGACGAAGTCCCTTTGTTATCAATCAAAATAGCCGTCCACCTTTCATCAGCGACCAATGTGCTGAGGGAGATGAACACATGTGCTATTGCAAAGCATCTTATAAGAACTTACTGAGGATTTACAGGAATAATCCACTTTTCGTTCCTTGGATTATCACTATGATATGTTACTGCCAGGTGCGTGATATCAGTATGAGGAACGAACGATCATATAATGGTTATATATTACTGTGCCATGGGAGATTATATATTATTTCGATCGCAAGTATCTAAGATCATGATAGCAAACAAGTCGATGTTAAGATGTGCTGATGTCATCGTTAGCCACCATGTTGATGGCTTAGATCGTTACTGCATCAATAGATGCAGTTTGTACGGAACAGATAATTCACAGCCGTTCATGAATTGAAAGCAAAGTACATGGCATACATTCTTATAGAACGTGATGCCTTCAAGTTTGTACATTGCATGACACATGCACCGGTGACATTCTGACTGGCATAGATCTTTCATTTAAGACCTTTGGAATCTAAGGTGTATGGCATGGCTGCGGCTTAGCCTCATGGCACAACAGAAAGTATGATGGAGTCAAGCTTGTAATGACGGCAAATTGTTCTGCCGTGCTAATATTTCCTAATAGTAAACAACGAACAACACATGATGACGTACTTATTCTATGGCGTACTTATTCGATATCAAAACCACATGATTACTCTTGACATTGCCCCCGCAAAGTCAGAGATATTTGTCCAGAAGACAGCTGTGGGATTCAGTATTCAAGGCAACACAGCCTCTGTCCGGCTCTCAACAACTCGGCTTCCTTTACAAAATGAATTCAAGAGGTGAGGAAATTGATGCTCTGCTCTTGGCAGATGTATGGTCACGACCAAAGGACCGACCAATAGTTCCCTGTATAAGCGGCTGGTATGTTGAAATAACTAATGGGCTGGTCAACACGTGTCTTTTTTCACAGATGAGAGGAGCGCATGGTTGCAAACGCTGATGACGTATTCCAGACGGCATATGCACAATATTAGTTTCCAAACACACATGATGGGATGCATAGTAGCGTGAACAAGCTTCGATTATAAAACTGGACAGTTCCATGAAAAAACTGATTTCTTATCAATGTAGTTGGTCCATATGCGTTCCTCAGCAAATCTTTTCGCAAATGTTCTATGTGACTTCAACCCATATCGATTTGCACGAAGAATTAGAAACCGTGAACAGGGGTCATAACAAATGCATAACATCTATCAAACTGTAGTATATATAGATGTGGCAGTACATGCAGCTCATGAACGGTCAGTAGGTTGCACACCACCCCTGCAATACACGAACTTGAGCAAGCAGCAAGCAAATGTTTACTGAGTCATGACCTCACCAAGTCTTACGTCAAATGGTCTCTAAGCCTGAAGTCGTTCTGACGTAAATTATGACCAAAGCTTTCCATTGGTCATGTTCAATGATCCAGAGGGAAATCATTTATGGTGAGGGACGTGTGCAAAAATGATCAAATATTTGCCACAGTAGTAATATCCCAATGCCTGAACTGCAACAGAGTGGTAACTAGGCGTTTAATTGGTGTTAACTAGACTATCAATCCGTACAGGGTGGGGTTTGATTTTCAAGTCGACTGGTCAAATCCATAGTATAGAGCGCAAATTTAAACAACAACTCTTTTCTACACAGATATTACAAACCTATTGGCTGATGCTGATTTGTGCTAATTCGTTGACATTAAGAGCAATTTGCCATTCTGTTGTTACAATAACACGATAACCATTAGATAAAATAAAGCATTGTGAAGCAGAGGTAATGGAGAGCATGGGCTGTACAGCTTAGTACTCACTATGTGGGCTGCAGGTTAATCATCAGAACAAAACCAATCGCTTAACGACTTCAGTTGGACATAATATCGACACATATATAGTCCTACTGCGTAATAGTTTATGGATACAGGAATATATGGTTATAAGAACAGAAAAGACCACATTTTCTCGTTGAGTGCCAAGATATATTAAAAGGTATTGTAGACCATTTTCCCTTATACGATCAACATGATATGTTAACTTGATTCGATGGAGAAACGTTTGTCTAGGTATTTATATTACGAAACATCTCAGGCACCAGGAACAATAAACAACCTCATTACATTCGATGACATACCTACATCATATCAAACACAATTTGATATGGAACCTTATTTGCAATCACTTACGAGGTACGGCCCCATCGCTTAAACTAACTATAATGTAAGACGACTCGCACAGCAGAATCGTCAACAAAGACAAGACTTCTGAAGATCAGAGCAGGCTTTCTTTGAGTTTAACAATCACATACACTCTAGTGATGTCAATTACCACTAGAGGATCTGTAGTATTCTTAGGCCATTAGGCAGATGTGGGAAAAAGATGCGAATGACTTTTTTGCGATAATTACAAAAATCACTCAATTATCAGGTGTGTGTAAGTGGGCGGGCTTGAAACTGCAGCGGTGACATGGGTAAATGCTTTGCATGCGAGGTAGTAATGGGCTCGTACATGGCCACTAACGGATGAGAAACACGAGAGTACAGGTGTTTATGCTAAAACGTAATCTTGATGATATGATCACAGAACACGATCAAGTGTCATTTCAATGTACCCTTGCCCTATAGAGTAATCTCAACCAAATCTAGATAACCAGAAGAGTGCACGATTATACACAAATCGTTTAGTTGCATTTGGAATCTGCTGAACCATGAGTATTTTTACCTATCTTACAGGTGTGCTATGACATACTGCTCCCCAGTACCCTCTCTATTTAGTCTCTCCTTGTATATAAGACATTGGATAAGATGGTCCGGGTACTATTGCAACGTCATTCATTCTGCTACACGTACGCGGCCAACAAAGATATAGCGGCAGTATCAATGTGGGCAGACTTCTCATACACAATCTAGGGACGTGAGCGGACGTGATTCATGGTGACTTCAGTGGCGACACCTGCCCAACAAAGTAGTAACCAACGCTAGAGGATAAACTCTATTAGAAATTTGTAATTATTATCACTAAGATGCAATAATCTGACAGAGCAAAGACACAGCACATACCCACACCTCCATATCAGGTATATAAATTAATTATAACGTGTGTGCGGGGTAAGGGGTTCAAGAGATATTTGAGAAAGCAGGGGATGACAGGTGTTAATTACTCCAGAATGTGGCTCCTCCTCTTCAGGTACTCATGCTAATAAAGCAAGGGCTACACTTAGGCGACCGGGATAAAAATGGCTGAAAATATCCTCATAGACCCAAGGGCACCATGATTAACTCTTTGCAAAGTATAACAAATATATATAATTATGTCTAAATCGGAAGAGTACATCGGCATCCCACCACATCACAGCCATGTTGTATATGGTGAAAATAGCGTTATCACATCGTTGTCAATGTTGCTTGCATGTTTTCATGAATGATAAATAGCAATCTATTCAAAGAAAATATTGCTAATAGATTTTAGTTGATATTGCCAGGAACGATCAGCACAACACTTTATTTATATTGCCTGGGTGTGTATGTTCTGCTGCGGCGGACTACTTAGCTTCCCATTTGCGCATTATGTCCAGCAACGAATAAGTGTATATTGCTATGTAAGTATTAAGATATACACGCATGAAAAAAGCTCTTGATTAGATTAGATTTAATTTGTTGCAGTTTTAAACTCCACATTTATCCGCGTGGCCTAAAAGAAATGCGTACCACAGTCTGGTGTTTGATTACTTCAAACGGTCATCTATAGCCTAATACATTATGCACCTTATCAGCCATCTGGCTAATCAACGTTCGATTGGGTTTTATGTTTTTTGTTTTACGGATGCTTAGCAGGATGACAAAAACACAATTGCAGTTACAGTACTAGATAACAAATATCTCGTACTATTTAAAACATAGTTTTTACGTCTTTTACTAACAAAAGGTTTTGTATTTTGACAAAAACACTGCAGACACCGTATTTTCTCACTATTCTGGTAAAGTGGACAAACCTTTGCCACATCTAAGTACAAGGCTTTACATACAGGCTGATTGGTGCGTAGTATGAATAGCAAATGTAAAAAAAAGATGTTAGCTTAAAAAATTAACGTCAAAATAATTGCATGTCATAGCTTCCCAACCTAAACCCATAGTCAAACTGCCATATCAGCAGTTACTGGACCAACGGCACAGAGATTTCACAGTCAAAACGATTATTATTAAATATAATTTAATGAATGACAAGAAAAGTTCGCGGCATCCCACCAAGTAAAGCGGAGCAGTGGTTAATGCAAAGCATGATGCCCACCGAGCCCAGCAAACAGGTAATAGCAAGGGTTCTGTAGATATCTTACATAGCATAACACACGTAACAGCAATACTCAGACTGTCATAGATCAGGCCGCTTGATATCTCGGGATGCTATTTAATTCGCCCTGGCTGTTGTGCAGCAGTAACCCACAAGCCCTTGCTTCCATCTGTTAGTCAGGGTAACATTTCCTGACACGTTTATTTTTATATAAGAAACAATATATTCACAGATTATGCTTAATAACGTATTGCTCCCACGTGGATCAAACAAAATGGCACAGCGTCCTAGTATAACCTAATGTTATTCATCTAGAGGACTGCTCAGGGATTCAGTATTCACTCCATCCGGCCTCGTCTCCTTCCGGCCTCCAACGAATCGGCCCCGATTATAAAATGAAATTCAGCAGGTGAGGAAATTGATATCCCGCTAATGACAGATGTAAGGTTTGGACAGAGGAGCAACGAAGATTTACATTTCCCTACTTATGTCTCTGGCATGGTAAAAACGTGATGATTACGAGATTAGCTTAACTTCAATGGACTGTTTGAATGGTTCCAAATGATACATGAAAGCTGCAATGCTGGCCCTGCGATGAATAGCTCTAATAATCATCCGATTTCATAGTAGTGTGGTTGGTCCATATATACACGGTATATAAATATTCACTGCGCTCGAGATGCCGTGAACGGCTTTCAAAACAAATGTACAATAGCTATCATACGCTAGGATATACAGATGTGGAGATACCAAGAGCAAGTATACTGTCAATAGATCGCACATCACCAGGCAAAACCGGAAAAAGGAACAATCGGAGATCCGGTTGGTTATGACCTCACGAAGTCATATGTCATCTCGTGACGTCAGATGATAATGAGCTCCCAGTCTGAATCCTGGGTAAGTAACCGCGACGTTAATCATGACCGAGGTCCATCCCCAATCATGCTGAATGTGCTGTTTTGAGATATTCCGATCACAAAACAACCTCTCCTCGTCGAACAACAAATAGCGATAAATGGTTTCCAATTTACGTCTAGCGCACCATTTTCATAAGGAATCGCAAATCCTATCGATTGCAATTAACGTCTTTGTCAACACAAAATTAAACCATGACCATACAAAACATCTATTACAGGTTATATTTTATTGTATTTAACAATCGTAAACATGTGGATTACTTAAGACGCTCAAATAATGCCAATGATCACAAGAGAATCTGCTGAGTGCCTTGGGCCATGGCGTCTACAGAGGACATGATGCTGAGATCTTTCATGAGACAAATAATAATAGCAACATGTCTACATTGAGGTTATAAATGCGACTATCAACTATCTAATAATACGACGTGTGTTAATGGGTGGACATGAAACAGCAACGTGGAGATTAGTAAACACATTGCGTGCGATGTTGTAAATGGGGTATGACACGGCCACTAAATATAGTCCAAGTTAATCATACATGATGTCATTTTCCATAACACATGATGTATATAACATGATAGCGTTAACACGCCACAAAGCAATGCTTGATAATGCTATGAATAGCTAAGACTACTTCGGTATATATGCTTTACTTCTGCTCGGATAAAATAATGTCTCATTGATTATGTTGAATTCAAGATGTCGTGAACAGGGCTGATAACAAATGCACCATAGCTATCAAACTCCGCGATATATTGATGCAGAGGGACCAACAGCGAATATTCGGTCAATAGATCGCACACCGACCCAGCAATACTGGAAATGAACAGGCAGAAGTTCATTCAGTCATGACATCACCTAGTCATATGTCATCTCAGGGTGTCAGAAGATCGCTAAGAGTCGCTAAGTGTCACAAAGAGCCGCGCTGTAAGAGCTGCGCTGGAGGACGACATGTTGAGGGCAATTATAACGAAGGCTGTACACTTATTGTGTTACAAGGTCCAATTGAACACAACTAGAGTGAGGGATGCTGAGATCCACACGGAAGCGAGCTAATATTTAAATATCTGCAATTTATATAATAAAAATAGATATATTAGATAATTAAATTTATTACATCAAAGGCGAAAAAGCTTATTCGTGAATTTCGAAATTTGATTTATACTTCAAATGTGCTTTAGTTCAGATGTTTAACCTTCTGATTTATTCTAAAAGTCCGTGGCACAGACGCTTACAAGTTTAAACGTTAAAGATTCGACCTTTATCCAGATGGATGTGACTAGATGGCAGAATTTCAATCGCTGTTGTTGGGAGAATGGTGCACAAGATGCGCTGAACTGTTGGATATAAATGACGCTTTCGTCCAAAGTAGACATATACGACCCAGCAGCAGCTCAAAACTATGCAGAGAACGCTCCAATGAAAGCTTGCCGTTTCTCATGGCATGTCATCATGGCTTAATCATTATGTTCATTCCATGTATATAACACAAAGCAATGGAATACATACCTACAGCATTTTAAAACATGCAATGCATCATTATTGTACGGTCCAGAATTCGGATTTAGAGATTATAGATACATGTTCGACTATATACAACACAATCGTAGACTAGAAGACGCGCTGTTACGCGCTGTTCAACGAGACAGAATCAAAGCCAACCACAATCACTTAATTCAGTTAGTTTACCACCTCTATTCAATCTCTCCTTACACATAACACATGAACTCTCACGATTTGTGTATAATTATATCGTCCAGACTAGCCATCCACTCAATGAAAGATCAATATAAGCAGACATCTCATAACACTTCCGTGGAACAAGAACAGTCATGAGTTATCGTGGCTGTAGTGGCGACTCCTACCATACTCAGTAGTAAGACATTTTGAATAAGTCTGGGAAAGTACAGCTGCAGCATGAACACAAGAGGAGCAGGCGTGCAATATAAGCTGATTTTGCCAGAATTATGCGGGCGTCTTTAACCATGTTCACGTATAATTAGACGAAACATGGTATATATATTTAGGTATATATATATATATATATATATATATATAGATATATATATATATATATATATATATAAAGATATAAGATATATATATATATATATAGACTATATATATATATATATATATATATATATATATAGATATCTATCATATATATATATATATATATGTATCTGTATATCTATATACATATATATCTATATATATCTATATATATATCTATATATATATATATATATATATATATATATATATATATATATATATATATATATATTTATATACATATTAGCACGAACGCGACCTTTGGTGGACAAACCGCCAACATTTCGCAGACTTGGGTCCACGAAAGGATATACCAGTATGTCCACATAAAGTTTACGCACATTTTCGTCCAAAATAATTGAAAATATTTTGGTTTGACCATTTGAATGTGATAGTCTAGTCTTAATAACGTACAAAAATAATCGTTCAAGCGTGATTTCTTTGGATTTTGAATATAATAGCGAAATAAACTTTTAACAACTAATCATTCGTTGACATAGCCCGCAAACTTCAATATCTTCCGTACAACCATATATACTTCGATCCAAATTGCCGAAATAATGTTTAATCATATGTGTTGGATATGTTTTTTTGAAAAATTAAAATGTTTGATTTATTTTTAAATTTCATTACCGAAATACACTATTTTTCTACAATCTACAACATTGAAAAAGATCGCGAAATTCTACCAATGGTTTATAATGATCACATTTACAACAATATTATGTTTCTAATCCATGATGACTGAAAATGATTTAAATATTTCGGTATTCCGCAAATATTCGAAAATATATATGGGCACGAAAGGTTGGATTTATAAGTAAAAATTAGTGTCTTGACCTTTCGTGGACGACCTTTTGAGGGCAAAAAGTATATACCATAAATAAAGCAAAAAGAACTTTATTCGCATTAAACAATTTCATTGTATCAATTAAAATATGCCGAATAAATAGTTGATAATTAATGATAGCAAAAATGTACTATAAAAATTTGTCCACGAAAGGTGGGAGTCTACGAATGGTTGTAATCGTCACTATATATATATATATATATATATATATATATATATATATATATATATATATATATATATATATATATATATATATATATATATATATATATATATATATATATATATATATATATATATATATCTATATATATATATTATAATTCATATATGGCTGATCCACCAATACGGGAATCATCTTTGATAATTCATTCCCTCATTGGCTGATCACAATGAACAACAGGTGGTTACATGGGGTTTATACTCGTACTAATATATTGTAGCGAGCTACCATAGAGCTGACATATCACGCTTACCATAAAGAATAACTAGGGAGCAATCCAATTTGCACCTGGCCTACCACGGCTTAAGTGGCGTCCTCCAAAACATTACGTCATATACAAGGAACACAACGAATCCCAGTGAATGACAAATAAGTGCTTATCACGTTGACAGCATGCGCCCACTTACACTTCTGCTGGTGTAAGCAGCGATTAATCGGATAACTCGAGATCTATGTATCAAATCAGCGGGCTCTTTGTAAAGGTGTACGTGCATTATACGCGGTGGGGGGTAAATGATTTAACGAATAGTTATTTTATATTTCTAGGTCTACGCTGTGTTGTCTGGTGCCAAATCGCTAGAAGAGCTCGTTGGTGGGACCATACGATACGGATAGCACAAGCCAGAACATCAACCATTAACCATTGTGTAACCCCCACGACCATTACCAGCTGGGTCTACCAGAGACCTATGTATCAACCTACAAAAACATAATTTTACGTGTATATCATCCATACAAGAAAGTTTTTTGTAAGGGCGGGTGCCAATCACTTTACTGCCTGAGGGTCGTCCATCTCTATTGAATTACGTGTGGCATTACTGGAAACCTTTTCGGTTCATTGCAGAGTCTCTTCATGATTGTACTTGGGGGTTCCCATCTATGAAGCAGCAGTGGACGCCTGTTCATTCTCACCAATCACTCTATTGCCGGAGGTGCATCCGTCCTTATTAAATTTAGGTGTTACATTGCTGGAACCCTTTTCTGTTTATCTCTGAGCCCCTTCACGATTGGTCACGGAGGTGCCCATCTATGATATTATATTCGAGCATGGGAGTGATATGCATATTTAAATTCGAAGGCCTGCGGTCAGTGCAAAGTCTGATATAATGACGTTGTATTCTCAACCATGTGACTTCCCAGTCTAAGCAATACACTATTAAACAATCCTTCGCCAACCTCGATATGATTGCAGATGACCTTTCTACTTACACAAAGAATTCCTGAGTTCTCTGACCGTCCAACCCGACTCACTTTTCTCCTCGCTACAATGACCCTGGGCTCCAATATTCAATAACAGACAGAATGAGCGCTGACCAAGGATAAATCAGGGATTTGGCCATCGTTTCCGGATCAATGCTTTTATGGTATGAGTTTGTATTGGAGACTACTATGACTTCCTGGACCTTGTTATATTCCACCCCAATCGAAGCCGTCTGTCTATATGCAGCGGCGCCGCGTCCTCGCAAGATGAACACAGTGGCAGCGCTTGCGGCCCAGTCACATCGCCGTGTTCTGAGACGCTGTATATCCATCTACAATTAGTAGTAGGGTCGCACATAACACCCTTATCTCGGGGTAGTTTTTACAGCATGCGTCCGAATCACTCGCTTCATTGAGCCCTGTAATCACAACCCTGTTGATTGTCTTCCCTCGGCAATAAACAGCGAAATATTGAAGCGCCGTTTTGTTTCGTGTCTATTCTTGCTCCTCTTCGTATATCATTAGTGCTGTGAATTCAACGAAGGCCCAGTCAGGCTCGGAATCCAAGCGGCATGGTTCAAATTAAATTAGAATGTGGAACAGAATCTTTGCTAATTAGGCAACAAGTCTATACCTATTTTTTGTCAACAATAATGCATGCACCTTACAGCTACTGTAGGAATGTAGCATCACTTGATCATCACACTAGGTATTATTCACCTGCTTTTGTCATCCCTGCATCACCGCAACCTCGCTCACACACGTCTACGCGCAACCTGGAACATCGAGGTATCATACATTTCCCAGAACCATCGTAAGATCCTTAAGTCTCACATAGTTCAAAGAATATTTGTAACTCTCCAATGCACCACCCAGAGCTAACTTAAGACCACGATTTCTGCTCTACATAATAATGCATCTTACCTATCTCAAGGAACAACAAATGTTCGTGTTTGTTATTCAACCCAACATGTTGACAATCGTATTTGCTATTTATTTCAAGGATCCCAAGATAAACCCATTAACTGAATTGTTAACACTGTCGCAAATGTTGCCGGTGTGATATAAGACACTCTTCATGTGTCAATAGACACTTAGAAGATCGACTGCGCGCGTGTGCGCTGTGGACCATTAGGGTGTAGATGTTAAGGCCGTTATTAGGTCAAATGTCTTATAAGGTAGCCTATCACTGAGAACGTTTGATGTACTAATATTATCCTACAGTTAAAGAGTTTTTTTAAATCAGAATATAGATACCGCCTCACAATATCTCGTACTGCAATAACTAATAGACTGCGGCATAGCTATCATCGATCCACACAAGCAGCTTGACATTCATCTTAAAATACCTTCTGTGCGTGTGTTGTCATATCATCATATTGTTTTCATTTACATCCGTATCATTTGAGCCCTACTATATATTAAACATACGGTGACTAGTTTTTGAACTGCATTATATGACATTATATCAAAGATAACTAAAAAAAATATTTATGACACGGTCGCACAAGTTATCGATCCATACAAGCTTCACATTCATCTAAAAGTATGTATGCAGCATATCACAGTTATTTTCATTTACGATCCGTAGAGTAAGTATGTATATTTTTAAAATATGTTTCGCACTATATTCATGACAGTTAGAAAGATATGTAAAATGGACAATTACCCATCTGACAATAAATAACTATCACTGTCAACCACAAAACCCCATTGCTATTGATAGGAACCAATATAGTAAATAGCAAAACAGCCTTTCTTCTTTACATATCAAAACAGTATTTGATAACCAATAACTTGACAGATTGAAATCATTGATACATGATGAAAGTTGATGGGTTGAACTGTCAGATATAACAGAAGCTCTTGTCCAAGGGAGACGCATATTGCCCAGTAGCAACTACAAAATAATGTGATTCTCACCATGCAATGAGCGCTGTACAGGCTCTGTGTGGTTGACCATGGAACGTGTTAAATGACTCAATCAATATATTAATGCTATCGATATATCAACAGATCAGCTCTTTCAAACGAAGCACACAACGCCCATCAACATTATTTTCATGAGGTTGAATATGGAACTGGAAGAATCATCGGTAACGTATAATAAAAACTAGGGAAAAAATATTGCCCATAGCAAAGTTAGCTGTGATCAACAGATCAGCTACTTTCAACGAAAGTTAGCTGT
>CM067348.1:27314794-27464794 GCA_034190875.2 Urechis unicinctus | reverse complement strand
TGCTTCACCTCAACGCAATCCAAAGACGATCTCTCACAGGGACAGATGGTGATACAGAAAAGTGGCGATGAAGCTGAAGCGGACGCTTGTTCATACTCACCAATCACTATATTGCATGAGGTGAATCCGTCTACATTGAATTCTGGTGTTACATTGCAGGAACCCTTTTCTGTTCATCTCCGATTCCCTTTACGGTTGTACACCTATATATTTGAGCATAGGAGTGATATGATATTTAGACCTCGAGTGCCTGTATTGAGTGCCATATTTATAAACGACGGTATCACAAGCTTTATCTTAATTCGAGCGCCTGTGGTCACTGCTAGATTGTCTGCGAAAACAAACACACCCAAGTCTGATATGATGACGATGTTTTCTCAACCATGTGACTTCCCAATTTAAGCAATAAACAGATAAACATCCCTTAGCCAACCTCTATATGATTGCAGATGACTTTTTAACTCACATAACGCATGCCTGAGTTCTCTGACTGTTCAACCCGACTCACTTTCCTCCTCTCGACAATGAACTTGGGCTACAATATTCAATAACAGACAGAATGAGCGCTGACCAAGGATAAATCAGAGATTTGGCCATCGTTTCCGGATCAATGCTTTTACGATATGAGTTTGTATTGGAGACTACTATGACTTCCTGGACCATGTTTTAGTCAACCATGATTGCAGCCGTTATTCTAAACGCAGCGGCGCCGCGTCCTCGCCAGACGAATAATGGTGGCAGCGTTATCGTCCCAATCACGTTGCCATGTTTGGAGATACGCTGCAAATCTTTCTACAATTAGTAGTAGGGTCGCACATAACACCCTTATCTCGGGGTAGTTTTACAGCATGCGTCCGAATCACTCGCTTCATTGAGCCCTGTAATCACAACCCTGTTGATTGTCTTCCCTCGGCAATAACAGCAAAACATTGATGCGCCGTTTTGTTTCGTGTCAATTCTTGCTCTACTGCGTATATCATTAGGGCTGTGAAGTCAATACAGGCCCAGTCAGGCTCGGAATCCAAGCGGCATGGTTCCAATTGAATAAGAAAGTGGCACAGTGTCTGTGTGAATGAGGCAGCAAGTCTAGACCACTTTCTGTTAACAATTAATGCATGTGCCTTGGAGCTACTATAGGGATACACGATCACTTCATCACCTTACTAGGTCTTATTCACCTCTTATTGTCATCTTTAAAGCACGAGATGAATTCAAACTCCATCATCGCCGCTACATCGCTCGGCCTCACGCATGTCTACGCACAATGCTGGAACCTCGAGGTCTCATACACTTCCCAGCACCATCGTAAGAACCTTAAGTCGCACATACTTCGAAGAATAACTGTAATACTCAAAGCAGCATTCACTGTCCAGAGTTCTCATCTCTGTGTGACGGATGATCATTAAGAGACGAGCTCTAACCCAAAACTAGCTGAAGATGTCGCCGGGACATAAATCAGGATCGAGGCTGATCATTTGTCACGTTAAATGACAAAGCAGAAAATTGTTGTAATGAAGTATGCTTGGAACCACATAGAAGCGATGATAACAACAGTTGCTGTTGTTGTAATGGGAACGCATTGATAGCTCATGTCAAGGGTTTAAGTAGGTTGATGCAGGAATGGCAATGCTCGGTGCATGTTCTCAATAACGTCTTATCAAGCGCAAGATTTATAGACACAAGGTAACACATCGTCTCTGTTCAAAGCGGATAAGCACGATCAAACACCTGGTGTATAGTCAACTTAATTATGTTGCTGTGAAACAGTATAAAACCGATAGTTTTGTTATTGTAATTCATAAACGCATTATCAAGATATTGATCAGATAGTTAATGAAATCAACTGGTGCCTAAAAGTAGACATGCAGCTGCATTAAAGCAAGTAGCATTAGGTGCCAGAGCCAGCAGAGCGAGTCCAAGTAAACATGAATTATTGGCTGAAATTGTCCTCGATTTTAGTGCAGAATTCTCATATTCACCTGTAAAAATTAGTTCGTTCTAGGTTATCATAGAGGAGATACGTAGAGTGTCATTATGAGCTGAATACCATTGAACTATTGACATTTACTACTCTGTATGATAAGGCATCTTACTTAGCCCAAGGAACAACAAATGTTCGTGTTTGTTATTCAACTAAACATGTTGGCATTGAATCGTATTTGCTATTGATCTCAAGGAACAGCCTCGGCGCCAAAGATAAACCCATTAACTGAATTGTTAACAATGTCTAAAAGGTTACCGGCTTGACATAAGACACTCTTCATGTGTCAAGAAGCTCTAGAAGGTCGATTACGCGTGTATTGCAGACCATTAGGGCGTAGACGCTCCGGCCGTTATTGAGTCAAAGATTTATAACCCCATGTTTGCAATAGATTCTGTTACGAGTTACAAAAACACGAATGTACAGGTGCTTATGTTGGAGCACATACCTGATGATATGACGAAAGAACACGATCACCTACCACAGAAAGCTTGTCTGGTGTCATTACAATGCAGCCTAACATTAAGTATGTTTCATACCAATGGCAGCCAAAATGCTACTAGTTTTTAAACTGCATCACAATATCATCCCGCCGCTCAATGCTCTCTTACTAAGTAAGTCAGACGAATGACACAGCTGACGATATGTTATACGAGTCTAGGCATGTGCTTACTGATCCGTGTAAACTTGACGTTCATCTCAGAAAAATGTGCGTAACATTTACAAAGTGGTTTTTATTATAATATGGCCAATTATAAGGTTATACTAATTGGTATGAATCATTTTTATTGACATGCGCAGAAGCGTACGTTGGTGCTTTTCATGTATTTTTCACACTATTAAAGCATAACAATGAATGGACGATGAAGCAAAACGATCTGCAAAATTCTAATTTCTACGTCTTCCCCAAATGTTTCACCATGCATCAAATCTAATGTCGTTCTATTCGAATATTCACAGTTGTTGTCAGTTGTAATTAAAATGTAAAATCATCGTTTGAAAGATTGCAATCGAAATAATGACACATAGAAGACTATGAATAGTTTACTATTGTCCAGGTGGAAATAGCTTATTATCACGTTCGGTCACAAAAGTCTTTTTCTGTTAAATAACCAACATTATAAATAGCAAAACAGTCTCTCCTCACCATCAGATGCGGCACAATATGAAACTTACCTGTCGGAGGAAGAAATATGTAATCGACCCCGCAACATCAACAATGACACATGCTTGTCTTCCTTTAAAGAGAATGGGTTGACTAGCAGAATACCACTGATGCTCTCGTACAAAGGTGACACATAATACCCAGTAGCAACTGTGATTCTCACCATGCATAGAACGTTGCACATAGCGTTTGTGGTTGACCATGGAACGTGTAAAATGGCAATACATTCACGCAATTGAAATACCATCAAACCTGATGACTACATTTCTGCTTCTTGCAACAAAAGCAAACAACGCATCACTATTACATGTAGTTAATTTCAGAATTGGAAGACTATTGATACGCCAAAGGTATATATAAAAAATTATAAAATGGAATAATTCAGACCCAAATCAAACGTGTACTGCAACGCGCTGAACCCTGAGACAGTAGCCAGACTGTCTTCTCTCGGCTTGTTTATAATCTCCATTTAGTCTCTCCACTCATAAAACATTGGCTAACATGGTCCTGATAAAACTGGAGCGTCAAGGCCGGTCATTCATTCTGCTACACGTACGCGGCCAACAAAGAGATAGCGGCAGTATCAATGTTGGCAGACTTCTCATACACAACCTCGGGACAGGAGCGGACGTGATTCATGGTGACTTCAGTGGCGACACCTGCCCAACGGGGTAATAACCGATGGTCGAGGAGACCATGCTTTGGGATATCCCACTTGACAAGAAACACAGGAGGCGTGTTTCTGCAAATGACACCCTGGATCAATACAGTCATTACTAGAATGATACAAGGGTTCCGTAACCATAAGGGTTGGACGAGAAGACGGCGGCGGCTTTGATGCAAGAGATGGACACTTATATACGCCATCGACAGAAATGGGATCTAATTGGGTCAATATCAAAAATCCAAACAGCGCCCCAACTTATCTGTGCCAGTACTTGCAACGCACATACTTCGAAAGAATACTTATATACAATCTGGATGGTGAATCCAAATATGTCGTGAATACCACCAGTGTTATGACGAAGAGAGCTATCAATGTGCTTGATTTTCACCACAGCAACCAAACAAGGTGTCAACGACTCAATCAGGGCCTTGCCTACCTAAACTTAAGATGCACCGTGTAGAACAATGACTCCATTCAAATGAAATCGTGCTTATAACAAAAACACAATTATTTTCTTCGCGATGTATGACTTTCTGGATACAAACAAATGCGTGAATAAATACCGCTGATTGGATGTATATATGCAGCAAGCAAGCATTCTACCTGCCCGAACACATTGCTTCTATGTCGCCCTTTGTATGTTTAGCTCGTGACAATCTATGCCCTGTGATATCCAAACAGCAGCATTAGTAATCTGGTGACAGGTTGGCAAAGCCGTGTGAATGGCAAATACGTAGTTGTCGGGTCAACAACAAGTGTTCACTTTAACCGCTCTTGATGTAAACAGCAAATAATCAGATTACGCGGGAAGTGCATATCAAAACAGTTCACGGAGAGGAAGGCATTCGTGTACGTGTAATATTGCGCCCCCTATTAACGGAGTCATAAATGGAGACATATTTCGCTTCGTTTCCAGAGCTACGTCGTCCGCATAGAGAGAATATATGTTCTTTCTGATCAGGTCCTGTATGAGCCGACATTGCTTCCATGAAGTATGTTGAAGGACATGAACACTGTAGTTTGCGTATAGTATATGGAGACATACGCTATCCATATACAACTGCTACTAAAACAACTGAATGCCAGCCATACATTCTCCGACCTCAGCACGACCATAACCAGATGTTAACACTCCTTCTGTGACCAAAAGCAAACACAATGTGCGTGACTTCATCAAATACACACCCGGTCTGATATGATGATGTTTTGGGCTCATCCGTGTGACTCTCCAATTTAAGTAAAAAACTGAGAGAGTACCCTTCGCCAACCCCGATATGATTGCAGATGACCTCTTTATTTACATAATGCATGCCTGGACGCCAAACCCGACTCACTTTTCTCCTCTCTACAATGACCAATATTCAATAACAGACAGAATGAGCGCTGACCAAGGATAAATCAGGAATTTGGCCATCGTTTCCGGATCAATGCTTTTATGGTATGTATTTGTATTGGAGACTACTATGACTTCCTGGACCTTGTTATAGTCCAACCCAATCGAAGCCGTCTGTCTATATGCAGCGGCGCCGCGTCCAGATGAACATAGTGGTAGCGCTTGCGGCCCAGTCACATTGCCGTGTTCGGAGACACTGTATATCCATCTACAATTAGTAGTATGGCTGCACATAACACTCTTATCCCGGTGTAGTTTTTGCAGCATGCGAGCGAATCACTCGGTACAATCTCGTTATACGAACTAGTGTTAAACAATAAGTAAGCCCTGAGACCTTGAATAACATGCATCGACCAGTCATATATATATATATATATATATATATATATATATATATATATATATATATATATATATATATATATATATATATATATATATATATATATATATATATATATATATATATATATATATATATATATATATATATATATATATATATATATATATCTCTATATATATATATATATATATATATATATATATATATATATATATATATATATATATATATATATTATATATATATCAAGAATCCCGTGCCCAACAGCCACCAATATCCCTGCAGGTCCAATGCACATTGCATCGTTATCGTACGGTGCTTTTAAACTGTTACAACTTCATACTGTCTACTTGTAACACGCCCCTTTAAAACGTCAAACTCACATCAACGAAGACTAATGACTACATGGCCGAATCAATACCTGATAAGAAAACATCCGCAGAGGTTTGAACAAGGGTTCGTCCTTTGTTTTGTCGCACAAGCTAATTGACCACGCACCGCAAGTATCGTGAATCATTTATGTGTTCCAAGGCGATTCTATCGCCCATGCTTCTCATCCAGACTTGCCAAGACGTCCATTAGGCTTTGCATGCGCCTTGGTCATTAATACATCATTCAACCAAGCCGCGATCGGGTCTACAAATCGTCAGACGCTAATTCAAGTATATGCTGACACATATATCGCTCTCAGTAGACAGACTATATACAGACGCGGCTAGCGGTGCTACATCTCAGATGACAATTTACTTATATATGAGCGTCACTGCCAGACTCTTGCATCCCGCAGAGAAACATAATGCATCCATGCATCAATGTGTCAGTGACATGCTGCCCGGAACAGCGAGAGATCAGAGTGGTAGATGGCGCCCGACAAGCCGCCACCAGCCAAACCACGTTCTCGTTACCGACACCAAATTAAACTTAATACAATGCGTTGCTTTCGAAATACATGCTTAATTGATGGATGCCTCATCGCCCGGCTGCTGTAGGAGAGGCCCGCGCCTGTCTTAATGAATGTGGGTCCGTACGAGAACCGGGCTTTCATTAGCCGCGTGGTCAGAGACTCGTGTAGGGTGTGAGTAAGACACGGGTGATGTATCGAGTTGAGTTGGGGGAGGTTAATTGGGGGGGGGGGGGGTGTCTTAATGCGTAGAAGAATGGGTGGCGGTGAGGGGGGGGGGGCACGATCAGGCCATTATACCAGGATTCGCCATCAAATAACTTGAGGAACAAAGCCGTATATACTCTATGAGATATAGAACTTAACAGATAATATCACAACATGCATGGGAGAGGTGTTGGAGGGAACTGGAGGATAAGCCAGCAGCTTTCCCATCACTCATTCTCCTCCCCCCTCCCCCCCCCACCTACCCCGCCCTCCCAGCCAGGACATCATCAAGCGGAATGATATCCAATTTAGCTCCTCCCCCCTCCCCCCCCCCACCTACCCCGCCCTCCCAGCCAGGTCATCATCAGCGGAATGATATCCAATTTAGCGGCATGCAAACATAGATATTTTCTCCTCGTATGTTAATTGAGTGATTGCTAATTATCGTGAGTCATCAACGCACGACACATGTGTTGTCCATTTTAACAAAACCTGATGATACACCCTGTATGAACGCCTGTCTTACATGTGTTCTTTAACCATTGCTAATTATCTTTACAACATCAACGCACAGATGGCCTCGCTTATCCATTTTAACAAAGCACCAGCCATGATATACCACACAGACACGTACATACATCTTTGAAACAAGCACTCCCCCCCCACCACACACACACCTCAACCACGCACGCATATGATACACACACTCACCTATGCACACACAGCAACTCCTCAAGAACCCGACAGGCATGCCATAACATCTCTCGACCAGAATCAGGTTTCACAGCGCCACATTTTCATGTTTGAATGATTCAAGCTCCTCCTCACATCAACACACCAGGCTCTTGACAACATTTGGCCAGAGATGACCAAACACATGGAAAAACTAATCGTTCCAATATTGACAGATTCCATTGGACAACCGGCATGTGCATTCCTCGTATTGACCAAATGCAGTCACCCGAATCTCGCCCGCTAAAAAAAATAGCTATGAACGTAAGGTGAATTTGATTTATACCAGGAAAGTAACCTTTGTCATTGAAATATTGATATAGCTGTATGTAATGACTGTCAAACCCGGAGCGTGGGTCTCTCTCGACTGCTAACGCACCAGGAAGTTAAGCGTTGTTTTAAAGCTATATATAATGAATATGGTAAGTTTAGGCGTGCGATTAACACTATTCACTCACTGATAAGAGCCAGATTGTCAATCGGAAGAGCATTACCTACTCTAATCCATCCATGCAGCATCATACAGGTGGCAGGATATCGGTAGTGAACTAGGTGCTGTGTAAAGATGTTAAACGCAGCATGGATCGACAAATAGTGAGATCAAATCTACCTAGAAGATCGAATCAAGATGGTAGTTATGGTTGGGTGGAATTATTAAGCTGATTGTGAGTTAATTGTGCTGATTGATAATTGAAATGAATGATTGTCGTGATTGATGTTTTGATGATTGTAGTGATTCATAATTGGGATGGATGGTTGTGGTAAATGATTGGCTGGGGCGAGGTGATTGGAGTGAGATGACTGATGTGAGATGTGAGATGATTGATGTGTGATGTGAGATGTTTGATGTGGGATGTGAGATGATTGATGTGTGATGTGAGATGATTGATGTGTAATGTGAGATGATTGATGTGTGATGTGAGATGATTGATGCGTGATGTGAGATGATTGGGAGGACATTATTGTGGTGAGATGATTCTGATGAAATGATTAGGGAGATGTGATTGGGGTGAGATGATTGCGGTGAGATGATTGGGGAGATATGATTTGGGTGAGATGATTGTTGTGAGATGGTTGCGGTGAGTTGATTGGAATGCTATGATTGAGACGATTGGGATGAAATGATTAGGGAGAGATGATTGGGGTGAGTAGGTTATGATGGTTGTGATTGATGGTTTGGTTGAGACGATTGTAGTGATTGGTGATTGGGGTGGGATGACTATGGTGCTTGATCATTGGGCTGAAAGTTTGCGGCGACTGATTATTTTTGGGTGAAGATTTTTTGTCATCGGATACACAACTGTGTCATTTCTTACTTTGGGTTGAAAGACTTCATAAGGCCAATTATAGACCCTGGCCGGGTTCGCGTGGGGTCAGAAGTAGGGGGTGGAGAAGGGCGGAAATGGCGCTGTCGGGGTGGGTGGGAGTGGTGGAGGTAGCCAGGCGCACGTTATAAGCGTGTGTCATGTCGTCGCATCTTGAGACGCGCGTGACAACGCGGACGCGCACGTCCCGCCTAACGCGTCCGCCTCAGACGAGCTCCACTAATCACCTGCGCTCTGGGGCCTCAATCCCGACTTCAACGAGTCTTGCTCATCAGACGAATCATGTGAAGAGCCCTAGAAGAGAAGGAGTGCAAGTCTGGCTATGATGACAGAGATATAGGCGGTGCACGCTGTGGCTCTGCCAAGTCACCACCCATAACAATGCCCAGGATGCGTGGCAGATCCTTTGATTTGTCCGTATTCCATAGCTGAGATGCTGTCACCACACCCACCACACTATCGCCCTATTCCCACAACACCCCCCACCCACCCTCTCAATGTCACTCTACTAAAATAAACAACGTTTCTGTGAGACCAGTTGGGTAAATTAACTCTGCTCTGTGAAGTGTGAAGGCATACCAATAAGATACGTTATGAATTATGACTTTCCAAGCATTTACAGCAACGTCGTTTTGTCCGCGAGGTGGCTTCCTGACACCCTAGACTTACGCACACGAAAGCAGCACCTCTTTAAATTTCATCCGTCGCATCTGGTCAATGATCACCGTTACTTACCGTCAATCTTACATTGATTCCGTCCGTAGGTTTAAAGAAGAGACTCTTGTCGTAGATATCACGGAATCAACAGCCTCATCAACAATCAGTTTAGAGGCTCCTTTACTGAAGATGTTGTGTTTCTCTTACCATATAAGGTATGACATCATGCCAGGACCAATCAGTGAGCGATATCTTCTTCGTTTACGGAAACGAAGCGCGATGGATCTGCTGATTCAGCGATAAGATGCATCGTATGATGAGACATTGACCTGGTCGCGTATGTGGCGTTATGATTAATCTGATGTACGACGGGATGGTTACCGATAACAGAATCAGTCGACGTCTATCACCCGCAATACAGACCCGTGTTTATGGATTATTATAGCTTCATAGTACCCCTATACCCACCCCCACCCCCCCCCCCACACACACACACACCCCTCAATCATCTACGTGATTTCCATGGACGTCGGTTTCTAAGTATCAAATGCTGCCACCACAGCGGCGACCGACGAGTACGAACCTCCTTCGGAGTCGCTGCCAGCTTCTACCATATTCATCCGCATGGTAATCTAAATCTGAGTGTATAAGCAAATTTTAGCCCAGTCAACAGCACGTTATGACTATAAGATTCAATCAGAAAGAGGCCTTTGTGTATGACATGTGGTATTTCTTGATTAACACCGCTCCAGAAACCGCGCGACGCTGTCACGCCTTGTCTGTCGATATTTCTGATTCGTGAGTGTCAAAGCAGTGAACGCACACAAACACCTGACTTTGGTTAGGATAGGTGTGTTGGGTACCATCATGCACCTCAGTTCAGACTGTAATATCCAAGGATCGGATCGTGTTCCCACTTGGAGACTAGTCGTATTCGCCCAAACACAAAACAAACACACCAAATACACACAAACAAGAGGGGTGGATGTCATAGCGGTATTTTGCTAGTTACCAGGTTTCCCAGGTTGGACTAAGTGTTGAAGGTGACTTGCGGTCCCTTTTGCCGACCCACCCCACCCCGCCCCACTCCGCCCCTACCCTCTCTGTATTTGGCAGAGAACTAAGATCAGTTTTAAGTAACAGCGAACAGTCCTTCAGCCCAGCAGGGCGGGAATATTTCAAAAATGGTCATCACACGGGCAATTGAAGCAGATGCGTACATCAAGTAGATAACCAAACAAATACACATTACTACACTGGTAAATGTCGTGAACCCACTGCCCACAGATCTAGCCGCTAGCCCCAATCAACACAGTTATATATTGATTAATCATAAATATATATATATATATATATATATATATATATATATATATATATATATATATATATATATATATATATATATATATATATATATATATATATATATGTAGATATATAAATATATATGTATATATATATGTAGATATATATATATATAGATACACTCAGACACATATACATATATATATATAGATGCATATATATATATTTATATATATATATATATATATATATATATATATATATATATATATATATATATATATATATATATATATATATATATATATATATTTCATTTTGTAAAAAATGATTTAATTTGCTTTCAGCATATGTAATGTAGAGATCGTTGAATAGCAGCACGTGACGGCGGTAGGTTTGCTAAGATGAGGGAGAAACAGCGGACTGGTTATGCTGGCTACGATCGTTTATACTTCCTCGGCCGTGTAGGTCGTGTCTCCGAAGCACAGATTTCATTTCGAATGAGCACATCGAGAGTCTGGTTGGTCATTTTGGGGTCATTTAGGACCTAGTTGCCTCACTTCCCCGCCATCCAGTGGGGAAGATGGCCGGACGATCGCCTGATAACTACACCATTTAGCCCGAAAGGACGGGTGATAAGGGCCTTGATGAATATAAGCCACGGCTACAAGAGCCACCCAAAGACTCCTCATCCCGCTCGTTAGTTTGCCTACTTAAGCAGCTACAGGTATCTTGCAGCACAGAGTCATTACACATACATTGAGCTCCAAGTGGAAAACAACACGTCTCAGCGGAGCAATTAGTCACCGGAGGGGAGACACCCCAGCCTCGACTAAAACCTACAACACCTGTATTACAGTCACAGATTACGCACCCAACGGGAGATCACATTCGCCATTCACTCTGTGTTAAACTGGGCTGAGCTCCTCAGGTGAGCAAGCTGATTACTTAGCGAGGTAAATCGACATCAGGAAGCCCAACAGGTATCAAGCCTCACCTGACACGACCGACCATTGATCATTCCTACAATAGTTTTAACTGACGGACAAACTCAAGGAGCACGTAGTAATGTGACCATGACGTAACATGATTACCAGGTATACTAGAACCGCTAATGTGTTGCTCATAATATGGGAAACCTTGGCCTATATGTTGCGGATTATGTCCTTAACATAAGTCACCCCCACTCCCCCCCCCCTACCACACCCCCCCCCCCCCCCCCTTACGAGCGTTGTTGTTTCACGTTATTGCATATATTTCGGTATGGGGTTTTTACATTATGCCTTTGTTGACTATAGGTCGATCCAGCGCATGTAACAGTGACCATTACAGACCACCACCAGCACAGCAATACAGGCAATCATCTTAGCCCATACATGATCTCGTTAACGGGTCCATGTTAGAGCATTCCATTGCAGGTGATATGGGACGTACTGGTAGGACGCGTGGAGCGTTCAGGCGACAATGACAGGGAGTAACCCAGGCGCCATTCGGCCAAAGGTTTCATCATCAACCGGCCTCTCTGAGAATCTTGTTGACCCTAGCCTTCGCGTGGGGCCTATACAGCGATTAGGTTTTGTGTGTTTGCGTCTTAGAAAGAAACACACAGGATACACTGTCGTCGAGAATCTGCCGCTCCATTACACGTGTTATACCCTGAGAATGCCATGACCAATCACAGCACAGCAGGAGAGAAATCTATTGCTCCGAGTGATTTGATTGGTGGGCGTTATTTCATTGAATGGACTAATCCTGCATTCCTCGGGGCTTTTCTATTGCTTTGTCGGAGGTTGCTTCAGACGGCAATCACAACAGATTAGTGGGTTGAATTGTAGCCCCTTGTAATAGTTATTGGATGGCTTAGAAGTGAGCAGACGCTTGAATTAGAATACGTGGCTTGACGGTATTGACAATGAATAATTCTTTGCTTTGGCTTTTCAGCGGAATAGAAATAGGAGTGTTCATTCTATGTTGAGGTCTCAATAGGGACCTACAATGCAAGAGAGGGCTTGTTAAATGAAGACGCGGGGATTGAGGCAGGGTCTGTGAGCTGGCACCGACAGATGTGGTCTATTACATGTCCAGTAAAAACATGAGGATAACGGATACCTTCCCCGTTACACAAACTCAGAGATTCATTTACTCACAAACCCATTTCGATATCGATGCATTGGCAGTGTCGCGCTGGGACGCTTGTCTTTAGCGGACATTTACACCACGTCCTTAGTGAGCCGTTATAGACAGGTGTTGCAGTAGCAGTTGATACAGCTGGCGTTTGTGCAATATATTTCATGAAAACGAGATTAGCTGGGGGTAGTATGTATACTGGTGCAGAGCGCTCGTGTGACATATCCCTGGTGATCAGAAGGAGGAACTATTATTGCTTAAGGAAATTGCATTGGAGATTTACCTCCGGCCAGACGAGGACAATGGCTTCTGAATAAAATAATGCTTTACAGATATACCGTGAGGAATTACATGCAGCTAGCCAGCTTACACCCCGTATCGCAGAATAAATACGGCTTACATAAAGACACATGACTTACATACTACATACATATAGCCACATAGTTACAAACAGACATATAGCTGACATACACGGCCATAACTTGGGTGCACTTTGCTTTGATAATTCGGAATTTATGTTAACAAATTATATCGAGCCCAAAACTTTCCATGGTGATCAAACCTTCTCCTGGCGGACATTTTGCGCACCTGCTTTTTATGACACAAACATAACACTCAAGGTGGTGCCGTGCATTGTAGGTGGCTTTGTGCACCCATTCTAGGTGGCACCATGCATCCTAAGGTGGCGCCGTGCACCCCAGGTGGCAACATGCTTTGTTAGGTGGTGTCATGCATCCAATTGGGCACTACCCAGTCTAAGTGGCATCGTGCATCGAAGGTGGTATAATACATCCCTTATGGGATCTAACATATTAGGTGGCACCGTGCATCCCGGATGGTGACGTGCATCCATGGTGGCAGCGAGCATCTAAGGTGGCATCGGGACTCCTGGGTGGCATCGAGTATATAATTAAAAAGCACCTTGGTACATGTAACGCTATGCCTCAGCACTTTGTAAGACCGATGCGCTCGGTCACTTGGTGAGGAATTAACGGTCCTGTGTGTACCTCATGGCAAGGACGTCCACTGCGCTCATCAACCGGTCTCACAGGTGACATGTGCAACAAGACTCGGTCGATTAAGAAAGGCATCAGTCAATTTATTCGCTATCATTGAGATTTTGGGGAAGCAGTGCGGCTAAATGGACCCGACGATATTGGGGATAGTATGGTGTCTAAGCACTGTGTTCCAATTTCAAATCCGCACACCTGTCCGCAGTCCCGTCCAAAATACACAGGTAACCTAATCCCCGGCCAAAAAGATACGTCCAACTTAACCCCTTTGAATCGATTCAATATCTGCATCCATCCCCACACCATCCCCATCCCACCTCTCCCAACATCCTGCCTCGCCCATCCACCTCTCCCCACATCCTGCTTCGCCCATCCACCTCTCCCCACATCCTGCTTCGCCCATCCACCTCTCCCCACATCCTGCCTCGCCCATCCACCTCTCCCCACATCCTGCTTCGCCCATCCACCTCTCCCCACATCCTGCTTCGCCCATCCACCTCTCCCCACCCCCATCCTGTTTCTCCCATCCACCTCTCCCCACATCCTGCTTCTCCCATCCACCTCTCCCCACATCCTGCCTCGCCCACCCACCTCTCCCCACATCCTGCCTCGCCCATCCACCTCTCCCCACATCCTGTTTCGCCCATCCACCTCTACCCACATCCTGCCTCGCCCATCCACCCCTGTCTCGTCAGCATAGTACATGTACAGAGTTGGGTCATATCAGCCAACATTGCTCATCTCTCGTACATTAAGCACCAAGTCAATGCCCCGTTTGGTCATTTTACATCACCTTAAGTACGCAAAAACAGATAACGCGACCAAAACATTTGGCTTAGTGGTTATAAGTGCAATATTAATTTCGTCCCGTCTTCATATCGCAGCCATCTGGTTTTCCACCTACTTGCATATCAATAAAGACAATATGCAAATGAGGTCAAGCGCACACGATATAACCAATACGAGGAGAGAAAGGATGAGGCCGGACAGCTGTTACCCTTCCATATATACTCATTGAAGACAACCATTTTTTGTCCCCCGTATTCACACACATGGTAGAAAATCAATAGTGAATAGATGTACGGGGATTCCAGCGTGTAGCAACCATGAGATCACTTGTTCTCCCTTGTCCGGGCGACGTGAGAGTGGGTGTGTTCTTATCGGTAAGTATGACACTACCGTCGCGTTGGGGTGGAGTGGGGGGGGGACAATACGGCTAGCCGTCCATGGCCTCTAAAGGAGGACCACGCGAAAACTGACGACGATATTCGATGGTTGGATAGCTTCCTTTGCCGTCTCATTCATGATCGAACCTTGTTATGTACATAGAACGATTGAGCGATTTGTTGGTCGAGTATTGTAAGGCTTGATGAGTTACTGTAGCCGGCCTGGTGAGCTGGATGCCGTGACGATGGCGCGCTCATAGAACGCCCTCAATAGGTCAAGAACACCCTCAAAAGGTCACAGCGCCGTTCCCCCCTCCGTCGTGATGTGCACCCGTCACCCCAAATCAGCCACTTGTCGCCTCCACATTCTTTTATAGACTTTTCCTCGTTTCAAAGCCTTTTCGCATCCTATTCCCAATGCGCTTTGGGCTGGTTGTTGGTAATGCATTGGAATAGTTGGGGGTAATCCAAGTTGAAATTGATTTTCTATTACCCCACATGCATGACTAGTAATAGTGGTGTGCGTTCTGGCTGTTTCTGTGTGTTACATATGAATCAAAAACACAATCACATGTCCACAAGTACTCACCCTAAGATTATGTCTGATGTGCAGCTCCTGTAGACTAGCGGTGGGGTCGAGATAGATGACCTGTCGATCTCGATACAACTCACAAATCTCCTCGTCCGTACTCACAACACTTATGGCAGGTCGACACAAGTAACACACGGCCACAACAACACAGAGCACACGTCGCAATCCACAGAAACCATCCATGATGATAATTCCAATGGCTTTTTAACCCAATGAAGATATCCAACAAACTCCAATGCGCCCCTCACTCCGTTCACGCATGCGCCGAGAATCAGCATCAACTCCAATGCAATATCTATCTGTGTAATCCAAATGTTAATCAAATATTAGCGATCGCTATTATTAAGCTGTCAAATAAGCGCGGGTTGGTTTTGCTACGCTGACACTACCGCGTGGCCAAGCCATTACTGCAGTGCAGACCGAGCTCAGTTGTCGTCTGCTTATGACCACGTGTTTGCGTGCTTGCTGGCCGGAGCGCCGCCTGCAGGCGGCCACATCTTAACACATTTCATGCTCCACTCAAAACAACCGTGTCAACACCTCCTTGTTCAGGTACAATCGGAAGCTCTTTCTGCACCATTCAATAACTTTAATTTACAAAGTAACATTTGTTAGTTATGAAGAGAATACAGGCCGCATGCGTCTATGGGTTTCTTACGAGACAGGCATGAGTCCAATACGCAGCAAGCGTTGGACGCTATCCAAAAGGACGCGGTTTAACTGATTCATACGAAAGCGGATAACTGCTGTTCGAAATTCTAGATGCCTCCAAGTAACCCAACCGCTATGGTTTATTTAAGCTGGATAACTGGCAATTCCTCTGCAGGTTATAAGCAGAGAACACTATTGTATGTACGGTAGATGTAGGAGTTTCTGGATTACTCGTGTCTGAAACAATCTAACATTACACGGTCGCTTATGTTTATGTTCATCTTCCCACTCGCTACTGTTGATGAATAAACAATTATGTATAGCTTCAAATCGATATCCAGGGACACAATGGATGCGTATGACAGAGATGAACACGATTATAAGCCGATCCGTGCTGCACACGTGCATATAAAGACATGCTAGAAGTCAAAGCGGAGCAGTAAAAGCCGCATGTTGTATGACTTGTGTGCATTAGTAGTTAACGACCCCTTCTCCCCACCCCCCCCCCCCCCCCCCCCCCCCCCCCCCGCGACGTGATGTGACGCAGCACCCCGCTGGGAGTCACACTTCTTCTCGCGTCTCACCACCGCGGCTCTATCAGTATAATTAAAACTGTTTTAAAGATGATAATTCTCGTCATACATGGTATACCTGCGCTCAGATGTCTATCTTGGCAAGTACCATCATCCGAGGCGGGGATGGGCAATCTTACATGTGAAGGAGAAGACATAGGTCTCAATGAAGACACACCAGTCACCATGCACACGACAACTTCCCTGGATAAGCAATCGTCACCACACCTCCATGATCGGTACCAGCGTCTCGTCATGTCTGCCAGTCAGGCATGCTAAGAGACTAAAACGGTCCATAAAAAATGGTCGTGAAAAACGCGCAAGAGCAACCTTACTGTACAGATTACTGACATCCTGATGAATATACGGGCGTGTACAGACTGGTCATCATGATGAATAAACGGACGTGCACTGACTGGTCATCATGATGAATATACGGGCGTGCACTGACTGGTCATCATGATGTATATACGGGCGTGCACTGACTGGTCATCATGATGAATATACGGGCGTGCAATGACTGGTCATCCTGATGAATATACGGGCGTGCACTGACTGGTCATCATAATGAATATACGGGCGTGTACAGACTGGTCATCATGATGAATATACGGGCGTGTACTGACTGGCCATCATGATGAATATACGGGCGTGCACTGACTGGTCATCCTGATGAATATACGGGCGTGCACTGACTGGTCATCCTGATGAATATACGGGCGTGCACTGACTGGTCATCCTGATGAATATACGGGACTGTGTCATCCTGATGAATATACGGGCGTGCACTGACTGGTCATCCTGATGAATATACGGGCGTGCACTGACTGGTCATCCTGATGAATATACGGGCGTGCACTGACTGGTCATCCTGATGAACTCATCTGTACGCAGAGCCCAGTCATCACGACGAACCTGTCTGTGCGTAGAACCTGGCCATCACGATGCCCTATCTGTGTGTAGAACCTGGCCATCACGATGCCCTATCTGTGTGTAGAACCTGGTCATTAGGATGAACCTATTTGTATATGCAACATGGTCACCGTGATGAACCTATCTGTGTGCAGAACCTGGTCTTCCTGACGACAATTAATTGCATATATAGCATGATAAGTATATGTGTTTCTTGTCGCTGCAGTAATCGTCAAATGCCGTGGCATACCTGCCTCATATTTCCGCCATTTTTCCCTGACCTTCCTGATTCTCTAGAAATCCAGGCATCCGTGTGCTTCACAGGAAACGTTCCTGGTTTCGGTGAGCGGGTATAGAAAGAGTCGACGAAATGCTGCTACTTGTCATAGCTATAATAATACACGCATGGTGAAGTGGATGTTACGCCAACTAGTGTATGGGTGTATATCCCCTTAACGAAGGAGGTAACGAAAGCCAATATTATGAGATATATGTAAACTGAAGTAATAATGTTCCAGAGCGTGCCGATGTGTAAACTGTGTGAGTATGTAATGGGTCGGTGAATAGGGAATGAACAAAATACCCATTATCGTCGGATAACCGGACTGTTGCTATTTGTCAGTTCATAAAGAGCTATGAGCTCCAAGAAACCTGCGTGCTTACCTGATAAGGGGTAAAATTGTAATTCGCTTCGGCTGCGGACGTTTTTGGCTATATAAAGCGTTATGATGACGTTGGCTTAGTTGTGCCGTTATGATAGCTCGGTTTGTGTCATCGACGACTCCGCACTGTTGACTCCTTTCACGCAGTTGGCGCCAAGGTTGGAGTTCCAATGGTAAACTAAAATTCAACCTCGTAAATAACGCCCTCGGTGGATTCAAATGTGAGAAACGATTTCTGTTCAAGTGTATAGCGTTATGAACCAGACAGGGCAGATTTGCAAAAGATTTATTTCCGTATATTTCGTTATGATAGTTGACATAACGCATCAACTCACTTTTGTCGGTTCTTCATTGATCGGCTGTGGATCGCGTTAACTGCTGGCTAAAGTTCTTTATTGCTTTCTTTGATAGAGGGGCTAAATTGTACTTCGCTTCGGCTGCGGACGCTTTTGGCTATATAAAGCGTTATGATGACGTTGGCTTGGTTGTGCCGTTATGATAGATCGGTTTGTGTCATCAACGAATCCGCACTGTGGACTCCGTTCACGCAGTTGCTGCCAATGTTGGAGTTCCAATGGTAAACAAACATTTAACCTCGTAAATAATTCCCTCGATGGATTCTAATGTGAGAAAAGATTACGGTTGAAGTGTACAGCGTCATCAACCAAATTTACATCCGCGTATTTACATCACCTATAAAATCGTGGTACATCAGTCCAAATGTCAACAAAAGTTTCGTTAATATTTCGAACGCTTTTCAATCAATACATGTCCGGTGGTAATAAAAATTGGGTTACATGTTTTCTGCAACAAATTAAGACGTATCCAAAGATATCATGGATGTCGATGACGTCACTTCCGGTTACGAATGCATCAAAGTTTTCAAAAATGACACAAGATCAATGCTCAATTCGTCCATGTTTTAGAATTTGATTTTAAAACAGTTGACAAGTTCTGAAAGTGTAATGTAAATGTTAACTTTTTCTAAATATATGCAATAGTAAATAAGGCAATGTTAGAAAAATTGTAGCAGGTCGAAAATTTCTGGTAGCCTAAAAATTTCAACTTTTTCATTTCGCAATTGATTTACTAATTATACTCTGACATTTCCTGAAAGCTGATTCAATTACCAAACTTTGATGATTGACATATGCTATCAAAATATTCGTCGTTTTTAAAGGGCGTTGAGTTGGTAAAACAAATTTCACTTAGTCAATTTTCGTAAAATTTTCGATTGCTTATGAAATAGTAAATATCGGTCATGGAAATTGCGCCAGTTGTTGTTATAGACAGCGCAAATCGAATTCTCAAATTTGATAGATATCGACATGTTTACTTCCGGTTACGAACGTATCAAAGTTAAAACGGGACGGAAATCTGAAGTTATCGCGTCGTTTGTTCGTCGTGAATTGTCGTATTGTAAATTGGTTTACACTCGAAAGAAGCCCGTTCAATTTTGAATAAATAACTGATTCTCTTTGCGTTTTAAATAACCTTCAGTTTTCGCACATATTAAGCTTGAAGTATAGCGGTTGTCACTTCACATCGAGAAGCTCTGCTCACCTCATCGGCATGCTGGCAAGTATGACACGCCGCGGTAAAATTAATTAAGAAAGAGGTTTTTTTCTTCAGTATGCCAAATCATTGTCATTCTATCATGGCCGTTCGCCAAGTTCCCCATGTACGCATAGTCCTATGGGTACATGGGGGAATTCGCCAAGTTATCTTGGTCAGTCGCGTTTGTATGTATGTTTGTTTTAAATGGTCGGCCCAATTACTGCTCAGAACTCAGAGGTCACGGTGATCAAAACCGTCGGCTATAGTCGGATCCCTAGAGTTCAATAGTAAATATCGGTCCAACGGTCATAAAATTTGCGCCAGTTGTTGTTATAGTCGTGAATAGTTGTATCGTAAATTGGTTTACACTCGAAGGAAGCCCTCTGAACCGATAAATTTCTCACCAAGTGAGCTGGAAGTAGAGTGGTTGTCATTTCTGCTGGCTCTTCACTGGTTTGTTAACAACAGCGATGTATCGCGCTGAACAAAGGTCGCCTCTGCTGTCTGCTCGCCTGAAGAGGCGCCATCAACTATGACACGCCGCGGTACTATTTAGTAAGGTAAGCTTTTCCTTGAGTCAAATCATTGTCAATTTACCATGGCCTCAGACAGCATGATTTCTTTTATAAATTTGATTGCTTTTAAAATCATCAATATACATGCGATAATCATGAAAATTGGTTGAATTTTGCTCTATATTTCATTTATTTGTTAACTTGGCGAATTCGCATTCGCCAAGTTATTGCGATCAGTCCGGTTTGTATGTTTGGATGTTTGTTAGTTTAACGTTGGTCAGCTTCTAAATAAATGTCTAAGTTTGTTTGTCTCGTGATACAGATCGCCATTGTTAATATATTTTTGTTCTTAAATGGAAGGTGTAATTGATGTGCAAAACCCAGAGGTTTTTTATAACATTGACCTCAAACTAAGGTCAAAGTCATAAAAATAAATTTTGAATCATTAAAGGGCAAGTGGTGGATAAAATATGAATTTTCGGGATCATATAGAACGTGATTTGCTCATCAAAACTTGCAGTTCTTTTTAGATCCGACACATAATAAACAAGAAATAAGCAAAAACAAACAACACATTCCGGAACTTCCCGACCATACACCGAAGATGAACGAAGGCGCGGTGACGTCATATGCCACCAGAAGATGTTGCCACGGACGTCGTTTCTATTTTCGATCTAGCTGTCGTACTAATTTATCGCTATTTATAGACACTCATCAGCATATTTTGATCTATGGTTTCTTGAGAATCTGTTAGTATACTCATCCTTACATTTCCCATATGAAAGTCGAGTTACAATTCATTAATCATGTTTCTTTGCTCATTTTGAAAACAATATGAGATGGAATGCTGCCTTTCGAGACGTTTCATCTGCGATGGAATATATGGAAAAGGGGTATTAAGCTATAATCCCCCTCGTAGACAATTAAGTCATTTACATATCGGTAGTGATCAGTGTGGGACGGTTCAAGTTTTATTAGATTGTTCCACATATAACATATAGATTTGTCTCGTCACGCTGCCATATGTAGATGTATGCTTGCCTGACAGTAGCTTGCACTTGTCCTAGACAATCATCTCAAAACTTGCTTCATATAACTTAACCCTTATGGCTTCTGTATCATCATGGTGTGAATATTTGAGGCCCAGTAGAGCAATAATTCCCATCTTACAGGACAAAGTGAGCATGTTTTCCCCAAGGAAGTATGTGTATGTTTATGCAGGAAATGAAGAGGGAATGCTACAGACCCTTCCTGAACAATACTCAGCTAGATTCAGAACCCAGGCCGATGAACAAGGAACACTTGTTGAAATGTATGACTACTCTGACAAGGAGGAGGCTGAGAGGCAGCATATGGAGAGGTTTCTTCTTTAGATGGTGGTGGTAGAAGCATTATATTGGTGGTTGGTGCACAAGGACATAACTATTCCTTACCATTATACTTACAAAATAAATGGGGTTGAAATTCACTTTCAACATCAAAGGTCATTTCATACTGGTTATGTATGATGACTGACAGACATTGGAGTTTAAGATTCTATCGCCCAAATGGCACCACCGTGGATAGCACACAGTTGGATTTGAACTTGCCACAGTTGGGCAACTGTACAAGCACCCACGCTGCTAGACCACAGCTGCTGGCACATCATATTTAACATCATTTGTGAGGTAACCGTTACAAAATGACCTCTGATGATGAAAGTGATGTTCAGCAACAATATTAATCAATTTTATTTTCAAATCATCCAACATGTGCATGGCTTAAAGTGCCTATGACACCTAAAATATGATTTTCGAGTATAAACTGAACAAATCGATGCGGATCGAATGGTGTTGGAGTTTTTGGCCTCCGATGAATAATAAAAGAGATATTAAACGTTCTTTGGAGCGAAGCGGCATTTCGTGCGTGAGCCGAGGTCAACCGGAAATGACGCACATAGGGGGTCCCAGTTTCTGCAGCCCATGTCAGCTTCGATAGATGCGCTAGCGCTGTCAGAGCCGGAGTTTCTTTGCCTACCATAAAACCCACGTGTCAACCGTGAATTTATATCTTGTTTAGTCTGGATCAGTCATGCCAAAAAGCTGCGTGGCCGCAAATTGTTCGAACTTTTCTTCGGAAAGCGTTAGGGAGGAGAAGTTGCGCAAGCAATGGATATTGCAAGTGCGGCACAAGGGCAGATTGGCCGGGTCCGACAACCCAATCGCGTTTGAGAAGCGAGCATTTTGGACCGGCATGTTTTGACCAGGCACTTGCAGTGAGAGAATCTCTCTGATTTGGGTACAAATGTTCCCGAAATATTCTCCCAACTGCTGTTCCTACCATATTCAAGAGAGGTTGCATGGACTCGCCACCAGTCAGAAAGTCTAAGGCAGTGGAGAAAAGGGAGCACCAAAAGGTGAGTTGACATATTTCCAAAATATTTTAAATGTTTACTTTTTCCATAATTTTGTTCTATAAACAAGGACTTTGTTCTGATTATCAGGCTGAGGAGACATTGTTGTTGGACTCACCTCTCCCGGAAAAAGAACATGACCGTGGTCCTGCTCTGGTGATCCATAAATATCCTCCATTTGGATGCTTGATATATACATATAATTTTTGTGAATTGGAACATGATTTTTATCAGTTAAGATTATTATTTTTCAGGATGTAAAGGATGCAAGCACCTCTGCAAGTATACCTCGCGCTTGCAGGACAGTGGGCATCCTATTTAAACCAAAATACAGGGAAGCAGGTGACTTCAGTGGATTTCTCTTCTGTGTTCTATCACATATAAATTATGCTTGATAATTTATGATGCTCTATGGCTTTTTTCTGATATATGATTAACAGTAGCAACGAGTTCTTAAAAAACTGTGCAGACTCATGTGAGCACCACAGTCACAACATCATCTCAGACCCATGAAACATCCTTCCCATGGTGGGATGAGATGGAGAATGAGTGCTATGTACAATTCTTTGGACATTTGGATCAAGCCAGGTGATTCAATATATCATTTTAGAGTTCAGACTAAAAAGACCACAAGTTCCCTAAATTTCCTTGAAACACAAAAAAAAAATCTTACAGTTAAATTGCTCTTTATATCCTTAGATACGATGTGTGTCATAGAATAGGAAAAAAGACACTTTGCCTGACAGTTGGCATGGTTAAGCAGCCTCCACATTGGCACCTGAAACCATGGTTTCAAAAACCTATCAAATACATGCCAAACTCTGTCTAAGACTAAGTCTATGATTTTTCGCTATATTCGTAGGCAACTACAAACCACATTGAATAACACCAAGAAAGACGAAAACGATATCAAATGATAAAAGTATTCTTCATTTATAATATAAAATCAAAAGAAAAACTAGTTTCGTGCAGTGATTACAATTCCAATGGGACTCACCAATCAATGTTTTGAAGACGGTTCATGTTCGGATTATCGTTTCTCGGAACACGTGAATCAGTCCTATTACTGTCAGATTCGCTGGCGCTGTTTTCGGACAGATATGGTTCGAATCTGTACGGCACAATACCAGCTACAACCTCTGGATTTTATTGCTCAAACATTTGAGGCTCTTCAATCTAAAACTCCATCGTCAAACCGTCCAACTCAAATACATCGCTCTCCGAAACATTCGCCATTATTTACGTTGATAACTGCGGACCTGTCAGTGACGACTCCGCCAAGTGACGTCACGGGGTACTGGGCCGAAAATTTGGAAAATGGCGGCGGGTGCCGAAAAATCGACTTTATATTTCAATTTACATTAGGTTCGGGTGACATGTTCGGAAATTGAACCACAAAAACAGAGTAAATGCAACTTTGTCTTTCATTTGGTTAAATAAAAATTATCATGAAAATTTGGTGTCATAGGCACTTTAAAGTCTTAATTTGAATATTAAATGGGTCTAAGGTAAGTAAAGCTGTGTTGAAACTCAAAAACTGCTATATGCTTCCTCTTTGTGGCTTGCTGACAACTAATTTTGTAAATATATATGTTGGACTGGTGAATATATTTTGTCATTTCCATTATTCTAGACAAGTGAATGAAAACCAGACAATTTGTACTCCAGGGCCACCAAACGTTGGATTATCATGAGAAACTGCATGAGTTATGCACTCAGCTGAGTGGTGCGGCCCTAGCCATCAGGGTGTTTGGAATCAACAATGCAGCAAGAATTGTGGCTAATGAAAAGAACGGCTGGATGCCCATTTAGGTTAGCTTTTTGAATGACATTTAGAAAGCCAGCGTCCAACACTGGCATGGTGGGATGTGGAGCTCCACTGGCTACGACACCAATGATGTCGACAGGCCTGTTACCCAGCCGGCATGCAAGGCCGCAGCCTACATTGAACGGTTTGGTCTCCCCAACACCACATGGTGAGGGTAGCCATCCACGGCTCCCTGTCTGTTGACATCAACATCGTATTAGCCGAAGTCCAGTAGTGGGATTTCAGGGCGGCACCTGGCTCCGCAAGCACTTCGCCCAACAGGTCTGGGCCCTCACTGTGCTACTGACCTACCTAGTCGAGTCAGGCATCTTTGTTCACCCGCGAACAAGGCCATTGTTACCTGGCAGAGTGCAACCCTGGTTAGTGCTCGTTCGGCCATATCCTCATGTACTACGACGGTACGCAGCCACAGTACGCTCACCTGCGATCTAGCATGCTGGCCTAGGCCCTCACAAACCTTGTCACCATGCTCGATTAGAACGTACGCGTAGTGTGGTGGGCCGTCCCAATCAATCGGTGTGCAATTCGCAAAGATGCCACGCAGCTTTTTATGACGATTTTTGCACCAAGTAGCCCTACGAAGCGTCGCTGTATTCTCTGACCAAAGTCTGCCTAGCCAGTATGCTGCTTGAGGAAAGCGATATTAAAAGGACGACAATTTTATCACCCTCTGGGTTATTGATGAAGGGCAGGTGACGGCATGTTATTTTCCTATTATATATTGTACCCCAAAATGAAAATTTCGCAAATACATGGACAACATTGAGCACCATTCACCAATATGTGCGTAAATCTTTACATCACAGAGTCTACTCACATTCTCGGTGTAGAGAATCATCATAAATCCCTCAAACACTCGATAGCGTTGCTCTTCAAAGTCGTCGATGTTACCCAATGCCTCAACAGCGTCGTAGCCCATCGCTTTAAAATTGAGAGACATATCTGTGATTACGATCGTGGGTGTTTTAATGACGGATGCATTACCCACGCAATATCCCCAGTCGGAGGGAACCTTGACATCTGTAGGACTCTTTGTATAGGAGTATGCATAGCTGCTGTTCGTGGTGCCAATGTCAAAAGCAACCACGAGTTGGTAGCCGCTACCCTTCTCACTCCCAGCCATATTTCCTCAAACTGTCGCTCATTGAAACTGCTACTTATGAGTATGACGACCGTCGAATCAACCTAAAAACTGTCTACTTGAGAACCAGTGCATGCCGAGTCCTGACTGAGTCAAGTAAATATATAGCAAGATATGCAGTTTTGCACTTTGATCAAAGAATTTATAGCTACGCTAAGATGGCTCATTTCGAGTGGATCTGCGGTGGTCGCTTCACTAATTATAATGCATTGCAATCGTAGGGTGGCGCAACCGCGACACAAACAAAAGCACACGGAACGTCACTGCGATTGATGAGATTGATAACAGGTGGCGTCTTCAGCTCTCAGCGAAGCTATAAACTCTTTGCTTTGATTCACAGAAGATAGCACACTTGAGCCCAATTTGGAACAACAAAAGCTTCCGCAAAATTGAGCTGATCTGCTTGTTTGTCCTTGGGGGATATTAATAACCATAATGTACTCCGCTCACTGAATGCACTAGTTCTGTATAGTGTATGTATAGGACTAAGAAGGTCAAGGTCACAAATAGAAGCTATATCAGAGTGAGAGTTGAGATCATGACAAGCGGCAGGTTGTCTATGGAAGGACATCAAATTAAGTAAAAGGGTGTTATGTCACTTTCGACAATGCGGTTATATTTTGACGGTTATGGATCGAATGATAGTGATGCTTGGACTGCTCTGCCTTCTTGGCATAAATTTGTTACCCAGACCGGGATGCAAATCCAACTCCGCTGATGCGAAAATCCAGCGCGACTGTTGAACGATCAGGTTCGGAACATCACCTTTCAGAGACGGCAGCGCCATTTAACGAAAACACTTGAGTCTCGAGTAACGACTCATATTATCGCTTCTAGTTTCACAGCTAGCCACTGCGTCACCAGGAGTGGCTCATCAAAGATAAGACTGTCATTAATGTGACTCAACCATCAAGTCAATGTACGGGTTAAAATGTATTATTTATTCAGCACTCGAAATATGATATGTAGTGCTTGCACGGAGTTAACGTTATAGCTATATAATATACCATGTGGTCTCATAGCACATAGTAAACATGTATAGATAATAGAACATAAAATACATGTGATCTCAATCATATTGTGGTAGTGACATGTGAACAATACACTACCAAATATAATAAGTTCTTAGTCGGAAAAATACATTTTGGCCCACATGAGGAAATGATGCATGATATTAAAACACTTCCATAATCATATGCAGTAAGTTAGAATGGTACCTCTAAACTATCGAAATGACCATATGCCGTCAGTTAGAATGGTACCTCTTAACTAAAAATAATGACCATATGCCGTACGTTATAATGATGCCTCTTAACTGAAAAATTTGATCATCGTGCAGTAAGCAAGAATGGTATCTCTAAACAACACAACGACTCAGACAGGGTAACACATGAACCCAAGGTAAAAACTGTACCTTATGCAGAAAATGTACGCAGGGAAACAACTATGACCAAGGTAACAACACCTCCACCTAATTTAACAACTGTACCCAGCTTAACAACTGTACCGAGTTAAACAACTGTACCCAGTTTAGCAATTATATCTTAAATAATACTGCATCCAGGATAAATGCAATAACAGGTGTAGCAATCGCACCAAGTGTAAAAAAACTGTATGAAGGGTAAGGACTGTGGAGAGTGGTAACTGTACCCAATGTACCAACTGCATTATATGTAACGAGTGTACCAAAGGCAGCAACTGCACAACAACAACAAAATCCTAGTGTAACAACTGTACACAATCAAATAACTGTGCCGAGTGTAGCAGATGTCTGAGTGCAGAGGCTGTACCAGTGATATTGTACTTGTTATGTTATGTTTATTGTGTGATGTGTTTTGTCAGCGGAAAGGATCTGCGAAACAAAACTTTTTCCTGCTCTAATTAATCCCAATGACGTCAACCCAGTATATATAATCTATTTTGCTTATTGCAAAGTGCCGCCACCTAACATTGGCAGTGTATTATAATCAGAAAAGCGATCATCACAGAGCAAATCGAAGTTTACGCGTCTTTGTTCCGTCGTTGATGGTTGTATCGTAGATTTAACGCGTGAGTATTTGTCAATTTATCATATGATGCAATCCGCAAAATTGATGGGTTGACAAGATCCCTTCTCCTCATCATAACATATAACTCTCATTTTCCTTACGAATTTTTCTACTTTCCTCGAGGTAGCAAATAAGAGCGTTTGAGATTATTGAGTTCATCTTATCCGGGCTCACAGCGAGGCTGTATCGACGATATTCTGCTCCACTGTATTAATGCAATGTGATTTTTCGTCACACTTAGAGATGTTTGGATATCAAACATCTTCTATGACCAAAATATATAGCAAGAGACCGCGAAGCCGAAACCGGATGGCCAAGAAATGCAGCAATTAGAAAATGTTACGGAATCTGATATTCAACTTTTATTTGCATACACTTTAATTCCGAGCAATGATTTTAATAGACTGTCGAATTACTCCAAAGATAAATATTAGTCTTTGCTGCTAATAGTCGATGATATCCATCGTCTGCTTGCAAAGAATAAGCTGAACGTACTTTCATCTACCAGTTAAAAAATCGACGGAGGTTTTAACTGTTTTCCCTCCTTTACGAACGTCTCGAGCCTCTACTTCAATTTCCGTACCTCCAAACTTCATTGAACACTTCATCTCTCGGTCACTACCTTTGCCAGGTAATTCGATGCTCATGTTCCCCAGTTTTTCAATCATTTCTTCGTCTGTGTATCTGACAGAGTCATCGGATGTGGCGAAGATTTTATAGGTGGCCGATGTAGCATCAGCATGTTGGGGGGTGTATTTTTTTGATCTCGATGAATCAACTTCGACAACGTCACCTCTCTTCACCCAAATATCAAACCAATTCTTGGCATATTTCTTACCATCAACAACTTCTGTTTTCCCGGGATCGTGTTTTGCAGCGTCAAATGTTTCTGAAATGGAGATGCCGTAAGTCATTTTTGCCCGTCTGCTCCAAATGATTGTGGGGTCATGGCCAAATAGTACCGCTCCCTTAAGAACTGCACAGCAAGTTTCTTTTGGTATCACCAGAGCGTACTTCCCACCAAATTTCTTTGACATTTCGTCTTTCAGAAAACTGCAATCACTAAATCCTCCCACCATCAGGATTTTCGAGACCTTTGCCAGTTCTGGTCGTTTTAAAAGAACATCAAGATAATTGACAATTTCAGCCACCAGAGGTAAAAATATTTGGCTCAGAACATCAATGGGCAATTGAAGATTCCCTTTGATCATTTTCACACCTTGGTCTCTGTACTTTTGTTGGACAGAGTCTTCAAGAGACTGGGCGTACATATCGTGAAAAAGTTTGGTAAAGTCTGTGTGGAGGCCAATATTAAACTTGTCTCGGAATTTTAGTCCAATTGTTTTCTTGATAGTCTCGAATGAATATTCGAAGTTCATGTAAGTTCCTGGGTGCTCCCACTGACACACATCAAGGTATCCACTTTTAAAGATGGCGTCAAACAATTGATGGAACTCTTTGTTAACTTGGTCAGCTCCCATTGCTCCGCCATTTGCAATGTGAAGCTCCGCTAGTTTTCCATTTGCCAAAACCTCATGCACAGTAACATCCAATGTTCCTCCTGTTCAAAACATAGACCGATATATTGTAGCTAAAAATTACAGTTAGAGATCCACGATCAAGATTCAACAACACCCCTCCTTTAAACCACAAACCCTCGGTTCCCGATTCAAAGCTTCCGAGCGCCTCGCCGCAAGAAATATATATGAGAATGATATCATATAATAATATAGCTGCTCGGCGTTCGGAAGCTTGGCGTTGGGAACTGAGCACCCGTACTTTAAACTATCACGTTCAAGTCCATACAAAAGATTTACCCTTCGGTCACGCATTTTGGAAGGCCCCAGGTAGAGCCAGTTGGAAAGGTTTGGGAAGGATAGACTACAATTGAATGGTTCTGCAGTATTGATCCGCCTACGAGTTTACTTTGACGTATGTTGTATATAAGAAGGGCTATGTTTTGCACAGGTCAGGATTCACTAATTGTAGGGAATTTCAAAGAATTTGGTGATTAGTTTATCGCACATGACCATGTAGATACACTAGCTTGAATATCATTATAAAAAATGACTGGGGATGTGATCGAAAGTTTAATCATACCTCCAACGTCCATGACGAGGTACCTATCTCCGCGCGAAAGGCGCGAATTCTCGTAACTCAGTTCAGATCCGAACTCCTCTGGAGGTAGAGTCCGGCAGTACAATGAGGCTGCTTCCGGCTCCAGAGCCAATATGAGGTTCTTATCAGTCGCTTTATCCACGATTTCCGCCTTGATCAAAAGCGTTAATAATAAAGCACAGATACATGAACGATTATCCATATTTACGATGATCCCCATTAGCGATGATCAATATTTACGATGATTTCCATTATCCATGATCCCTAGTTTAAGATTATCCATATTTACGGTGAACACCATCAACAATGATCTATATTTACGGTGATCAACACTAACGATGATCCCCATTAACGATGATTCCTATTTACAGTGATTCCTAATTACAATGATCCCCATTAACGATGATCCATATTTTCGATGATCCCCATTAACGATGATCTATATAAATGGCGATTACCCTTAACGATGATCCCCATTAAAGATGATCCCTAATTACAATGATCCCCATTAACGATGGTCCCTATTTACAATGATCCCCATTAACGATTATGCATATTTACGATGATCCCCATTAATTATGATATTCAGCCTTGCATGTATGAGGAATTATAGGGAGGATTGGAGGGAGACAGTACCTTACAGGCAACCTCTCGCATGAATTGCTTAGCGCTTTCTGACCAAATGGCAGGTACTGTTACCACCCAGCGGATGTATTTGTTGTCAGGTAGACTATTCAGGTACAATTCAAACACAAACATCAAAGGTGATTGTACCTGGTCATCTTATTCATTCAGAAACAATCATCATTCAATATTATTGATCAATTCTACATTCGCATCACAACTGACTTAAATAAACTTTGCATTTAATCGAATGCCTAAGTCAAATTTTGGAGCAGCACTTTGTTTCCACTGTTATCTTTGATATCGGCACAAATGGATAATCTTCCGTCACGACAGTCGATTTAATGAATTATCTGATGTATCATTCGTTTAATTTTGACGGAGCATCAAAAAAATAATCCGTGATGAATGATGCATAGCTCATCACAAAAAGAAGCGCAAAATATACGAATTTAGGACAGGGGTTTAATTGTGCTGCTTTATTTCTCGTGGCGGTATATTTTGAATGTGAGCAACCGTTAAGATTATCAAAATTAGGATGGAAATAAAACTGAAAGGAAATCGTTCACAAATTACCTGGCGGACCTAGGTTGGCCAATGTCGTATATGATACTAACCTCTCTCGTCGAGATGAAAATGATTCTTGAAATTTCCTTTTCAGGTCTCTGAGAAGCATTGCAAATATATCAATGGCATCAATGAATCGCCTCTGTGGTCCTCGATTTGTGTTGAAAGTGTGATGTTCTGTCGAACGCATACATTTATAAAATTTAGATTCGGAGTAATTCATTCATACAACGGTCCTAGCACAACACGTCCGACCAAATACTTAATCAATGCAACAATCAAGACATTATAAATCTATGTGATCCACCGTGGCAATTCATTTATCAATGCAATATATCTTATGTTTACTGTACATCAACATAATTTCACTCATCATATGATCAAGCTAGGCCTTTACTTTCCAGTATTGACCATTCCAATCCAGCACATTGGTTCGCGCCGCAGGATGAAGCTGAATGAGTCAATAGTTATAACAGCACTCGTGATCATGCCGACCTCCACAGAACACAGCAACGCTTCAAGGGGAAACTTGTGCAAAACATCGGCATAAAAGTTGCGTTGCATCTTTGTGAATTGCGCTCCGTTTTACAGCGACTGCTCGAATTCGAGAACAGATTACAAACCATACAGGACCATTCTACAGGCCTTTTTAAGTTGACCATGAGTGAAACGTTAACTGGACAGCCCCATCTTGAAAAGTGCATATTTGGCATACGAAAATCTCTATTAGAGGTAAAGTGACGGCACCCACTATGTCATTCCGGCCTGGTTTCGCAAGCACTTCGCCGAGCAGGGCTGGGCCCTCATTGTGCTACTGTCCTACCTAGTCGAGTCAGGCTTCTTTGTTCACCCGCAAACAAGGCCATTGGTACCCGGTAGAGTGCAACTCTGGTTGTGGGGGGGGGGGGGGGGGCAGCAGTGTGTCTTCGGCCTTATCCTCATAGAGAACGACGGTACGCAGCCACAGTACGCTCACCTGCGATCAAGCATGCTGGTCTATGCCCTCATCAACCTCTTCAACCTTGCCACCCCACAGCAATCCATTGACCAGGCACCAGCTCAGCTATCCCAAGGGAAGTGGCGGAAGTGGAAAAACCATGCGTACCGTTAAGCTATTCTGTTCAAGAAATTCCATAGTGCTCACGCCCATCCACCCTCTGACTTATGGCATGCGACACAGAGACGTACGAGCCCAGACATATCATAGCTTCTTTAGGTAGAGAGTCGAAATAGAGTTGACACCAGAGCCCATGGGTCAGAAATGCATCTCATGCATTGTCATCTGGGACAACGTTTACACAGTACCATGGGTCAACCTGCAGGCCTTCCTGGATTGGTTAGAATCACGTGGCATATAGGTCTGCGGTAACGCCCAGTGCCAGCCACCACTAATCTCCGGAGAGCTGCCACATGACAGGCTTCGAGAAAAGACGTACTACGTGAAGGTCAACAAAGTGCACCAAGTAGCCCCTAGAATCGATATTAAAAGGACAACAATTTTCTTACCAATGGCGGTCGACAATTTTATCACCATCTGGGTTATTGATAGAGGGCATATGACGGCATGTTATTTTCCTATTATATATTGTACCCCAAAATGAAAATTTCACAAATAAATGGACAACATTGAGAACCATCCACCAATATGTGCGTAAATCTTTACATCACAGAGTCTACTCACATTCTCGGTGTAGAGAATCATCTTAAATCCCTCAAACACTCGATAGCGTTGCTCTGCAAAGTCGTCGGTGTTACCCAATTCCTCAACAGCGTCGTAGCCCATCGCTTTAAAATTGAGAGACATATCTGTGATCACGATCGTGGGTGTTTTAATGACGGATGCATTACCCACGCAATATCCCCAGTCGGAGGGAACGACGACATCTGTAGGACTCTTTGTATAGGAGTATGCATAGCCGCTGTACGTGGTGCCAATGTCAAAAGCAACCACGAGTTTGTAGCCGCTATCCTTCTCATTCCCAGCCATATTTCCTCAAATTGTCGCTCATTGAAACTGCCACATATGAGTATGACCACCTTCGAATCAACCAGAAAACTGTCTGCTTGAGAACCAGTGCATGCCGAGTCATGACTGAGTCAAGTAAATATACAGCAAGATATGCAGTTTTGCACTTTGATCAAAGAGTTTATAGCTACGGTAAGAGGGCTCATTTCGAGTGACAGTATTGCGTTACTAATCACGTTGATGCTTATTCATTACTTTACTATGATGGCTTCTTAATACTGCTTGTATATGATTGTCAAAATCGAGTAATGAATTGTGTTATCGTGACCTGTACATTGATTATAGCATAACTCAAGCTAATTAATACTTCAGTATCAAGGCTATATCACAAATTCTGCCTGGTTATAAGGGTATGGTATATATATTATGGGTGTACCATTTCATAGGGCTTCACACACGGTGGACCCCGTTGCTCAGTGAATTGTGCCCCTATTGACTCTGAATGCTCATACAAAACATACTTAAATTGATACCTAATCTTAAAGAGCTGACGGAGCTTGTTGGCTATCAGCGATATTGATCAACTCTCTCCTCCTCTGCCTCCCATTTGTCTAGTGGCCCAGCTGGATCGACTGATGGCGTCGGGTTGGTTGTTGAACGAGTCATTTCAAACAAGCCCATTTTACCGCAACGTTCTGTGTCACGTGATTTATACGCTTCAATTTACTTAGTCCCATCAACGATCGGCTGTGGATCGGGTTAACTGCTGGCTAGAGTTCCAAGAAACCTTCGTGCTTACTTTTATAGGGGGGCTAAATTGTACTTCGCTTTGGCCGCGGACGCTGTTGGCGTTATGATGACATGAACGGAGGTGTGTCGTTATGATAGCTCGGTTTGTGTCATCGACGACTCCGCACTGTTGACTCCTATCACGCAGTTGGTGCCAATGTTGGAGTTCCAATGGTAAACAAACCATTTAACCACGTAAATAATTCACTCGATGGATTCTAATGTGAGACAAGATTGCGGTTGAAGTGTACAGCGTTATGAACCACGCATAGCAGATTTGCCAAAGATTTACTCTCGCGTGGTCCGTTATGATAGTAAACATAAGTCATCAGCATACTTCTGTCGGTAATGAACACCTCATCGCGACTATGACATCAGGAAGGAAATCTTATGGCGTCATCGAGCTGTCTAAACATGCTATTGATAACGCTGAAGTGATGCATCGATAAGTCAATAACAGTTCCGCCTTTCGAAGGGATGGACACACTTCCAAACCCAGGCAGATTACTGCAGGGGTCGAAATAGGCTGGGGTCAGAGGCCATTGGCTCCTAGAAATTGCTCAAAGCCCTTAGATGTTGTGACTTAGGGGTCCGGAATGGACCCCGGGGTTTAGGGCTTGAATGGCATCTTGACGCATCCAATACTTATGCTTAAGGGGATGGTGTTCGTACATTAATAAAGATGGATACTGAGACGCGGCCATTGCTACTTTGAACTCTTCATATTCTATTTAAAGGACACGTTCGGAATAAGCAAACGCCTTACCATGTAGAGTAGATTTTTCCTTAATACCAGTTTTTCTTTTGTTTCTGTGGCAGCGCTGCGAAAAAGACGACCCAGCTAAGAATAATCACAGCAACTCGGTCCTCGAAGCCAAGGTTCCGAGTGTCAAGCCGCTAGATAAAGATATCAAACTAGATAACGATAGGGATCTAAGATTTTACTGTGTTACGGCACGCGAGCGAAGCACCACTGTGTATGGGTCACATGTTACAAACGACGCTGGCCAAGAGAGCGTCTCTCACAGAACTAATCCAACTCAACTTCAAATAAATGCACAGCGCAAAGCGGGATGGATGCTGAAAACTTGTCCAGGTTTTGGCTTATACCGAGTGAGCCTGTTTTTGTGATGCTAGATTCTCATGTTGTCTGCGTATTTTGTATTGTGATCTATACTTTTGACCTTCATTTGGTTTCACTTGAACCTGGAAAATAATTATTCATATTGCAATGCGATTCTAAGCTTATAACTTTTCCTGGACTGAAACAGTAACTCATTTCTTCGAGGTCACGCCTATACTCAACACCGCCGCTTACGTGCCGTTGCACGTTAGCTCCAAAGCGTTGCTCACACCCCCTGTTGTGTTTAGCGGCGTCGCCGTCGCTCCGATCCACTGGGTGTACTGGGCCATCCTATTAATTCAGAAACAATCATAATTCAATATAATTGGTGCATCACAATTTTCTTAAATAAACTTAGCATTTATTCACATACCTAATTCAAATTTTGGAGCAGCACTTTGTTTCCACTGATATATTTGAGATCAGCACCAATGGATAATCATCCGTCAAGATTTAACGAATTATTTAATGTAACTGTGATGTAGAAGCCTACCTAAGCACGAAAAGGTGTCAATTGTTAATCGTTATTGATTAATGTTAAACAATCAGCATACATTACACGAAAAAAAAACATTCTCAGACAAAACATACTTCAATTTATCCTGATGGAGCTTGTCAGCTGTCTGCGATACTTATCTACTCCCATTCTACCAGTAGGTCCATCTAGATCGATCAACGGCGTTTACTAAGTTGATGATTTTGTAATTATAAACAATAAGGTGTACTATGGATAAAAAAACGCAGCCTCAGACCAACTGGCTAACAAACTGTACTGTTCTACCAAGCACTTATAAACTGTGACTCACATCGTTACTTTTCTACGTCAGACCGCATAAAGACAGCATACATAGGATATATCAAGAATAAAGCAATGGAATATTTTGTTTTGAAGATAACCTATTTCAGTGCAACTGATTCTTTGTGAGGTGAGTATTAAATTACACCAATTATTTCCATTTCCATAGTGCGTGCGTCATACCGTAAATCTCGTTTCGTTTCACACAGATTTACCTAAAATACAACGCTAAACGAAATGACTAACACATACCATCCATATATTAGATACATATTACAGACATGGTAGTCATAACAGGGTCAACACATAGTGATTGATCTTAAAACATGATGCGAACTCACACCAGAGCACATTTTAAATTAAAAGGAAAATCAAATGCAAACGCACAATCGGGTTGATTCGTTCAATATCACCAGAAATCAGGACTTATTGGCCAATTTATGTACCGAGAGTATTTGTGAGGTTTCTTTAAGATCTTTCATGTGAGCAGCATCGAACCATTCGATATTCATCTCGCTTTTAATGGAATAAGAAAATTAGATAAACTATGAATTGCCTTAAAAACTAAGGCACGAGCCACATTATGGTTAATTGTCATATAAATATAGATGCAAAGGCTCTATGTATTACTTTGCACAGTGGTCGATGTAAAACATTCCATGTCGGCCAAACAGAAGAGGGCGCTGCTTGATTTTATAATGATCCATGCCAGAAGGAAATACTACACATTAACTGTGATTATTCAATGATGCATAATATATTAATACATATCTAGCATTCGTTTACATGGAATCTCCGCGATGTTACTGATGTTCAAAATGAATTATTGCATATGTCAATAGATTAGTCACAAGCTATTAACCACATAGCTATTGAAGTTACCGCCCTGACGACAGTAATCCCGGGAATTGCTTTGTTTGCTTCAAAACCATCAACGTCATCTCTATATCAAGCATTGAAAACAGATGCACAATACCTTGTATTGTTAATGGGCGTTTTCTTAACATTTTAGAGATCTACTCATGTTGCACGTGTGTTTGACAACTTTGTACAATCCATTATTGATTGAAATGAAGGTACACTGGGTTGACAAAATATAGCAGGTGCTCGTACACGGGTCAGCGCTGTCGTGCATGTTAAATGAACATTCCAACTGAATGACTAACCTCTTTCCTTTTGAACATTTTCTTCTCCAAACAGGCGGCCTGGTAGCTATATGTCAATGGACTTGGAGTACAACTTGCTTTGATCCTGCTAACCCAATCTCAACATCAAGCTCTGCAAAAGCAGGCATACTGACCTCTCTCAAAACTATTGAGATTGAGATATAACAGTATTTATTACACAGTCACTAGTTTTAATAGCAAACATGCGTCAACAGAAAACACATCGCGCCAATTCGGTTCGAATAAAAAAATGCTGTAATTTTCTTGGAAGTGATATTGGTACTCCGTTTCCCAAACCAAATATTTAATCGAACCAATTGCAGATATTGAGTGTACTTTCCTATACAGACGTCGACAATAAACCGCCCCTGTCTTTCACAAAAAAAACGGTCATGAACAAGAGACAGAAAACCCTGGGTGTAATTTATCACGGAACAATGAACTTTATACCATTAACACACCAGTGATCACGTCATGAAATATGCATTATTTATGCCAGTGATTACTTGTCTGACAGAATACCAATGTTGAAAATATTATTTAGCACCTCAGCAAGTTTTGAATTATTTACTAATCCATGGTGTGTTCCACACTGGTTGAACTACAAACTCGTAGATCAAACTCTAGGATGAGTTTCGAATGTTGCCCTACACGAGTTATAATGTGAAAGGGATAGATGAAACATTGATCCCGATAATGTAAACAATATGTCACAGCAAAGATTGTTCAAGAATCAATAACAACAAAATCTTTTATGACAGTCAACTACAGTGGCTTATTGTAATAAACACATTTCATGTTTACTATGATGGGGTATCAACTCAATTTCTCTCGTTCCCGACTACAACTTGAAAAATCCAATATTTATAACCGAATACAATATGTTATTCCTCAATTTCTAACCTGCGCTCTTGTTCAAGCATAAGCCTTGCTTTGTCTTAAACCATATACATTTAATTAATCAAATCTGGACATCCTCCCTATTTTAACAACTGATCTACAACCTCATGTTCTAACCAAGTTGTCGATATTGGTCATAAACGTAATGGTGTAAAGGCCTGAAGCAGTGGTGAATGATAAATCTGTCACGTGCATCCGAAAGCACAGAGCTTCACAATAACCACATCCCCTACCACAACAGCAGAAAACATTGAAAACCTAAACATCGAATGTATTGGCTTATATTGTTGCTCGGAAGGCGGAGATTGGATTAGAATGGAAACAGCAACATAATTACACATTGCCGTTTACTAGATAATTAAGAGGTTTGGTCATACGGCACATGGTATAATCCCAGTGCCGGACATTATTGATTGAAACGAAAGTGCGTTGGGTTGACAAAATATAGCAGCTGCTCGCACACGGAGCAGCACTGTGTCTTGCATGCCATGCGAACATTCAAATAAAATACATCGACTGAATGGTAAGCCTCTTTCAATTTGAAAATGTTCTTCTTGACAGGAACTGCTTGATAGTAATAAGTTGATAGACTAAGTCATAACAGCGTAACTTCCTTTGAACCTGCTAAACCCATCTCAACATCAAGCTCGGATAAACAGTCATTCGAATCAAGGAAATATCGAAATGACTGCTCAGTGATATTGCTACTCCTAATTCCAAACAAAATACATATATTCAGAACAATAGCAGATACAGTATTTTCTAATATAGACGTCGACAATAAAAACGCCCCCGACTTTCACAAAAAACGGCCATGAACAATCGATCGAAAAACCTTGGGACAATTTGCCACGGCACAATGCACGTAATAACATGAACACACAAGTAATCACGTCAGGATATATGCATAATGTACGCCTGCGATTATTTGTCTTTAAATGGTTACGACATAAAAGAGATGTAAAAAACAATATTAAGCACCTATATACGTTTTGAATTACTAACTTATCCTTGCTGCGTTCTAGATTGACTGAAGTACAAAGCTGTGAATCAAACTCTAATGTGGCCTACACGAGTAATTATGTAAAAGGGATCGATAAAACTTGCTTATAAATAACAATTTGTCACAGTAAATATTTCAAGAATCAATGGCAACTCACAGACAAGCAAAATCAGGCAATCTGCTACAGCGGTTCATTGTCATTGACACATTTAATGTTTACTATGATGGAGTAACAACACAATTCATCTTACGCCCAACCACCGCATAAAAAATTGAAAATGTATAACCAAATTCAATATGTTATTCCTCAGTTCCTGGCCTGCGCCGTCAATTGTTTAACCTTAAGCATAGTATGCCTGACTGTGTTCTTGGTCTTTTGTTGCCCAAAATCTGTCTGCTAGCTTAATCAAATCTGGACATCATCTCTATTTTAATATCTGATCTCGAACTTCTTGATTGGGCCATGTTGGGATGGTGCAAAGGCCTGATGCAATTGTGAATGATAAATCGGGCACGTACATCCTTAAGCTCCGTGCTTTACCATACCCACATTGCTAACTAAACCAGCAGAAAACATTGATAACCTAGGCCTCTTTGGTACTCAGCATCAGGAATACGCCTTATATGCTATTCGACTCTCTACGCCATTCATGCCATTCTTAAATCAAGCATTGCAAACAGATAACTTTCCTTATGTAGTATGAAAAGAACAGCGAACATAATACATCGCTTTGACGTAGCATAATGTATTGCGATATATGATCAAATCATTCTCCCCAAAACATATTCATCTAAAACACTGCGGTTGTTAACCGCATTGTACCAATAGAGGCCGTCGTTGTAGTCGTCAGTGAAAAGACCTTTACCTGTCCCCAACCAAATACGCATGAATAATGGATTGGGTGTTTAATTCATATGAAACGACCTTGCATGTACCGTGCATTTATTTCATGTGTAAATGATTTAATATCAATAACCTGAATGTAGGCGTAGACGGGAACAACGTAGGTGTAGCTGACGTTCTGATGAACAATTACAACATCAGTTTAACCTCAGAGGATCTTGCTCTCGATTTAATCCTATATTTACAACGGGTTTGTATCTAAATACAATCCAATGGTATAATTATTATTCATCTTATAAATTATCAGTAACCACCTTTTCCTCAGAATATTGTCATATTCGCATTAAATCTCCACTTCGCTCTGTAAAATAACTCTCCCACAGATAGACCAAAAGACCGCTACAATTTAACGAAGACAGCAGTGGACATATGTATATTGTGAGAGGAATATACGGAACAGTCATGTCTACTTCAATGCATATATAATGAGAACTGATTAATTTTCTTCGTTTGCTTGTATTGGTATAAGTGCGAGAGACAGAAAGAGACATAAATGCATATAGGTTATATCTAGCAGTTATCTGGTGTCATATATCTACAACGAAATATATGGCCCCGTCGACGAAACCGTCATCGCTGTTATTGGCCATCACTCCCATCATGGCGCCCGTTGCTATGGCCATTGTAACACCAAAAATAACCAGACAAAACCTGTCTATTACATTTGCAACAGCTTTCCAGTCATTGGCGTTTTTATTTTCCATTTGCTTTTCTTTGTAGTCGCCCAGCAGCATACTCAGTATTGCCAGTAGATCGTTATTAATAGATGACGTGTTTCTCGAACCAAGACCCTGTGTGTTGTCAGTACTTGACTTGGCCGGCGTTGCTTTTGAGAGCACTGTATTTGCGTGTATGGCGTTACTTTCAACAAGGCAGTGCCCGTCACGTCGTCGCCTCATACAGAGAAGAGAGGCCAGACCTCTGAGGATGATCGTGCGCAGACATGAAGGGAGTGGTTTCTCTGGTGAGTTATGGTGAACACACAGCACTGACACTGTACAACACAATGCCAGGGCTGAAATGCCCATGCTGGATATAACGTATGTAGCTGCAACAAACAATGGGGTAAATCTTATGATGAAGTAAGGGTCACAGAATGGTTTTTATGATTCTTTGAAACACACTGGAGGCATGACAGAAGATCTTACTGAGAATGGGCACGTTTTCACTGGCCTGCGGCGTTATGTCGGACAGCCGGAGGAGTATCACAGAGTAGGAGAGCAGTACTGTAATGCTTAATGATATCTGATAACCACATCATATATTCAAACAAAGGCGTTACATAAATAATGAAAGGGAGGAAACGGGAATCGTTGATAGTATATATTTTTTGTCATTGACACTGTGTCACTATTGGCAAATTTAAGCGCTTGCTTTCAGTTAAAAAACATCGACCAAACGCCTCTAAAAACTATAGTCAGTACCTTTTCCCCAGCGTCAGCCGGCAAGCAAAACACCAGCAGTGAAATGACAGTCATTATGAGGGATGGGACAACAATGTTGACAACAAGAAAGATAGGTTTCCGCTTGAGCTTCAGCTGGAATGCTACCACAGGTAATGTGAACGAATTCGAACGTCTCCAAACCACCTTATCTGCTCGGCCAACAGCTGTGGATGTCAGATCCCATTCCCCGTGTGAAATGTAATATGAGAGGTCAACAGAGGGTGAGGCATAGGTGAGGTTGACTTCTTGGGCTGGGTACATCCAGTTGATGAACTGCACCTCACACACCTGAGCATCGAAGGGAAAGTAGAAGAGATTGACTTTACAGGATGTCCTCCATTTGAATCCTGGTGCCCACTTTGCTTCGCCATTTGCCGAAATTGTCACCCTGCAACAGCGAAATAAGAAAGCGCCCATGTAAGCATATACCTGTTCGTGTTGGAAAATACCTATTTACACCTCCAATAGCAATATATGAACGCAGAATATTTATGAGAGGAACACTTGTCTCTTGAAAGATCTTAATCGATTATATGACACTCATACTTGTAAACCAGATAGAACAACTGAAGTGTTTTTACGATATTACTGTTACGAACAACATGCAGTCAAGATAAACTTTAGGCATGTGATATGTACAAAATGCACCTAAAATGATCCGTCAATGTGAGATCAGATCCTTCCTCGACGCTGTTGAACATGGCAATCTCAGGGATCCAGACCTGATTTCCTGCTACCGTCATCCTTAAGAGACCTCCGTATTCTGCCGGATCCCACTGTAATATCTCATCCTTCCAAGACTGCAATGCATCATAACAAGAAGAACTCGAAAGCTAATTAAAGAAATGGGAAGCTTTGTAATCAATATGCTCACATATTATTAATGACATGAAGCCGATGTGAACAAATCTCTCACAACAGCCATCCAGCCAAACGTCGTTAGAATCTGATCCTTTTCATCCTGAATGGGCAAAGGATTGTACTAAAATTCAACAAGTACCTCAACATAGATGAAAAACATTTCTGGTTAAATGTGACTGACTATGCATGATAAGTATTTCTATGCACTGACCAAGCTCTCTACTCGCGCCAATGAGAATAGGAGGTGTGCCGTGAGCTGCTGGTGGGGTCTTCTCACAGGCTTGATATTCTTATTGTAGACCTGCATAAGGTCCGTGTACAGCTTCAGCTCCCAGTGCAATGAGCCTGAAAGACCGAGTTTTGTGAAATCGTAAAAATTACATTATCCTCATTAAAATGACTACATATACGTGCTTTGTTATCGATACAATGCGATTCTGAAAGAAAATGTCTCAGCTTTGTGAGAGTGTCCATGCTATATGGACCAAAGCAACGAATTGATAATAATGTATAACTTTAACCAAAAGTTAAATCGGTCCAGGTGGCAATCAACCATTTAATTTCACAAATGTCTTGTAAATGTAATGAATGATTTACACAGATACGTGCAATGTCTTTCAACACACTGTAATATTTTATCCCTCGCATTACAAGACCACTTATTGACCAAATATATTATCCGCGTTTAACTAAGATTTTTGGCTTATCAATGATGATTGGCGGTTGAGTATTCCTGCAGTAAATATATGTCTAAATATTTTACTGCTACTTACTGTTTTCATCCAATGCTACAAGACCGCAGATCATCGCCATAACAACTGCCGTCCATGTCAAAATGCCATTCATTGTGCGCAACACAATTCACTGCAATGAATCGAGCTCTCTTCCCCAGATGCGAAATAGCTGCAACTGGTCAAATGATACGGCCTCTCCTGGGATACACTGCGCGTTTTTCGATCGATCAATATGAGGTTAGGAAGAGAGTCACTCTATTGGGCATATGCAGTATGTGAGTAAATAATTTATCACCACATCACCAGTGTACAGCACGCTGCTTTTCATACTGTCAATGTTTAATATCGTGGAATTTCCTAGCTAATATGGAGGCTCAGTCAACTCAACCAAACTACTTGAGCTGCAAGTCACCTTTCGCCATGACATTTGATGGACAGATCCATGTGCATTATTTTATGGTATTGGCACTTGGTGGTGGGCATGATATTCTTTTTTAGGAAGTGCTCACCACATAGCCGGTCGGAGTGAGCCCTGTTATCGAAGCTACTAGCTCTATGAAAATACTTTTAGGTACACACTTATACATATTCCTTTGGCTTTTTTTAAAGACTATCGATATCATTCGACGTATCTTTCTTAGAGACGTTTCCCTGTATGAGAGTTTGATGGCTGCATCGAATGCAACGTCCACAGTCATTGAGTCACGATTGAAGGTTCCGCATCCAAGACATTCCTCATTGATATTCACATTTGCTGTTAATTACTTCTGATGTCGTTTCCAAAGAGAGTAAATGTTTCATAATTGGGTTGTTTTATAGTTAGTCACAGGGTCGTACCAGTCCTTGTCTGCAGCTGTCCCTGTGGACCTTCTTATCTCAAAACCTCGCAGCAAGGAAAATGAGCGGCGATAGTATATATCTTCCAATACAAATGTGATATTTTCGTGTCGATGGTTTGACCCATTTTATTAGCGCAAGCATTTCTGACACAAGTTTAGCGGCATGCCGTATAACCAAACATTTCCCATATCCAATGTTACCAAAGCATGGACCACCGATGCGGCATCTTAAGGTGTTATGTAATAGCTGATCAGTTCGATGCTACAACAGTGAATATAGCTAATCCAGCTGATGTCTTAACTACTGATCAATGCTCTATCAAATTTTCTTACAAGATGTGATGGTTTGATCAGTTGATTGCCGAGGTGTTGATTTTGCAATGTTCCTTTTCAGTTGAGCTTCAACTTGCTCAAGGCCATAACTTATAAACATATTTCACACAATATTCAATACAGATCACGACCTACAAAAAGTGTTAAGTTGGGTATCGTCAACATACACGTGTAGATTGCTTCTGGGAACAAGCAGTGTGCGATTTCACAGCAAGTAGCACCTTTATTCTCCACAATGACTATCGCATAGTTATGTTGTATCTCGTTGGGTAGCGGTATGTTTGACCCACCCTTAGGAAGCAAATAAGAGGAATATCCAGCCAGAGGGTTACTATTGATACTGCCACATACACCCTGGTGTGTGAATGTTTTGAGGGACCCTTTTAGTTTTGCCCTTTGAAAGCTAGGAATATCTCACCTGCGCTTTTGAGTGCCTCCCATTTTTATCTAACGATAACCTTGTGGTACCCATTTATCCTTTCTTAATTGCTTTTCTACACAACCGCATTAATTGAGACCCTCGTAGCACTTTGAAGCGTGATTTTACACCTTTTGAGAGGTTTACACGTCACTCGGTGAGTTTGAAATCGCTAACCGTCTCATTCCCAGCCATGTTTTCTCAAACAGTGGGTCATTAATGCTGCTGTCTGCCGCGTAAATAATTCACGTGTTTTGTTCTTTGATTCATAGAAGATAGAACACTTAAGCAAACATTCCGCGAAATAGGGGATACTCTCTAAATAGTTCGATCGTCAATTTAATTGGTTGAGTATCGCGAATGGCGCATTTGGTTGATATCTTGAATATCATCAGTAATCAGGATTTGTTGGCCAATTTATGTGCTGAGAGTATTTCTGGGGTTACTTGATGTGAGCAGCAGCCATTTTAAACATATGAAACCATTAGACAATCATCTTTTTGTTAATGGAATGACAAAATGTATTGCCTTAAACACATAGCCACGTTATGGATATTTGTCACAAAAATAATGATGAAAAGGCTCTATGCATTACTTGGCGCAGTTATAGTTGATAGTTCAAGCAAAACTTCTCTGACGACAACGAGGGCACAGTGCTTGATATTATCCAATTATGTCACTTCTTCCACAAGAACATTTTGGATTGCTGGGTCAAACTAAGATGGATTTTTGTGCAATTATAATGATCCATGCCCGAATGAAATGCTACACATTGACGTTGAGCGATTGAAGTTGCTATTCAATGATGCATATTTTATTGATACTTGTCTAGCATTCGTTCACATGAAATCTTCGCGACTTTGTTACCTTTCAAAATGAATGATTACATGGATTAGTCACAGTTAATTATCCACAAAGGGGCACGTTTCCATCGCATCGTCGAATGTTTTGGCATATATTTGTTGATCGGGCGGCGGAGATATGATTGGAATGGCAGCATTTTAGAACCTATCAAGTTTTCGCCCTGACGACAGCAATCCCTGTAACGTCTGTGTTTGCCTCAACATTATTAACGTCACCCCTATATCAAGCATTGAAAAAAGATACCCAAACACCTCAACGCATGGTATTGACAAGTTTACAACCAAAACCGATGCAAAATTCACGTACTTAGTATAGTAAATGGGCGTTTAATGGATAATTTAGAGAACGAGTCGTGCAGCACGTGTGTTTGGCAACTTGGTATAATCCCAATGCAGGACATTATTTATTGAAATGAATATATATTTGATTGACAAAATGTAGCAGCTGCTCTTACACGGAGAATAGCTATGTCTATACGAACATTCCAGTAAAGTGACGCATCAACTGAATGGCAAACCTCTCTCCTGTTGAACATTTTCAACCGGACACAGGCCTCCTGATCTCTCTCAACATTATTGAGATTGAGATACAACAGTATTTATTCAACAGTAAAATAAACAAATGTGTGTGTAGCGATAATGCTACTCAATTTCCCAAACCAAATATTAATTCAAAACAATTACAGATACGCAGCGTATTTGCCAATATAGCCATCGACAACAAAAACGCCCCCGCCTTTCATGAAAGAAAAGGTCTCAAATAACAGACTGAAAAACCTTGAGGCAATTTATCACGGCGCAATGCACTTAATACCATTAACACACCAGTGATCACGTCATGCAATATGCATAATTTACGCAAGTGATTATTTGTCTGACTGAATACCAATGTGCAAAGTAATATTTGGCACCTCAATACCGGTTTAAATCATTAACTTCTCTATGGTGCGTTCTACACTGGCTGAAGTACAAACTCGTGAATCAAACTCTATTATGAGTTTAATCAAATCTGGACATCAACTATGTTTGAATAACTGATCTACAACCTGATGTTTCAACCAAGTTGTCGATATTTGTCACAAACGTTATAGTGTAAAGGCCTGACGCAGTGGTGAATGATAATTCTGTCACGTGCATTCGAAAGCGCAAAGCTTCACATTAACCACATCTCAAACCACAACAGCAGAAAACATTGAAAACCTAAACATTTTTGACGGTGATGCTCTGAATAGAGCCATTCATTTCATCAATTCATGTTGCTGCATGCCAAAATGTTATGCCATGCTATAACCACCGATATCGAGCGAATGACACAGTGAATTGAGGATGATTTGCAATGTTTTGGATTAATTATAACATATATCAAGGGAATGGTGCACAATAACAAGCCATACAAAGTTTGCTTTATGCGCAGTGCTACGCAACATAGTCAAATATTTGACTGGAAGAGAAACAGCACGATTCTACAACCATGCACAGTGACTTACCAGACAGCATCCGGGGTCCGCCTTATTTACTATTCGACTCCGTACCTCATTTATGTCATCGCTAAATCATCCATTGCAAACAGGTACCATGGCCTTCTACTATTAGGTAGTATAAAGAGCTATTACATATACCCATTATGGTTTCATTGTAGTCGGGGATCTCATACCAGCTTGCTACTTCAGGCAATGTACGGCAATAGCGACATAAAGCATGGCGTTTACTAGTTATATAGCCGGTTCCATAAAACATGTGAATTGCATTGTACCAATGCATGCCGTCGTTTTGACCGACAGTGAAAAGACCTCTACCTGTCCCTAACCAAAAACGCATGAATAATGGATTGATACGTATTTGATATGAAGGTCGCATAACCTTGCTGTTGCTTTATGTGTGTTTTGTTGTACTCGTAGCAAGTTGATTAATATCAATAACTCGAATGTAGAACACAAAGGTGTAGCTGACCTTCTGATGGACAATTTCATCACCAGTGTGACTTCAGTGGATGTTGCTCTAGATCAAGTCAATGTTATAATGGATTTGGATCGAAATCCAATCGCATGCCCTTTAGCATATTATTATTCATCTTTACTCAATTTATCAGTAAGCAATTTTTCTCTCCGAAAATCATCATTGGCGGAAAACGAATTTGCATTAAAATCCGCGCATTGCTCATTAATATAACTCCCAAAGATAGACCAATAGACGAAGACAGAAGTGGACATCTCTATATTGCGGGCATGTACGGAATGGTCATACCTACTTTAATACCACTGTTTCAATTATTTCAAATGCTAGTGCTGGGGCCTGTGTAAACGCGAGAGACACAAGGAGGCAAAAAAATAGTATCTGCAATATCTAGCATTAGTCTTGTGTCAAATGTCTATGACACGAAATAGATGGCACCATCGACAAAACCTTCCTCGGTGTTATTGGCCATCACTCCCATCATGGCGCCCGTTGCTATGGCCATTGCAACACAGAACATAACCAAACAAAACCTGTCGATCACCCTGGCAACAGCTTTCCAGTCATTGGCGTTTTTATCTTCCATTTGCTTTTCCTTGTGGTCGCTATGCAGCATACTCAGTATTGCCAGTTGATCATTATTAATAGGTGACGTGTCTCCCGAACCTTGACCATGTGCGTTGTCAGCACATGACTTGGGCGGTGTTGCTAGCGACACCACTTTATTGCCATATATAGCGTTACCTTCAACAAGGCGGGGCCCGTCACGTCGTCGCCTCATACAGAGAAGAGAGGCCAGACCTCTGAGGATGGTCGTGCGCAGACATGAAGGGAGTGGTTTCTCTGGTGAGTTATGGTGAACACACAGCACTGACACGGTACAACACAGTGCCAGTGCTGAAATGCCCATGCTGAATATAATGTATGTAGCTGCAACAATAGGGACATATTTATAAGGAAGTAAGCGTCATAAAAGTAATCATTTGAATCAAACAATATAAATACCGGAAGCATGACAGAAGATCTTACTGAGAATGGGCACGTTTGCACTGGCCCGCGGCGTTATGTCGGACAGCCGGAGGAGTATCACAGAGTAGGAGAGCAGTACTGTAATGCCTAATGATATCTGATAGCCACACCATATATTCAAACAAAGGCGTTACATAAGTAATTAAAAGGAGGAAAAGGGAATCGTCGATTATATTTTTAGTCATTAACACTGAGGAAAAACAAAACGTTTAGATATGTACCATCAGTTAACATACATTAACCAAACGCCTTTGAATATTATAGTCAGTACCTTCTCACCGGCGTCAGCTGGCAAGCAAAACACTAGCAGTGAAATGACAGTCAGAATGACGGCGGGAACAACAGTGTTGACAACAAGAAAGATAGGTTTCCGCTTGAGCTTCAGCTGGAATGCTACCACAGGTAATGTTAACGAATTCGTACCATCTTCATACACCATGTCTGTTCGGCCGACAGATGTTGATGTCAGATCCCATTCACCGTGTGTAATATATTTGGAGAGTTCAACAGCGGACGCGTCATTGGTGAGGTTGACTTCCTCAGCTTGGTATACCCAGTTGATGAACTGCACCTCACACACTTGGGCGTCGAAGGGAAAGTATAAGAGATTGACTTTACAGGATGTCTTCCATTTGAATCCTGGTACCCATTTTGCTTCTCCATTTGCCAAAATTGTCACCCTGAAAAAACGAAATAGGAAAGCGGTCAGGTAAGCATATAACTGCCCATATTCGAGAATACCTACTTGTATTTCCAATCATTATATCTAAATCCAGAATATATGCTAGAAGAATATAATTAAGTAATGGGAATTCATATTTGCAAACCAGATATAATTGCTTAAATGGTTTTTACTGTATTTATTTTACATAAAATATATATTTATGAATTCCCTGAAGCATGTTGTAAGATATGCACCTAAAATGATCCGTCAAAGTGAGATCAGATCCTTCATCGACACTGTTTAACATGGCGATCTCAGGGATCCACACCTGATTTCCCGCCACCGTCATCCTCATGAGACCTCCGTATTCTGCCGGATCCCACTGTAATATCTCATCCTTCCATGACTGCAATGCATCATAACAAGAGGAACACGATAGAAATACATTGGAATGGGTAGCATTATAATCAATTATGCTCATATGTCATTCATGACGTGAAGCCGACGTGAACAAATCTCTCACAACAATCATCCAGCCAAACGTCGTCAACATCTGATCCTTTTCATCCTGAATGGGCAAAGGATTGTACAACACAGTACCTAAAAATATATGAAAAAAATTAAATGTGGCTGACTATGTAAAATAAGTATATCTATGCACTGACCAAGCTCTCTACACGCGCCAGTGAGAATACGAGGTGTGCCGTGAGCTGCTGGTGTGGTCTTCTCACCGGCTTGATGTTCTTATTGTAGACCTGCATAAGGTCCGTGTACAGCTTTAGCTCCCAGTGCAATGAGCCTGAAAGTCCGAGCTGTGTGAGATCGTAAAAACTACATTTTGCTCAGAAAAAAATGATTCCGTAGACGGGCTATGTTATCGATACTACGCGATCATAGAAGGCCATTTTCAGTGATGTGAGTGTGTCAACACTGTAATGACCAAATCAATGTATTATTAATAACTTGCTACTTTATAACTTAAACTAAACGATAAATGTGTGCAAGAAACAATCAATGATTACAATTAGCAAATGTCTTGTAAACATAGTTAATTATATCATACGCCCACAGATACGTGCAATGAATTACACACTTTTATGTCTTGTTTCTCAGACAGCTTGTTGACCCAAGATGTTATCCAAGTATTAACAACTAAATGCCAGAAATTCAGGTTAATGCCGCTGTGGAGACTAAAGCCTCTGCACTTGCCTTTTGAATAATCCTTTTTAATAACTGCTACTAATTAGTCCGGTAATTATAAGTTTTTGCAGTAGTAAATTTAACTTAGTGCCGCTATTTTAGCAAAATATATCGGCACAAATTGAATGTTATGCAATGACTTAATATCGCTGCATTACCTACCACCTCGTTACTAATTGAATATCCTTGTACCATCAAGGGCATCATTTACCGAAATCCACTGCCGAAATCCAACACTTGCACTAGCTAAACACCTATGCAATTCCCTAAATGCTTCTGCAGTACTGATACTATTTTGCAATAACTAGCTCTGTAATATCTAATTCCAATTATTTCAGCTATAAAGTAATCTATTGCTGCTGCTGTAATAAAACGCCTCTGCAGTAAATATATGTCTTGTAAATATTTTTACTGCTACTTACTGTTTTCACCCAATGCCACAATACCGCAGATCATTGCCATAGCAACTGCCGTCCAAATCAAAATGCCATTCATTGTACTCAAAACAATCCACCGCAATGAACCGGGCTCTCTCCTCCCTCTGCGAAATAGCTACAACTGGACAAATGATGCTGCCTCTACTAGGATACACGCGCGTTGTTCAATCGATCAATATGGGGATGGGAAGAGAGACACTCTATTGGACAGATGCAGTTTATGAGTAAATATTAGTCATGTTGGCAGGTAATACCGAAGAGCTTGTAGCGCCTTATCCCGACATAATTTGTGGATACATCACTAATGTTTAACACACTGCTTGTCATGACGATAATTTTTAATACATTGAATTTTCTGGTCTATTTTCAGTAAACTCAACTAATCCACTTTAGCCAAAAATCGACGACCGCCGAGCCATTTTATTAACAATCCCATGTGCATTATGTTTTAGTAGCGCATCCCGGTGGCGGGCATTCTAACCACCCTTGGATGTACTCACCACATAGCTGGTCTGAGTGAGCCCTATTAGCGAAGCTATTACCTGTGTGGAAATACTTCCAGGTACACCTTTCTTACAATTCATTGGGCTTTTTAACGACGATCCACGCCATGCCGTGTAACTTACCCCTCATCTGACAGTGTGATGGCTGAATCTGCTCCAATGTTCCATAGGCAATGCCTCATGAATGAAGGTTCCCCATTCCCATTGAAATTCACACATGTGGTCTTAATGTCTTCTGAAATCATTGCCGAAGAGTGTTACTCGTTCATATTTAGTTCGCCTTAAAGTTAGTCAGAGGAGTCATACCTGTCCTTGTATGCAGCTGTGTCTTTGTGGACCTCCCTTTCCCAATATCTGGCAGCAACGAAGATGTGTCTCTATACAGCAGCTGACACTGTTTGGCCATATGTGCCTTGAGGTTAACGAAATAGAAATCATACCTGAGGTGATAAGAGAGGTCTGGAATGCTCATCCGCACGGTTTTATTGCGCATAGTGCTTTCTTACATAGACAGGGGTAGAGCTGCAGGTGATGACAGTGATCAAAGATTTGTCGTTGCCCTGAATGTTTGCCAATGAACAATTATTGTGGGAGAGTACTTTTGAAATTATATGTGTGACTGCAGGATGCAATGCAATATAATGTAGTACTAATATAGTGCCAGTATCCAGTTAGGACATGCACTCATAGGCACTGATGCGATATTCAAGATTCAAATGCACGACTGAAAAAGTGTGTTTAGAGCTTTGGCTTGAAGCAGGAAAGAGTCATGGTTGCGGGTGTTGAAGACCAAGAAGACGGGATTTCACATCACAGATGATGTGCGGCAGCCACAAAAGCTCTGTCACAGGCAGTCTTGCGGCGAGTTCTAAGTTGTGCAAGGGGACCACGTATACTATATCGCAACTCAATGGATGGTCGGTAGGGATAGATGAGCTGACAGATGTAATGTGGAGCTGTATTGTTCAAAACTAGAAGGATCAACCTAAATGTGAGATATTATTGATTGGGCAGCTAATATATATCTTCCAGTACTGGCGTGATGATTTCTTGTCGATGGGTCTGTGCCACTGTACTAAATGATGTGTTCTAGACATCATGTAATTTCGAACATTACGTTAGCGGCGTGACATATAACAGAGCCTTTCCGACATCGAACTTGAATGTTACCAAAGCATGAACCAGCAATGTAGCTGTTTTAGGTGTGATGCAATTCCTGATCTATTTGATGTAAACTCGGAAATAAAATACTCCAATGGAATATAGCAAGGTGTTTCACTGGTTTTCTCAGTCATACTAACTTCACCCTCGCTGGTGCAGATGATATCCATACTGCTTCTGTATTCCAGTTTATGTGTCGAGAGTATTTCTGAGGTAACTTTAATAACTTTCATGAGATCAGCAGCCAGCTCTAATAAATGGAACCATCGGACAATCATCTTGTTGGCATAAGAAAATCAACATGAGCTACCGTATGGATAATTATCATGAAATAAAAAAATTGAGACTCTGTGCATTACTTGGAACAGTAGTCAATGATAGTGCAAGCATAACATTCCATGTCGACAAAATCTATGAGGGCAGTGCTTGATATTATCTCAGAAAAAGAACAATTTTAAACCTCAACCATTTTGTACTGCTGGGCTTCAAATAGCACCAAACTAAGATGGGTTTTTGTCCAATTATAAGGATCTATGCCTGAATGAAATGCTACACCTCAACTACGAGCAATCGCACGATGATGCACAATTGTTTAATACTTGTCTAGCATTCCTTCACATGATATTGTAGACGTTCAAAACGAATTATTGCATATGTCCATGGATTGGTCACAAGTTATTAACTAGAACGGGACAACTTACAACAGAATGTACGATTCGATACCACATCGTCGAGTGTATTGGCATATATTGTGCTCGGACGGCAGAGATTGGATTGTACTGGAAACAGCAACATCTCATAACCTATTACCGTTTACTAGATAATTAAGCAATGTGGTCATGCGGCAACTTGGTATAATCCCAATGCAGGACGTTAGTGATTGAAATGAAGATACATTGGGTTGATAAAATGTAGCAGCTGCTCTCACACAGAGAAGTTTGTCTTTCATGCTATACGAATATTTCAATAAAGTGATGCATCAACTGAATGGCAAGCCTCTTTCATATTAAAAATGTTATCCTTGGTAGTAACAAGTTGATAGGCTAAGGCATAGCAGCTTTGATCCCGCCAACCCCATTTTAACATCAAGCTCAGATAAACAGTCATTCTGACATCTCTCAAAGTTATCATCGCGAGTGTTTTCATTAAAACTCCTTGTGATTGAGTGACCACAGTATTAATCCCTCCGTTACTAGTTTCAATAACAAAAACTGGCGTTAACAGATCTTCAATTAAAATCAAAAAAAGTCTGCCATTGTCTGTTTAGTGATATTGCTACTCCTATTCCCAAACAAAATATTTATTCAAAACAATTGCAGATACTCAGCGTATATATAGAGACTTCGACAATGAAAACGCCCCCGACTATCACAGCAATAATGGTCATGAACAATAGATTGAATAACCTTGGGACCACGGCACAATGCACTTAATAACATGGACACAGAAGTAATTACGTCAGGATATATGCCTAATTTACGCCTTCGACTATTTGTCTTCAAATGTTTACGACAAAACAGAAATGGCCTGACTGTATACCAATGTGAAAAAACAATATTTAGCACCTCAATACATTTTGAATTATATGCTTATCCATGGTGTGTTCTACACTGACCGAAGTACAAAGTTGTCAATCAAAGTCTGATGTGGCCTATACGAGTAACAATGATAAAATATTGATCTTGCTAATATATAACAATGTGTCACCGCACATATTTCAAGAATCAATAATAACTCAGAGCAGCATCCTTTTTTACGGCAATGGGCTCCATTGACTGTAATGGTTACTATGACGTAGTATCAACACGATTTATCTCATGCTAAACCAAAACGTTTAAAGTCCAATATCTAATCTTGATTGAGCCATGTTGTGATGGTGCAAAGGCCTGATGCAGTGGTAAATGATAAATCGGACACGTGCGCCCGAAGCTCCGAGCTTCACTATTCACTATACCCACATTCCGAACTAAACCTGCAGAAAACATTGATTACCCTAAGCATCTTTGGATGTTTGTGCTCCACATAGATCCATTCACAAAAGTGTTAATGTTCCAACAATTCATGTTGCTACATGACAAAATATTGCGCTATACTATAACCGTGATATCGAGCGATTGGCATGGTCTATTGAGGATGCTTTGCATTGTTTGTGATTAATTATTACATATATCAATTGATTAGTCAATAATAACAAGCCATTAAGGGTCAGCTTTATGCGCAAATATTTGATTGGAACAGAGACAACCATACACAATGACTTATAAGGCTGCGCCTTATTTGCTATTCCACTCCCTATCCCATTCGTACCATTCCCAAATCAAGCATTGCAAACAAATAACCTGACTACTACCATGATGTAATATGAAGAGAAATGCATCGCAACAGCGAGCATAATACATCGCTTTGACGTCGCATTTCATAACCGTTGCGATATATGGTCAATTCATATTGATCTAAAACACTGTGTTTGTTACCCGCATTATACCAATGCAGGCAGTCGTTGTTGTCGACAATGAAAAGACCTTTACCTGTCCCTAAGAAAATACGAATGAATAATGGACCGAGCAGCCTTTGAACGAGTGTGTTTAATTCATATGAAACGACCTTGCATGTACCGTGCTTTTGCTTCATGTGTACATGATTTAATATCAATAACCTGAATGTAGGTGTAGACGGGAACAAAATATAGCTGTAGCTGACCTTCTGTTGAACAATTACAACACCAGTTTAATTCTGTTACAATGGGTTTGTATCTAAATCAAATCCAATGGTATATGGCACATTTTAATTCATATCAGAAATTATCAGTAAATACTCTTTTCCTCCGAATATTATCATTGGCGGATTAACAATTTGCATTAAAATCTCCGCATCGCTCTTTAAAATAACTCTCACACAGATAGACCAAAAGACCAATACAATTTAACAGCAACGGATCGAAAAATCATACCTGCTTTAATACATATATAATAAGAACTGATCAATGCTTTGTTTGCTTGTAGTTGTGTAAATGCTAGAGACAGAAAGAGACATAAATGCATATCGGCTATATTTAGCAGTTGTCTGATGTCAGATGCCTAAGACACGAAATTTATGGCACCATCGAAGAAACCTTCGCTGCTATTGGCCATCACTCCCATCATGGTGCCCGTTGCTATGGCCATTGCAACACAGCAAATAACCAGACAAAACCTGTCTATCACACTGACAACAGCTTTCCAGTCATTGGCGTTTTTATCTTCCATTTGCTTTTCCTTGTAGTCGCCCAGCAGCATAATCAGTATTGCCAGAAGATCGTTATGAATAGGTGAACAAACCAAGACCATGTGTGTTGTCAGAACGTGACTTGGACAGCGTTGCTTTTAAGAGCACTGTGTTTGTGTGTATGGCGTTACCTTCAACAAGGAAGGGTCGCGTCGTCGTCTCATACAGAGAAGAGAGGCCATACCTCTGAGGATGGTGGTGTCCAGACATGAAGGGAGGGGTTTCTCTGGTGAGTTATGGTGAACACAGATCACTGACACTGTACAACACAGTGCCAGTGCTGAAATGCCCATGCAGCATATAATGTATGTAGCTGCAACAATGGGGTAATTCTGATGATGAAGTAAGGGTCACAGAATGCTTTTTTATAATTCTTTGAAACACACTGGAAGCATGACAGAAGACGGAGAATGGGCACGTTTTCACTGGCCCACGGCGTTATGTCGGACAGCCGGAGGAGTATCACAGAGTAGGAGAGCAGTAATGATATCTGATAACCACATCATATATTCAAACAAAGGCGTTACATAAATAATTAAAAGGAGGAAAAGGGAATTGTCGATTGTATATATTTATTGTCATTGACACTGCGTCAAAAATGGCAAGTTTAAATGTTTGCTTTCAATTACAAAACGTCGACCAAACGCATTTGAAAACATTAGTCAGTACCTCTTTTACCAGCGTCAGCCGGCAAGTGAAATGACAGTCATCATGAGGGATGGGACAACAATGTTGACAACAAGAAAGGTTGGTTTCCGCTTGAGTTTCATCTGGAATGCTATCTCAGTTAATGTGAACGAATTCGAACGCTCTTCAACCACCTTATCTGCTTATAGGTGTGGTGGAGTGAGGTGGCTTCTTGCACCAGCTCCTCAGCTTCAGTCATGACATTCTCCTGCAGTAAGTAGAAGCCAGTGGGCTGTGTCAGTAGTGGTATGACAAACAGTCCCTGCAAACAGTGTTATATTCTGAGCGGCAAAATGGAGCTACGATTACTACGAAAAATATGAGTATTTATTCATGTTATGATGAACTATAAAAATTCACTGACTTTAGAGTATCACAAAATTCCTAAAACTGGTTGATTCAGCCAAAATGAGTTATTTTTCAAAGTGATCCTTCATAAATTTATAAGCTCAAGCACCTTTATCTTTGAGTAATGACGTGTGTGGTGTTATGCATGAGAAGAAGAAACGACAAAGAACATATATGAGTACACGATGGTGATAGAGTTCAGAGATACAGACCACATTTTCACGTCCAAAGTTGAGGGATATTTCCCTCCCATGTCTTGTGTTGAATGTTGTACCTAGTGGGGTTCATGTCGCTACAGAGCGCCATCCCACTCGTACATGGCGACACTGAGTCAGCCCCCACAGAGGAGAGATGGGGGCTTTCAGGAAGCTCATAGTGAGACTGGATCCTTCCAGGTAGTCGCTCATCAGCCATCGCTAGCATGCTTGGACACTCGAGAGCTTCCTTGGTGTGCCTTTCGCTGGTTAGATATTAGTCTCCGTTGGGTTGCTTAGGTATTGTAAACTCTTACACAGACCAGGTTGGAGATGACCAACCTCCAATTCGATATGCACTTTAAGTGAGTTCGCCATTAACAACACACCATGTAGCTCCGCAACCGACTTAACTAGATCTATACAGAACTATGCCAAGCTAAAACTGGTGGACTAACGAACTTTCATCTCGAAAGTAGATGTTGAATGATAACAAAATGATACGAGGGTAACCATTAGGTCAAAACAATTTCGGGTTGTGCAACAGAGTCAATCAAAAATCGGCCCATGGGTACATAGGGCAACTTGCCGAACAGCCATGATAGAACGAAAATGATTTGGCCTACTCACGGAAAAGCATTGTTTCTTATTAAATATTACCGCGGCGTGCAATACTTGACAGCATGCCGATGAGGCAAGCAGAGGGCAGCGGCAATCTTTATGCTCCTCAAGGCATAGGCTGCTGTTAACAAACCAGTGAAAACCCAACAGAAGTGACTCCTGTTGTACTTCAAGCTTACTTTGTGCGAAAACTATCGATAATTTAATGCGCATAAGAATTAATTTTACATTCAGAATTGAACGGGCTTCTTTTGAGCGCAATTAAATTTATCATATGATTATTAACGACGGAGAAACGAAACGTTTACTTTAAATTTCATTCCCGTTTTAACTTTGATTCGTTCGTAACCAAAAATGAACGCATCAATATCTATCAAATTTGAGGATTAGATCTGTGCTGTCCATGACACCAACTGGCGCAATTTTTATTGCCCTTGGACCGATATTAACTATTTTATAAGCGATCAAAAATTTAACGAAAATTGTACATGTAGAAATTTCCAACTCAAATTTGCAGTCAGACGATAATTAGTTAATTGATTGAGACAATAATAAGTTAAGAGATTTTGGCTACCAGAACTTTTCGACCTGCTAGAATGTTTTTAGCCATGCATTATTTACAATTACATTTATTCAGAAAATGTTTACAACTACATTACACTTTCAGAATATATAAACTATTTTAAAAATCGAATTCTAAAGCGTGGAGGTATTAAGCATTGAACTTGTGTCATTTTTTTGAAACTTTGATACTTTCATAACCGGAAGTGACTTGAATGAAGTCAATGTAAGCTGTCACAGAGAACATGTGACCCAATTTTTATTATCATTGGAAATGTATTGACGGTTTTATAAGCGCTCGAAATATTCATGAAACTTTTGTGGACTTTGGGACTGATACCACGATTTTCGACCTCAGACGCTTGAGAAATCTTTTAAACCGGAAATATTGAGAAAAAGTTTGCAATTGAATTTAGCTACAAAATGGTATAGATTGTATGAAAATCGGACAATTATCCACAGACCTATCAATGACCTTGACCTTAGCTTGAGGTCGAGGTCAAAACAAAACTTCTGGGTTCTGCACAATATTGATGCCGACCATTTAAAAAAATAAATTTTGAAACATTTAAAAAAATTTGCAACCTCTATCGCGAGCCAAAAATTGTTAACAAACATACATACATACAAACGCGACTGACCAAGTTAATGCGAATGCGAATTCGCCAAGTTTACATACGTATCGGACCAACATAACTTCGCCAAGTAAACAAACCGGACAGATCGCCATAACTTGGCGAATGCGCATTCGCCATGTTAAAATGAGAGGAGGAAGCAACAGACCATGTCTCGAGTAAGTGTTCCCCATTCAAAGGATGGGGGCAAGTCTCAGAATTCTCCGGGAATAAGTTGCGCGAGGTGACCTTCCCCCCGCCTTAGCTCTGTCTTGTACCTGTGGTACTTGGAGAAAGTTAGCGACCTTGCCACCAAGTCCTCGTCTACGACAGGGAATATAGGAAGTGGTTAACCTTGAATCGGGTGCCCTGGAGAGCCGACTGCACCTATGTATGTCGCAGTCGTCACATCCTCAACCCATGTGCCGACTTTATAACGCAGGCAAGTGGCGCTGGGATACACAGTGTCGGTATCAGCACATATATAGCGTCCCGAGGTGCAATGCATCACACCCATTGCGTGCCCATAACGCAACTCATTGTGGTCATAACCCAGCGCCGAAAAACTGGCTACCCAACTCGCCTCACCACAGCCTCCACCAAACGTAAAATCCATCAACGTTGACGCTTGGACACACGAACTTGATAATGACACGGATCGCGATTGTCGACTACATGGCATCAGAAACGGTTTTAACATTATTAATAAAGCATCCCCTACGAAGTCTGTAGTAGTGCAAAGTTATGCCTCCACCAACATCTATCATGCAGCAGTGGAAGCAGAGATACGCCGTGAGATCGAGAACGGACATACCCTGATTACAAACAATTAGCATGTTAGACCTCGCGAGCGCGTATCGTGCGGTCGCCATCAACCCTGATCACTATAAATATATGGACAGAAGAAGTAGTTTAGTTTACAGATCAAACTCATCCGACCTACATGTTTGACATTCGCATCCCGTTTGGCGGCCGCTTATCAGTGGCAGTATTTCACAGATTGTCTGCGGCAAGTACGGTGTAACGGCGATCGTATACCTGGATGATTTCCTACTCGTATCACAAACCCGACAACAAGCTACCCAAGCGTTACTAATAATCTCCGACGCAAATCAAATATAGCCATGGCATGTACCTTTGACCCTCGAATGTACCTATGTGGTATGGCAATCTAGTTTAAGGCTTGTAAGACAATTCAGTTAGGTGAGGTAAAGCACAACTCCCGCTACCCTACATCCCCAGCCACCAACTGTTCCCTGTGAGGGGTATAGGTCCCATTCAGGGTATAGGTCCCACAGTTTTCGCAAAGGAGGAGCAACGTGGATGCTTAAGACAGGTCTACCAGGCTAGTTGATTCATAATTTGTATCTGGTCAAAGAGGTGGGAACTATATTATCAATAATGACACCAATTGTCAATTCTCTACTTTCATAAACTACACATGGTGATTGTCATCGTTCTCAGCATTCCCCTATGGTTATTATTGTGGTTATAAATTATAAGACACAAGACACGAATAAATGGAAAATGAAGAGACAGAATCAGAGATGATTGGGTAAAATATTGCTTCACAAAATCAGAGAGAATAGAAAGTGATGAGACAGAACCAGAATTGGCTATGAAACAAATTGATTGTGGAACACATATGTGCAATCACAGGGATATGCATTGGCCGGCCTGCCACTATATTCCAGGTATAAATAAACCCAAGGGGGACAACCATTTCGACACCAGCTCACCAAAAATCTCGCCTCAACCATGTTAAGTCCCTGTCGCGCCCCATGTCTATTGAGAACATGTCATTCTACCTAACAAAACCCTACGCCCCGACATTTGCCACCCACTTTATTTTGAGTTCAAACGCTGTTTTATCCGATTTGCAAGTTTGCTGTACCCGGGAGTTGACCGATCATCAGCCCTTCGTTCGGGGCAAAGAAACCTCGATTTCTGATTGGGCAATCTAAATAATAGGTCCAATCAGAATTCGCAATTTCTGTGTGTGTAATGAAACTGAGATAATCGTAATTGCATGAAAAAGCTGTAAAAGGATTGGCAAGATTGTTGTGGAGAGAATTACTGAGCAAACTGGATGATGACCCTAACATGCCATGTATAGTGATCAATGTTGCTCCTGCAGAGTCCGTACACCAATGCCTCTATTTAATGATACTAATTTCAAGAGTCTAGCAAATCCTGACAAACATCCTTATGTTATTAATGCTGTCTACAGAACGATCAGTCAGGATGCGTCCCCGCCAGTACTTTAATCAACGATTATTGGATTGTGATGGAAGATTTGCTGAATGAAATTTTCTGCGCTCAATACGCAGTTGAAAATACACAGCAACATTAACCAGATAGTGTTAGCAGAGGTAAAGGCACTACGCATGAAGGCAAACCTCTGACAGTTGGTGATGTGAAAAAGATGGATACTATTGGTAACTTTATCAAAGTTGACCATTGCATAATGTGAGATGATCGCCTGCATACTTTAAATATCTTTACTATGATGTTCTGGCAATGGTCAGACAATTGGAATTCAAACATGGTTTTTCCCTGTTTCTGCTGCAGAAATTTGTTACAGACCATAGTCGGTCAATATGGCATATTATTGAGTGTAGATGATGTGAAAATGCCATCTTTTGAGGAAATCTGCAATTGAGAAAAAAACCCTATCACAGCTGCACACCACTTTCAGTATAGACAGGAGCTTTTAGGTAGCTCACCTCATGCACACACGCTCTGGGTCATAAATGCTTACAAACTTGATGAAGATATCTGTGAGTTTGCTGATAAACACATCTCACTTTCAAAGGCCATCATGGTAAACACTACGATGAGGATTCCATGGCTGGATCAGACATGTTATTAGGCATGTACAAGAGATTAAATGAGATCAAAGGGATGAAAGATGAATTGTACATTGTTTGGTAATGTGTGCATTCTAGAAGCTGGTGATCTATTCCAACTTGCTCCAGTGAAACAAAGTCGCACTGTTGACCAATCATGTGACCCAGTTGCCAGATTATATGGTTCTTCGTGGAAGGAAGGCTTTCAGTTACAGGAACTTGATGAGATCATGCGACAGAAATATTACTCATTCATTGCAGAATTGCTCTGTATATAACAAACAAGTGAGTGTAATAAAAATGACTTGAAAGTGCTTCAGTACACAGAGAAGATGATGCAAACTATACAAAAGACATCCATCATGTATTTGCCTTGAATTTGCCCGGCCGGCCGCTATCTTCTATACAAAGAAGATAGCGGCCGGGCAATGCAAGAAAAACGCATTTCCCACAAAAGCATAAAACTGGCCTGGAAGCTGACCCGGACATATAAAGTAAACCTTAAGACATGCTAATAACGTTTCGTGAAGTAACATATGCGAACATTCAAGCGGGATCGGGTCAAAATCGACTCGTACCCAGGCCAATTCGTACCCTCTGATTCGGCACATTCTTGAACTCTTTTGTCTTGCGCATAAACATCATGGTTGGTGTGATGTACATTGCATGATGTTACGAAGAGAAGATACCAACGAATGGATAGTGCATCACAATGACAGCGGTGAGTGTAGGGGACTATCTGGGCGGCCGTACGGATATACTGTAATATTATAATTCGTTATTCAGCTCGATTGGTATACTGTTGAATACAGAGTAGGTAGAATCCAAACTTGGCATCAGTGGTCAGACTGATGTATTTGTTCAGTCTTAATATTTTTTTCTAATTGTAGCTTAACTGGAACGATCATAAAATGGAAAAGATGTGACAGTAGAGATTTTGTTTTGGAGAATGATGCAATTCTCATTCAATATATAACCCCACAACGACCACTACCTCACACCAACCACCACCCAACATCGACCACCAACGCACAACGACCACTGCCCCCTATTAACCACCACCCAACCCCATATCAACCACTACCCAATATCGATCACCACCCCACACCAACCACCTCCCAACATCGACCACCCACCCGCAACGATCACTACCCCATTCCTATATTTACCGATAATGATATCTGATTGTGAAGAACGGGACCATTAGCGCAAGGAGCTATCGTCATAAGCATAAGAAGCATCCACCACAGACAACTTTCCCAGAAGGATATTTTCGGTCGGAATAGTTGTAATGCGTTGCGATTTGCTTGAGTAACGTCCACGTCCGCTTACGTCCATGTCAAAGTTACAATTCTGAGATAAATAAATTGTTCCACAGATTTGCTGATAATGTTTTTAAGCGGCTTCAAGCGCGCGCAATTGCAAGAAATATGTCCCCATTGCTGTCTGTCTGGGTATGTGTAAAGAGAACCATGTCAAATACGGGTCATGGGGGTAATTTAACAGCTCGGGTTGTCACGATTCGTGATATGATAGCATTGAAAGATGACATATCTGGCATTTTATTGGATCAATACTAAGTTAAGAATATAGTCTTTTATATATTTCTCCAGTGATATTGATTTCTGATAAAAGGATTAATATAATTACAAATGTAGAAAATCCTGACTGACATATCACCTAGAGCACTAGTAGCATTACCCTCGAGCTCCATGGTGTTGTGTACCTTCACAGGTCGTTGCTTAGCTTCTTAGGTCGTCACAATTTAATTGCATGGCCATGCAAGCATCCTACGAGCAAGAGTATCTGAACATTTCAGCTATGGTAAGAAGGTTCACTCGCGCATCGCACCTCCAACTGAGAATAAATTTGATCAGCGTGGTGCTTTGTCATAGAGCCTAAGAATTTTCTGACTAATTCGGTGGCGTGGTCGCTTCGACTAACCAGAAGACTCCAAAAAGATTTAAAAGATGCCGAGCCCAGAGACGTTGGATCAACAGTCCCATGTGTTTTTATTGATGTTATTACATACTTACCACACAGCTTGTCGAAGTGAACCCTCTTAGCGTATCCATTTGCTCTTTGATTGTAATCACCACAGGCGCTCGGTTCCCTATACCAAGCTTCCGAGCGCCGAGCTGCTTCCATGCGCTGAGCCACTATTAGTATACATGTAATTAAGTATATATAGATAGCGGCTCGGCACTAGGAAGCGGCTCGGCGCTCGGAAGCATGGCATCGGAAACCGAGCGTCTAGGGTAATAATCACCTTGCGAACTTCATAACGGTTAACGCGTTTTATTGATGTGAATGTCCATAATTTAATGTTCCTATATTGATCTGTATATTGCTGATGTACCCAAATTGCTGACAAGGTTTTACACGTTCAACTTATTTGATTTGAATTGTGGATTTATGCATTGCATTTGATTCAGTCAGTGTAGGACATTTACTCAGAAATCCAGTAGGTCTAGAACAATAAATAAAATATTTCAGATCTATTTTTAGTTATCAATAATGTAATACAGATTGGTTGTGAATCGCTGCAGTCCAAGGGGTGTCAATAACTTTTGCAAAAGTTGAGTATTGTAAAGTAACTTTTCCACTTTATCGTTAAATAGAACGACACTGCCAATTTCATCATTCTTTTCAAGATGAGGTTGTGCTTTGAGCATTCAATTTTTATCATGTAAGCAAACTTTAGGGCACGATAATTACTGTGAAATAATCCTGTGGCTATGGGGGCTGTTATAGTATACAAATATAAACTTCAATAGGTTATTTGCTGTTATAATCGTTAGTCAATCACTTCTTTATTACCATTTACTCATTGACGTGTTGGTGAGAAGCATTGATTTTACTCTGATGTGAGTCATTGGTTAATAGTGCGATTCATCAATCGTTATGTACAACCTCAGATCTAGGATTCCACTTCTACCGCTCCACCACTTCTGCATGTTCGTTCAGGAGCTCTCAACCACATACTCAATTGACATATATTTGTGATTTTGCTCAGGTGAGCATGATTTTTTTTATCCCTCTATATTTATTCCAAATTTTTATGAACGTGGGTCAGTACTGCCCAAAATGATTCATTATATTGTATTTGTTTTGTTTATTTGTAATGTTTTGATCCATCTGAGTGTTTGAAACAGCAACTCACAACACAACATAACTTAAACAAGAAACGTATATTCAACGACAAGCCAGTCACATCATAAACAAGATAGTGTCTTTTTTAAAAAGTACACTAGCACACCACATTTCCTCCACCTTAGATAAAACTATTTCTTTGTCAGCAATACAGATTACAAGCTACATATACTTAAATACGATGACATTATCATAATGTTTCCATCATAACGTTCCAATATCAGGGTTATGCATAGAACAGCATAATTAGCATTCAGGTCAAATCAAAGTCACTGAGTACACATGCAATTATATCAGTCTTACTAATTATTTCAACAACAAGGTGAGTCTATCTGGTGGTTTAATATTCCTTGAAGATCTTCTGGGGCTTGGTTTAGGTGGTGACTCTTGCTGAATTGGTGAAGTTTCTGGTGCTGCAGACATAGGTGGTAATGTATCATGTTCGGATGAGTTGTTTTCAGCAGGCAGTGTTACAGAAGATTTGTTTTCGACACTAGTAGGTGTTATAGATTGAGGGATAGGTAATATATCCTCACTGTTAAAGTTGGTATCTGGGCTGTCAATATGATCATTGGTGTCCTCTGCTAGTCTTGTGCGAATGTGGTCCATGTGGCGGCGTAGTACGCGACCATCTGAGATACGCACTAAAGCTGATACTGGTCCTGTAACCTCCTGAATTACACCTGGCAACCACTTTTGTCCGGTTCCAAAATTAGTGGTGAATACTGTAGTACCTAGAGACAACATTCTATCCTTTGCCTTTCGGTCATGGTACTGTTTTTGCTTAGATTGTGATTGCAGAACTGTAGTTGATGTATCTGGTATCAGGATATCCAGACGAGAACGAGGTCGACGGTTCAACAGGAGTTCGGCTGGAGATTTTCCTGTTGTTGAATGTTGAATTATCCTGTAGCGTGACAGAAAACGGTAGAGTTTACTTTCAAGAGATCCACCGTCCATTTTCTGGAGTCCATGTTTGATGACTTGAACGGCACGTTCTGCTAAGTCATTCGACGCAGCATGATAAGGGCTACTTGTGATGTGTTGGATACCGTTAGACTTGGTAAACATACGAAACTCTTCACTGGTGAAACATGTACCAATATCACTGACTAATATCTTTGATAACCCATGAGTGGCAAAAGTTTGCATCAATCGTTCAATAGTGATTGCCGATGTAGATGAAGAAACTACATGTGCATCAATCCATTTTGAGTGCGAGTCAACTATCACAAGGATCATTTTCCCACAAACAGGTCCGGCGTAATCCACGTGTAGACGTTGCCAGGGCTGTTTTGGCCATTCCCATGGATGTAACGGTGCAGTACGAGGCAGATTTCTGTTCTGTTGACAGATTGAGCACTCTTGAACAATAGCAGCAATGTCAAAATCCAAGCTTGGCCACCAGACATAGCTTCGAGCTAGTCGTTTCATTCTCTCAATACCAGGATGTGTTTCATGGATTTCCGTGAGTACTTCCTTCTGACCTTGGATGGGAACCACCACACGGCTTCCCCAAAGAAGACAGTTATTATCGACACTGAGTTCGTGACGACGTGTAAAGAAGGGTTGCATTGCAGGTTCTACAGCTGAATCCTCTGGCCAACCATACAGAACATGGCGAAGTACACGTGAAATAACAGGGTCTTTTACTTGTTTTGCATCCACACACCGTAGGTTATTGATTACATCACCAGGTACTGGCACTGAGTTTGGTCTGTCACGTAGTGGCAATCTGCTCGTAGCATCTGCGTTAGCATTTGCTAAACCTGGTCGATACTTAATCTGATAGTTGTATGCACTTAGAGTGAGACTCCATCGTAGAACACGTGGTGACACCATCAATGGAATCATTCGACATTCACTGAGTAGGCTTACAAGTGGTTTGTGATCTGTGTAGATAGTGCAGAAACGACCATAAATGTACTGATAAAATTTCTTCACAGCGAAGATAACAGCCAGTGCCTCTTTGTCGAGTTGTGAGAAGTTAGTTTCTGCTGTAGCTAGGGTACGTGATGCAAAAGCGATGGGTCGTTCTGAGCCATCTGGCATGATGTGTGCGAGAATTCCTCCAACCCCATAGGGCGAAGCATCACATGAGATACACAGCTCCTTTTCAGGATCATAGTGGACTAACACTGAGGATGACTGCAACATTTCTTTTGCTTTGTTGAAGGCTTGTTGTTGTGCAACACCCCAATGGTAAACAAAGCCTTTCCTGAGCAACTTGTACAGTGGAGCACAAATGGTAGCTAACTGTGGGATAAATTTGCCATATAAGTTCAACAGTCCAAGGAAAGATCTTACCATGTCAACTGATGAGGGGGTGGGTGCATCCACTATAGCTTGGACTTTTTCTGGGTGTGGGTGCAGACCCTGTGCGTCTATTCTGTGTCCAAGATAGGAAACTTGTTTTGTGTGAAATGAACACTTTTCACGTTTTAATTTCAGTCCTGTTTCAGAGAACCTTTTCAGTACAAGTTCCAAGTTTTGGGCGTGTTCTGAATCAGTGCAGCCGGTTATCAGCACATCATCTAGGTAACAACATACCCCTGGAATGCCTTTGAGAATATTGTCCATACACCGCTGGAAAATGCCTGGCGCTGATGAGATTCCAAACGGCAATCTCGTGTATTGATAAAGACACGGTGAGTATTTACGGTAGTGTATTTCCGACAGTCTTTGTGTATTGGTATCTGTAAATAGGCATTGCTGAGATTCAACTTGGAGAAAGTCTTCCCACCAGACAGTGTAGCATATAAGTCCTCAATTTTCGGGATGGGGTAAGTATCACATTTTGACACTTTGTTAACTGTTGTCCTAAAATCACCGCAGATACGGATATGTTGACCATCAGATTTTACCACTGGGACTATAGGTGCAGCCCAATCTGACTGAGTGACTCTTTCGATGATACCTTGCTGTTCTAAGCTGTCCAGCTCCGCATCAACCATATTTCGCAGTGCGTATGGTACTGGACGTGCTTTGTGAAAGCTAGGTGTTGCCTCCGGACCAACATGAAATGTAGCTTCTACTGTTTTCGCTAGACCAAGTTCTTCACTGAATACATGTTGATATTTGTGTACAAGTTCATTGAGTGCAGACTCACGCAACAAGTGTATGTTATGCCAATCCAGACGAAGTTCATTGAGCCAATTGCGACCAAGTAGATTGGGTCTATCTCCTGGAACAATAAGAAGAGGCAGTTGTTTTTCTGTGTTGTTGTGTTCAACCAACACATTTATACGACCCTTCACGGAGACCTCCTCCCCTGTGTAAGTTCTAAGTCTGTCTGCACTGGGATATATCTCTGGTTTGACATTGAAAAGTGAGTTGTAAGTCTGTTCAGAAATGACACTCACTGAAGCTCCTGTGTCAATTTCCATGGTAGTTTGGTGTCCATCAAACAGTAAGTCAACTGTAATTGGGCGATCGTTTGAACGAACTGAAAACATGTTGTACAATTTTGTATCGCTCTGTTCACTACATGCACTAGGAGGTGCTGACTCCTCTTCCTCTACAAAGTTGGTCTTATGGACTTTTGTTGTTGTCTGGTAATTTTTCAAAGGTGCAGAAGACTTTGACCTAGTTGATGTGTTTGCTTTGTTTGGTGCTGCTCGCTGTTTCGCTTTGCAAGCTTTGGAAATGTGTCCACTTTTTTTTACAGAAGTGGCATTCCGCGTCTTTAAAAGGACATGTGTCGTGGTGGTGATTACCTAAACACCGGTAACAAGGTCGTTGTGTGGTTTTTGTGTGATGCTTTGACAGTTGGTGGACTGCGGCTGTATTTGTAAAAACTCCCTTGATGTCAGCTGTGTGCCTGTGTGCGGCATCCATAGCGGTAGTAATTTCATAAGCTTTTTTGAATGTGAGGGCAGTTTCTGCAAAAAGTCGTCGTTGAATACGCTCATCCTTGATGCCACATACTAGACGATCTCTGAGCATTTCGTCTAATTTCTCTCCGTAATCACAGTCTTGTGATAAGTGGCGAAGGTTAGCTACAAAATCAGCTATAGTTTGTCCAGGTTTTTGTGTGGCTGTATTGAATCTGTACCTCAACAAAGTAACAGAGGGTGTTGGATCATAATGTGTTTTCAACAGTTTCTTGATGTCGTAATACGATTTGTCACTGGGCTTGTGTGGTTGGAGCAAATCACGAATGACTTTGTAGGTATTAGCCCCAACAACTGACAATAAAATTGGTCGTTTCTTACCGGCGTCCGCGATGTCATTTGCAGCAAAATAAAATTCCAATCTTTCACAATAATTGTCCCAACTTTCATGTTCCTTTTCAAATTCTTTGACAGTTCCAAATAACTGAGACATTGTTACAGGTTATTGCACAAAACACAAATATACAAACGCCAGTGGGTACAAAACTCCGGGCAGTTTGCGGGCGATATTTGCGGTCTGACGCAGGGTACTGCTTCGATGCACAATATACACACGAAACAGTAAATATACACAGTCAATGTTTGACCCTCGATGTGTACAACATCCCGTTAATCCTCGTCGCCAAAATATGTAATGTTTTGATCCATCTGAGTGTTTGAAACAGCAACTCACAACACAACATAACTTGAACAAGAAACGTATATTCAACGACAAGCCAGTCACATCATAAACAAAAGTTGGTATCTGGGCTGTCAATATGATCATTGGTGTCCTCTGCTAGTCTTGTGCGAATGTGGTCCATGTGGCGGCGTAGTACGCGACCATCTGAGATACGCACTAAAGCTGATACTGGTCCTGTAACCTCCTGAATTACACCTGGCAACCACTTTTGTCCGGTTCCAAAATTAGTGGTGAATACTGTAGTACCTAGAGACAACATTCTATCCTTTGCCTTTCGGTCATGGTACTGTTTTTGCTTAGATTGTGATTGCAGAACTGTAGTTGATGTATCTGGTATCAGGATATCCAGACGAGAACGAGGTCGACGGTTCAACAGGAGTTCGGCTGGAGATTTTCCTGTTGTTGAATGTTGAATTATCCTGTAGCGTGACAGAAAACGGTAGAGTTTACTTTCAAGAGATCCACCGTCCATTTTCTGGAGTCCATGTTTGATGACTTGAACGGCACGTTCTGCTAAGTCATTCGACGCAGCATGATAAGGGCTACTTGTGATGTGTTGGATACCGTTAGACTTGGTAAACATACGAAACTCTTCACTGGTGAAACATGTACCAATATCACTGACTAATATCTTTGATAACCCATGAGTGGCAAAAGTTTGCATCAATCGTTCAATAGTGATTGCCGATGTAGATGAAGAAACTACATGTGCATCAATCCATTTTGAGTGCGAGTCAACTATCACAAGGATCATTTTCCCACAAACAGGTCCGGCGTAATCCACGTGTAGACGTTGCCAGGGCTGTTTTGGCCATTCCCATGGATGTAACGGTGCAGTACGAGGCAGATTTCTGTTCTGTTGACAGATTGAGCACTCTTGAACAATAGCAGCAATGTCAAAATCCAAGCTTGGCCACCAGACATAGCTTCGAGCTAGTCGTTTCATTCTCTCAATACCAGGATGTGTTTCATGGATTTCCGTGAGTACTTCCTTCTGACCTTGGATGGGAACCACCACACGGCTTCCCCAAAGAAGACAGTTATTATCGACACTGAGTTCGTGACGACGTGTAAAGAAGGGTTGCATTGCAGGTTCTACAGCTGAATCCTCTGGCCAACCATACAGAACATGGCGAAGTACACGTGAAATAACAGGGTCTTTTACTTGTTTTGCATCCACACACCGTAGGTTATTGATTACATCACCAGGTACTGGCACTGAGTTTGGTCTGTCACGTAGTGGCAATCTGCTCGTAGCATCTGCGTTAGCATTTGCTAAACCTGGTCGATACTTAATCTGATAGTTGTATGCACTTAGAGTGAGACTCCATCGTAGAACACGTGGTGACACCATCAATGGAATCATTCGACATTCACTGAGTAGGCTTACAAGTGGTTTGTGATCTGTGTAGATAGTGCAGAAACGACCATAAATGTACTGATAAAATTTCTTCACAGCGAAGATAACAGCCAGTGCCTCTTTGTCGAGTTGTGAGAAGTTAGTTTCTGCTGTAGCTAGGGTACGTGATGCAAAAGCGATGGGTCGTTCTGAGCCATCTGGCATGATGTGTGCGAGAATTCCTCCAACCCCATAGGGCGAAGCATCACATGAGATACACAGCTCCTTTTCAGGATCATAGTGGACTAACACTGAGGATGACTGCAACATTTCTTTTGCTTTGTTGAAGGCTTGTTGTTGTGCAACACCCCAAATGGTAAACAAAGCCTTTCCTGAGCAACTTGTACAGTGGAGCACAAATGGTAGCTAACTGTGGGATAAATTTGCCATATAAGTTCAACAGTCCAAGGAAAGATCTTACCATGTCAACTGATGAGGGGGTGGGTGCATCCACTATAGCTTGGACTTTTTCTGGGTGTGGGTGCAGACCCTGTGCGTCTATTCTGTGTCCAAGATAGGAAACTTGTTTTGTGTGAAATGAACACTTTTCACGTTTTAATTTCAGTCCTGTTTCAGAGAACCTTTTCAGTACAAGTTCCAAGTTTTGGGCGTGTTCTGAATCAGTGCAGCCGGTTATCAGCACATCATCTAGGTAACAACATACCCCTGGAATGCCTTTGAGAATATTGTCCATACACCGCTGGAAAATGCCTGGCGCTGATGAGATTCCAAACGGCAATCTCGTGTATTGATAAAGACACGGTGAGTATTTACGGTAGTGTATTTCCGACAGTCTTTGTGTATTGGTATCTGTAAATAGGCATTGCTGAGATTCAACTTGGAGAAAGTCTTCCCACCAGACAGTGTAGCATATAAGTCCTCAATTTTCGGGATGGGGTAAGTATCACATTTTGACACTTTGTTAACTGTTGTCCTAAAATCACCGCAGATACGGATATGTTGACCATCAGATTTTACCACTGGGACTATAGGTGCAGCCCAATCTGACTGAGTGACTCTTTCGATGATACCTTGCTGTTCTAAGCTGTCCAGCTCCGCATCAACCATATTTCGCAGTGCGTATGGTACTGGACGTGCTTTGTGAAAGCTAGGTGTTGCCTCCGGACCAACATGAAATGTAGCTTCTACTGTTTTCGCTAGACCAAGTTCTTCACTGAATACATGTTGATATTTGTGTACAAGTTCATTGAGTGCAGACTCACGCAACAAGTGTATGTTATGCCAATCCAGACGAAGTTCATTGAGCCAATTGCGACCAAGTAGATTGGGTCTATCTCCTGGAACAATAAGAAGAGGCAGTTGTTTTTCTGTGTTGTTGTGTTCAACCAACACATTTATACGACCCTTCACGGAGACCTCCTCCCCTGTGTAAGTTCTAAGTCTGTCTGCACTGGGATATATCTCTGGTTTGACATTGAAAAGTGAGTTGTAAGTCTGTTCAGAAATGACACTCACTGAAGCTCCTGTGTCAATTTCCATGGTAGTTTGGTGTCCATCAAACAGTAAGTCAACTGTAATTGGGCGATCGTTTGAACGAACTGAAAACATGTTGTACAATTTTGTATCGCTCTGTTCACTACATGCACTAGGAGGTGCTGACTCCTCTTCCTCTACAAAGTTGGTCTTATGGACTTTTGTTGTTGTCTGGTAATTTTTCAAAGGTGCAGAAGACTTTGACCTAGTTGATGTGTTTGCTTTGTTTGGTGCTGCTCGCTGTTTCGCTTTGCAAGCTTTGGAAATGTGTCCACTTTTTTTTACAGAAGTGGCATTCCGCGTCTTTAAAAGGACATGTGTCGTGGTGGTGATTACCTAAACACCGGTAACAAGGTCGTTGTGTGGTTTTTGTGTGATGCTTTGACAGTTGGTGGACTGCGGCTGTATTTGTAGAAACTCCCTTGATGTCAGCTGTGTGCCTGTGTGCGGCATCCATAGCGGTAGTAATTTCATAAGCTTTTTTGAATGTGAGGGCAATTTCTGCAAAAAGTCGTCGTTGAATACGCTCATCCTTGATGCCACATACTAGACGATCTCTGAGCATTTCGTCTAATTTCTCTCCGTAATCACAGTCTTGTGATAAGTGGCGAAGGTTAGCTACAAAATCAGCTATAGTTTGTCCAGGTTTTTGTGTGGCTGTATTGAATCTGTACCTCAACAAAGTAACAGAGGGTGTTGGATCATAATGTGTTTTCAACAGTTTCTTGATGTCGTAATACGATTTGTCACTGGGCTTGTGTGGTTGGAGCAAATCACGAATGACTTTGTAGGTATTAGCCCCAACAACTGACAATAAAATTGGTCGTTTCTTTCCGGCGTCCGCGATGTCATTTGCAGCAAAATAAAATTCCAATCTTTCACAATAATTGTCCCAACTTTCATGTTCCGTTTCAAATTCTTTGACAGTTCCAAATAACTGAGACATTGTTACAGGTTATTGCACAAAACACAAATATACAAACGCCAGTGGGTACAAAACTCCGGGCACACACAATGACAAAGCAGGTTTTTTTGCGGGCGATATTTGCGGTTTGACGCAGGGTACTGCTTCGATGCACAATATACACACGAAACAGTAAATATACACAGTCAATGTTTGACCCTCGATGTGTACAACATCCCGTTAATCCTCGTCGCCAAAATATGTAATGTTTTGATCCATCTGAGTGTTTGAAACAGCAACTCACAACACAACATAACTTGAACAAGAAACGTATATTCAACGACAAGCCAGTCACATCATAAACAAGATAGTGTCTTTTTTTAAAAAGTACACTAGCACACCACATTATTGATGACCCAATAAGCATCTCACCGTTTGCTGTTACAGCTCTGTGGTCTCCTGGTGGCATCGTAGGGGTTTACATACCTCCCTTCCAAGATCGTTGCAACGTTCCCGTGCCCATCAAGGTGAATGCAGCTGGATTTCTTCTTTTAATTATATCTTTCCGTTCAATGTTAGAGGATGCCATATTGCATCATTGTTATAAGCTTTACTTTATATAACAATTGGAGAACAGGCACTTCCAATGGGCCGTTATGATTCATGTGTTTTGTGGTAATTCTGGTGGAATCATAATGGTCATCCTTAATAATGTATAATAAGCAAAAATCCTTGTGTAATTTTGCTGACAAACAGAGCAGGCATTGATTAAAAGTTCACGTCACTTTATCCTCTTGTGTTTCTCCTTACATATAACGATGACGCACTTAATGACCCATGTTTTTGTTGTCTGCAGCCGGATTCCAAAATTCCCCACAGCAAGTTGTCAAAAGCCCTGAACTGAAAGTATGTGCTTACTTAACAATTGACTGATTCCTCATTCCAACATATACCTCCCAACCAATGTGATCAAACTTAAATGCATCAATTACGGTTTATTAATACCCCAACATGATTTGAATGAGATACTCAGATTTTACTTAAGGTTGCTAGCTGTTTATTATTCACATTAATCACAAAAGGTATATGATATAGCACATTTCACAGGGTAATCCTTTCTTATTATTCCATTGCATGTTATGCTTGCCATTGAGACAATTCGTGGAGCGTCTTATGTTTGATGTACGTTTCTCAATCAATGATCGGATCATTATATAAGCCAACTAACATCCGCACTTTTGTTTTAATGTAGTTCTGAGTGTAAAAAAAACCCACTCATAGAACTTAACTAGGTAGTAATGATGTCATGCAAACTATTTGTACCGAGGTTAAGTGTTGAACTATCAACTTTTCAAAAAATGATTACATTTATAATATATTTTACCCCCCCCCCCCCTTTGTACTTAGTTAGGATAGACTTCTATTTGACATAGCATGAATTAGATTAGGTTCTTGAAGAAAGTTACTATACACGAATCAATATATATTGTCATTGAGAATCAGTATGTTGAACTTGGTCAAATAAATGCTCTACCAAATTTGTACAATAGGTCAAGCTGTGGTCCTTCTGAATATAATCACACATGAACTTCTAGTCTATAGTTGTGGACCTTCTTAACCCCACTCTAGTTGACATCTATCTGTTCATCGACCATGCCTATCCCTCCTACTCGAAATCCACATTTGTCTAATATACACTCACGAGCAGCAGCATGTAGATCAATTAAGTTCCTCATATCATGGTATATGCTACGTTCAGATGTAAAAATTATTTACAGCTTGACCAGGAACGAATTTTTAGGCAGAAGCTTGATTATTTTCAATTTAGCTACAACTGGCACAATCCAATCTCACTTTTATCAAACACAAACAGAAGAACCCCTGCATCGTATCGTACAAACTCTGTTGATAAATGAGTACTTTGGTCAGAATCACCTCTAACTGAAGTCCGTTTGATAACCATTAACCATAGGGACAATAATTTTCAATGGCACGTTTCCTTAGAAACCGAAATTACACATGGGTACCATCTCTGTTGTTGACTCACTGCAAATAAAAAATCAGCTCCACACGACCTTTGAACCCTTAGTTGCTAAAGGAAATTTATGAAAAATCTCGTGTACTTTGGAAACTACATTGAGCCCTCTGATGTTGATTATTCCTTGAAATCTTCAAATTAGCCGAGCATGTACATTAACCCTGGGTTATAAAAATCTCTCATACAAATGGCGAATACTTTTTGATGGCACGTTCCCTGAGAAAGCAAGCAAGCTGTGTCGTATTGTGAAGTGTGGTGTAGCAGTGCACAATACGCACTTGAGGTTGATGAAAAAAGACGCAAACTCCAGGTGTTGATTGTTAAAGGAAACTTTAACTTTATATCTTGACTTGACTTTTGAATTTAAAATGGAGCTTTGCCTAAATTCTGGAGAGAGATGTGTTGAGCTCGGAGGAGAGAATAGAACTGTTTCTTAAATGAGGAGAGGGGGTCGGTGGCATGTGAGATGTGGGTCACTCGTGGATCTGGGAAGCTGAGGTTTATAAATTGGATCACCAGTGGGGTTGTTGGTTTGGGTTTACTCCGTTGAACTGATGACTTGGAGGAGCACATTATGAGGACGGGTAGGTGTGTTGTCATAATGAGAATATGCCACTCATCTCACTCAGGTGCCCCAAGTAACATAGGGACTCCTCTTGTTATTGACCTCTTGTTATACACTTATAATGATACAACAGTTGGAGTAGAGGCATTTAGAGTGGACCCTTATAATTCATGTTTATGATTTAAGAAACGATAGGAAGTTGATGTCATGTTATCCTTTAGTGACTCCTCCAGCCAGGGCTAACATGTCTGGTTTATTGCAGTGTTTCTGTCAGCATTCATAAAGTTCGGTATTGCATGCTGTGATCCTTGTTTTTGTTGTCTGCAGTCGGCCTCCTAAAATCCCAAAACAAAAGCCGTGAAATTAAGGTTTGTATTAATTCTACTATTGACATTCTTCCCATTGTTAACCTCCTAAACAAACTGATTGCACTAATACCCATCATTGGCTGATGGTTGATGCCCAGTTATTTGACCTTAAAAAATAATTTTTACTTTGCTTAGTCAGCTTGTATAACTCATTGCAGGTGCTATGACCCAACTATGAATCCACCCCACCTTTAGCACTGCTTGCAAACCAAAAATTACCCCACATGACCTTTGACCGCTCAGAAATATGGAAAAAAAATTTAGATTTTTTCTTATTCACTCGTTAGGCGTCCATAATGCGCAGAACCGATAGGTTTTGTTTTGACCTTGACCTGAAACTAAGGTCAAGGTCATCGAATAAGATGGTCAGATTATTCCATAATTTACATCTTTGTGTAGCTCATTCTAATTGCCAACCTTTTCTATATATATATGCGGACATCGGACCAACAGTTTTCCCAAGCGCCCCAGGTTGAATAATCGTAGTTTCATGAATATTTCGAGAGCTTATATAAACAGTCAATACATGTCCGATGGTAATAAAAATTGGTTCACATGTTCTCCGAGACAAATTTAGACGTATCCTAGGATATCATGGATTTCGAAGACGTCACTTCTGGAAAATAAAGCATCAAATTTTTCAAAAAATGACACAAGTTCATTGCTTTATACCTCCATGCTTTAGAATTCGATTGTGAAACAGTTTACATATTCTAAATGTGTAATGTAATTGTAAATAAACGTTCCATGGCAAAACAATTTTGTCGAAGGCTGTCTGTGAATACTAGATATATGTAATTATAAATAATGCATCGTTAAAAACATTCTAGCGCGTCGAAAATTTCTGGTGGCCTAAAACTTTTAACTTTTTAACTTCGCAATTAATTTACTAATTATACTCCGATCGTAAAAAAATTAACATGCTCTGGAAGCTGATTCAGTTACCAAACTTTGATAATTGATATATGCTATCAAAATATTCGTTGATTCAAAGCGCGTTGAGTTGGGGAAAAACATTTCGCTAATTGAATTTTCGTCAAATGTTCGATGGCTTATCAAATCGTAAATATCGGTCCAACGGCCATGAAAAATGAGCAAGTTGTTGTCATAGACATCGCAAATCTAATCCTCTAATTTGATGGATATCGATGTTGCCACTTCCGATTACGAACGAATCAATTTAAGACTGGACCTGAAATCTGAAGTAAACGTATCGTTTCTCCGTCGTTAATGGTCAGAGCGTAGATTTTATTTCACTCGTAAGAAGCCCGTCCAATTCTGAATATATAACTAATTTTCTCTGAATATATATTTATGTAATCTGTTTAGCATAGTCGCATATGAAAAACGGTTTACAGTTTAGCTATTGTGGTTTGTTTTTGGTGTTCGGTTTTGATAAACAAAAAACGGACCGTAAAACTATCACGCGCTTATAAAATCGTAAATAATGGTCCAATGGTCATGAAACTTGAGTCAATTGTTGTCATGGACCGCGCAAATCTGATTCTAAAATTGTATAGCATGGATATAAATGTCATGGGCAAGGATCGATGTCAAGCACTTCATTTGGGCATCGTTTTACTTACAACACAAATGCGCCAGAATAGGACATCAATATAGAGGCTTTGTGGTTTGCTTAGATTATTGCATGCATTTATGTATCCCCATCGATCAGTCTGCTAATTAGTGAATCCGGAGATTGCATTGGCTTAATGGCTCTACAAGCTCACGATTATAATATTTAAAAGGACTCATCTGTGAATAAATGTATATCGATGATTACAACATACAGAGAGTATGCCAGAGAGCGACAAAGCCGATGGGATAATAAATGAGATGAGATCGTTAATGCTACTATTTTAGAACATCTTCCAGCTAGGACTGATAAAAGTGCACCTAATTAATGTTTTCATATATGGAATGTGAGTTGTATGCTATATTTTCCTCGTCATTGTATTTAAAGCAGAATGTCTTATAGTATATATTTACCCCACGTTGTAATATCACACCTCGCACCACATTCCAGTGTATTCGAGTCACGTCCTCTTTAGTGATCACCCTCAGCTGAAGAGTTCCGTTTATGTCTTGGTCGATCAGCTTTATTGCAGGATCGTTAACCATTTATATCGTCGAAGAAAAGCATTCAAAGTTAGTATGCACTATTCTGCTTTATTGCGTACCTTATAGGCGACGCTTGACATCAGCCCGCGTTATACGATGTGTGCTAGTTTTGTCAACATCAAACATTCCTGAATATCTCCACTGAGATTAAACGATTTCATGTAGACATAAACATAATGATTTTAACAGGGATCACTGCTCCATTGCATTTATAGTTAAGAATCTTCATTTTTAGTATGTGTTCTTGAGTTAGTTATGTATGTCGGCACGTTAGAGCAGTTGAAGGTTCTGGTCAACATTGCAGCGAAAAACTCTATTGTTTGTGCAGCCTGCCAAACTCGCTCTGGTCATACAATAGATGCAAGTTGCAGCTAAAATAGTCATTCATTCCCCCCAACTATTAATTATTCAGCGACGGTTCATTCAATGGATGGAACAATATCAACTTTATCGCAGGTAAAATGCAATATGCACTGCCGTATTATAGCGTGTAATCTATACTCACTACAACACACACATCACCTGTCATATATATTCACTGCGCCCAGTATTAGTCAAACAACCTATCATTAAATGCTCAGTTGATAATTATCAAACCAATTTTCCAACAATACTAAAATATTGAGTCACCACTTATCCTATAAAGGGTAGGAGGTGGGAGTATTGGCGTGGTGTGTTATTCAGGATACGAACTGCACCCAGGGTAACAACTGTAACCAAGGCAACAACTGTACCCAGGGTTACAATCGTATGAATAGTAACAACTGCATCAAGGGTAACAACTTTAAGTAATAACTCGACAAAGCAAAAATCCATCCAGTGTAGTAACTATAAAAATAAATCCTTCTTCACCAGAGTCACAAACGTACCAAGTGTAAAAACTGTACGGAGGGCTGCAACTGTTTGGAATTTGTTTCTGCTCTCATTAATCACAATGACGTCAACCCAATATATGCATGCAATTTTGTTTATTACAAGGTAGCGTCACCTAACAATGGCTGCGTGTTATTGTTAGGAAAGCGATCATCGCAGAGCCACTTCGAGTAAATCCTCTTGGCAAAAATATCATCTCCTTGATAAAGCTCCGCTTGAGAGTACAAGTATTCAGTGCACTGCTTATCTGACGCTGAGTGGATTAAAGCATACATTGATTAAATTCGAAGAGTAGCTGACTTCTTAAGAAGTGCCATTAAAATTTATTTGTTTTTTGTGTGGAAAAAACATTACTGGCGACAATGTGAAGTGCTAGTAGCCATGCATCTCTGGTTTAAATCATTCTTAACAGTGTATTAGCAAAATAACTATTTGTCTCGCGATACAGATCGCAATTTTCAAGATATTTTCGAATATTTCTTTTAATTCGTGTTGAAAATATGCAGAACCCAGAGCCTTTTGTTTGCCCCTTGACCTCAAATCAAGGTCAGTGAAGAATTTTGTTGCCGAGGTATAGCTGTTTGAGTCAGATCATATTCAATCGCGGAGGGCTGGGGTCAGTATGGCAACCGTAGGCAGTTGGAGAGGTTGGGTATGCAGCGAGGGCTAGTCACTGGTACCCTCAGCCACAGGCACCCAAATCAAGTCATTAAACGAGCTCGTTCGGCAGTATTCAGCTTCGCCTGACTCATTATATATTAACTTTTTTGCAGGTCGCTGTTATTCGGCGAGTTGAACTGACTTGGGTGCTTGTGCCCTCAGCGGATCGATTGGGTGGTGTGGTTTTCCGTCATCTAAGTAAGCGCATTCGGCTTTGCATGCACTCCACCAAGGAAGTGGGACGAGCGGAAGGGGAGAGTTTCTTTTCACGATCACCTAAAACATGTTAGTAACTCTGTTGACGTACGTTATATAATGACATATGCTTGAAAGAGCCAATAGATATCTAACCCGTTTGGAACCCTCAAACATTTACATTCTTCGCTTATCGAATCTTGCCAATCGGTTGATAATTAACAACCTGCTTTAACTTATTAGCGTGTAGAGTTTCTAAGCGCATACATGAGAATGCAATAGAGGCTGCCGACAAGCAAATCATATTGTTATTTGCTGAGAAGATAACATTTATAAGGAATAAAGCTGGGTTTTCGTTCATGAGGGTGATGAATGCAAATGCGAGTACCACCCCACAACTTCGTTAGGTGGCAAACTATCCTTTTGCGCATGCGCGATTCGAGGAAATGCACACTTAAATTGACAAGGCATTCACTACCAATCTGAATGTCTTGTTGGAAATCGTCCCGGAAAAACAGCACAACCCATGTATTGCTTCATCGGGTGATTAGGTGAGTGTACCTATTTAGTGATTCTTGGTATTGAAGTTGTCTTGTTCAGTCGCGTTTGTGGAATGTTTGGTTCTGGCGATACAGGGTGACATTTTTGGAACAAAATTTTAAGTGGTCGGTAGCAATGATGTGCAGAACCGAGAGGTTTTGTTTTGTCCTTGATCCGCAACTAAGGTCGAGGAATAAAAATGGTTGGATTGTTACATAATTTACATCATTGTGTAGCTCAATCTAATTGCAAACTTTTTCTAAATATATATGTGGACATCGAACAATAATTTTTTTCTAACGCCTAAGGTCGAAAAGTCGGGGTATCAGTCCAAATATCAACAAAAGTTTCATGAATATTTCGAACGCTTATAAAACAGTCCATACAAGTCCGATGGTAATAAAAATTGGTTCACATGTTTTCCGCAACAGCTTAAGTAGGATCCCTTAATATCATTGAAGTCGATGACGTCACTTCCGGTTACAAAAGCATCAAAGTTTTAAAAACAATGTTAAATGCTCAATACGACCATGCTTTAGAATTCGATTGTGAAACAGTTTACATATTCTGAATGTGTAATGTAATTAATAATAATCGTACCATGTGCCCAAAATTTTGTCAAAGGTTATCAGTGAATATTAAATATATGTAATTGTAAGTAATGCATAGTTAAAAAAATTCAAAACATTTAATTTCGCAATTAATTCACTAATTATCGTCCGATCGTAAACAAATTAACATTTTCTAAAAGCTGATACATATGCCAAACTTTGATAATTGACATATGCTATCAAAATATTTGTTGTTTTCAAAGCGCGTTGAGTTGAAAAAGCAAATTTCACTCATGTCTGTGATATACGGATTTCAATCAATCGACCATCTAGGTAATTCATCGAGTAACATGTCAGCATGTCAGCACGAATTATGCGTAGCTTTCTTATGAATGGCAGGTAAAAGTTCGGAAATAAGCTCAAATTGGCAAGAAGTTTTCGATCGCTTATAAAATTGACTGTCACGGCAACCTATTATACTCGACCACCAACTCAAAATATTTGGCTTATATCATCTCTCGTAAGTGGTGGGGTCGAGCCCCTTGCTATGGTCCATTGAGTGTTTCTTGGAAGTAGAAGTGGTTTTTTTTAATTTCAGTGTAATGCTTACTTAAGGTGGATTTAATTTTAAGCAGATAGTTTTTGAGTTAGGTAAATAGATGACGCCATAAGTAACGCCATGAAATGTACATTATGTCCTTTCAATTATTTGACAGCTAGTTGAATTATTTTACATAGTTATCACTCTGCTTGAGACATGCCGCTTTGATGTAAAGCACATTATTGAGTAATACTAACAAACGAAGTTTTATAACAACTGCAATAACTGAACCATATATTGTGGAGTATGAGTTTCATTGCTTCCGTTGAAACTCTCGCCGAACCATCGACTTAATGGTATTTTTAATGAAAGAAACCCGTCTTTATTGGACGAGGCGATAAACGCAGGGAAATCAAATTGATTCGTGGACGCATATATATATATATATATATATATATATATATATATATATATATATATATATATATATATATATATATATATATATATATATATATATATATATATATATATATATATATATATATATATATATATATATATATATATATATATATATATATTAACCGCATATAAGCTCATAGGCTCTCTTCAATCTGTATATGCTATAATTTGTGACTTATTCCGAATCTCGCACCACTTTATTACTTGTTTCTCTAATAACGAGCATCTAGCTTTAGAAATTGAATCATACTTTTGTATTGTCTTAACAGCAATAAAGGTTGTTTGCCAGAGCTCCGTCCACAATAAAATGCTCTAGTGGTCGACCGAGAGCTGGATTGTTTTGCATATAGGCATCGTGGGGGACGTGGCAAGTAAATATATGCTAACAAAAAAACAAAACAAGTGGTAGTAGTTAATGGCAAGGAGTTATTTGTGTGCCGAAGCTCTTTTATCGAGTGGATACGCTCTACAATAAATCCCTACTTTGTTTTCTAGGCCGCCAACTAACATGTGGACGCATAAAGAAAAGCGTTCTTGTGATTGGCTGACGATCAATATAAGCGTCCGCGGTTTCTATGTACCATTATGTGTGCTGTGAGTAAATCATATAAATAAATCCCATGTGTAAATGAAACAAGCTATCATAACAAACATATAATCAAAATTATACTGAGTAAATATCAAACTGAACTAGAGAGTCTAGGTTAGCTTGAATATAACAAACTATATATGTGGTACATATAAATGATTTATCTGTCTTTTGTTAATTGGTATTTCCATGCCTTCAAACAACTGTGGGCAAACTCTTTTATATGGACATTAGGATATCCGCCAACTTATGGCATTCATAACGGTAAACGCCGTCTGGCGTATTGAACAGAATTTACCAAAATGAAAGCGGGAGATAGTGCCTGATTATCAAAAGAACGGGCTTGGTCAGTTGATTTGTGATGTTGTTTTATCACTTATAGGTTATATTTATGTAGACCTCATTGTTAACTGTATTTTATTGGACAAGGGTATTGTCCAAGGAAGTAGGTATGTATTTCTTGTCACATACATCGAAACTCAAGGGTATTTCCTTGTGTCAATGAATTTGTCAAAATTTGAGAATCGTAATCAAAGCATATCTACTGGGCAGTAAAGTTCGATTTGTAAAATAATGAAGCAAATATCATTATTCTGTCTCCGTGGGTCCAACAGCTGTTGGCATTTGAATATGGTTTTCACTTAATTAATATTATATTGTTAAAAATATCTCGTCAGTTACAAAACAATTACTGTGAAATAATCCTGTAGTTAAAAGGTCTGTTGTAGTTTATTAGCTCTGCTGTTGGTAGCCCTACAAAACGTCTGAGTAGACGTCTTACTTTCTCTCAATACGACGCAATGAAAAAAAATTGAGATCGATTCAGACAACTACCAAACACCAAACATACCCAAGTGATGAGTCATAGAATGCAATGATGTTTTACGTACAATTTTATCCCTTTTCGGCGGGGGATTTCATCCATGGTATTTTTTTATAGCTCGATCAATTTGGGAAGCGGTTAAAAGTCCGAAACACAGCAGCATGTTTGTTTTCAAGTTCAAGACCACGTGCACTGCGCATGCAAGGGGGGGGCACTTAAGTGTATAGAGATAGTATACATGTGCCGCGCGAAGGCCTCTCGACTTGTACGACGGGTTATACATTCGCATAATACCTTGTACGACGGGGTATAATTTTTGCCATTCTCAACTTGTACAACGGGTACGGGTTTTCGAGGTCCCGCGGCACACCCCTATCCGAGTCAGGGCAAGTGCCCCCACCCGAGATGCTAAGGCAATGCGGGAAATCGCGGGAATTAATATTTTTCTAAATGGCAGACATCGTATCGCGATTTTTCAGAAACGATATATCGATGGCATTTATTAAAGAATAGCGTCGAGTGGGGGTAAGTTTTTTGGTGCGTCCGGTCTATTTTTTGTACTGGCTCTTGATATATGTTATTTTCTAGATGCGTCCTGCAGCACATTAGCCAAACTCGTTTCCGCCGACGCGCGTAAACTGTTGTATCAGAACGGTATATATTTATATAACCGTTCGACCGAAGCTATGCTGTTGGCAGAGCTTATTGTGTTAAATTGTTCCGGCGTCCATCCGTCTGTTCGTCCGTCACTCTGCATGCTCTTAAACTTTTATGGCTTTGTGTGTAATGAAGCCACTCAGCATTCCCTCATCATACATGGACTTCTCTTTCGCCAATATTTCTGAGAAAATAAAAATCAGCTATGTTGTACCTTTGATCCCTGAGTTATCAATAAAAACAGATAAGAAATCTCATGCTCAATGTTTACACAACAGGTAATTAAAACAGCTGTTTGTTTAGCTAACAGAATACTTGCAGTTTTTTAGCGAGGCAACAAATTGAGTCTTGTGGGTCGGCTATCAATCACATTTATATTATTTTCTTAATGTTAAATATGCTGCATTTGAGTGACATGTTTTGTCAATATAGCTTGTAGAATGTTATACATATACACGCTAGCATCCCTGAATGTCTGATTGGACCCTATACTAGACAGTTTATGGATGATTTGACGTTATTTGAAGGGTCATATTCACGTACAAGAATTGTTTGAAACTGATGCATTTTTACGGGCAAATGGTTTGATAGAGCAAACGAGCAGACTCAAAATACACGTAGACCCCTCCATGAAAACGAAAATCCGCCCTGCATGAACTCCAACTCCTGTGTCATTATTGAAAAGCCTGTGAAAATGTCTTGTACAATTTTCTCATACAGCCCTACATGACCTATGACCCCTAAGTTAATATTGCAAAATATCCCGCCCAATGTAAACCCAAAGAAACTGCTGTTTCTAATATCCCTTCAAATAAGGAGTATCTGGTACTTTAAGTGGTACACTTGTTAGTTTAGCTTATATAATATTTTAAATACGCATTTTGACATAAACTCATATTATGTTGTTCAATTACCAGGACAAGGTAACATAATGTGAAGGGTCTCTGACCTTTTAAACCGTACCATTGAATACTACGTGCAGTAAATCTATAAACGATTTGATCGAGCAATGTCCAAATGTTACAGAGCTTCGATACTCTTGTTGTTTATTACAAGGCATAGAGTTACAATTAGAGTTACATTCACCTTTTTCTGTACCATTCAATGTCATGTTGGTGAGAAACATTAATTGTGCTTTGATTGAATCACTGGTTATTGGTGTGATTCATCAATGTTTCTGCTCACCCTCTGTCCTAGGATCCCGCTGCTACCCTGACACCTCTGCTGGAGCTCTCAATGATATTCTTTGTGAATTGAGTGAGTGTGAACTTGTTTAATCCCTTTGTATAAATCCACCGTTTTTGCGAACTTGTTGATTATATGGGTCAGATTTGCATCAAAGAACTCATCATGTAAGCATACCGTTGGTTTGATATGACTTGATAATCATATCACAACTTGTAGTGACAGCTCCACTGGCTATTGGTGTCACTGAATCGGATTTAGTTGTCGTCTTCCCAGATCACCACAACCTTCCTCTACGCGATAAGACGAATACTGACTGATTATTGCCTATTTCCTGTAAGTTGAAGTTTTTTTTGTTTGCGGACAGCAGCTTCTATCATTTGTTTATACTTTCATTTGGCATCAATCTGCAAACCGTTATGATTCTTATGTAATGCGGCAAAACTTGTGGAATCGTAATGGTCTAACGAGGAGCATTTTATTAAAGATAATTCTTGTGTGCCTATGCTGATAGACAAAATGAGCAGACATTGAAGTAAAGATAGAAAGATTAAAACCAATTTCGTCTTGTGCCTCCTCTTACTAGCGCTAACTTAAATCTTTATATGTACTGCATTTCATTTATGCATTATGCATTGTTTATGACGTGCTAATTCTTGATGCCTGCAGTCACCTTCGTTCAACCCACAGTGAGCTGCCAAAAGCCCTGAAATTAAGGTGTTTATCAACTTTACAACTGATTTTATCGAGTTTGATAAAAAAAATAATTGAACTAATATCCATCAATGACAAACATTCAATTCGCAATATAACAAGTCTAGTCTGACATATTTTCAACTAAACCAGAAGGAAATGGTATTGTATAGGTGCTTTGTGCATTAATTTCCATAACAACCATTTAGTGGTTTAGAAGAAGCCTTTCTTATGGCTCCACGAACAATATATTGCCATTGAGAATTAAGATTATTAACTTAGATCAGACATACACTGAACTTGGTAAAATTGGTCAATCTTGGGTCATATTGTATACTATTTTACTTGAACAATCAGTGTTTTGTTTTTCTTTAGTAGCTGATGATTTTAGCAAACTTCTCGCCTCTTTGTGATAACAATTTGCTGATATTTATTCCACGTTTTTATGAATGTGCTTACAATATTGGTCTGATTGACCCAAACTAATCATTGTGTTGGATTAATATTGGTTATTGATGACCCAATGAGCATCTCACCATTTGCTGTTACAGCTCTTCAGTCTCCTGGTGTCACTACAGGAAGTTGAATTCCCCCATCCCCAGATCACCACAACCTTTCTGTGCCTGTCAAGGTGATTACTGATTGCCACAATTTGTAAAAAGTCACTGAAAGGGGACCGTTATGATTGATGTTCATGCTTGAAAGTGAACAGTCAAAAGTCCCCACATTAAGGTATGGAGAAAATCATCAATCGACCTACTTCTCATTCAAATGTAAACTTTCCATACCTTGAACCTTGAATGACTGTTTGATAATAATCCACAACGAATTTGAACGAAATGTATAGATTTCAATTTTGGATGCTAACTGTGTAGTATTCATTGATAATTTTCTGTTGTTTCAGGAACTCTGAAACCATGGCAACTGCTAGGGCTGCAGCATCCAAGGATGACTCATTTGAAGAGAAGTACAGTGTTTCAAGAGACATGATATACATGCCTGTAAGACCCTCCCCCTTTACCAAGCTCATCAACTACATCAACTCTCTACGCGATTCCAAAGACCTGTATGACCTTGAAATCAAGAGCCGAGGTCAAGTCTTTCAGGCACACAGACTAGTATTGGCCGGGAGTTTGCCATATTTTAGGAAAGTTCTCACCTCTCAGAAGGCACTGTATGTTCTCTCTGTTGATTTTGATCCCTCTCTCTTGGGTCTGTGTTTAGATTATATGTACAAAGGGTCTGTTGATGTGGATGTGAGCATGGCTGGGCCGTTGAAAGATGTTTGTGAAGTTCTGGGTATGGATGACCTGATGAATGATTGTTCCCATTTCATGATGTCAGAGTTAGACCTAGAGGTAGAGAACTGTATCGAGATTTGGGACGTAGCTTGCTGTGTGGAAGACAAAGTTCGCGCGCAGAAGGCCATCTCCATGGTTCTTGGTAATTTAGAGGACCTTATGACCAGCCCCTCCTACTTAGGTCTTTCTTATGAGCGTGTTAGCCATATCCTGTCTCACCCAGACTCGAAGGTGAGCTCTCCTGATGTGCGCCTCAGTAGCGTGCTAGAATGGGTGAGACATGATCCCAACTCCCGCACGAAATACCTCCTCCCACTTCTTAATGTCTTGCCGCTTAACAAGATTTCTACAAATTTCCTAAAATACATACTGCGCGTGGAACCTGTGTTTAAATCACACAGCAAGGCATGTGAGTTGGTGCAAGATGCGATTATAAAAAAGCAAGCAGAGCATGTCGTTGTTATTGTGGGGGCGCGTCATTATAAGGGAGGTGATGTACAACCCGCTGTACAGGAGGTGTATGCCATGCCTACTTCTCTGACTGCGCCCAGTCAGTCAATCACCACTTTACCCTCCACCATTCATGAGTATGGCTTCCTAGCAGTAAGCGTGAATGAGCGTCAGGTGACTGTAAGCGGGTTGGGTAAGAAGCTGAATGAGGTGTGGCTGTATGATCACAAGAAGCGTGTTTGGTGTAGTAGTGGTGTGCTGAGGAGGCCTCGTGCGGCTCATTGTATGATAGAGATGAACGGGGATCTGTATGTGATGGGTGGTACTCCTGACCCTAGTAAGGCTAACATGGGTGACTGCGTGGAGGTGGAGATGCGGGTGAGTGGCACAGACACCTGGCAGGCAGCGGGCAGCTTGGTCGGGTTACTGTGTGGTAACACTCTCTGCTGTCCACTGGGCGACTCAGACATACTGGTGTGTGGTGTTTTTGATAAAGATTACCATGTGACTCTTCAGGTTTACTCGACAGTCTCCCACAGCATAACACGCACACTCAGCTTACCTGATGGTTGTCAGTGGGTGTATGGTCTGGTTGTCGTGGGTGATCACGCTATCGTGATGTGTGAGCACAACACCTACATCCGCCCTGTGACAACCCTCCATAAGGGGGATGCTCGGGACATCCAGATAAGTTCCACATACAAAACACCAAACAAAGCGTGTGCTGTTGTTCTGACTGAGGACAAGAGACACATTGTGTTAGTCGGCGGTAACCCACGCGACATGACGTCAGCCCATTACACATACAGAGCACGAGTGATTGACATTGTAGAGGGGGCGGGGACGGGGTGGGAGAAGGTGGAGTCTGGGTGGACGATGGGCAGTCGTGTTGTGTTTGGTGGTGTATGTACGGGTATGCTGCCCGCTACATGAAATGAGTCGCGCTGTCTGATATGAACCCAGTGATAACGAGTGATAACAATTGACCCTGATTAATCGGATTGTTCTTTTTTCTTGAGTTATCTATGACCATTTTATTTGTTGTGAATAAGATTCATTGCCTCACATTACATTTGCGTCAGAGGGTAAATGCTATTTGTCGAAAAAGTAACCCGATATTGAGTTGATATTTAACATGGATATGATGAAAACTGTCACACACAAAGACACACAAACGAAAAAATACTATATATATATATATGTTTATATTGATGTGCGTATATATACATTGATATATATATAAAGATATATATTATTATTATTTTACGTATTATATATATATATATATATATATATATATATATATATATATATATATATATATATATATATATATATATATATATATATATATATATATATATTTGATTTGTATTTGTCTAATCAGGTCGGTCAAGGGACTTGGCCAGAGTGATCTAATGCACAGGTGACCAGATTGTACAGGTTGTGAAGTTTGTGTTCATTTAGCCTGAAATTCTTTAACTCAAAGTTATTGTATGAACATACATGTTAATGCACTCAAAATCATTGTGTGGTCTTTTTTGTTCATATATATGGCAAATATTTTTATTTTGCTTGATTAAGTGAAGAGAGAATCAGATTCAATCAATTATATTTTTATTTCAAAAATCATTTCACAATACAAGTACACATACCAAACAAATGCATGCACCCATTTCTAATGAATTATTAACATTCATTTTCATGACAGCAGGTAAGAACTCAGCAGAAACAGTTGACATTGATGATAAATCTACATTAGCACTACTGTCTTTACATTAACATAACTATAGAGTCATGTCTATTTTGCATGTGAACAAAAACATTTAAGAGTCTTTTTCATTATAAAAATGAATAGTCCTGTACCCCACGTGCAAATGTATGTATAAACACACTTAAGAGTCTCTTTCTCTTTAATAAGTGATGCTCATTAATTTATTGTTCACAAAACCACTGGAGGCCAGTTCACTGAAGCATTATAGTCTTTGTCTACTTGAAAAAGTCCTTGATAGTTGACTGCTTGGCCTTAACCTTGAAAGACACAAGCTCTCTGGTGGCAATGTCCTCCCCATTGCAACACACTTCGAAGAGGTCTGACAGTCCCTTGTCAAGTGCCAGCTGCTTGATCTGCTTCATCCAAAGCAGGGCAGTCTGCATGGTTGGTACTGCCGGTGGTTGGGCATCCTGGTCAGTGACTGGCTTGTTCTCATCCTCTTCTAGTAGGGGGAAGTCCTCACAAGGTGCATTGCAACTGCCCTGCAAATGTTCTTTGAGGAGATCGTGGGCTCAACTCCTCAGTGGCAGGGGCATCCACATCCATATCTGCATACTCCTGAGCAGACATGGGCTGTGTGATGCCAAGTGCTGAGGTGGTAGCGGCGAGAAGGCTGCTGCTGAGCTCAGTGTCAGGGGGTGACACCAACTCAGTGGCAACCTGTGTAGAGGGGGCGAGCAGGTTGGAGGGGAAGCCAGCGTGGAGGAAAACAGTTGGTCACTCTCTCCGGCTTTACCTCCTCTTTCCTGCTCCGTCGATCCAGCGGCAGGCTTCGAGGACATCCACAGATGGTGCGGGGTCACTGCTGTTGGTGTCAGCAAGGATGCGGCGAAGGAGGCGTCTTCTGTAGTGCACCTTGCTAGAGGCTATGTTGTGACGGCGCTTGAAGCTCTCAAGCCAACCGTTCGACGCCTTGAATTCATCTTCTCCGAGTTCCCTGGCGTAGGACCTGGCTTGCTCCTGGATCACGGGACCGCTGACTGGTAAATTCTGCGCTCGCACGCGAATAAACCACTGCCATGTTAGTGTGTTTACATCGTCGGGCTTGCTGCTGCAGAATCGTCGTTTGCCGTCTGGTTCGTTCCTCTCAAACGCATCAGTAAGCTCTCGCTTTCTCATGAGAATATTGCCGACATGAGTCCGGCCAATACCGAACTCTGTGGCCAGTATTCTATGACTTTTCCCTGTCCTTTCTGCAGTTCGTATCAGCTCCATCTTCTTGCTCAGCGGGAGTTCAGTCCTAGACTTGGAAGTTGCCATGGCAACAGACGGAACATACGCGAAGTTGAAGTCTGAGTTCAGTGTAGTGACGTAACCAGTGTGGCATGCGAGAAGTGAATGATTTCACTGACAAACAGGTGCTGCTTATAAAGCCTACCAAAGTGACACGACAACTCACCAAAAAAGATAAAAGGCAAGATCAGAAGATTATCCAGAGAAGGTGCGAAATTGGTCTGCGAGTGCAATCGATGTTTGTCGGCTTAACACATAAACATGTACAGATGTGTATTCGTCACGTTATCAAAGAAATAAATTTATTGACTACACTTTGATGTCTGTGACTTGTTCTCCCCTGCCCAGTTTCAGTACACAAATGTGTGACTGGCCGGCGAAACAGCCGCCGAATGTGCGATATACAGTACAAGCCCGCACATTTCAGCAGCGAATTAACGCGTAAAATCTGCGTTCTTCGACCGCACTGTATAGGTAATATTGGCCGTTGGGCCCAGATTAAGTGACCGTTATCCGGAATGGGCAGGTGACCGGGATATACAGGTGACCGCTCCTATCTTTTACATGTAAATTCTCAAGGGACTGAAACTGAGCGACCGGTATGTACAGGTGACCGGGTTGTACAGGTGACCGGTAACTCAGGTTTGACTGTATATCTATATGATGTACATACATGATATTGACATATTATTATTTATCTTTATGGTATATCGACACCCCTTCCCCTCATTATAATCTACCCGGCAACCTACACCAACCAACCCCCCCCCCCCCCCCCCCCCCTTCTCGCTCAACGGCATGCACGGTACTAACCATTTCGAAATGAATCAAAATGGAATTACTTCTGTTCAAACGATATATTACAGCGTAATGAATTGCTATGGCCCATTGAAATTACTGAGTGAATCGGCATTGCGATCAAATGCTTACTAAGCAAGTGTAAATAGCCATAACATCGGTGGGCCTCAAACTATCCCCCATCTACCCGGCCCCCTACACACACACACACACACACACACACACACACACACACACACACACACACACACACACACACACACACACACACACACACACACACACACACACACACATGCACACATGCACACTTACACACACATACACACATATATATATATATATATATATATATATATATATATATATATATATATATATATATATATATATATATATAAACATATACATATATATGTTAACTTTTGTATATATAGTCCGCTTCTCTGTGACAATATTCGACAACCATTTAGACTAATGGAAACTCATGTGTCCACCGTATGCCTTTTCAAAGTCAGCCTTGGAAGAGCAGGAGGCGCAGTTGAAGGCCCTAGTCGATTCACCCCCTGCACCCGTTCGAGAGACACAAATGAATCATGTAGAGAGAGCAAAGGCCGTACGCAAAGAATTGGAGGCAAAGACTGGGAAGCGTCCACCGTATGCCTTTTCTTAGACAGCCTTGGAAGATCAGGAGGCGCATTTGAAGGCCCTAGAGCTGCAAGAGGTGGTCTCGAAATGTAATGAGATACCGCCTTCACAAGACGCTCCTTGATCATACGCATACGAAACTGCCAAGGATGAGTTTGACCTAGATGACGTGTCGATGCTATTCACAACCTGGAGCATCAACGCTGGCTCCAACACCTGGTTCACCACAGAACGCGCAAAAGAAATCCTCGAGAAGCTCCCATTTGGCAAACATCTACTACGAATCAAGTTTCTGCAGGTAGTTCTAGAGGGCGAGTGGGAGCTCAGAGATAAATATCTGCCCGTGCGGGATAAGAATAAGAAAATCGTCCTGCTGACAAAAAACACACGCCCAGGGGTCTTGGTATGAATCAATCAGAAATAATATAGGCATGCATATCCGGTGACGGCAGTCATCTACGGCACATATGCGGTCCGTGAGGCAGATGTCCGAAAGCTGACCCCGATGAAAGAGAGCACCAATGTCAACTGCGTGGCCAAGCGAGTCCTGGAGCATTTCGTGCGGCAGCAGATTGGCAACGGGTTGACTGAGAAAAGAAAAGAAAAGATTGTAGAATGGGAAGAAAAGGTGCACGACGCCGGAGCACGGATAGGTGATCTACCTGTGTTAGAAAGCATCCTTTCTCGCAGCATTGTCGTTCGTGACATTGCCGGCGGCAAAATATACCAGGGCACAAGATATGAGCACTGGGCTCCCATTCACATTGTTCTTTACAATGGCCATGCCTGGTCAGCCATTCTCTCGTTTCCACGCACCGGCACCTTAAACTTCTATGATGGCGACATCTGGCAATCAATTCAGGAAACCACCAGGGCAGTGTGGTTTCTGGGGCCAAGTGACGCCAACCTGACCAATGACTAGTACATACTAGCGGACGGCCCTCTCTATCAACCTCGGGCTCTACAAAAGCATATACAGACTGTGTGCACATCTCTTGGGGCCTCTGATCTCTCCGGTCAGGCTGTAGGTGCTAACCACGCAGCCAGCTTACATGCACATGAGAAAAACCAATGGCGACCTAAACCTTCTGGATATCTCCCCGATGTTCAGACTGCCTGTGTTGAGTATAGCCACGCAGGGTGTGGAACAGCATGGATTACACAACAAAGGATGCGACCGAGATAGACATGAAACACTGCTATCCAGCGTCCATCCAGGGACTGGGTGATTGCGCTCCCTGGTTTGCCCGCTTCGGTCACCCACGCCACCGGTTCCGACTAGTGGTCATCAACGGACCACTGCCTGGGCATGACGCCACAGGATTTGCAGAAGTGGTTGCATGGGAGTTTGCCGCAGGAGTACATCCAGTGGTCGTGCATTGGGTAGGTGGTCATTTCAGAGCAAAGAAATGGGTGCCACTGTCGCTACTTGCCTTCCTAATGGAACGCCGGGTCCTCGTCTCACTCCACCTGCGAGAGAAATTTGGGCCGTAACCTGATTGCGAAGCTCACACAGTGACAAAGCGTAGAGTGCAAAAACCTTACCCGACGCCTGGTAATTGATGAGGCTGAGAAAGACTTCCTAGTGCGTGATATGTCTGCCAACGGAACTCTTGTTGGTCCTGATAAATGACCAATTGGCTTGTTGCTGACATACTACGATGGTAACCAGGCTCAATATACTCATCTGATGGCCAGCATGTTAGGCTATGTGTACATCAACCTGATATCATGCTACAACGCTTCCAACCGGACAAAGTGGTGCGAATGGCCAACGACTCCATCTACATCTACAAAGAAGCCTGGCAAAGATCAGCGGTCGGTGCCGGGTGCCCAGCTATGCCAGCAACGCCACCGGGGCCCTACCTGCTCAGTGGCAAGATAAGGGCGATATACCTAAACAGGCAGCCGAATATGCTTGTTATTCTCCTAGTATAGAAATGCAGGTGGCATCGGAAGCAAAGCTTCCGCCTCATTCGCTGTCTCCTTCCATCTACGATCCCCTGTCCACAAAGGAGCTCTCCTACCTGGCGGGTAGTGGTGGCAGTGGAAAGACCACACGGGCAATAGATCTATTATAAGAAATCCAGCCACTGGTGCTCACGCCTACTCATCGCCTAGCCAAGAGCATGAGAGAGCGGGGCACAGATGCACAAACCTTTCATAGCTTCTTCCGGTGGTGTGGCGATAAAGACTGGTCACCAGAAGTGATGGGGAAGAAGTGGATTCCCCGAGTTTTAATCTGGGATGAGATCTGCATTGTGCCTAGAGCCCAGCTCGAAATCTTCTTTGGGTGGCTGAGAGATAAAGGCGCGCAGGTCGTATGCTGTGGGGACCCAGGAGAGCCTCCTCCCATCTCTGGCGAGCCCCCACACCAATGGTTGAGAGACCATGCCGACTACTACGAAACGGTGCTTACAGACTCTAGGGCCAAGGATCCGGCACAGCACAAACTAAAGAAATCCATGAGGCTCAAAATCAACACCACACAGTCTAGGCTGACACGGAAAGCAATGAACCTGTGGAAATGGGATGACTTTGCACAGCGGTGGCATCCAAGGGATATGGTCCTAGTCTCACGTAAAAAGATACACGACCAGATAACAGACATCCTCATGGAACGGCACAGAGTTCTATTTCCCACCATACCGGTGCCGCTGATATATCACTCAAAGAGCATTCGTCATCAGAACAGGCTTTTTGCCATACCCGGCGGTGGTAGTTGCAACCTTGTTGTCAACGACGTGGTGCATGTGCCGCTCTCTGTGGTAGGAACGCCGGCCTGTCTCGAACCTGGCATCCGGTGAAAATGGCGAATTGGTTACGCCAACACAGTTCATAGCTCCTAGGGCCTTACCATCCAATCACCGCAAAAAGTGTGGCTCGTTGACATCTACCTCGGCTGGGCAAACTTGGCGTATTTGGGTCGAGCAGCTGACAAGGGTGTGTGTGCCACCAAACCTGGAACACGGTCGCCACAACCGCCTCCGCCTCCACAAGACAAAGGTGTGGTTGAAGCAAAGCTAAAAATTATAAAAAGCAAGATGCAAAGCTAGGGCGCCAGACGGACGTGGGGATGGATGATGTGCTGGCCATATGCGAGCCGCAAGAAGGGTGGTGTGCCAACTGCAATATTCTTGTGTTGTGGGAGGGCTATTCGCAGTGGGAAGAAGAGCAGTGGACGCTGGTCAGAAAAAAAATAACTCAGAGGGTCACTGCGTTTGCAATCTGAGTATTACGTGCCTAGGATGTAATAAGTCACGTGGGTGTAGCCGCGTTAGGGGGCCAGGGACATACTAGTTGCTGGAGTACAATCGCTGTGCCATGTTTATACTATATCTTTCTATGGGGGCCACAAGAATCGGTAAACATATGCTATAGCGTAGTTAAGCAAATGTTATAGCAAGTGCACAGCGATGCTACAGCAAGTGTACAGCAAAGCTAGGCAATACCTTGGCAATACCATACTATACCTCACTCCCACGCCCCCCCCCCCCCCCCCCCACACACACACCCACACACCACCCACGCCTACCCCAAGTCGGGACATTGCACCCTGGCCTACGCTAGCTGGGCGGGACCTTGCCTCATGGAATAGCGCAACCGATTTCACAGCTATAGCTTAAAGCTGTTTGAGCACCTGTGGAAAGATTTGTCTACATAATTTTTCAGTCCAACGTAGCCCGTCGCGTTCCCGCTTAGAGCCACAAGATGTGCAAATCTGCAAACTCGAGATGGTTGCGCGTCCACAGTGTGTACAGGAGGCCGGTGGCTTAATCCCTAATTTGCTTGCTCGCCACCGGTGCTGCATACAGTATTCAAATTTACAAGCCTATCCACATAACTCATGTGACCTCAATCTAGGCCATGCACAAGTGTTGATAGCGCGACGGGTAGGTTTCTGTAATCCATATGCGTTATGTGTATACCATATGAGTTTCCATTAGTCTAAATGGTTGTTTAATATGGTCACAGGGAGCGGACTTTGACCCGTGCGTTGGCTGACTGCATATGGGGATTCCCGTGGTACAGAGGCTAGCTTCGGTTCCAAACGAGGCTGGGGTCAAGGCACAGCGGATCCATGTAGGCCACAAAATTACGCTCTCAATGAAGGTTGGCGCCAGAACAGAGGGGTTTTTTAATGAAAAAAGGCGTCTTCGACCCTCGAGCCCAACCCCCCCCCCCCCCCCCTGGGGTACCTTATGCAAAAAAAAGACAGTCACTAATGTGCTGCTCAATTAAAGCCGCACCTGAACTGACGGCGGCCGGCGGATGAGTCAGTTTTATGCTACCTAACGGAACACATCTCCTGATCTCCTACTTAAGCCATTTTCGGCATGCCAAGAACTTTCGGCAAACCTTTCGGACGTTAATAAAGTGAAACCCTTCCGGCCTCTACATCCATGTTGTGTTTTCATTCGCCACCAATTGAGGGAGATGATGAATGAGTGGCCGAATCAACAGGGAATTGTTGTGAGGGTACTTCTTGGTTTGTCTGATGCTGTGAATGGTATCGAAATCAAGCTGTCGTCCATTGTCGGTATTGGTTTGTTATAGGCGTCCCTCTCATTCTGAACGGCGTCAGTTATTTTTCCAATGTGCAATGCGGCAGACTTCTCTTTGACCATCAAGACAGTAAATTATTCGTATGCGAGGATAAGTCGGGCAAGGGGAAATGCTGTGATTCATTTGACAACACGTGACATGGTAATTGGTCTACAGGGGAACTGAAACGAAGGAATACCGCGTAATTTAAGGTATGTAAAACATATTTGAATGAGCCATCACAGAACGAGAGGGAAGGAGATACGGAGAGTGCACCCACAGGGAATGTTTACTTTGCAAAAAGCACAGACGGGTGCTGTGTGAAGAGCCCAGTCTCGGCAAACTAATCAATAATCCGCGGATTGAGAGGCACAAAAGTATTCACCAGGAGAACTTTCTATAATTCGTGCCGGGATGCTTACAGCAAATACATCGGAGATACGTTGAATCTGGATGGAGCCCGGGATAGACTTGGTTTGTTGCAGATGAAGCAGAAGTTTAAGTGACGCCAGGGGTCAAAGGTCCCCTGAGAGGGAGGAACGACGTTATTCTTGAGTAAAAAACCAACGAAGGCAATTAGCCAGGCAGCGAAGAAAGCAGCATCTTGTGGTACAGCCAGATCTAGGTGTCGAGAAATAGCAGATAACATCCACAGGTTCATCGGTACAGATTGAATCATCAGTTCGACATATGAGTGAGATAGTCCATTAAATGGGACATCATAACGTTTGTGTAGAACACTAACCCCCTGTAAATAGTTATTGAATGACCGATAAGTACGGCATAGATAAGCGATGTAGCAAAATAGTGTGTGGAATCGCATTAAAAAACTCGCAGAAAGAGTAGCAGTTATTCCATTGTGAAGTAAGATTAGCCTTGGTCGACAGCGAAGGTAAGCCCTCTAATCATATCAACTTATCAAATCTCCTGGAACCAATCAAAGTAGGGAATCACATAGTACCGTATTACATACAAACATTTCATCAGGTACTTGGTATTCATCATTATTTGGTGTGTTGTTCTAACAGCAGACGATCAAATTCTACTCAACGGTAGGGGATGAGGTGCGAACGACTAAGATGATCCGCGAGCTTGTTTTCCACGCTGGGCATCCACGTGGCTCGAATTGCCAAGTGATAGCTGGCCTCTAGTCAAGGTTCCCTTACCCTTGGCTGCGGGCCCTGTTTACCTGTTTACATGTTAATGATATTCAATACTCACGCCAAGGGTCCAGGCTAACAAGACCTCTTGAACTGGACTAGCATCCCAGATTAGGGATGCTCCTATCAGAAGTTGTGTCTCTCCGATACTAAGAGTCATTGTCTGTGATTGGTCAGTGTCACATTTTCCGTAGATTCGGCGCCATATTTGGTTTTTGTACACTCCGTGTTAGACCTCTTTTCACATAAATTGAAGTATTAGCTGTTGCATAACCATGGAAATTACTCCAACGGAAGCCCACGATTACGCTCAACAGTCTCATGGCGCTCTGCTGCTTGATGGGTCGTTTTGCGAATGTGCCTGCGGGGGCGGGTAAACATTTTGCTATACGTTGTTAGCTACTGCTCTCGAAGCAATGCTTGAAATGGGTCAGGGTTCGACACCAATGGTTGTCCGCTTGCCCGGGACAAGTAATTTGTCATGTCGAACAAGTGACTAGCCTAGTCAACTTGTCCAACCGGACGAGTGATTTTTATGAGCCAGGCACGCATTCTGCAACATACTTTCAAGCAGATAAGCGATCAAAGCCCTTGTTGCGGTGCCAATTTGAACTTGTGGAACGCCCCCTAATTCCAGAAGACATTCAGTGTGTTCTCTTTGGACGCAGACAACAACAATGTACATGAAGTCACATTAAACCGAGGGTGCGTATCACAAGCCAGTTTCATTAGCCAGACGCGCGCAACTAAGGTCAATCCGGGTCACAACCTTTGCGTTTATTGGACTGTCACGAAGATTAACGAACATGTCTAAAGAATATTCGGACGCCTCAGTTATAGACCTTGTCATGTGGTAATCTCTAGGGCGAGAAGTGTAGAATAACCTGGGACGCAGACTAGCTGGTTTCAAAGAACCAAAGTTCTCTATGTAACGCTTGCATGAACTGAGAACCAGAGCGAGTTCAAAGCGTGAGCAACTGCACCATTATCCACAACGACAACCACCTGGTGTCGCTGTAACAAGTGTGCCCACATCTTAATGCAAATATCCAGCTTATCAACGAACAAGAGCTGTATAGCTCAACGAATGCATGCCACCAATTAATGTCCGTCAAAACTCAGCATCTTATTCCCCGGTGAATTCCTCATTTTTATTACTTCATTGATTTTGGCCACAAAGCGGCAACCATGTCAATTTACTTTAGCTAGATGAATCACGACACCGAGCTGCGATGAATGGACAGAGACGTATTGTTTGCTTAGCCACTTCCGCAGTTCAAATTTATCAGCTTGCATTTTGTGAGAGGGATACGCATGACCATGTCATGCCTAAACATACCACGCGGGTTGCAGGTGGACAACATTCATAAAAGTTAAGTTGTAGTCCCAAAGTATCTCTAATCAACACAATTAACTGATGATAACCGTCAGCAGCTTTGCTTGCATTATGACACGAACCAAAATCATTCAAATAGTTAATTAAGGAAATTTTACGCAGCAGATCGAAGGCCAAAAGGAAAGGTGACATCTATACAGAGAAGTTCCCTCCAAGAGATGCCCGTGACTAATGTCCGCTGGGTCGATTAGCAATTGTTTGTAGACCCTTGAAAGGTAACATTGAAAATGCATACAACCTTTACCAGGTAAGTGTACCTGACCTATTAAATCATGTACTGTAGGGTATGTGAGGTGAAAATCGTTATTTAAGTAGAGTCTCTTGGTATGCCATCATTAACAGAGCGTGTAGGCGGATAACTCAAATCCACTACCACAAGGTGGTCTGCTACAGTCTGTGTATTGAGAAATAGTTGGAACAGAAGATAATGGGTTACTCTCATAAGGTCCAGTTATAGCACCTTTCGCAATTTCAGTGGTGATATAGCTGTCGATGTGTGCAGCGTAGTAAATAACTGAAGCGTGATTCGTGATGGGCACGTTGGGTGGTTTGGAGGCAGTGTAATTCACAGGGAATCCGAAACGAAGTTAATCACATAATGCGAGGTCCATATAATGTTTATCTTTCAATAGTGCACATCATGCATCAACGTGTAAGTGAGAATTAACTGGTATCTTTGCCGTTTGAAAATTTCGGTAAGCCAGTAGCTTTAATCGTTGATGATATATTCGACATCTATTGTAGCTGGTGGTGTTGGAGGCCACAGTGCAAGAGGGGAACAAGGAACATGCAAAGGTTTGTAATGACATGGTACACTCCCTGTAAACAGTCTGTCCATACTCCAAATGTTGCAATGGGCTCAACGATTTCTTGATGAACATTAGTAAAATTGCCTAACTGGCACCAGGTCAGGTTGCTAACTACTGTGACGGCTTCACTTGCAACACCTATGCCTCTCCGGATTAGGTTTCTAAATGCGGAGCACTCACCTTGTACATAATAAGAGAATGGTCGCATAAAGCGGGCTACACATTGCAGTTCAGTGTTTGTGGATACATTCACATTGGCCACAGCATAAACAGGGTCATTGGTAAGGAAACAAAGGATGTCAGATTCAAAACTGAAGTTTGCCTGATAATTCTGAAAGATGGGGAGACCTAGAATTACGTTCGGTCTCGCTTCTCACCGAACAGTGAATTTGTCATTGTACATCTGCCCATCAATGGATACATTCAACAATATCTCGCCAATGGTGTCAGTTCTACAGCCGTTTTCTAGAGTGCAAGAGCCGCGATATAGCCTTGGATTTTGCTTAATTTCGGCTGGCTAATTCTCCAGTGTGCTGGCTAAAATTATATTAATTTCAGCCCCTGATTTTTAACAGAAATGTATACTGGCGGTCTAAAATAGTGACCGTGGTCTTGTTTTTGTCTTTAATTTGTGGCTCAGCCCTGTGCATGGCGCTGAAGGAGACTTAGCATTATGATAATGTATTCTGTAACGCTAGAAACATTTTGTTCAGGACTACCACAATGGGGTTGATGGTACAGTGGCAGGCCTCCTTAGTTTCTCGAGCTTCCTGGTTCGAGAGAGTTGGTAAAACGGCGATTTGAGGGGTGCGCTTGTGTCTTTGTTGAGGGCGTTTTACGACCAGGTACACTTTGGTTTTATGTATCAGTAATCCGCCAGTGGTCATCCTGTGGCGCCTATCTCGACATGTTTCTTTTAAATCGCATTCGAGATTAGTTCGAGCAGAAGCCCTCCATTATGTGCATTGGTTCATTGCTTTGCTGTAGCTCTTTTGAACCAAGTAGAGCTTGCGCTCCCAACAGGGTACTCGGTAGTACTCGATCGATTGTTGGTCTGTTGGGCTACTTCATCTTGAAGAAATACCACCGGCAATGGAATCAGTGGTCCGCTCCCGTGATGCGCTTTGTTGACAACCAGCCGTTCTGCAGTCAATAAACGTGAATTAAAGAACATAAACGAGTCACACATCTGTTTATTTAGTAGCCGCTATTTAATTTACTAACTTGCCGTTACGAACGAGAGCATCGTTGGGACTGACCACAGTATCAGCAAAGTTGCGAAGCTTAAACGTACTTGTTCATTCTGAATCGTTAGTTTGGAATATGGATGGGCCCCTTGTAGCTCCTCGAGGTGGTCTCGGTGACCCTTTTCTCACTTTGGCTTGGTATAGATATGATCCGGTTTTTGTTACCAGTGGCGACTCACCCCCCCCCCCCCCCCCCCCCCCCCCCTACCCTACCCCCCCGGAGTGGTATATCAATCATATTTCGCTCTCTTAGAGACTATCATTTGCACTGTATCATAACGGAGAGTGTTGCTTATCAAATCTAGCCACGGAAGCTTCTTTATAGCGTGTATAATGGCCAGTCGTCGCAAGATACACGGTCCATCATTTACGTTTCAAGTTGTGTTGTCCAAGTATTCACCCCCAAAAATACAAATGCTCTGTTTTTTAACTCAGCAGTGCGTTGGCGCGCTTGACGGGAAGAAGATCACGTCGTCTCATTAACATATTCAAATCACACATATTGACATATTCATATGAGTATCGACGGCGCGCTTCGTAACGGGCTGAGGGATATACATGGGTGGTTAATAAATTGTTTAAAAAATGCATATGTTGTTCATTGGACAGAGCTCATTCGAACCATCCACAAAACTACTTTCCATTTTGGAATCGAACATCCCCTTAGAAAGTTTTTCCTAATGTACATATATCGCGACACTACTTATATGGCCTCGATTAAAAGCACATTAAATATCACCAAGAAAACGAAAAGGGTGTCAAATGAAAAAGCTATTCTTCTTTTTTAATGTATCTCATGAAAACGTGTATCATTGAACCATTTCTTATCAGTTGTCATTAACATGAGACTATCAAACGGACTGAAAACGGCCCTGTCCAAACTCGATCGGCGCCGCGTTTGACCAAATTTAATTATATTAACACAGCCTCGTGCCCTTTTAATACATTGTACAGACATCTTAGCTGTAGCTGATGAGACAACAGCATGAAAATAACGAATGGAACCAATAATGAGACAAGGAAAGTCCCTGTATCCACATCATTACCTTAGAAGCGAGCCTCAATGAGAGATGATACTTAAAACAAGCCGGTGGTGATATCCACCCCAAATGTCATGAATATTTAGTGCGTTAATAAATAGTCAGCATTAGACTGATTGGCTGATTTAGTAGCGCGCAACTCATTCCTGTGCTTTGATTGGCTGATTAAGTTGCGCGCAAATTATTCCTGTGCTGTGATTGGCTGATTTAGTTGCGCGCAATTAATTCCTGTTCTGTGGTTGGCTGATTGAGTGCGCAACTAATTCCCGTTCTGTGATTGGCTGATTTAGTTGCGCGCAACTAATTCCAGTTCTGTGATTGGCTGAATTACTTTCGCGCAACTGATTCCTGCTGTGATTAGCTGATTAAGTTGCGTGCAACTAATTCCTGTGCTGTGATTGGTCGAATTAAGTTGCGCGCAACTATAATGTGCTCTCTGATTGGCTTATTAAGTTGCGCGCAGCTCCACATTTAATTGCGCGCAACAGTTGAATGTTATGTCCATCACGGCCAACCATACTCAGCTGGTGTTAGAATTTCGCGCCTCAGCATGATTCCGGGGAGATGGGATAATACCGTGACTTCCCGACTGGCAAGCAAATGATACTTGAGAAAATCTTCGTTTTAAGACTTGTAAAGTGTGCGTGATATTAAGAACCTCCGTAGTGTTGCCATGCGAGAGCAGCGGTGCTCTGTGAGGGACCATATCAAATGAAGTTGTTTCTTGGTGATATATCGACACGGTTGCAGTTATCGCATGGCAAACTGTGCGTTTGAGGTGATATGGGAAAAAGACCGAGCTTTTTCTCGAGCTCTGATTGGCTGAAAGTAGGGTGCCATGCGATAATGATACACAACCATTGTAACTGGTGATCTCTACTGGATTCGATGGCTAGAAGTAAGAAGTCGACGGGTGGTTAGAAAACTTTTGCTCATGCATGTAAATAACATGTCAATTACATCATAAGTGGCATATATGAAAAAGGTCCTATCAATAAGTCCTCTTTGTCTGCGTGGTGTTAATTATAGCGTGTTAAATTGAGGGGATTTTTTCTCAGAAAAAGACACTGGGCAACTTATGGACTTATGGACATGAACGGATTAAATAGCTTTTAACACATTTCTGATTTGAGATCCATGGGAAATGAGCCTGACAGCACTTCTTTGCCACCCCCCCCCCCCCCCCCCCCCCCCCCCCCCAACCCCCCAGGTTTTTCCATTAAAGCATACTCGACGGGTGTCATGTTTTGATTGGACATGCGTGTGGCTAACGAGTGAGCATAAGAAGCAGTAATTACCATGTATTTCATAACTAAGTAGCTGAGGAGCAGCAGGACCATTAGGGTAACGTTAAGGCCAAGGTTAGCTTTCTCGCACTTGTTGGTCTCTTGTTCTTAATTCCATTTAATGATTACCTTAATTTGAACACATTTCTATCATTTGTAGGGCATTTCTCTAATCTTCCCACTATTTGTTTTTGCTGCATTTGACAATTATTGATGACGAGTAGCATTGGGACCACTTTTCTTAAAGCGTTATTTAAACCAGAAATCATTCAGAAATTTCAATCAGTCAATAAATATGTCAACAAATTGCACTTTTTACTGTGAGCAGCCGGAAATGGGTGACAAATTTGTCTAACATTGACTATTTCGGTAGGATCATTTAAAAAGAGTGCTCTACGCATACCCCAGGACGACGATATGACGTGATCTAACGATACGACGTGATCTAACGATACGACGTGATCTAACGATACGACGTGATCTAACGATATGACGTGATCTAACGATACGACGTGATCTAACGATACGACGTGATCTAACGATATGACGTGATCTTACGATATGACGTGATCTCTTTGTTTACCTGTTTTTATTTACAACCTTGCCTGCAAGTGTCTGGGGTCGGGCCGAGTTATTATCCAATAAGACTGAAAGAAGACGTGTAGAGGAAATCAATGTGCGTTCTATGTGGGAAGTAGGAATTACCTTGCTGGCATGGCATGAGATAAATCAATTCATAAGTAGCTGAGAAACCTGGTGCTGGACAATCGCATACATTAAAAGATAACTTTCAAATTCTAAGTGTGTTTGATTTACTTTTAATAACTTATCTGGTCGGTGAATGGCCGTACGTTTCGACGCATGCAGGCGCTGGATAGCAATAAGATTGGTTCTAGGGAGTGTAAAGTGTGCACTACTGGAGTCAAATATCCCTTGACACTGCGCCGGACAATATGAGTATATAAAAGACGAAAACGTGAGCTGCAGTATCCTACCCAACGACCACCATTTACCATGCTATTAATGCAGCTAGGTTTGATAAAGCTTGTTGTATCAGATATAATGAACATGAACCATTTGAACTGAATCACCGTCTACGCCAAGAACACCTTGACGATCAAAGGATAATGACGCATAGCCAAGTCGAGAGCGCCCGTCACCTGGTAGTCAAGCGCGTCTCTGTCGCGGTGGCTTGATAACATGACCACCACACATGCCCAAATTGAAGCCCCCAATATGTTTTTTTAACCCGATGAGATTGGTACTGACTTGCTTAGTCTTAAACCCTAATGGCAAAGGGCGTTACTTCACCTGCGCATAGGCCGCCTATTTCCGCCGAGACAACGTGCAGATCTTAGCAGCAACCCACACTCTATGATCACCAGCGCACATACGGTTTATTTCCGCGGAGGCCTTGTGCAGGTCTTATGAGATGCATTCGAGACTAGCTAGCAGTCTGCGCGTACGAACCCTAAAAACCATACCAATACCTTCATAACCGCTTAAGTACTGACGCTCATTGGGCCTAATATCATTCTGGCATAATTGTTTCCTCCATGTAACTCACATAATCAATACGCCCAAAACCTCATAACCTGATGGCGGCATTAGCTCTAATTACCTTCCCAATTCCTACTTAAATGTAATAGACTATAAGACTTGTCAAAATCTGCGGTGGGATGAAGTGCGTTTGATTGTTCGATGGGTCATGGAAACTATTTGCTTCAAATGGTTTTTCCTCTTCAACGAATCATCGATGGGGATTGGATCCAAATTGTTCTCGCTTTCGCGCTTTGCCCCATTTGAGATTTTGGACATCGACAGGCTTTGAAATCAACTTTAATTCCACATCCGTTTTAACTTTATATATTAGGAACTAATATATCAACTATTTCTCCCACGGAAGAGACGTCCCTTTGACCTATGACTCACCTAAATCTGGTGAGCATATACAGAAAAACACAATGTAGCAATTAAATTCCTACAGACTACACTTTATTCTCAATTAAATTCTTACAGACTACACCATAACCTCCATTAAATTCTTGCACATGAGTACACTATGCTCTCTAACTCTCTATAGAAATGCTACAGACTACACCATACTCTCCATTGAATTCTTACAGACAACACCATAATCTCCAATGAATTATTACAGACTACACCATAATCTCCGTTGAATTCGTACTGACAACACCATAATCTCCATTGAATTCTTACAGACTACACCATAATCTCCATTAAATTAATACAGACTACACCATGCTCTCTTGTGAAATGCTACAGACTACACCATTCTCTCCATCGAATTCCCACAGAATACATCGTACTCTCCGTTGAATGCTACAGCTGCCTGTATAGTCCCCACTGCTTCCTTGATGTGTGTTGTTGTAATATACGTATTCAGTGAATCGATCGCCACGACGCACCCCGTAATTTACTCAGCACATAAATAACCACGACAATACAGTTAGCAGACGCCATCCATGACAGCGCACGAAAAGGTGAGTCGAGCCAAGCGTCGCATTTAAAGAGTTAGGGCACAGCTGTTAAGACATAGCACCTACGTTCAGTGGCGCAGGTAACCCAATTTAACCGGGTCATTTTACTTGGCTTTTTAGAACCCTTCGTCTTTTGAAAGGCATCCTTTCTCTTCAGTTGGTATTCTTGTTAAGAAAAACCTAGTCTGCAACATCACCTGAAAAATACAGAAGATAGGCGATCAGAGCAGAAGAAAAGGGAACATTTCTTCACTTCAACCAGGTATGTGAACATTTGCAAACACTCCTTGTGATTTGTTGGTCTTTCTACGCTGCGTAATTGTATGATTAACTCGGCGGATCAATACATAACCTAAAAAAAGTACTTGGATGAACTGACGGCCTGCATATAACTGAATGTATCGATGAGCAGCTCACATATTTGTGGAACTTTTTATATATATTTATATCACGTGGCTTATTACATAACCATAGTTTCGTTCATACCATATCTGCCATAATATAAAATCGAAAGCAACCCCGCAATATACACCACCCCATATCTACCTCCACCCTACATTGATCACCACCCCTCACCAACAACTTGCCCACATAGACCACCAACCCACATAAACCCTGTATCGGCGTTCAACCGTAATGAACAGCTACCTCATATCGACCGCCATCCCATATCCACGTCGACCACACACCGACGACGACATCGACCAGCTACCCCACATGTGCATCCATCCTACAGTCCATGCTCCCCCACATATACCACCATCCCTTATCAGCCATCACTACCACCCCACATCGATCACCGTCCAACATCGACCCCAACCTAACATTGACCACCACCCCATATTGACCACTGCCCCATTTCAAACACCACCCCACAGTGACCACTACCCCACATCAACCACCACTCAACATCGACAACCACCCCATTAAATACCACCCAACATCGACAACCAACCCACTACGACCTCAATACCAATTAACCACCACCAAACATCGACCTCTACTCAACATCGGCCACCCCCAACAATGATCTCTACCCCACATCAACCACCACCCAACATCGACAACCACCCCATTAAACACCACCCAACATCGACAACCAACCCACTACGACATCTATACCAATTAACCACCGTCAAACATCGACCTCTACTCAACATCGGCCACCGTCCAACAATGATCTCTATCCCACATCAATCACAACACAAGACCACCACCCAACAATGATCTCTACCCCACATCAATCACAACACAAGACTACCACCCAACAATGATCTCTACCCCACATCAATCACAACACAAGACCACCACCCAACAATGATCTCTACCCCACATCAATCACCACCCAAACAATCGACCACCACCTCACATTGACTACACCCCAACAACACCTCTACCACACACCACCCAACCCAACATAGACAACCATCCGGCTACGACCACTACGCCACACTAACCACCACGCCACCACACCGACCACAACCCCACCCCATATGGACCACTAAACCACTAACAACAACTTGATCACACCGGCCACCTCGCAACATCGCACCGACCACCCCGCATCGACCACCACCATTCATGTGGCCCCTACGCTGACAAATTAGGGCGTGGCGCCTAAATTCAGTGAGGCTATTGTATTCCTCTCTTGCGGAAAATATCACATGGTAGTAAGTTTTCACAATCTAAGCAACAAGTATTTCCAGACCCGAATGTAAACTGTATTCACCCGTCCGAGCATGCTGAGAACGGGGGCATGCTTTACAAGAGTAGAACTTGACACGGTGCCAAGAATATGTCATTATCGTATAGTTATTTGGTGCAGCAATGTAAGTTATCAAAGGAAATATTAAATCATCAATATCTCCCTGAAAAATGGTTTGATTGTACAAAAGTTAACATATTATGGAAGCTAAGTTCAGTTAAGCTCTCATCCATGATGATCCGAATAAGTGTCTCCATCATCCAACATCATCGGCATGCTCATCATGTATTCAACTTATCTTTGCTGCTATTTAGCCTTTCACAGATAACGTGGTTTTAGAGTCAACTTATTGAAAACACCATTATATAAAGTATTTTTGAGATGTCTTAGCCCGTTGTATAGCAACACGACGATCATCATCACATCAATGTATTAGTGCTGCTAATCATAATCTTCTCCTTTGTTATAAACATGATTCCTATTCATCATCATAATGATCACATAAGCAGTCCATGTTACTGATAATTGACGTTTTACAAGGATGATAAAGGTGATGATCGATATAATGAGCATGAAAATTATGATGGTGATTATGGTAACATTGAATATGATGATGATGATGACTAGGTTGACAATGATTATGGTGATGATAATGGCAATGATGATGGTGAATGAAATGATGATTATTATAATGACGATACGTACCAGTCATGTGCAGAAGCCTTAAGTTTGTTTTTACCTCAAACCAAAAAGGATGATTCCATGAGATAATTCAACATTCCCATGAGTTTAATTATTTATCTCATGGGATAATTCATCAATCCCGCGAGAAATATCATTTACCTCGCGAAATGAATAAACCACCTAATTTGCTAGCGAGGTAATTCCACCTTATTTCATGCCATTGCCACAAAGCCCCTATATTGCCGAGCATAAAAAGGGTCATAAACGCGAATTTATCTCATGGAAGAAATCAATAAACCTTTGAGATAACTAATTTACCCCACGATTCGAAAATAAACTTGACCAAATTGTTCCACTATACTTGAATTACCCCTGGATATAGATGTATGTTAGGGCTCAGATTGATAAATGAACGAAAATCGACTTTGTTTGACCCCAAGCGATAAGCGGCGTAAGCGATCTTGAGTCGGCCGTGTGAAGGCAAGCTATACGCTCTCCTGGCGCGGGCAAGACAAAATCGAACATTTTAAAGTTTAAAATTCGACAAAAGAGTTCCAATCGATTCGAAAATAAACTTGACCAAAATGTTCCACTATACTTGATTTACCCCCGTATATAGATGGATGTTAGGGCTCAGATTGATAAATGAACGAAAACGACTTTGTTTGATTACGAACGATCAGCGGCGGTTGCGTGCGTGCGAAGCCATTATGAGTAAAGGCAAGGTTGACCCTGATACGGGCTCACGGGGCGAGCATGAGATGATTGGACGACGTTTTGTGCAAAATACGACAAAAGGGTTCCATTTAACACGAAAAAAAACTTCACCCATTTGTAACATCATACTTAAATTTGTCTAAAGTGTGTACCATTTTTTTAGATTTTATATGACCATGAACATTAGAATGTCACCTTGTCATTTATCAAACAATCAAAACCATACGAGTAACGAATACGAACCGATTAAGAGAATTCATTCAATACGGACTGATTCTCCAAAAGTCAACAATTGTCGCGAAGAATTTGAAATTATTGCTCCACAAACACACATTTGTTATGGTTCAAACGGAATAAAATGCAAAAAGTAAGGCAATATTCAATACGCTAGCTCTCGTTTGATGTATCATTCGTCCATGTATCTTAAATATACATGCCAGTTGGAGCAAGTTGAAAAATATTGGAAAAAACATTGAGTCACAAGCGCGGCCGCCTGCGACGAGGTTTGGCTGACACCCCTATAGTAAAAGTAGGAGTTGGACGGAATAAAGCAACTCTCATTGTTCTATCTCAATGAGTTCAAAAGTAATCTGGTTTTAAATTTGGCAATGTGGGGGTGGGGGTGTCTTTGTGATAAAAACTTAACAAGACAGCTCGGCTACCAGCTGACCTTGGTCATGGATAGCCGTAATATAAATATATACGTCGTGCACGCCTAGGTCATGGACAATGTTAGCTCTGACGTGGACGTATCATTGCATTATAACGTCCTGAACGGTTCCTTTCTTTGATCGTGGGCAGATTGTTTGTAGAATGATTGGCAGGGTAATGCAGCTAGAGAACAACATATATTAAGTGCCTGCACCAAATCTTGAATATCTCCCTAAAAGCTTACTCACTGACTGTGATGCGGTTCTTTAATAAATGCGATGTGAATATTGATTTCGGAGTAACGGTGCTTCAGTGACCACCATTTGGTAAATATGAGGTCAAGTGGTATTTGTATACTCTTCGTTTATTAGGTGCTCATGGAGTGGGTGCAGCTTGGTGTCACCGGGTGCCATCATGCAAAGCGCTGCGTCGCAGGCACATATTTTAGTTTTTTAAAGTTAGCAGGTTCCTGTGGCGTAGTGGTAAACTGCGTCCCCTTTCGATCCACAGGTTGTGGGGACGATACCTATGTGTGAAAACCTGACTAGCTACCCGTGACTCGGATGATCATGTTAAATGGATGCACCTGACCCCGTAACTCAATAGTACCAGCGGTGTGGGTTTCTATACAAAGTGTCATCTGATTGCCTGCGCACATCTACCGCCTGGTCATAAAGATAAACACTGCGCTATGTGCTCGTTGATGATGCTACGATGACTGCAATCGTAATGGCAGTTCATGTCTGTAGAATACATCACCCCTGGGTATAGTTGCAAATTGTTCATTACGATTAAAACATGATGCTACCAAATAGTTCGTCAGGTTTTACACTGCCAAGGTATATGATTTGAATTGTGAATTTTCCATAGCATTGGATTCAGTCTTTGTAGAACATCTACACAGACGTCCAATATGGCTAGTACAATATATCCAATATTTCGGGGGTATATTTATACGGAGATGTGGATCGCAGCGGTATAAGGTGTGTCAGTAACTTTTTCAAATATGAGCATTATAAAGAAACTTTATCACTTTATAGATAAATAGAACAACTCTACCAATTTCATCGTTATATCTCGAGATGTGGTTTTTCTTTGGGCGAGATTGAGGGCAAAATAATTACTGTGAAATAATCATGTGGCTAAGCGACCTGTTATAGCATAGAAAATATAAACTTCAACTGCTTATTTGCTGCTTGATACAAGGCATTGGGTTACAATCGTTAGTCAGTCACTTCTTTATTGCCATTTACTAATTGACGTGTTGGTGAGAAGCATTGATTTTACTCTGATTTGAGTCACTGGTTAATAGTGTGATTCATCAAACGTTCTGTACAACCTCTGTTTTAGGATCCCACTTCTACCCTCCCACCACTACTGCAGGATCTCAGAGCTCTCAACCACATACTCAATTGACATATATTTGGAATTTTGCTCAGGTGAGCATGATTTTGTTTAACCCTCTATATTCATTCCACATTTTCATGTTCGTGGGTCAGTACTGCCCACAATGATTCGTAATATTGTATTTGTGTTGGTTATTGATGACCCAATAAGCATCTCACCATTTGCTGTGACAGCTCTGTGGTCTACTGGTATCATCGTAAGGGCTTACATACGTCCCTTCCCAGATCATTGCAACTTTCCTGTGCCCATCAAGGTGAATGCAGCTGGAATTCGTCTTTTAACTGTATTTTGTAGTTCAATGCTAGAGGATGCCAAATTGCAATCATTGTTATAAGCTTAACTTAATATAACAATTGGATAACAGGCACTTCCAATGGTCCGTTAAGATTCATGTGTTATGTGGTAATTCTGGTGGAATCATAATGGTCATCCTTAAGAATGTTTCATAAGCAAAATCCTATGTGATTTTGCTGACAAACAGAGCACACATTGATTAAATGTTCACGTCACTTTATCCTCTTGCCTTTCTCCTTTCTCTCGCTCCCATATATCGATGTTGCACTTAATGACCCATGTTTGTGTTGTCTGCAGCCGGATGCTGAAATTCCCACAGCAAGTTGTCAAAAGCCCTGAATTGAAAGTATGTGTTTACTCAACAATTGGCTGATTCCTCATTTCAACATATACCTCCCAACCAATGTGATTAAACTTAAATGCATCAATTACTATTTATTAATACCAGAACATGATTTGAATGAGATACTCAGATTTTACTTAAGTTTGCTAGCTGTTTATTATTCACATTAATCACAAAAGGTAGATGATATAGCACATTTTACAGGATAATTCATTCTTATTACTCCATTGCATGTTATACTTGCCATTGAGACTACTCGTGGAGCGTCTTATGTTTGATGTATGTTTGTTAATAAATGATCGGATGATTATATAAGCTAACTAACATCAGCATTTTTGTTTTAACTTGGTTCTGAGTGTAAAAAAAACCTCTCCTAGAACTTAATTAGATAGTAATGATGTCATGCAAACCATTTTTACCGAGCTTAAGTTTTTAACTATCAACTATTCAAAAAATGATTACATTTATACCATTTTTTCCTCCCCCACCCCATCCTTTGTACTTAGTTAGGATAGACTTCCATGTGACACAGCATGGATTAGATTAGGTTCTTGAAGAAGGTTACTATACACGAATCAATATATATTGCAATTGAGAATCAGTATGTTGAACGTGGTCAGATAAATGCTTGGCCAAATTTGGACAAATGGGTGAAGCTGTGGTCCTATTGAATATAATCAAACATGAACTTCTAGTCTTTGGTAGTGGACCTTCTTGACCCCACTCTGGTTGCCATCTATCTGTTCATAGACCACGCCTACTCCGCCTGCTCCAAATCTACCTTTATCTAATATACACTCACAAGCACATGTATGTTGATCAACTAAGTTCCTCAAATCAAACAAGGTGCATGCTACGTTCAGATGTTCAATTATTTACAGCTTGCCCAGGAATGAATATAAGGCAAAAGCTTGATTCTTTTCAATTTAGCTACACCTGGCAGAATCCACTCTCACCTTTATCAAACATAGACACAAGAGCCCTTGCATCGTATCGCGCACACTATATTGATGGATGAGTACTTGGGTCACAATCAACTCTAACTTAAGTCCGGTTGAGAACAATTAACCCTAGTGAGAATAATTTTCAATAACAAATTTCCTTAGAAACAGAAGTTTCTCATCGGTCTCATCTCTGTTGCACATGACCTTTCAACCCTTTGTTGCTAAAGGAAAATTTATGAGAAATCTCTTCTAATTAGCCGAGCGTGAACATTAACCCTGGGTTATAAAAATCTCTAATGCAAATGTCGAATTCTTTTTGGGGGCACGTTTCCTAAAAAAACAAGGAAGCTGTGTTGTATCGTGAAGTGTGGTGTAGCAATGCACGATACACACCTGAGGTTGATGAAGAAAAGACGCGAACTCTACGTGTAGATCGTTGAAGGAAACTTAGAGCTTTGTCTTAATGCTGGAAAGAGATGTGTTGAGCTCGAAGGACAGGATAGAACTGACTCTTAAATGTAGAAGTGATTCCATCAAAGACTAAACCATGCGATCCCAACTCTCTTGGGACATTCAGTGGCTTAGTCAGTGATGGCAAGGTAGTTGACTAGGTTGGAAGGAATATATGATTGGAATGGGGCTATACCTGAGGAGAGGGGGTGGTGACATGTGGGTCACTCGTGGATCTGGGAAGCTGAGGTTTATAATTTGGATCGCCAGTGATGGTTGTTGGTTGGGGTTAGCTCGGTTAAACTGAAAACTTGGAGGAGCACATTATGAGGACGGGTAGATGTGTTGTCATAATGAGAATTTGGCACTCATCTCACTCAGCTGCCCCCAATAACACAGGGACTCCTCTTGTTATTTGCCTCTTGTTATACACTTATAATGATACAACATTTGGAGTAGAGGCACTTAGAGTGGACCCTAATGATTTCCATGTTTTATGAACTGATTTGAAGTTGATGCCATGTTATCCTCTAGTTACTCCTCCAGCTATGACTAACATGACTGGTTCATTGCAGTATTTCTGTCAGCATTCATAATGATAGGTAGTGCATGCTGTGATCCTAAATGTTTTTGTTGTCTGCAGTCGGCCTCCTAAAATTACAGAGTGAGTCATCAAAAGCCGTGAAATTAAGGTTTGTATTAATTCTACTATTGTCACTTTTCTCAATATTAACCTCCTAAACAAACTGATTACATTAATACCCACCAGTGGCTGATGGTTGATGCCCAGGGATTGGACAAGAAAATTAATTTTTACCTTGCTTAGTCAGCTTTGTATAATTCGTTGATATGACCCAACTATGAATCCACCCAACTTTTAGCATTGCTTGTAAAACATAAATTACCCCACATGAACTTTGACCCCTCAGAAACATGAAAAAACCCTAACAAATCTTGGGCACTATGTTAATTTAGTCATGAATAATTTACTACGGCACAATTCCTTCAGAAACAAGTTAGCTGCAGCTCAAATTACACACGAACCTCTCTGAAGTTGATGGTTCTTTGCAAACTTAAAACCAGCTTCGCAAGACCTTGAATCTTTGAGTTATTGGACTTGTACAAAAATGGACTTGTACCCAATGGAAAATTATATTGATCGCACGTTTCATCTCTCCAGTTCAGCTTAACCTAACCTCCAGTGGCTATCTATAACTGTTTTGTCAGGTTGTCTGTATGTTCGTAAACATTTTGTGGCTCATTGTCTTAAAAAAGCAAGCTAACTTCCCACAATGAGTTTTTTTATGATAGTGGGTTATTATTGGAAATCTCATGCTCCATTAAAAGTCAATGTCGCATCAGTTTCAAGGCCTATTGTCTCTTATAAGTGTGGTTTCTAGACGTGTTGACTGGTTCCATACCTGGACAGCATCGAACTTATATGGAAAGCCATTTCAGGCGCTTTATAATACATCTCAGTTAAAGAGGTAGGAATTTTGACGTAAAACCATGCAAGGCAAAATATAAACCAAGCGAGTGGTTGCAATTTCAAGTCATAATGTGGTAGTATAAATATATTGCTCATTATGCTTAAACCTGAGATTCCACATGGGGAATGCAATGCTTGATGTTTTTTCTTAATCGCCGATGAATATATAAATGCCTACTAAAACTAGCTTTTGACATTTTTAACGTAACTAGCCTCAGTAGCTAAGGTCTGCTTTATATAAGATAGCAGCTTCACGATAGGTTTTTTCTCAAAGTGGAATTCATTGAGCTCACTCATTGAATGCAGAAAGTGAAGTGACTGGTAAACCAACTCTTTGACAGAGGAAGAAATATTATGTGATGAGCTGCTGTGGTATACAACCACTAGTATCATATACATTAGTCGTATGATAACACAGGGGGCCATTTTAAAATTGTTTTTTGCCAACTGATGCATCAATACTGTTATCATTGAGCCAGTGCTTGTAGTTAATCATATAAATTAATCCCATGTGAAAATGGAACAAGCTATTATAACAAACATTTTGATAGTGTTGTGTGTAATGAAGCCACCCAGCATACCCACATCATACACGGACTTCTCTTTTATCAATATCTCTGAGCAAATAAAAATCAGCTATGTCGTATCTTTGATCCCTGAGTTACCAAGAAAAACAGATAAGAAATCACATGTTCAATATTGACACAACAGGGAATTGAAGCTGTTGTTTTTTTAGCCAACAGAACACCTGCATTTTTATTCAAGGCAAAAAATTGAGTCTTGTAGGATTTAGATTAAGGCGGTTATCATTGACATTAATCTTATTTTCTAGGTCCTTGCCTCATATATGTAATGTTAAATATGCTATAATGAGCAACATGTAACATTATTGAAAAGCTCATACAACCCTACATAACCTTTGACCCCTTAGTTAATATTGAAAAATATCCTGCCCAATGTAAATCACCCTCAAATAAGGAATATCTGGTACTTTAGATGGTACACTTGTTAGTTTAGCTTAAATAATATTGTCAATATGCATTTTGATATAAACTCATATTATGTTATTCAATGACCAGGACAAGGTGACATAATGTGAACATAATCTATAAACGATTTGATCAAGTAATGTCAAAATGTTACCTGAAAATGTTGTCAAAGCAGCCGATAGGCCCTTGTTGTTATTACAAATCACGGAGCTACAATTTTAGTTGCATTCACCTCTTTTTTTATCATTCAATGTCATGTTGGTGAGAAGCATTGATTGTGCTTTGATTGAGTCACTGGTTATTGATGTGATTCATCAATGTTTCTGCTCACCCTCTGTCCTAGGATCCCGCTGCTACCCTGACACCTTTGCTGGAGCTCTCAATGATAATCTTGGTGAATGGAGTGAGTGTGAACTTGTTTAATCCCTTTGTATAAATCCACCGTTTTTGCGAACGTGTTGATAATATGGGTCAGATTTGCACCAAATAACTCATCATGTTAGAATACCGATGGTTTGATATGACATAATAATCACCTAACAATTTGTACTGACAGCTCCACGGTCTATTGGTGTCACTGAATCGGGTTTAGTTGTCTAGTTGTCGTCTTCCCAGATCACCACAACCTTCCTCTACATGATAAGACGAATACTGACTGATTATTTCCTATTACCTGTAAGTTGAATTATTTTGTTTGCTGACAGCAGCTTCTATAATTTGTATACACTTTACATGAGGCATCAATTTGAAAACCGTTATGATTCTTGTCATGCAGTAATGCTTATGGAATCAAAATGGTCTACCGTGGAGCATTTCTTAAAAGAAAATTCTTGTGTGCGTTTGCTGATAGACATTGAATAAAAGTTTTAAAAGAATTTCTTCTTGTGCTGCTGGTGCTCTTGATATATACAGTATTTCATTTATATAACAACCAGTTTGTGGATAGAAGCCTTCTTATAGCCCTACAAGACGTCAGCATAAATCCATGTTACCGTTATGACCGGAGCTAGCCTTCTTACAGCTCCATGAACAATATATTGACATTGAGAATTAGCATATTGACTTAGATCTGGATATACTGGACCTAACTTGGTATTAAACACTATTCCACTTGAACAAACAGTGTATGGTAGTAAATGACCCTGACACCACAGTGGTTGTGTTGTATTCTTTCATGATCTGTGTACTCTACTAACGACATCAATTCACACATACTTTCGAAAACAATGAACTAATAAGCTTCTTTCTTTAGTATATGAATATTTTAGGAAAACTTTTGCCTCTTTGGTTGTGAGACATTTATATAATATCATCCTCTTCAGCCTACTCTAAATCTGGCCCACTTATATCTGTAGACATTCACAATGTTAAATAGTGCACGTTATGACCTTTGCATCTGCAGTCAGCTGCTTCATCCTGAAACTGTCAAGAGTCCGGACATTAAGGTATAGAGAAAAGCTGCAATCGACCTACTTCTTATTCAAATGTTAACCTTCCATACACACTGGTGAACTGTGTATCCATGAATAACTGTTTGATAATTATCTACCAGATAAAAATATCAATTTTACTATGTAGTATTCATTGATAGTATACCAGACTGTGTAGATCTTTTCTGTAACAACCAATTTTATGCAAACTATTTCTAACCAGTATCCATGTTTCAGGAGCCCCAGATAGGATGGCAACCGCTAGACCCACATCATCCAAGGATGACTCATCTGAAGACGAACCCTGTGTTTCAAGAGACATGATATGCATGCCTGTAAGACCATCTCCCTTTACCAAGCTCATCAACTACATCAACACCCTTCGAGATTCCAATGACCTGTATGACCTTGAAATCAATAGCCGAGGTCAGGATTTCCGGGCACACAGGCTGGTTTTGGCTGGGAGTTCGCCATATTTTAAGAATGTTCTCACCTCTCAGAACGTACTGTCTCATCTCTCTGTGGATTTTGATCCCGATCTCCTTGGTCTTTGTTTAGATTATATGTACAAAGGGTCTGTTGATGTGGATGTGCGTATGGCTGGGCCGTTGAAAGATGTTTGTGAAGTTCTGGGTATGGATGACCTGATGAATGATTGTTCCCATTTCATGCTGTCAGAGTTAGACCTAGAGGTAGAGAACTGTATTGAGATTTGGGACGTAGCTTGCTGTGTGGAAGACAAAGTTCGCGCGCAGAAGGCCATCTCCATGGTTCTTGGTAATTTAGAGGAGCTTATGACCAGCCCCTCCTACTTAGGTCTTTCTTATGAGCGTGTTAACCATATCGTGTCTCACCCAGACTTGAAGGTGAGCTCACCTGATGTGCGCCTCAGTAGCGTGCTAGAATGGGTGAGACATGATCCCAACTCCCGCACGAAATACCTACTCCCCCTTCTTAATATCTTGCCGCTTAACAAGATTTCTACAAATTTCCTAAAATACATACTGCGTGCAGAACATGTGTTTAAATCACACAGCAAGGTACGTGAGTTGGTGCAAGATGCTATCATAAAAAAGCAAGCTGAGCATGTCGTTGTCATTGTGGAGGCGCGTCCCTATAAGGGACATTATTTACAACCCGCTGTACAGGAGGTGTATGCTATGCCTACTTCTCTGACTGCGCCCAGTCTGTCAATCACCACTTTACCCTCCCCTATTCATGAGTATGGCTGTGTAGCAGTAAGCGTGAATGAGCGTCAGGTGACTGTTAGCGGGTTGGGTAAGAAGCTGAATGAGGTGTGGCTGTATGATCACAAGAAGCGTGTTTGGTGTGGTGGTGGTGTGCTGAGGAGGCCTCGTGCGGCTCATTGTATGATAGAGATGAACGGGGATCTGTATGTGATGGGTGGTACTCCTGACCCTAGTAAGGCTAACATGGGTGACTGCGTGGAGGTGGAGATGCGGGTGAGTGGCACAGACACCTGGCAGGCGGCGGGCAGCTTGGTCGGGTTACTGTGTGGTAACACTCTCTGCTGTCCACTGGGCGACTCAGACATACTGGTGTGTGGTGTTTATGATAAAGATGACCATGTGACTCTTCAGGTTTACTCGACAGTCTCCCACAGCATAACACGCACACTCAGCTTACCTGATGGTCGGCAGGGGGTGTATGGTCTGGTTGTCGTGAGTGATCACGCTATCGTGATGTGTCAGGACAACAGCTACATCTGCCCTGTAACAAGCCTCCATAAGGGGGAAGCTCGAGACATCCAGATAAGGTCCACATTCAAAACACCAAACTACTGGTGTGCTGTAGTTCTGACTGAGGACAAAAGACACATTGTGTTAGTCGGCGGTAACCCACGCGACAAGAAGTCAGGCCATTACACATACAGAGCACGTGTGGTTGACATTGTAGAGGGGGCGGGGACAGGGTGGGAAAGGGTGGAATTGGGGTGGACTGTAGGCAGGTGTACTGTGGTGGGTGGTGTATGTACGGGGATGCTGCCCGCTAGTGTGATGAAATGAGCCGCCGCGCATGATATGAACCCAGTTATAAGAGCGAGTGATAACAATATACCCTGATCACTCAGATTGTTCTTTTTTATTTGGTTATCTGTGACATTATATTTGTTGTACATAAGATTCATTTTCTCACATTGCATATTTTTATGTATCATCCTCTTTGTGTCAGAGGGTAAATGTTATTTGTCGGAAATGGAACCCGATATTGAGTTGATGTTTAACCTGCCTATGGTAAGAAATTATGTCATTTGTGTCTTGCCTAATCTACTCAGTGGTTCGTTAAGTTGAATCGCTTGCTGTTATGAATGCTGATTTCTATTTCGATCAAAAAATTTATGTGTACCCCTGTGATGTGAATAAATATGTCTGAGAACACTTAGTGTAGCATTTACTGGGAGTTCTACTCTATCCATCGTCAGAAAGGGGTTTACAGGAAGTACACAGACGCACACAAAGACATACACAAATATATAAATATTTGCAGATGTATATATACTTATATGCATATTTATGGGCAGGTCGATTGATTGAAAAATAGAGAGAAGAGGAGATATATATATATATATATATATATATATATATATATATATATATATATATATATATATATATATAGAGAGATATTATATATATATATAAACATCTATGTACAAATACATATATGTTTATATATATATATATACATTTATATATACATATATATATAAAATATATATACACACACACATATGTATATGTATACACACACACACATATATATATATATATATATATATATATATATATATATAGATATATATATATATATATATATATATATATATATATATATATATATATATATATATATATATATATATCTATATATATATATATATATATATATATATATATATATATATATATATATATATATATATATATATATATATATATATATATACATGCGCCCCAGACTCCAGGGGTTCCGCTACGCTTCATTAGGGTCAGGCCTATCATCAATGTCATCATCACTGCTGCCGTTCAGTGTGTGCATAATATTGTCCATGCATGTGCGTAGTATTGTCGTTGGACTTTGCGAGCATTCAGACAATGCACACGTTACACATCACTCCATGGGGAAGAAAGGAATAGATTATTGCTGGACATGGAAATTCTTGTCCTAACAGGGTGCAGCGTGTTGTCCATTGCTGCAACAATTGCCTAAACTAAGACAGCAGGTTTCTTTGCATTATCAAAGATGAACGCAGAAGAAAATTATCGAAAAACACAAAGAAAGGTAAATAATCCAAAGACACAGTTACAAACAATAAGTTCACCATGAGCTAAAACGTAACACAAGATAACTATAGCAAACCGAATAAAAACGACTGCGAGAGACTGAGAGTGGGTCTAAAATCCGTTGAAGACGTCAACTCTTTGAACTCTGGGAAGACTGTCACGTGATCTCAGGTAAACTTGGGTAGGGTATGGGTAAAAGATGGATTAGATTCTACGATAGTCTACATAGAATCCGATTTTGGCACTTAGGTGATTGGAGAAGCCCAGTGTGACATACTCTGTCGGATTACGCCATCCTGCAACAACTCGTCGACACAATCACTGACAATTTTACGCTTGGCTTAGGCCGTACAATATGTGGGTTGTTTGATAGGGGTAAAGATGGTGACTATCTTCATGGAGAAGATATTGCAGTAAACATAATTTTCAGCCTTGTCAGAAAACACATACTCTTTCTGAGCGATTAATTGGGCAAATACCTCAAAGTTCCCCAATTTGGGTTGGGCGATGTATAAACTAGTGTACTAATTGATTTGCTCCCTTATAGTATCCAACGTTAATTATCCCCTCACCCCCAGTCAGGAATCTTGTCCACAATGGGCGAGTAGACTTCACTGCTTGTTTATGGAGGAAGCAATCCCTTCTGATGTGATCCGGCTTTCTGCATTCAAAACAAATGGGGCGTCCATCGGGGGTCCATGACGAACTGTGACGCTGTACTTTCCTGGTGTTCGCAGGGGGCTTCTGACAGGGTTCCATCTTCATGTTGGCATTTTTTGTATAACTCTTGTCGAATGCTTACCTGAGTGTTCTGCTGATTTCAAGAGCTGGTCACTGGTGCTAACGGCACTAACCATAACCTACCAGATGATGCTTACCTCCATTGTTTCCTCAGTCCTGCCCAGTCGTTCTGTAGTGTCCTCCCGTATAGTCACACACGCCGGTCATTGCTTCTGAATGATTGTTAACCGGACCACTTTCTAACAATTGTTTAACAATCCTACTATATTGTAGTACTAAAGTCATGGAGGAGGATGCGATTCCAATCCGCATTTTATCTTCTCTGGGTACCCAGCGTCGACGGCCTCACGGAAGCGGCGACTGAAACCCTCACCTGGTTCACACGACGTTTGCTTAAGTTGATCTCTTAATTGCGGATTTACTCATTCTCATTTAAACGCAAGAGTGAAACTCTGAGGTGGTTACGTAGAGGCGGCCAGGGAGTGGCTTGGCGGTTGTTTTTGGAGACTGAGAAAACGTTCCATCTCATTGCGATAAGAACCACAAGCATTGCTAGCAGCGGTCTAGAGGTTAGCCTTCGGTATATTTTGAACCAGCGGAATAAATAACTCAGCAATCCATTCTCTAACTACTGTTTGGGTTATGTAACTTGCTTTACAAAACTCGAATGTATGTTTAAGGAGATGAGTTCGGAGTTTCTATAAGCTATTGAACAGGAGTCTAAGTCGTGCACCAAAGAAAGATCATACAAAATTTGTTGTCATTTGTAGTTGATGAACTATGAATTTGTTATAACAAGATGATTGAAGTGTTAACACTTTGGCGGATTGTTTGTATATTCCTTGCATTACACCAAGTCTTGATTTTAAATGTCATAGGAACCTATTTCATTCCATAATGAATAGACAGGGCTTCCATTATGTATATTGGAACATTCCAGGTGGCGAAAATAGAATAAGGAATGTAGGACCAACGTGTGGTACACACAGACCCTGTTTGTGATCCGCTGTGAAGTAGTTTGTATATTGCATCTTGTATAATGAAAATAACTCACACCACAAAGAATAAAAATAGTACCTTAATAGATCTGTTTTCAATATTGAAATCTATTGGAATCAATGAGCTTTGCATCGAATTCCTTATGAAATCCTTCCCGTTGTTCAGTTACTATCTCATCTTCTATTTATGACGGTTCTAATTCCACGAGAACATTAAGGCATGTAGAGGCGTAATTAACTGGTTGCTTGATTGGTGTCAGCTCCTTGTAGGGGTATATTTGATGGTATGTTGACTTGTGTTGTAATGATTCTGTTGGATACGATAGAAGTTGCTCTATTTGCATATGAAGTCCATGTAATGTTTTCAACATACAGTAATAATGGCTTTTAGCGCTGAAGGCGAAGACCTTGCTAATCACCATTCACAGCAGCAGATTTTATGTAATAAGCTGTATGTGTGGACCAATTTGCAACATGCAAGGTGTAGCCATTTGACAAAAGAATATTAAACCATTTGCAGGCTGTAATACACAGCAGCAGATTGCATGTTATAAGTTTTATGAGAGGACCCATTTGCAACTTGCTAGGTGTGGTCGTTTGTGAGGCGAATATTAATTATACCACACCAGCCCCTTCACTTGTCACTGATACCGGTTAGAAATATAACCCCCTCATAGGTATACATGCATGCATACTCACACAATACACATGCATCTCCCACCTTTCCCTCCCTCGCTTCAGCTCTAGCTGAGATTTACGATAGTTCGGTGAATAGGGACATGAAATTCAAACCTTAAGGCAGCTGTAAAGGTGACTGGCAATGCGCAAATGGACTCTTTAGATCTGTCTTCCACTGAGTCGGTAAAAACCTTCACACAATCCATAAACAAGAAAATTAGCATATATAAAGAGTAGACGCCTTGTCAATCAAGAAGTTGACAAACATGTAATTTCAACAACATATTGGTATATTGGTATTTGAAAATAAAATTAGTAATTTTACTTTAATTGCTGATACTCTAATCCAGCTAGACCACAATATTATAAACCATCCATTGGGAAAGAACTTACTAATAACTGATCAAGTCCATTGACTGACCAAATGCTCTCCTGCAATGCCGAATCAATAACAACTTTTAGGTTGTTGAGCTGCAAGTAGTCTCGTTCGTTAACGTCCATAGCAGTGCACCATCTCCAAACATTGACAGTCACGTCATTAAGCTTGGGGCGAAGTCATCAATCCCTGTGATATCAATACAATGAAGAGAGCGGCCAATACTATGATATTCAAAAGTTAGTCTATGAAGCAGTTAATTGTTTTGGCACTTGTACAACTAATTACTATCGTAACATTCTCCTTCTTCAGATTCAACATTCAAAGAGGTGTAAACAATGCTAATGATATTCACCCATTTTTACTCCAGCAATGGCTTGTTCTGTTGGTTAGCATTGCTTCATAGCATAGTTTTATATCCCCATCAAAATGTGCACAAGCATTGCTTTAGCTCACTGATTTAACTCACCAGTGATTACTTATCCCTCCACCAGTAAGATAGCTTATTGGCATTACTTTAGCCCAAAAGCATTTATTGAACTCAAATCCATTGATTTAGCTCACCAGTGACATGTTGATACTGGGTCCTACCCAGCATTGAGTGCATGGCATGACCGAACTCATGGATGTGATTCTCTAACATACTGCGACAGAGGTAAGATAGGATACGTCATCGAGGAGGGGGCAAGTTGAGCATCAGGACCACGATCGGGTGCGGCTGGTATTCACTCAGACTAACTCACACCGGCCTTGTATAGTGAAATGACAGCCCTGTAATACATTTAATAAATTGTATCAGTTAAAAATAATTTATAATGTGAAGTTATAAACCTAAGTAAAAATGTAATTATAAATATATGGTAGCTATGCGTAAATATAATATATTATTTAAAATGTAAACGGTCCAGCAACAAATTAAAGAATTTCAAAAGATTAATCAATTGTGAAGCACAGAGAGAAGGAGGGGAAGAGGTCCGCACTCTTCATTTGACACTTGCGATCTCATTGGGTGTTACAGTCTAATTAGGTGTCACACTGTCACATCGGATGCCACAGTCACATTAGGTGTCACACTATTAAATTGGGTGTCACAGTCACATTGGCACATGTAGGGTGCCTAGTTGCCATGTGGTTAAAATAATAATAAATGGTATGGTCACATGATGTGTTTCTGTCACAGCAGTTCATCTCCCATTTGAGTGTCTCATATTGGTCAGTCCACTCCATGCAAGAAAAGCCTGTATACGCAGTAACACAGGCATCTAATATAAAGTAACACTTTGGGGAAGAGGAAGATCTTATAGACTGCCTGTCTTACCTACACACATAGCAGGCTGGGTTGTAGGATAGGGTGGGTTATAATGCAAGGGTACATGAAGTGGGCAGTGTTGATTGGGCAGCTACTGTCACATAACAGTGTGGCTAGTCCCAACATTGCCGGCATTTTACATGGACCGTTATGCAGGGCTTGATAAGTTTCAAAATTTCTACTTGCCCGATAGGGCCAGTAAACAGTTTGATTCACTGGCCCGAACCTGATCATCACTGGCCCAAAAGTATTCGGAGTACAAAGCCGATTCTGCTTACTGATAAATGTTTAGTCTACCTGTGAGAATATTTGACACCTGCTTCATCGCGACTTCGTCCTTCATTGCGTCTAAGTCTGCCAGCTCAAGGTGATGTGCCACACAGTGGAAAGAGAGGAGATAGGGAACATCATCCTTCATTAGTTTGGCCAGCCCACCCTTACGACCAAACATCACAGATGCTCCATCTGTCCCCAACACAACCAGCTTTTCCTTCCAGTCGCCTAACTCCTCCATCACTACCAAAATAATGAAAGCAAACACATTACAGATTAATAAGCATATTTACAGTGCTTTAAAATTTGACTCAAATCTAGTTAAATAGGTATGAGGAGATATAGTACCTTTCTCAATGGCCTCCTAGTGTCCAAGGGCTGTTGCCTTTTCCAGCTCAGTCACAGAAAAGAACATGTTGACTGGCCTGCCATCCACAATGTAGCGCAATATACTGCATCCACGTCTTTTGTGTTTACGTCTGTGCTGGTGTCAACCACCACAGCGATGTACTTGCTGTTTTTGATTTGTCGCTTCGTATTTCTCACATCTTTGTAAACAGAATTTCTTAGATGACTCATCTGCCAACAATTAATTGCATGCACGTAATGTTTCTACTCCCAATTATTGTGCTAGTAATGGCCTTAAATAATTACTGCAGAACACACCTTCTAACAACTTAGTCGGTGTGATAGGCATTGACAATTTACACACCATTTCCATCCTGTAGAGTATCAGAGACGGATAAGACGTGAATGATAGTTACTGCTTCGCCATGTGGTATGCTGACATAAACGGTCCAGAGATCTCATGAATGTGTTCTGCATTTATGTTCCTGAGACAGACATCCATGGCACCCTCATTGTGTTGATGCTGGGCTCTGGCTTGAAGAGCAAGACAGCGCATGTGTTTTTCTGAGCCATTGTGTGCCTGTAAGGCCTGCTTCCTGAAGACATGATCACAGATTATAAATAAAATATTGGCAAATTATTTTATCGTATAGTGAAACGATGTTCAATGATTATGCTCAATATTAATGATGGTGGTATATAAATTTTAGCGATAGTTGGTTGTTCCCTTGAAAAAATGACCCAGTTACATTTGCTGTTGCTGGGAAGTCGCGGCATAAACTGCAGAACATAACACATCCACCATCTTGAATTCCTCTGTACAGTTGGTCTTTACTACCCTTTGGAAAGGACCCTTAATTGATTAAAAAAAATCAACATTGCGTAACTTAAACATCAAATTCACAAATAGTGAAATAATGGAAAGAGAGTAGTTCTAATTGAATCCACATAGAATGATTCTGTTCGTATTTCTCCCCGGGTGGCCTTGAGTCTTGTAACAGCTGAAGCATCTTCATGTTGTTTAGAAGTGGATACCCATGACAGCAAGGCACCTTTCTTCATGCAACTTTCACTTTGGGCCTGGTTGCTGAGTTTCATCAGCGGCTGGCTGTCCAAGATGATCGACATAACAACTGTGCCGAGTTTCACATATTTAAAGGACAAGGCCACAGGTCGTACAAGACCGCCACGAAGCGCGCTGCGCGCTACACCTTGAAATGTTGCAACGGAGCGTCATTTTCGCACCTCTTTAGATAACAAGAGGCTTGTCCGACGCAGCAACGATGTTTCGAGCGCACCCTGGGTTTACAGAACGAATGTCAAAACCAGCTGACTCGTCAAACCCAACTCGAGGCTTTTCTCGCAAGCTTTGTGCGTTTTCATAACAGTACTAGATATCCAAGTACAAATTTAAACCGGTAATGTCACTAAGCATGGGGGGGGGGGGGGGGGGGGGGGGGGGGGGCATGGCAGAATATGAATATGATCAAACATTCCTGTTAACATGCGTACATGTCTGTAAAATGTTTCGCACGATGACCAAATGGCATTAAAAAATCGATTTCATAGAGTTCATTAGTCAACTTCCCGGGCACGCGCAACTTTTTGTCTTGAAATGGTTTCCACAAACCTTGTTTCACAAATTATTTGCATAAATTAATATTCTATGAGACCAATGTGCTTTTTATTGGTGGAAAAATTGCTCGTATATGCTAACAGACAAATTCGGAAATGACAAACTATTATGTTCGCTACAGCAACGGGTTTTTTTGCGTAATGGGTACTAACTCCGGGATATTAACTCCTAGACAATCTGACTTATTTCTCACGTATCTTGATCCCTATTGCTGACTGAGCGATGCAACTAGTAAAAACATATGTGTTTGGTACAGGTTCACTTTAAGTTTTAAGTAAGCAATCCGGTTTTGAACGTATTGCTGAAGTGCGGGTGATTGATATCAAAAAAACCGCTGGCCCGATCGAGTAACTAGCATGTACTGCACTGGACTGAACAGGCTGCCCGACGGTCCGGGCCCAGCGGACCTGTTGAGCCCTGTATAGTTTTTTTCATTATGATCAGATATAGCAATATATAGATAATCATTATGATATGTGATCTTTGTATTAAGGTAACAAAAGTTTGTGTTAAGAGCCTAAGTTGATGTTGTATGTCATAACAAAAGTTCATAATATATTTAAACAAAATTAAGGATTTTTCTATAAGGATGAGTGAATAAGAGAGGGAGAAAACTCACGATATCACGTGCAATTTGTAAAACATGGAAGATAAACAGAAAGAATAATATGATAACAAGGTCATAACATCAAGCCAAGGTCATGATGAAAATCCAAAACTTGGAGAGATAAGATTCATAAGGAAATTGGAGATAACATTTATGATGTCAGCAAAAAATTTGATTGGTTAGTATATTGGATTGGTAAGAACATTGGACAGGACAACATATTGGATGGCTCACATATTGGGTGAGTTAGAACAGTGGATGCTCACAATATTGAATGAGTAACAATATTGGTATCAATATATGATTGATACATACACGTTTTGCAGGGATTCCGCTAATGCATGTTTTTGTACAGCAATGCCTTTCTGTGTGCCCTGCATGAAAAGGCTGCCAAGGAGTAGAATCTTTTCATAAAGGACCACAAATGCCTCTCTCTGAAACAGCAAAAGGTCATCATAACAGTGATAGGGGATCATAACGGTACAACAAGCAATAATTAGGTTTGTAACGTTAAACATTTGTCAACTAGAAATCACTGTAGCTTGGTTGGGGAGATGAATGCCGCTCTGTTCAAAATAAAACATGAAGAGCTTGGCTTCTCTCCGGTCAACTGCATCAGTCTCATCTTGAGCGGTGAATCTCAATATTGGTATTCATGCTATTCAACATGTGTAACACACAGAATGTTACCCTACGAATCGGTTGCGAAATTAGTAGGCGTCATATACACACAATATTTTAAAATGTGCCAAAAATATCAGCCTCAATATACATTACCAAGCCATACCATTACACATGGCAGTACTAAATCGTACGTACAACATGCCATTGAAGGTCAAATACAACGGTTTTCATCATTTCTTTATTATGTGTATATTCGAGGGGTTCGACCGAACCACCCACTTTGACAAGAAAGGTCCACCTTACTCTAGAGCATTTGTGTATATATATATATATATATATCGTGTGTCGATGGTGCCTTTGATTATGGTCTTATAGCCGCATCAGTATGAGCCCGGAGAAAGGTCCACAATTGAGGGGAAAATATTCCCCCCCCCCCCCACTAAAAATCCTGGCTACGGGCCTGAATGGTGAGTATAGAATACCTTTCCCAAGCTTTATTGAACTATGTTAAATAATCGTTATTATGAATTACCTAATAAATTTACACATTCTGTAAGTTGAAGATGGTATGTTGACAGACCTAACTACTACAACAAATAGTACTTGATTAGTAAATGTAGCTTTGTCATTGTACCCTCAGCACATTTAGTATTATGGACAGATTTTTGCATGCAATATATCTAGTATTTTCCTATTACATTCATTCATTGTACTGCAAATATAAAATTACAATGACAGTCTTATCTTTAATCATTTCTATAACTTAGGTGTAGCTGTCATCACTGCATCCCAATGGACACAGCCAGAGAGAGTGTGTGCTGCAGAAGTTTGGAGAGAGTGATGGCTATAATGGAGGAATGGGCCATGCATCACCAACATGGCTAAAGAGAGTCGGTATAGCTTCATTTCGTAGCCTAGGTTTCTTGCAAAATCATAGACGTTTGAGCAGGTCTGGGTCAGTCGCATAAACATCCCCTCGAAATGATCACATCATTGAACTTTCGTAAGGGTGGCCTCCAGTCTCTACGCTTGACTTTCGTCACCCATATGCGGCGCATTTTGCTGTCTTTCGGAAACCGAAAAAAACTAACGCCTGACTTCTCATTGTTTCGACAACCGAACGCACAACAATAAGGCATAATCTACACCAAGAAAAGCACCAGACCGTGAAGAAAGAAGAGTAAGTCACATGCTGTCAACCAACCATGAGGCTAAGATGGCGAGGAATATTCGCAAACAGCGCGTGTGACGTCACTGTCCTGAAATTCACCAATTTTACCCAGCGACATCTTGACAGATTCGACGTGGAAAATATGCATTTCAAAATGCTTTTTCTAAAAGAAAATAAGCGCGCAGGTTACAACTTTTCAAACATAGAACTATGGAAAATGGACTAAAAAAATCATTGTATTTGACCTTTAAAGTACTTTTGCTAGGTATTTATCAATGAACACATTTCAGGTTTCAGAAAAATCACATCACAGTTATACCATCAACGAGAGCGCTGATACATGCCTCTTCAGCAGCCCGCCAATAATTTTGGTCTGGGTGCGCCACTCGTACAAAGGCAGCCTGAACACGGTTACACAGGGAGGCAAATCGATCAATTTTATTTGGGAACTTATCAAAATCATTTGTAAATTCAAATGAATAGGTAATCATTAAAGAGTAAAGTTCCCAATATATCATTGATGAGTGAAGGAGCAGGTGTCACATTGAGTGAGTAACTTAGTTTCTATTAAACCAAACATTGTGTGACATAAAAAAGTAGACTTATTTATTCATTTGTGGAAGGGTGTATTGCGTGATGTGGGCATGCATCAATGTTTGTCAATGTGTGTGTATAAACGTGTACATATATGTGTGTGCGTGTGTGTGTCTGCAGGCATGCTTACATGCAGGCATGCTTACATGCATGCATGTGTGCGCATGAGTGAGTTAGTGAGCATGCATGCATGAGAGCGCAAGTGCGTGTGGATTTGTGTGTATCCTGTTCGTAATAACATACTTACCATGTCAGCCACTCTACACAGAAAGTCAGACAACTGATTGAATACTTTCGCCAGTTTCCTGGGTTGATAAATGTGTGCAAAAGTATACGTATGTGTGTTTGTACATGTGTGTGAGCATGAGTGGGTTAGTGTGAATGCATGCATGAGAAAGTGTCTGTGCAGGTATATGTGTGCGTGTCCTGCATGGAATAAACATACTTACCATGTCAGCCACTCTACACAGACAGTCATATAATAGGTCGAATACATATATACATGATACTAGTAGGGAGGGATATTTTCCTCCCAGGTCTTGTGTTGAATGCAGTACCTGGCTGGGTCCATGTCGCAACATAGCGCCATCCCGCACACTGAGTCAGTCCCCACAGAGGAGAGATGGGGGCTTTAAGGAAGCTCATCGTGAGACTGGATCCCACAACCTAATCACCCTGTCACCACCTTCACACACACACACACACCCACACACACACACACACACCCACATATATATATATATATATATATATATATATATATATATATATATATGTATATATATACATATATACACCTCTACGTAAATTATTCACTTACACGTATTCATCGACAAATCACACTAACCCTGTAAGTATGTATTGCTCTTGATCTGTTTACGAAGTCGATAGATCATAACGTATTATTACACACAACTCCGTCATGACGGTTAAAAAGCTACCCACACTAGCTCTTTTGAACTAAGTGGAGCTTGAGCTCCATCTTCAACAAGGGAGTACCCGATCGACTGTTGGTCTGTTGGGCTAACCCACACACCGGTAACGCTCATATTTTCTTATGTGAACACTCCCAACATGAGGCACTCAAGTCATACAAAAACCGTTCAGGGTGTTTTAAGACTTTATTACTGTACTCTGATGGTAGCCATTATCTATATTGAGTATCTCGACTATATGTTGAAGCTCAAGTCCACTTCATAGAAGTTCTTCTATTCTAATTAAAATGCATCCTTGCGTGTACATTTCAATACAGGGGATTCACTGTCAACAAATTCCAAATTAATTCTGCTAACATGCTGTGTACAAATTCTATATCAATTCTGTTATCATGCGGTGTACAAATTCTATATCAATTCTGTTATCATGCTGTGTACAAATTCCATATCAATTATGTTATTATGCAGTGTTTGATACACATAATTCGAAATGATTGTGCAATATTCCTAGAAGGTGATAATTCAGATAGAAATTGTTTACCGAGCATTGTTGGTCTGAATTCAAAGGATGAAGATGTTAGCAATTTCCATGTACCAAACAATATAATTCAGAATAATATTATGGAGTCAGAGTAAACAATTTTCAAATGTCTTGAATAATATTATGGAGGCAGTGTAAACATTTATGGCAATTTCAAATAAAGGATGTACCGATTGTCTAGATATTGTAGCAAGTAAATCTCACAAACCAAACAATTTCATTTCATTGGCTGGTCCTATAAGCATATGGAAGCAGTGTGTGGGGATGTATTTTAATACAGGGGTAGTTAACTGATTTGAGTCACAACCATACTCAACACAAAACAATTATGCTGAGAGTTATTTTATAGAGCATATGATTAGGATAAATGGGGAAAAAACAGGAAATCCATTTGGATGAAAACTGAAAAGAAATAATCATCAAATGCATGAAAATGTGCTAAATACAGCTCAGGATGGACAATCACATTAACTCTCTCTACAAACATAAATTGTTGGGGACAGAATCAAATCAATGCACAAAGGTTTACTAACATTACACATACAAATCAATGAATGTATAACATAGCACATACAACAGCAAGTTTAGTTCCACACTTAGCATTAGACTTTTCCTCTGGTGGACTTGCGAGGTCTGCAACAGACATGGTTCCATTGTAGTCCGAAAGATAAATTGTATCATGCGAGGCAATAATCCAAACAAGTATATGCTGCATTTCGTTTCAAAGATACAAGTACTTTAAAAATATCCACTGGCCAATTAAAGTGTATTTAACAAGTTTAGACAAACAGCTTTTATGTATTGAACACAGACACAGGAAATTAATCCAGTGACAGTAAACAAAACCATATTTCAAGGAGGTGATGAAATTAGCTGTACATAATGCCAGTAACAGATGCTAACCTGGAATGATTTTGATGTCTAACAGAGCAAGTTTGTTGTCTTGGATGCACTCATACATTCCACCATCGTCCATCGACACATTTGGGACCGACAGGCGCAATTCCATCTTTCCAAAGCCCTCTATCAGTTCCAGTGTGTACTTCTCCCCATTGTGGATTTCAGTTCCATTTATGGAGATGCCTAAATATGCCTCGGTCCCAGTGAGGCATACTAGTTTCAAACCTTCCCCAACCATTACTCGTGTGGGGCCAAATATCTTTAAATCCGGGACCCCTAAATAAACACATAGAAATTGTAACAAAGTGTTAAGTTTAACAACGGCTGATAAAACAGGGTTTTTATTTCCTCAGCTGATTCAATGGCACAAATCAAGGGCTATAAATTACAGAAATAGTCAAATTGGCCTTGTTTTTCTTATGCAACATGAGTCACATGTTTAAAGGTGTTTGCTGACAGTGCAGTTGTGAAAAGCCAAAAGTATCAGACTCAAACAATCTTTATTTCTTGCCACTAGCAAGGAAATAAAGACAACATCACTGAATTGACTACCTCTCAAATGTAACCAACTGAATTATTTAGTGGCAGTACACTTCAGTCATTGTAGATTATTAATGTAAAGAGCAGAACAGTTAAGACACTCACTTGGCAGCACTTCCACAGTCACTCTATCTATATCAGTGGCTTTGTCAACTTTTTTCTGACATATGTACGCGTGCTTCCTTGATATATTTCTAATCAGCAGCTCCGAGCCATAAGTGTTATAAGAGATACCATCTGTTAACCTATTCTCTTCTTCGTATGCGTCACGGTACCAGTTACACCCAGGCAGCCCACAACCGACACAGAACAGCCTCAATTCTTGTCCTTCAAACAGCTTTCTATCCCCGTAAATCCGTAAATCATGAATTTCTAAATTGACAAAGCAAAGGACCAGGAAAGGTGCAACACAATCAGATAATATTGACATAATTTATGTCAACAATGTTATATATCACTTGACAAGTTTACATATCGTTAAATATGTGAGTGCAATGACTAACCAGAGGATGAAACACCACTCAGTAAAATCAAAGGTAAAAACATCAGCAATAGAGTTTGGACAGCATCTGCAAAGAAGAAAAGTTATTTTCTGTTGACCAATTTCATTTATATCATTCCATAAGGCAAATTGACAAAATATGCCAACTAAATATACCAGATATTCCTTATTTGAGAGTGACCTTGGAGATGATGTCATGGTCATGGATAACCTATCCAATCTAAGTTACCACTAATCCTAAATTTGGTTTGAAAGAAATCTAAGGTGATTACATACAAGGTGATTTTTATGATTATGACCTTTGAACTATAAACAGTAGGCTTACTACTGATGTTTCATGCAATTCAGACAGAACCAAATGGCTTGCCTACCTTTGGCACCGGTCCTGCGCTTCTCTAGTCCCTGAGTTGTTGAAGCTACATGCAACATCAACGGACATATGTTAATTTTTTTCTTCTAAATATCAGTAGTCATATGAAGATACTCTTCTATAAATCATAACTTTGCTTAAATCAGCATATTTTGATGGAAAAGGCAGACTACTTGAAGATACATGCAACATCATCATTGCCAGACATATGTTAAAAAGTTTAATAAATGTCAGTTGTCATATGTTGATACTTATCATTGAGATAAACAAAAGGGCTGAACTAATAATGATACATGATGCCTACCTCCAGCGACGGTCAGTTGGGTTGTCTTGCAACTGACTGGAAGCACATCTGTTGTAGCTGGACATAACATCAACATCAGTCGTAAGAAATCACATTCTACCAAAATGGCAACGACATACACAATCGATTTAACAAAATGTGTTGGTACTTATCAGCAACTGCTAAATGAACTATTTGTGTTCAGGATTGACAAAGAATTATTTGAGTCAACACCCACCATACAGTTCAACATGCTGATCGTCTTCAGTGCATTCCAGCTCACCATTGGGTCCAGAATCAACGTGTTCCTCTGTTGGTGCCTATCATGTTTCAATTGGAAAATACAATTTTTCATCATCTACATTTGTTCTTTAAAGAAATAAATAAAGACAGTTTTTCTTGTTGTGGTTGCTGATGCTAAACATCATACAATACAAACCTTGTGCATAAAGAATTGAACATTGGAGTTGGCGAGTTGGGAAGAAGAATCATCATCTGTATATCCATCCACACGTTCACAATCATCGCCTGACACCTGGAAATCCAGAGGGATACAATGGTTGAAATAAAGTACTATTATAATCACCTCTTCGATTGGATTCAAACAACAACAAACCATCTTTTTGAAAAGCTGATGTACTGACAAAAATGATTATATGACAAGGGGTAAACACTAACTTCCAACATTCACTTGTCCTGTAGGAAAACCTACCTGTCCCATCAGACATGGAAGTTCACATGCTATGGTCATTTTTATTGATATAAGTAACACAATCTTATATCAAATGTTTATTGCATTTAAAAAATGATATATATATGTTCACCAAGCTGCATTCGTCTCATGGATAATACTAAACCTACCATCAGTCACTATATCTTAAGGCGAGAAAACCGTAGTAGACTAGTAAGGACCTAGTCTGGTGACAGGCTAGGTGAAAACAATTTATGTTGGTTGTTGGGTTAACAAACACGAACGCCTAGCCCTGCAGCACGTCTTGTTGATTGTGTGACCAAGACTAACGAACAAACTATGGTAGGATGATCAATGGAAATTTAAAAGGCTTGTATAGCATAGACCCCCTATATTGTTCATTTGAGACAGCGCTCCCTTTTGAACAAGGTAGTTGAACCAGCTGTAGGTCTGTTTGGCTAATTGGAAAGAACTCACGGTGGTCATTCCAATACTGATTTCCTTTTGGGATTGGACATTCTGTTACAAGGCTACAAAGCTATTGCATAACCGGATTTGTATGATTTATTTTTAGTTAAAAAACTTGGGTCCAATTTGGACACTGTCTCAGAAGTAAGCTCTAACTGTGGGAAGAAAATTAGCTTTATAAGTAAAAGATTCAGGGTAGTCAGCATTTTAATCACACTATCTACATGAAAAAGAACAAGACTTACAAACTGGACAGTCGATCGTTGAGTATCTGATTCTGACATTTCAAACGTGTAGTGCTGGCTTCTCCAACTGAAGTTTTGCATCTGCAACAATGCACTTTATTTCACGCATGGTACACAAAAAATCTATGCAGTCGCATACATCACAATTATGTAACATACTAATATAGTGCAGCAACCTGAACAATGAGAAAGCTATATGTGAAGACCCCCGTACAGTCGCAAGGATTCACACTTGCAATTTTCAAAACTTCACGATTCCAGTTGTTACGTTTTCTAACGCATGATATATCAACATTACCACAAGAGGTTAAAGCAATTAAAGACTATTCCTTTAAAGTTAATCCATTATTGAAAGGCACGCTATTAGATACCTCAGTCGAACCCTCTTAACAAACTTACTCGAATTACCCTGCCTCATTGCAATTAAACCACTCATATTTTCAGACGTATTTTACATTAAAACCCTGCAACTAATCATTAACAAAAGTTACTAAGACATTTATTGGAAAGTATATGATGCATGTAAAGATGATAAGAGGAGCAACGTGCTGTTGGGAGAAATGTAGACTGGGGGACCCTAGGGTTGTGGCCAAGGCAGACATGGATAAAAGAAGTGGTTTTCTTACCCTCAGAACACACACCCACCTACCGAGCTGCAATTCTACAAAGCCGATAACAAACCTGGGTTTTGTCATCGAAGCGACATATAAAATTGAAATAATTGTAAGGTAAGGTAAGTATAGGGTTTAACAGCACGCCAACACTCATGTGTTATATGGTGCCAAGGAAGTTAAATAGATATGATTGACTTGATTAAGCAGCCGCCTACTAGGACAAATGAAAATGGAGATGGAAAAGATAAAAATGGAAACAATTATCTTAGGGCAAGTCACCACCAGCCGATTGACTGGACCAGGCCATTCCAGCCTCTCGTCTAGGTGAAATCCATGCCAAAGTGGTGTGTCACAGATACAGTCCCCGCGACGACCTCTCCACTCAACCACCTGGATCCCACTGTCCACTGACACCAGTCACAACCCACGGCTTACAGATTGCCCCATAATATAGTCGCCTCTTACAACTTACAGAAGGATACAGTGGACCTATTGTACCCGCGGACCCACAGGGGAGTGAAATGATTGTAATAAAGCCTGCGTCTAAATCAACTGCTACATGTTTACTATCACAGCGAAATTCCACTCCCAATTCTGGTAGTTGCCAACAACTGGTCTCTTGCTAGGCAAGGCACTCGCCCCTGGTGTTTTTATGATCTGATGTCTACAGAGCGGACGCCGGTTTCCAGTTAAGCGCCTCCAAGCGGTCAACCGGTTATTTAAAAACAAAATGGCGACCTATGGGGTCATGGTGAAATGTTGAAAGATTTATAGTACTTTTGCTATTTTTGAGTAGTTGCAAATAACCTTCGCTTAAATTCATAGATATTCTAATAGAAGAAGAGCATCTACATATATTTCCAACTGGTTTGTTATTTCTGGTACGATATTTTCGTATTTAACGCATCATTTGATGTTACATGTCCGTGTTTACACTGGTGCCAGTGGTGGGCGGGGTGTTGTTTATGTGTTTGTGAAGTTTATTTTTAAGTCATCGTTTGATTTGAGCCATAAAAGAAGATTAAGGAGGGTATGTATGAAAGTAAACAAAGTGTATTAAAGAGAATTAAGTGTTTTTTTTATAGGAAAAAAGACAATAAACCTCACATTACTCATACTGATTTTCTGTAAAGCAGTGTCAGTACTGTGAACAATGAGTAACCAAACTATCAAAACATCTCTATAGGCTATATAGCTGAATAACAATGTTATTTCATGTTGTGGATCTTATAGCCTTAAATGTTGTATTTCTTAAAATATTTGTATGTAACTTGAAAGGAAGTTGGCATAACATTTTGTTTACTTTTATTACAGGGAAAGCCAAGATGTCGAAAAGACGCAAGCTTGGGCCTGATGAAACTGTCAAAGATGTGAATCTGTACTGTCTGTGTCGTCAACCTAACAAAGGAAGCGAAATGATGGTTCAGTGTGATTTTTGTGATGGTTGGTTCCATCCAAGATGTGTTGATTTGGAGGAAGATGAAGCTGAACACCTTTCAACGTGGAACTGTCCAGGGTGTATTGATACCATGACTGAGAACCCATCTTTATCTAAGAAAGGTATTGTATTACATGCATAAAAGTTTACAATAGTTCATGTTAATTTGCAGTTGCCCATCTAATGTATCCATTTGTCAACACATTGTAATTTAAATTTTAAAATACAGTTTGTCAGTATTGTTTAATCATGACAATCTTCATACGAAGTCAGCAAGATTACACAAACTATAGTTAACGAAAGCTTTTAAACTCAAAGCACATGTGGTGGTTTATAGTGGCACAGAGCGACAATCTTATCCGGTTTGTATTTGTACAAAATGAGTGTGCTGACATCTGCATTTATCTGACTGTGTGTCTTTTCTTATCATGCTTTATTTCCTTTCAGGTTTACTGGCTTTCCAGGGAAGAATTGCTCCAAAGAAAGGTTGGGGACCAGACTTTCTAATTGAAGAAATTGATGAAAAGGTTCTTGATGAAAAGATAAAGACAAAAAGGCACAGAATAGAAGGATATAATCTGTTTCGTGAAGGAAAAGTTGTGAAATTAAGCTGTGCAAGATCAGAAACTGGGAAATACCTCTATTTCAAAGGAGTGGTGGTGCCATCAATGAAAGACAAAGACTATAATGTGCATGTGTGTTTGAAAAATGGAGGGACTACCATGAAATGGTCGACGTGTGATTGCGCAGCAGGAATTGATGGTGAATGTAAGCATATTGTGGCTTTGATATATTTTATCATAGATCTTCACCGACAAGGTATTGACAAAATTCCAGATGTTCAGACATGCACAGACAAGCTGCAGATGTGGCATGTCCGCAAACCAGTATCGGACGAGCCACTGTTGTTTAGTGATATTAACTTTGTGAAGCACGATCCATTCAAAGTGTCGAAGAAAGAACTTTGTTGTTCTACTGTTAAATATCACAATCCTGTGCCACATTTTGCTAGTTCAGTAACTAGCAGCCAAATTGAGAAACTTGTGAAGTTGTATGATGCAAATGGATTAAGTCTGCCAGTAATTGAAACAATAAGATCAAACAGTTTTGAACCAGTCCTACCTAAGGCACAGAGTTGCAGTGGTGACTTGAATGATGTACTGTTTGAAAGAATGTGTGCAACTCAATTTGATGTGAATAATTTTGTCCTGAATGAGAACGAAACAATGTTTCTCAAACGACAAATCGCCTGCGATTTCAAAAAAGCTCAAGTAATTGAAAAGCAGACAAGGATGCAGAGTAAAAATACTAAATGGTTTGCAGAGAGAGAGTTTCGTATAACAGCATCAGCGTTTGGAACATTCTGTCGAATGAAACCTAGCACCGACCCATGCAAAACATTTGCTCAGAAGAAAATGTTCTTTACTACGCGTAGTGTTAAACACGGAATAATGTATGAAAAACACTGCCTTCGCCAAGTACAGCTGCCAATATAAAGTCATTGACAGTCCAGTTGGTTTAGTTGTGAATCCAGCAATCCCTTTCTTAGGTGCCAGTCCAGACAGGATTATCCTGACTGCAGACAAAGAACTTAAACTTATTGAGATAAAATGCCCCTTTAGCCTGTTTGAAAGAAAAACTTCAGTTCAGAAACAGATTAATAGTTCCTCTTTTTACCTCACAAGAGAAAATGGTGAAGTGACACTTAAAAAAAATCATGATTATTTTTACCAGATTCAAGGACAGTTGAATATTTGTGGAATTGATTGTTGTGACTTGGTTGTATTTGTGCCACCGGATGATTTGATTGTTGTTTCTGTGAAAAGAGATGAGCAATTTTTCTGTGATCTCATGTTACCAAAACTAACAAACATATGGTATCAGAATCTGCTACCCAATTTTTTACGTTAGGTTACTTACCGCTATGCAACTACATTTTGTAGCATCTGTAGTTTCTAATTTGCAGACATGATTATTTCACCTGTGCAATGTTGATCAGATAATTATTTAATAGTAACAGGTTTTCGTAGCAGTGAATACAGGGTGACACGTTGTATACTTTTATCGGTCAATACAGTGTTACTGACCTATAACTGTCAGAACATTGTAACATGCTGTATAGTTACAGAATTGGATAGTCGTTAATACATTGTAAAGCTATAGATGTGTGTTTTGCATTCAATACATTGTAGTTATTATGTACTGATAGTATGTGTTGCATTTACTACACCTTAAATGTTGTTAAGTTATAAACATGTGTTGCATTAAATACATTGTACATTTATTTAGTTATTGACTTGTGTTGAATTAAATACAGTAGTAGTAACATCATTAACCGTATAGTATGTTCACTACTATTAAGTTATTTTTGGAACATTTTGGTTCCATGGCTAGGTAGGAATGAAGGGGGTGGGGGGCCAGGGCAGGTTAATAACATAAGAAACATATAAGGAAATATAAAAATTTATTCATGCATATCATGTTTAACTTAAATACTAAATAAGCATCTTGCCATGTCAACCATCAGTGTCTATTTACTCTTAAACAGACTTCCTGTGAAATTTGCCAGATGGCCACAGACAGTCCATATCTTTTCTAACATAGGGCACAATGAGATTGGAACAGTATTCCGCAGAATTTCAAACTCCTTTATTTTCCGGACTGCCCTCTCAACATGTACACGCACTGCTGCTATGTTCTTTGTTGATGCAAGCTGCTGTGCAGTAAATTGTCCTTGATTCTCTAGGAAGGGCGGAATGGTTAGCGAGAAACCTCTCTCTTCTAAGTCTGCACTAATGTTAAAGCCTTTGTCCGCCATCACCGAGTCCCCCTCATCCAGAATGTCATACAATCCACAGTGTCTCACAATTTTCTTATCTGAGCACCTGCCAGCATACAAACTTGATATGAATGTTATCTGACCACTTGGTGCTATCCCGATAAGTCCCTTCGCTGTGTTGTGGTGCTTATATGATGAGAATGTTTCCCTCTGGCACACGGATGCTGAAGGTTGTTCAATGAACATTTCCGTACAGTCTATAATTATCCGTGTATCAGGATAGTTATCACGGAACTCATTCGGCATAGTTTCCCTGACATGTGCCTGGGTACTCCAAATTGGCAGACACCGCAATCTGTCATACAAGAAAAGAGTCCATGTGTTGACAATTTTTGATATATGTCCCTCGGACAAATTGTACAGGTCACCTATAACTTTCTCAGGCAGTCCTTTCCTCAATCTCACCAAAGTCAAGAACAATTCTTCTAGAGGAGACAAGGATCTTGATGGTCCTCTCTTGGTGACTAACTCGTACGGTTTTCCATGTGAAGTATTTTCGGAACCAACATAATACAAAAAAAAGTGCATTCCGGCTGTAAAAAGTGAAAAAATGCACACATAGCACCATAGGAAGGGAATCCTGTATAATAACGAATATCTTGATCTGATGAACTGAATCGAAGGACAGTGAACTTCTCTTGTGATCTTGTCTTAAGCAATGCGTTGTGTTTTGCGTACAATGCTTCCTTGCTGGGAGAAGGATCGGCTTCAATGTCCTTTAAGTTGTCGTCACTTGAACTGCTGGCATTAAGGCATTTACCAGTAGGCTCATCTTCAGGCTCCCTCTTTTCCACTACTTCTTCACTTTCATCAGCATCTTCAGGCTCCATATTTTCCACTACTTCTTCACTGTCATCAGTTTCTAAACAGTTACTATTTCCTGTGCATGAGTGGTCATTTATGAATGAGCTGGCAGAGACACACTTCTTAATCCCACTTCCTTTCAGTTTTGGTGTTTTGTCTCTAAATAGTTTCCGTCTTAACGGTTTTGCAGTAACCCATGGAAAAACTGTAGGCACTGCTGCCTTCCGGAGACGCCTTCTCACCTGTCCTAGCACAGCAGGCTCGTAACATGTTTCATCAAAATGTGCTGAACAGATTCTAGTGTGAGGATTCAATCTAAAGTTCTTGCCTATGGTCCCTACGTATATTAACAAGCCATTGCTGTCTTAGCTTTTCATCTTTTGGAAACGAGTGGAATGACAGATTCTTACTGTTTGATCTAGAGTCATTAGAGCACAATGGAACACAGCAATGATGTGGCATCTGAAAATATAAAACAAAAGTTGTTTAGTACATAATTTGATAATACACCATATTACTGAAAATATTCATTAAAGTTTTTATGCTGATGACTTCATTAACACTCTTGAAAAGATTAGCAACAACTTTGTTTACATTACCCCACCCACTTCTTCAATACTGTCGAAGATCGGTGTTTGTGTCGTTTTTTCATTGTCATGCAATTAAAAAAAGTAAAAATGGTTATTAATTACCTTGATTGAGACTCCTGTCTTCAAATTTCTTTCAAATCTGGTAATAATCAGGCTTATATTCAACGAATACTGACTAAACTATGAAAAGCTTGAAGACTTGATCTATGACCCCATATGTCGCCATTTTGTTTTTAAATATCCGGTTGACCGCTAGGTGGCGCTTAACTGGAAAGTCGCGAATTAGTTGGAAAAGTTAATTACCTCCCACAGTTTAGGCGATTATGCATATTTATAAGTTATTGTGGTTGCTGAAACCGATGCACCGTAGATAATAACAATTACTTATTAAATTGCACATATTATATCAGGTGTGTAACGATCCTGTTTTGATTTATTAATGTAACTTATTTATTTATGACGATTATGGTTTCTTTACGCTTAACAGTTGCAAATCTTTGGGGCCGATGACAGATCTGCACGCCATGTAATCGACCTGGAAACTTAATTATCGCCCATTGATCAAAGCGCTCCAAATATTTAGGTTCATATAGATATAATTCCACACAAAAATATTGTCAAATTGAATGGTATATGTACATCTTTCCTCAAGTATACATCAATTATTCAGTTGCGTATACACACGAATTTGTCGCCACTTTAAATCGCGACCTTACCCGGTAAGTTTGTCAGAATTATTATCTAGGTCAGTTGACGAAGTCGAAAGATCATAAGGTATTACTATATACAGCTACGTCATAACGCTTAAAACGCTGAAAACAAACAAACACACATACACGCACGCACGCACGCACACACACACACTGTCATAAAGATTCGTTTTGATTGCATCGATTATTCTTGTATTAAACTTATTAGGTTCAATACCATTAGCATATATATGTTGGGGCGCCCCACACAAAACCATGTTGTCATAGCCCTGCAGGACGACATATAACTAAATGTTTTTTGGGCCTCTCGACTTGTACGACGGGTTTTTGGGCCTCATACTTGTACGACGGGGTATGTTTTTCAGGTTCAATGTGTACGACGGGTTATACATTCGCATAACACCTTGTACGACGGGGTATGCTTTTTGGCCATTTTGACCTTGTACGACGGGTACGGGTTTTTGAGGTCCCGCGGCACACCCCTATCCTGAATAAGGCCAAGTGCCCCCCCCCCCCCCCGATGCCACGCTTGGGACGCCGCGCTCTGGAGTCTGGTCGCTTGTGACGGGCGAGCTAGGGGGCTAGGCATGGTGCGTCGGCAATGAGAGTAGTTAGCTATTCAGGGCGTCAACATTCCTTGTTAAAATGGAAATTTATATTGATGATGGGTAAACTCAACGTTATTGTACATAAGTGAATAACGGTATTAATCTTAAAACTTGGGTACGAGTTGGTCTGGGTACGAGTTGACCCTAACTCCTTAACTCGGGTAAATTTCATGAGAAAAACATTCAAATACAAAGAAAAGCAGGCTACGTTCAGATGTTCAATTATTTACAGCTTGCCTAGGAATGAATATAAGGCAAAAGCTTGATTCTTTTCAATTTAGCTACACCTGGCGTAATCAGTCACCTTTATCAGATACAGAAACAAGAGCCCCTGCATCGTATCGTACACACTCTGATGGATGAGTACTTGGGTCAGAATCAACTCTTAACTGAAGTCTGGTTGAGAACCATTAACCCTAAGGAGAATAATTGTCAATGGCACGTTTCCTTAGAAAGCAACATTGCTGCCAGAAATGACACATGGACCCCAACTCTCTTGTTGGCTCACAACAAACCAAAAATCAGCCCCCATGATCTTTTAACCATTAGTTGCTAAAGGAAAATTTATAAATAATCTCTTGTAACCACATGGATCCCTCTGATGTTGATTGCATCTTGAAATCTTCAAATCAGCCGAGCGTGACCACCAAAATTAAATACTTTTTGTTGGCACGTTTCCTGATAAAGCAAGTTAGCTGTGTCATATCGTGAAATTTGGTGTAGTGATGCAAGATACGAACTTGAAGTTGATGAAGAAAGGAAGCAAACTCCAGGTGTAGATTGTTAAAGGAAACTTTCTTGACTTGATTTGAATTTAACATGGAGTTTTGCCTAAATGCTAAATTGGGATGGGGGTATACATGAGGATGGGGGGTAGTGGTTTGTGACATGTCGGTCACTCGTGAATCTGGAATGCTGAGGTTTATAATTCGGATCACCAGTGGGGGTTGGTGTTTGGGCTTTACTCCGTTAAACTGATGACTTTGAGGAGCACATCATGATCACGGGTAGGTGTGTTGTCATAATGAGAATTTGCCACTCATCTCACTCAGCTGCCCCAAATAACACAGGGACACCTCTTGTTATTGGCCTCTTGTTATACACATATTGGCCTCTTGTAATACACATGATACAACAGTTGGAGTAGAGGCACTTAGAGTGGACCCTTATAATTCATGTTCATGTTTTATGAAATGATAGGAAGTTGATGTCATGTTATCCTCTAGTGACTCCTCCAGCTAGGGCTAACATGTCTGGTTTATTGCAGTATTTCTTTCAGCATTCAAAATGTTTTGTAGTGCATGCTGTGATCCTAAATGTTTTTGTTGTCTGCAGTTGGCCTCCTAAAATTCCAGAGTGAGTCATCAAAAGCCGTAAAATTAAGATTTGTATTAATTCTGCTATAGACATTCTTCCCATTGTTAACCTCCTAAACAAACTGATTGTACTAATACCCAATCAGTGGCTGATGGTTGATGCCCAGAGATTTGACTCAAAAATTAATTTTTACTTTGCTTAATCAGCTTTTTATAATTCATTGTAGTTGCTATGACTCATTTATGAATCCACCCAACCTTTAGCACTGCTTGCAAAACTAAAATTACCCCACATGACCTTTGACCCCTCAGAAATATGAAAAAAAACTAACAAATCTTGGGCACTCATGTTATTTCAGTCATGAATAATTTACAATGGCATAATTCCTTTCGAAATAAGTTAGCTTCAGCTCAAATAACACACGAACCTCTCTGAAGTTTACGGTTCTTTGCAAACTTAAAATCAGCTCCGCATGACCTTGAATCATTGAGTTATTGGAGAAAAACTTGTACAAAAATGTCTTGTACCCAATTGATAATTATATTGATCGCACGTTTCAGTTCTGCTGTTCAGCTTTACATATACCTTACCTCGAGTGGCTGTCTTTAGCTGTTTCGTTAGCTTGTCTGTATGTTCGAAATCGTTTTGTGGCTAATTGTCTTAAAAAGCAGGCTAACTTTCCCCAATGAGTCTTTTTATGATAGTGGGTTATTATTGGTAATCTCATGCATCCATTAAAAGTCAATGTCGCATCAGTTTCAAGGCCTATTGTCTCTTATAAGTGTGGTTTCTAGACGTGTTGACTGGTTCCATACCTGGACAGCATCGAACTTATATGGAAAGCCATTTCAGGCGCTTTATAATACATCTCAGTTAAAGAGGTAGGAATTTTGACGTAAAACCATGCAAGGCAGAATATAAACCAAGCGAGTAGTTGCAATTTCAAGTCATAATGTGGTATTATAAATCTATTGCACATTATGCTTAAACCTGAGATTCCACATGGGGAATGCAATGCTTGATGTTTTTTTCTTAATCGCCGATGAATATATAACTGCCTATTAAAACTAGCTTTTGACATTTTTAACGTAACTAGCCTCAGTAGTTACACTGTCATACAAATCATCCAGACCTGGCTTAAGCTAAGGTCTGCTTTATATATGATAGCAGCTTTACGATATGTTTAGAATTTATTAAGCCCACTCATTGAAAGCAGTAAGTGAAGTGACCATTAAACCAACCCTTGGACTGAGGAAGAAAAGTTATCTGATGAACTGCTGTGGCATACAACCATTTGTAGCATATACATTAGTTGTGTAATAACACAGGTGGAAATTTGCAGATGAAGTAAGCTTTTTCAAACTGATGCATCAATACTGTTATCATTGAGCCAGTGATTGGAGTTAATCATATAAATAAAACCCAAGTGAAAATGGTACAAGCTATCATAACAAACATGTAATCATTATTATAATGAGTAAATATCAGACTGTACTAGAGAGTCTGGGTTAACTTGAATATAACAAACTACATATGTGGTACATATACATGATTTATTTGTCTTTTGTTAATTGGTATTTCCATGCCTTCAAACAAGCTGCGGGCATACTCTTTTATGTGGACATTATGATGTCCGACAACTTGCGCATTCATAACGGTAAACGCCGCCTGGCGTATTTACCAGAATTTACGAAAATGAAAGCGGAAGATAGAGCAAGCACTATCGAGCTTGGTCAGTGGATTTGTGATGTTGTTTTAGCACTTATATGTTATATTTAGGTGGAAATCCGTTGTGAACTGATTTTTATTGGACCAGTGTATTTTTCAAGGAAGTAGGTAGGTATTTTTTGTCACATTCAGCGAAACTCAGGATATTTCTTTGTCGATGGAACCGTAGTCGGGAACCGGGGAAGGGAATCAATGAATGTGTCAATATTTGAATATGGTAATGAAGCATAACTAATGAGTAGTAAAGTTAGATTTGTAAGATAATGAAGCAAATATCATTATTCTGTCTCTGTGGGTCCAACAGTTATTGGGGTTTGAAGTCGGGAATGTGGTTTCACTTTTTTAGTATCATGCAATATATTGTTAGAATATCTCGTCAGTAACAAAAAAATTACTGTGAATAACTGTAGTAATTTATAAGCTGTTGGCAGAGCTTATTATGTGAAATTGTTCTGGCATATGAACGGCCATCAATCAGTCTGTTTGTCAGTTTGTAAACTCTGATGGTGTTGTTTGTAATGAAGCCACCCAGCATCCCTACATCATACATGGACTTCTTGTTCATCAATATCTCTGAGCAAATAAAAATCAGCTATGTCATACCTTTGATCCCTGAGTTATCAATAAGAACAGATAAGAAATCTCATGTTCAATAATGACACAACAGGGAATTGAAGCTGCTGTTTTTTTTAGCCAACAGAACACCTGCATTTTTATTCAAGGCAAAAAATTGAGTCTTGCGGGATTTAGATTAAGGCGGTTATCAATGACAATCTTATTTTCTAGGTCCCTGCCTCATATATGTAATGTTAAATATGCTATATTTGAGCAACATGTAACATTATTGAAAAGCTCATACAACCCTACATAACCTTTGACCCCTTAGTTAATATTGCAAAATATCCTGCCCAATGTAAATCACCCTCAAATAAGGAATATCTGGTACCTTAGATGGTACACTTGTTAGTTTAGCTTAAATAAAATTTTCAATATGCATTTTGATATAAACTCATATTATCATATTTAATTACCAGGACAAGGTGGCTGTCAGACATAATTTGAAGGGTCTATGACCTATTAAATTGATCGAGTAATGTCAAAATGTAACCTGAAAATGTTGTTGAAGCAGCCGAGCTTCGAATCCCTTGTTGTTTATTACAAGACATGGAGCTACAATTTGAGTTACATTCACCTCTTTAATTACCATACAATGTCATGTTGGTGAGAAGCATTGATTGTGCTGCATTGAGTCACTGGTTATTGGTGTGAATCATAGATGTTTCTGCTCAGCCTCTGTCTTAGGATCCGATGCTACCCTGACAGCACTGCTGGAGGATCTAGGTGCTCTCATTGATATTCTTGGGGAATTGAGTGAGTGTTAACTTGTTTAATCCCTTTGTAAAAATCCGCTGTTTTAGCGAACCTGTTGATAATATGGATCAGATTTACACCAAAGAACTCATCATGTTAGAATAAAGATGGTTTGATATGACATAATAATCACCTCACAATTTGTACTGACAGCTCCACGGTCTATTGCTGTCACTGAATAGGGTTTAGTTGTCATCTTGCCAGATCACCACAACCTTCTTCGACGCAATAAGACAAATACTGACCGATTATTTCCTGTTACCTGTAAGTTGAATCATTTTTTTTGCTGACAGCAGCTTCTATAATTTGTATACACTTTACATGAGGCATCAATTTGAAAACCGTTATGATTCTTATGTCATGCAGTAATACTTATGGAATCATAATGGTCTATCGAGGAGCATTTTTTAAAAGAAAATTCCTGTGTGCATTTGCTCGTAGACATTGAAGAAAAATTTAAAAAGAATTTCTTCTTGTGCCTCCTCTAACTTTGTTCTTGATAAACACATTAAGGTATGGAGAAAAGCTGCAATCGACCTACTTCTTATTCAAATGTTAACCTTCCATACACACTGGTGAACCGTGTATCCATGAATAACTGTTTGATAATTATCTACCAGATAAAAATATCAATTTTACTATGCAGTGTTCATTGATAGTATACCAGACTGTGTAGATCTTTTCGGTAGCCACCAATTTTATGCGAAATATTTCTAACCAGTATCCATGTTTCAGGAGCCCCAGATAGGATGGCAACCGCTAGACCCGCATCATCCAAGGATGTCTCATCTGAAGACGAACCCTGTGTTTCAAGAGCCATGATATGCATGCCTGTAAGACCATCTCCCTTTACCAAGCTCATCAACTACATCAACACCCTTCGAGATTCAAGTGACCTGTATGACCTTGAAATCATCAGCCGAGGTCAAGTCTTTCAGGCACACAGGCTGGTTTTGGCCGGGAGTTCACCATATTTTAGGAATGTTCTCACCTCTCAGAAGGCACTGTCTGTCCTCTCTGTTGATTTTGATCCCGATCTCTTGGGTCTCTGTTTCGATTATATGTACAAAGGGTTTGTTGATGTGGATGTGCGTATGGCTGGGCCGTTGAAAGATGTATGTGAAGTTCTGGGTATGGATGACCTGATGAATGATTGTTCCCATTTCATGCTGTCAGAGTTAGACCTAGAGGTAGAGAACTGTATCGAGATTTGGGACGTAGCTTGCTGTGTGGAAGACAAAGTTCGCGCGCAGTCGGCCATCTCCATGGTTCTTGGTAATTTGGAGGAGCTTGTGACCAACCCCTCTTTCCTAGGTCTTTCTTATGACCGTGTTAACCATATCCTGTCTCACCCAGACTTGAAGGTGAACTCTCCTGATGTGCGCCTCAGTAGCGTGCTAGAATGGGTGAGACATGATCCTAACCCCCGCACGAAATACCTCCTCCCCCTTCTTAATGTCTTACCGCTTAACAAGATTTCTACAAATTTCCTAAAGTACATACTGCGCACGGAACATGTGTTTAAACCACAAAGCAAGGCACGTGAGTTGGTGCAAGATGCTATCATAAAAAAGCAAGTGGAGCATGTCGTTGTCATTGTTGGGGCGCGTCTCTATAAGGGAGATGATAGACAACCCGCTGTACAGGAGGTGTATGCCATGCCTACTTCTCTGACTGCGCCCAGTCAGTCAATCACCACTTTACCCTCCACCATTCATCAGTATGGCTTGGTAGCAGTGAGCGTGAATGAGCGTCAGGTAACTGTTAGCGGGTTGGGTAAGAAACTGAATGAGGTGTGGCTGTATGATCATAAGAAGCGTGTTTGGTGTGGTGATGTGCTGAGGAGGCCTCGGGTGGCTCATTGTATGATAGAGATGAACGGGGATCTGTATGTGATGGGTGGTCGTCCTGACCCTAGTAATGTTGACATGGGTGACTGCTTGGATGTGGAGATGCGGGTTAGTGGTACAGACACCTGGCAGGCGGCGGGCAGCTTGGTCGGGTCGCGGTGTGCTAACACTTGCTGCTGTCCACTGGGCGACTCAGACATACTAGTGGGTGGTGTTTATGATAAAGATGAACATGTGACTCTTCAGGTTTACTCGACAGTCTCCCACAGCGTAACACGCACACTCAGCTTACCTGATGGTCGGCAGTGGGTGTATGGTCTGGTTGTCGTGGGTGAGCACACTATCGTTATGTGTCAGTACAACACCTACATCTGCCATCTGACAAGCCTCCATAAGGGGGAAGCCCGGGACATCCAGATAAGGTCCAAATACAAATCACCAAACCGCGCGTGTGCTGTTGTTCTGACTGAGGACAAGAGACACATTGTGTTAATCGGCGGTAGCCCACGCGACAAGACGTCAGCCCATTACACATACAGAGCACGTGTGGTTGACATTTTAGAGGGGGCGGGGACGGGGTGGGAGAGGGTGGAGTCGGGGTGGACTGTAGGCAAGTGTTGGGTGTTAGGTGGTGTATGTACGGGGATGGTGCCCGTTAGTGTGATGAAATGAGTCGCCGTGTCTTGATTATCCCAGTGATGAGAGTGAGTGATTACAATAGACCCTGATCAGTTGCACAGTTCTTTTTTTTTTAGTTATCCGTAACTATTTGGTTTGCTTTGCATGAGATTCATCGTCTCACATTACTTGCCGTAACGCATCATCTTCATTGCGCTAAGAGTGTACGTGCTATTTGGCGGAATTACAACCCGGTATTGAATAGATATTGTGTATATGGTTAGAATGTATGCCAGTTGTGACTTG
>CM067348.1:27227294-27312294 GCA_034190875.2 Urechis unicinctus | reverse complement strand
TATATATATCAAAGTAACTGCTATTTCCATTTTGATCGTAGTTGTTAATGCTTGATTTGTTTAGCTGTTTGGGCGGTTTTTATATCGTCAAACACAGAACAGATTATCTGGCAAATAAAATAGACACTGGGCCCATTATTATTGGCCGCCGAAACCTATGTTAACAGTAACACGATATGCCCTCTCGTTTTGTCCATATGAAATCTGATATAATTATAAAGGTTTATCGCGTGGTTGGTACATGCAATACAATATATCATTGAAGTAATCCATCCTATTTTAATGCATAATATCGATTGTTTGAATGTCGTCCTATACACCAACTCCCGTCACTCTATTAGCAATTACAAACCATTAACACAAGATTATTTGGTCTGGTGGCTATCTTAACCAATGTGCACGTTAATCGTATAATAAGGAAGTTCAGTCGTGCGATATCGCATCGACTGGAACAAGGATTATAATGTAATATTTCATTAAATAACCGCTAATCGTTCTGTGATGTATTCCTTGCATATGGCAAATTGATTTGATTTCAGTACATGCTACCTAAGCATTGTATTTGTCTCCTTATCTTTGCAAATATATGCACCAATAATTGCCTGACTGGACTCGAGTGATATGGTCAATGTCTATTAAAGACCAATGTAATTATATCACATCGAGAATGCATAGCAGGCATTTGTGCTTCTACAAAATAGTCGAGGATGCATTTTCAGCACAACAAGTTATCATCTTTGTCTTTCCTAATTCGAATTTCATAGAAAAGGCTTGTTGTTAAACTTCGGCAGTATGAGCATCACCTGAACTGTGTGATCTCGTATGATCTATGAGCTATCATGCAATTGAAAGTCCAATCAGACAAGGGATGCTAAATGCATCTACAAACACATAGCTCTTGTTATCATAATGGATATTTGTAGATTTCCGTCAGACTTCAATTGATGCTGATGTGAAGTTTTGCTTGACGTGCATGGTTCTTTCGAAGGTCTTTCAATTTCACGCCGCGCTACTAAAGCGGTGATTGTGGACTTCTGATTGAGTCATTTCCATGGCTCATGTAGTTTTCATATAATGAGTGTTTTTTCTTTTGTAATAGCATAATGCAACTACTAACTAAAACTTCAAGTTGGACAACCAACACAGAATCCAAGTGTATCCAAACCTAATAAGTAATCACCAAAGATTGTTTCTCCTTCACATTCATGAACATAAAAGTCCTCAAAGTGGTCCTTACACACCCTACAGTTGTTGTACAGGTAGGTGGCCGACTTGTTCCTCAATTCATCCCGACGAATCTTATTCACCCACAAATTGCATCTGAAAAAAAAGAATAATGAAATATAATTGACTCCATTACACACTACAAATCGATATATAAGATACACATTTACACATTCTGAAGGTGGTGGTATGGGGAGGGGGGTGGTGCTGACAAAGGTAGAGGGGAGGTGTGATTACTGTAATACTACTAGTAATCAAGTAGTAAAAAAACCACACACACACACGAACCAGAAACTAGTCCCCTTCTTCCAATTGGGCCAATACCAAGATACAATTTCCATTTGCAACACCATGCAACAAGTTTATCACAACATAAACAGTTGGTGCACAAGTTTTAAGCTTGAAGTAATGATAAAGTTATCGTTTCATCGCTCAAAACCACAACATACAACAATTAAATTTCCCGGGGAATTTTACACGATGAAAATCGATCCAAGGCACTTTAATCAAATAAATACCTTCTTTCATCCTTCGGGAAACGAAAGAGACTCAAATGTCTGTGCCATTTTCGGGAATGGGAGCAGTTTATGGTCGCACAATACGAGCCGCTGCCATGCCAGTGCGTTCGGCTGGCGTCCATGGTGCAGAGAATGAGTTTAAGGCGACTGACCGCTTGGAGCGCCACTAGAGCATTGTGTCACACGGAATAGACGGAGAGTCGGATATCTTTGTCTAGTAGTATCTTTGGCCAAATCCCGGGAGCAACAGCGGGCCCCTGCATTAGATAAAGGACGAAATGGAGCCGCTGCAAAGTAATTATCAGAATGGTGATAGATGGTAGTAATTGCGAGAGATGGTAGTAATTGCGATACTAAACATTGCGTGTTATATTCGGATTCTCCAGGGAACATACAATATTAACGTAGTACCATCAGTTTTTATGGAACATTTATGATCACAACATTTACCTGTGCATTTTGTAAAATCATCATTTTAATGTCTTTGTATATAACTATTATAAACCATCAAAAATTAAAAATGGCGATCTGATTGCATTCAGGCACGCACGCACACACATACAAAGGCACAAACATACACACACATATATATGAATACTGTATATATCTATACACACACATACATATAAATATATATATATATATATATATATATATATATATATTTATAAATATATATATATATATATATATATATATATATATAGAGAGAGAGAGAGAGAGAGAGAGAGAGAGAGAGAGAGAGAGAGAGAGAGAGAGAGAGAGAGAGAGAGAGAGAGAGGGAGAGAGAGAGAGAGAGAGCGAGAAGAGAGAGAGAGAGAGAGAGAGAGAGCAGAGAGAGAGAGGGAGAGTGTGCAGAGAGAGAGAGATTGCAGTGAGAGAGAGAGGGGCGCTGGTGAGAGAGATTGCAGTGAGAGAGAGAGGGGGCGCTGGTGCAGAAGATGACCGCAACAGGGGTCAGCTCAGTCCTGTCGCTATGGCTCGGCGTAAATCCATTGTAATGTTTTGCGATATATTTGATGATACAGCATGAAAGTGACCTGATATCATCATATATCCCTAAATCGAGCTCTTTTTATCGCTTTATTTCAAAGGATTATTTCGTGAATCTCGCTGACATAGTTACCTTGTTGGTCCAGTCAGGGTAGGGGGGTTAGGTGTGGGTGTTTCTCCCACTGTGATAGCCAGAGTGCTAAGAAACCTCACCTCGTCATCGTCAACAACATTCGGGGCGACGCACTGTGGCCAAGGGTTGACATGAATGATTGTGTATATGTCAGCTCCGCGAGTATCTGTTTGTGGGGAAAAAATATAAAGGTAATCGTCCAACGTCCCACGCAAGTTGATTACTTCTCTGATCGTGAGTCTTATCTACGGTAAACACTTGTGCTTGGTGTATATCGAAGATGATGCGTCGATCATATGCGCGTGTCGGACTGAATTGTAAGCGAATGAACATCACTGATGCCAATGATTATTTACCGGACTGTAGGTTGTGCTTAGTAACGCTATTTCTAGCGCAGAATAAACATCCCGCCTCCACAACACCCCGGACACAACCCGATCTTTGAGTTCTGATCAGTTCTCATTATATGTACGAACCTGGTAGGTATTACTACATCAAATTAGGGAGAAGTAGGAGTCACAGCGACCTCGCTTTCCTCACATCTTAATAGTCGCATAAGGTAATTTATATCATGTCCATATATGAATGGGTCATTTTATCATTTACTTATTTAACCAAAGGGTCCACATTTCAGAGATATAATATATTGATGTGTCCCCATAGCCCATAGGCTTGTTCACCTACAGTACAGTACACCCTCGCTTGTGATTACTTGGAAGACAGATACCCGGGTGGGGGGGGGGGGGGGAACTTGGCCTTATTCTGGATAGGGGTGTGCCGCGGGACCTCGAAAACCCGTACCCGTCGTACAAGGTCAAAATGGCTAACAGCATACCCCGTCGTATATAAATATATAACCCGTCGTACAGATTGAAGCTGAAAAACATACCCCGTCGTACAAGTATGAGGCCAAAAAACCCGTCGTACAAGTCGAGAGGCCGAAAAAACATACCCCGTCGTGCGGCACACATATACTACCTCTATACACTTAAGTGCCCCCCCCCCGGGGACAGATAGCTGCTAGATCTAATATATAGCCTCGCATAACACATAGACTCGAATGTTAACCAGATTTGTAGAACTCCATCCCTAAGATATATCAGCACACTTGTTAGGAAATGAGTGAAAATGAAGGTAATGTCGTCCGTTCCGCACCTATGTGTGATTTATTATTACAGTAGTCAGGAAGCGTGACGTCACAAATAGCGCCTTTGGTGTAAACAGGCGGCCATTAGGAGAGGGTAAAGGATATTACAGTAGATGGCCGTGACGTCATGACTGAAGATGAACGAAAGCAGTAATACATGATTAATTTGCTTACACCTTGATGTCAATATGCTTAACAGATATGACTGCTACTAGAGGCCGGATACGTGCAGAGTTAGGAGATAACGATGGCGCTAAATCATATACGGACTTGTTGTTAGTCAAGTATCCCGCCCATATCGAGTCTTAGAATCAAAACATATTGATTAGATAACGCGTGGTCGACTTTGCTTTCTGCCTGTTGTCTCGTAAGCGTCAGCTCCTATAAAACACAGGTGTCCATGTTCTTAGCTTCACTGGTAATTTGACATTCAAAGGACAGCCATTCGGGTAGTGAGTCTTCCTAACAGGAACCTGATCTGAATCAAGAGGACGCGAAAGAGGTTGATAGCAGCAGAAGGTAAGAAGCGTTTGCTGTGGTTCTCCTTATTGAACGAATCACTTGAGGGGTTGTACATTTTGTTCACACCTTCAGTGTCATCATTCTAACGGCCATTTCTGGCTTTACATTATATGAGACCATTACCATCGGCCCGTTACCGCTCCCATTTCTCACTACCTATTCCGACTAGCCTGCATTCATTGACAAATCGCATCGCGTGTTAATATTGACCAATATCCTGGCCTTTTCTCACTGAACAATCCCACTGCTTATTATCATTGACCCATGTCAGAGCCTTTTAACACACTAGCCAATCTAATTGCCTATTATCACTGATCAATTTTACTGCCTTTTCTCGCTTACCAATCTCATTGCTTATTCTAACAAACCAAACTAACGGCCTGTACGCACTAGGAGTATTGTTGATGAGACAATTGCTGACAAAACTTGGCTTGCACCTTTCTATTCAATGACATTCCATCCCGGCGCCCATCCGCTTGTCTGTTTCTTTTCACTGAATTATTAACACCCCACCCAACTCAAAATTCACTTCTTTAACATTTTCGACAACTGCTAAATTTTCATCAATTTTGTAGTTCTTTTCAGCGTGATCCCCTCGTGACGTCAGATGAGACTAATAAAAGCGATGATGTTATCATATGAACCGTTCACGTGCCTATCTTGCGATATCATGCATATGTTCTATAATAAAGGATATATCAGTGTTTTCTATCGTCTCAATCAATACCCAGGTGAACCGCAATCCCCGCTCGCGGCTCAGTTTCTTACTACGTTCAAGTGTACTCAGAGACGGGAGTCCACCTACTTGTCTACCGTTATCAGTGTACGAAATACAAGACATTTGATGTTGTTCGATGCCTGGAGTGGATCGATATAGTCACGGGGTGTTTTGCTTGAATCTGAGCTGAATGATAACACTGCTCAGTGGGTCCAAAGTCACCAGGGCTCAGATTCTCTGCTCACTTGACCGCAGAAACAAATATCCTGCTTTTGGCTGATATAAACTCCTTATTTCAATGTCATGACAAGGGACGTCAACCCCATTAGATAATTGTAATCTCACTCTGGTCGCTGCGACAGAAAGGGACATGAAGTGTTTTGTTATAAGCAATGTGAATTTACCATACATAGGTGATAGCTTCCACGCACCTAACTAAACATCGCATTAAGATGCGTGTAACATTTAACGGTGCCAGATTGCGACAACTTGAATAGGGGGGTGGTGTGGGTGATGTGGGTGTCATGCTTCTATGTGACCCATGTTACAACCTTATCACTGACGAGTAGGCTAATGTATGCTTGTTAACCAGATATAACTTCATTTAATTCAGTTGTATTCCAAGGAACTCAAAATAACCTCGCCGCTATTTACCACAAATGCCTTATATTTAAGTACAAATCCAAATGTCTGGTTTTCTATTTTATCAGGATATGTACTGTGTTCCGTATGTAACGTAACTTATGATACTTCTGAATACAACATCCTGCAATCACAAGGAAGCACACAGCAATGCTCACCTTAGCATATATGGCCCATTCACACGTTTGGATAGATGATTATGTATCAGCGTAAGGTATGCTGTGTGGCAGACTTGGGGTTCAATGATAATTATGTGCTGAAAATGATCACATCGAAAAACAATGACAAGCCTGGTCAGCAACTTCTTACTCGCCATCTCACAGGACGATAAATCATCTTCAGTTTGTCTTGTTTAATGTATTGGTTATAACTTTTAATTAACATGCTAAGTAATACATATGTGGTGATACCTGTGATTTTTGGTCTTATTTAATACGTATTTCCATGCCTTCAAACAAGCTTTGGACAAGCTAACATTATGATGTTCACCAACTTGTGGCATTCATAACGGTAAACGCCGCCCGGTGTTTCGAAGAGAATAAACGAAAACAAAAGCAGAAGATGCCGCATGAATATCAAAAGCACGCGCTTCGACAGTTGGTGTGTGATATTGTATTGTCGATTATACGGTATATTTATGTGCACCTCAATGGTTGACTGTTGTTCAATGAATCAGTATATTGTTCAATAAAGTTGGTATGTAATTTTTGTCACATGCAGAGAATCTTATTGCATTTATCTATCAGTGGAACCGAAAGTAGTAATGGTGTCAATGAATTTTTTAAAAATTAAAGTAGAAACTATCGTGATATGGGGGGGGGGGGGGGGGGGGGGGGGGGGGGGGGGTGTAGGGTCCTTGTGCCAAGAACGTAATAAGCTAGCATCTTACCCATAAAAGTCAGGAAATGATTAGGCTGTTAGTATATGTTTCACGCAAAGGTCGATCTAGTTTTTCCAAGCATGGACCTGATTTGTCTCGCCGCCAACAATCTGTTATTCCACTTAATTACGTGACTTAAGTTGGGTCCGAGTCGATGGTACCTGAATACGAATGCACTGACTGTCTACCTGTTTCATATTCAAATATATTTGTCGGACCTTTGATCCCTAAGTTATTGATATGAAATGCTGATAAGAACATATTGAGTTGGTTAGATCACAGCCTCCTATTTTTAATGTTCAATCTGCTACATTCCAGAGGCATATTTTGTCCATACGGCCGGTAGAATGTTAAAAATATACATACTAACATCCCTGTAAGTCTGATTGGAAGTTATGCTCAGACATGTGCTGACTACATTATCTTCTTACTGTTTGCTGTGACAGCTCTCCACGATCTACTAGCGTCACTGAAGGGGTTTTGTTCTCTCCTTCCCAGATCACAGCATCCTTCCTGAGCCTGTCAAGGTGAATACAGACGTATTTTTTTTGCGGCAGTTGCTATCATTTTGTTCACTAGGTACAAGACAACAATATGAGAACTGTCACCTGAAGTAGACCGTTATGATTAATTTTAATGTGGTCATGCTTATGGAATCATAATGGTTCACCTTAAGAGCATTTCTTAAGGAAAATACTTCTGTGTGTTTCCTGATAGACAAACATAGCAGACATTGAATAAATCCCCTCATCTTACTAGCGCTTACTTATATCTATAAATATTCATTATGTTTAGTAGAGCCAGTAATGACCACGGTAATGCTTGTTTTCTGCAGTCAGTATCCGTCACAGTGTGCTGTCAACATTAAGGTGTGTATCAACTCTGTAATTGTCGTGTTTTTGTTTGAATTTTAAACCACAAAACTCCAATGTATATTGATTAAACTATTATCTATCAATGACAATAATGAAATTCCCAATATTTCAAGTGCAGTCTGACATCAACTCAACCAAGCAAAATTGGTTACTTTGATATTGTAGAGGTGGTTTGTGCATTCATTTCCATAACAACCAATTTGTAGATGGACGAAGCCTTTCTTACTGCTGTATGTGCAGTGTTTTGCCATTGAGAATAATAATGTAAAGTTAGGTCCGTCATATACTGGACTTAACTCCAAAAAAAACGTCAAGATTGGGTCCTATTGAATTGTATTGTACATGAACTAACAGTGTATGGTAATAAAGTACCCTGACACCAATGTAGTTATCTTGCAACCTTTCATGATCAGGTCTTGTGTAATCTAATGATAAACGATAATAATTGATCTGATGTTGAATTCAATTAATTGATGTATTTCTAACATGAACATCCGTCGATTTTGAGAAGACTTCATGCCTCCTCGTGGTAATCATTCATTGAGATGTATATATTCATTCTACGTTTTTATGAATGTGCTTATAATATGGGTCTGGTTTGCCAAAACAAGCAAGTTAGATTTGTGTTTGTCATCTCACCATTTGCTGTGACTGCTCAACAGTCTCCTGGTGTCATTACAGGAGGTTGAATTCCCCCCTTTCCCAGATAACCACACTGCTGGTGCCTGTAAAGGTGATTACTGATTGCCACAATTAAAAACAAAGTCATTGCAAGTGGACCGTTATGATTCATTGTCATGCCTTACGTTGTGATGCTGATGGAATCGTAATGGTCTATATGAAATTCTTCTTTGGGTTTGTTGTTAGAATAAGAAATCAGACATTGATTTAATTGTGAGATATTTATATGATCCTCTTCAGCTTACTCTAAATCTGGCCCACTTTTATCTGTGGACATTCACAATGTTAAATAGTGCACGTTATGACCTTTGCATCTGCAGTAAGCTGCTTCATCCTGAAACTCTCAAGAGTCCAGACATTAAGGTATGGAGAAAAGCTGCAATCGACCTACTTCTTATTCAAATGTTAACCTTCCATACACACTGGTGAAGCGTGTATCCATGATAATTATCTACTAGATTCGAAAGAAAAATATCAATTTTACTATGTTGTATTCATTGATTGTATACCAGACTGTGTCGATCTTTTCTGTAACTACCAATTTAATGCAAACTATTTCTAACCAGTATCCATGTTTCAGGACCCCCAGATAGCATGACAACCGCTAGACCCACATCATCCAAGGATGTCTTATCTGAAGACGAACCCTACGTTTCAAGAGACATGATATACATGCCTGTAAGACCCTCACCCTTTACCGAGATCATCAACTACATCAACACCCTTCGAGATTCCAATGACCTGTATGACCTTGAAATCCAGAGCCGAGGTCAAGTCTTCCAGGCACACAGGCTGGTTTTGGCCGGGAGTTCACCATATTTTAGGAATGTTCTCACCTCTCAGAAGGCACTGTCTGTCCTCTCTGTTGATTTTGATCCTGATCTCCTGGGTCTGTGTTTAGATTATATGTACAAAGGGTCTGTTGATGTGGATGTGCGTATGGCAGGGCCATTGAAAGATGTTTGTGAAGTTCTGGGTATGGATGACCTGATGAATGATTGTTCCCATTTCATGCTGTCAGAGTTAGACCTAGAGGTAGAGAACTGTATCGAGATTTGGGACGTAGCTTGCTGTGTGGAAGACAAAGTTCGCGCGCAGTCGGCCATCTCCATGGTTCTTGGTAATTTGGAGGAGCTTGTGACCAACCCCTCTTTCCTGGGTCTTTCTTATGACCGTGTTAACCATATCCTGTCTCACCCAGACTTGAAGGTGAGCTCTCCTGATGTGCGCCTCAGTAGCGTGCTAGAATGGGTGAGACATGATCCCAACTCCCGCACGAAATACCTCCTCCCCCTTCTTAATATCTTGCCGCTTAACAAGATTTCTACAAATTTCCTAAAGTACATACTGCGCACGGAACATGTGTTTAAACCACACAGCAAGGCACGTGAGTTGGTGCAAGATGCTATCATAAAAAAGCAAGTGGAGCATGTCGTTGTCATTGTTGGGGCGCGTCTCTATAAGGGAGATGATAGACAACCCGCTGTACAGGAGGTGTATGCCATGCCTACTTCTCTGACTGCGCCCAGTCAGTCAATCACCACTTTACCCTCCACCATTCATCAGTATGGCTTGGTAGCAGTGAGCGTGAATGAGCGTCAGGTAACTGTTAGCGGGTTGGGTAAGAAAAACTGAATGAGGTGTGGCTGTATGATCATAAGAAGCGTGTTTGGTGTGGTGATGTGCTGAGGAGGCCTCGGGTGGCTCATTGTATGATAGAGATGAACGGGGATCTGTATGTGATGGGTGGTCGTCCTGACCCTAGTAATGTTGACATGGGTGACTGCTTGGATGTGGAGATGCGGGTTAGTGGTACAGAAACCTGGCAGGCGGCGGGCAGCTTGGTCGGGTCACGGTGTGCTAACACTTGCTGCTGTCCACTGGGTGACTCAGACATACTAGTGGGTGGTGTTCATGATAAAGATGAACATGTGACTCTTCAGGTTTACTCGACAGTCTCCCACAGCGTAACACGCACACTCAGTTTACCTGATGGTCGGCAGTGGGTGTATGGCCTGGTTGTCGTGGGAGAGCACACTATCGTGATGTGTCAGTACAACACCTACATCTGCCCTCTGACAAGCCTCCATAAGGGGGAAGCCCGGGACATCCAGATAAGGTCCAAATACAAATCACCAAACCGTGCGTGTGCTGTTGTTCTGACTGAGGACAAGAGACACATTGTGTTAATCGGCGGTAGCCCACGCGACAAGACGTCAGCCCATTACACATACAGAGCACGTGTGGTTGACATTTTAGAGGGGGCGGAGACGGGGTGGGAGAGGGTGGAGTCGGGGTGGACTGTAGGCAAGTGTTGGGTGTTAGGTGGTGTATGTACGGGGATGCTGCCCGCTAGTGTGATGAAATGAGTCGCCGTGTCTTGATTATCCCAGTGATAAGAGCGAGTCATTACAATAGACCCTGATCACTCGCACAGTTCTTTTTTTTTAGTTATCCGTAACTATTTGGTTTGCTTTGCATGAGATTCATCGTCTCACATTACTTGCCGTAACGCATCATCTTCATTGCGCTAAGAGTGTACGTGCTATTTGGCGGAATTACAACCCGGTATTGAATAGATATTGTGTATATGGTTAGAATGTATGCCAGTTGTGACTTGCCTTATGTTCTCGGCTGGTTAGACCATGTATTTTATAAGCTATATAAGTAATCACAATTGTTAACATGGAGAGCGTCATATATCAGACAGACATCGCAGGTGCACTCATCACATTGTCCCCAAGTTTCATGTAACACAGTTTAAATGTGATGTGAATAAATATATCTGTGTACACATCTACTGGGAGTTCAACTTCATCTATGGTCAGAAAGGTGGTGTACAGGAAGCGCGCACACACACATACAGTCACACACTGTCACACAGGTGTATATGTATTCTTATATACATGTCTATGCATATACATATTCATATAAATATATGTATATATGTATAAATATATATATATATATATTCAAAAATATAAATGTATTTAAACATACATACACACATATGTATATATATATTTATATATATAAAATATTATATATATATATATATAAACATATGTACAGTAATAAGTGTGCGGAACTAGGTAGATATGAGCGTGAAGTAGTGTGTGTGGATGTGTTTGTAACCAACGTGCGTGTGGAGGTTTGTGTAGCGCTGTGTAAGATTTGTAGATGTGTGTTGGGGTCTGTAGGAGTTACTGTTTTCCTGTATTGTTACATGTAGATATGTATGTAGATATCAGTATGAGGAGTGTTGTTGGTGTAAATGTGTGTAGAGTACTGTGGTATATGTAGATGTGTGTTGTGAGGTGGGTTCGCGCGGATGTGGAGAGATTTTACTACACCCAATCTCCATTTTTGCAAGAAACTTGGGATAATATATATATATATATATATATATATATATATATATATATATATATATATATATATATATATATAGATATATAGACATATATATATATAATATATATATATATAAATATATATATTTATATATATATATATATGTATATATATGTATATATATATATGAATATATATATATATATGAATATATATATGTATATATATATGTACATATATATATATATTTATGTATACACAAATATATATAAATATATATATATATACAGAGAGAGAGAGAGAAGAGAGAGAGAGAATTGGGTTCGTAGAAGGTGACACGTAGGCAACTTGTTTACCAGTAGGGAGGGGGGTATGATATATATATATATATATATATATATATATATATATATATATATATATATATATATATATATATATATATATATATATATATATATGTATATATATATATATATATATATATATGTATATATATATATATGCATATATGAAAAACATGTATATATATATGTATATATATATTTATGTAAATGTATATATATATATGTACATATACATGTGTATTTATAAATATATACAAATATATATATATCTATATATTTTATATATATATATATATATATATACTCTATATATAGATATATAGATATATATATATATCTATATATATATATATATATATATATATATATATATATATATATATATATATATATATATATATATATATATATATATATATACATACACCAACTTTATTAAAGTAGATTAAAAAGAGAAAAGCGTCCATGAGTGACCTTTGAAGGACACCGCTATTCACGCTTGTCCGACCTATTTCCGCACCACTAATCCATACTTTTTCTAACCGATTAGTTAACTATACATTTATCCAAACCTGTACCTAACAATTTATATAATTGAGTCGTAATATTGCCAGGGAAACATAGATGGGAGGTTTGTTGATAGCGCTTTCAAAGTGTAGATATATGACATTATTAGAATCTCGTTAGGTTGGATTTTTAGTTTATTATTTAACCTGGGTACGATGGTCCAATCAGTTAGGAGGTGAGGTAGTTCAGCTGGTAATTTTGATTAGATGATGTAGTTTTGCATTGATTAGTAGTTATTTTACAATCATGAAGTACAAATGACAGTTTGAAAATTCGGCAGACTATGCAAAATGAAATCGCAGATAGTGAATTGTAATTACTAAGCAAATAAAGTTGTCTTGTCGGTTTCGCTGTTCTAGTAATGTAGTTAGTAGGGTACTGTTAAGTGAGGCAGGTATTAAGTAGGATTGTTAGTCGGATACGTAGAGTGGTGTATTAATATAGTGTAGCTAATTATACATTTAGTGTAACTCAGAGATCTTTTGGAGCTGTATATTCTGACTGGAAAGAAGTTCTGTCCGTAACTCTTTCGACAATGTTCTTCTTGCAGACAACAAAATCGGCGGTCAGTCTGGAGGGGACATAACTGTTATTACCACCCTGAACCTCTCGAAACAAATGTTGGTGGCACATTCGCATTTTTTAAATTTGATTATGCCAAGTCCCTTCTGCAGCATGGTGCACCCTATGGCAAGGATAAATGCCATGCAATTTGTAATTTTAATAGAATGCCACAAGGCTAACAACATCAGCTGCAGTAAGGAAAAACTATATGACACCGCTAGAATATGTTCTGTCCCCATCAGGTTAGCTTTGCACAAGATATATACGTTTCTATGATTCTGATACATATATCAAAGTAACTGCTATTTCGTACTTGTTAATGCTTGATTTGTTTGACTGTTTGGGCGGTTTTTATATCGTCAAACACAGAACAGATTATCTGGCAAATGAAAAAGACACTGGGCCCATTATTATTGGCCGCCGAAACCTATGTTAACAGTAACACGATATGCCCTCTCGTTTTGTCCATATGAAATCTGATATAATTATAAAGGTTTATCGCGTGGTTGGTACATGCAATACAATATATCATTGAAGTAATCCATCCTATTTTAATGCATAATATCGATTGTTTGAATGTCGTCCTATACACCAACTCCCGTCACTCTATTAGCAATTACAAACCATTAACACAAGATTATTTGGTCTGATGGCTATCTTAACCAATGTGCATGTTAATCGTATACTAAGGAAGTTCAGTCGTGCGATATCGCATAGATTGGAACAAGGATTATTATGTAATATTTCATTAAATAACCGCTAATCGTTCTGTGATGTATTCCTTGCATATGGCAAATTGATTTGATTTCAGTACATGCTACCTAAGCATTGTATTTATCTCCTTATCTTTGCAAATATATGCACCAATAATTGCCTGACTGGACTCGACTATGATAACCAGTGTCAATCAATGGATTCCTTGGTATCAATAGCTGTCTATGCATATGAGTATGGTATTGCTGGAAAAGCGATATCAAATTTCCGATAGTGATGGCTGTGGTAAGATGGATGCACATTTAATCGATGCACAGATATATTTATTCATAGGGGTAGATGTTTTTTTATATTGTCATGGTTTTGCGTTAATAATTTAGTAATTGAACAACCATTATATTCATGGTTAGTCCCATTGAAAGACCTGCAAATTGGAACATGCATTTTATTCTTTGCAGAAACACAACATTTAGGGCTGAGGCATATGCAACTGATAAAAAAACGGCGGAATCATAACGTCTACTTTAACGATTTGAGAGTTTTTGTGAGTGTATTTCCCCTTAACATTAGCTATAGTTTGATACTACCATGAATGTAATCCGTGTCATCATTGGTCTATACAATCGAACCTTCAATCCTTCACTTGCTTTTCGATGTTGGACACTGCCACGGAAAAATAAACTCTGTTGAGTCTCGGCAGCGGTAATCACTGCGATATAACGAAAAAATATAACAAACTTGAAGTATCCTGTTGCAAACATATCCTGTCAATGCATGTACCTACTGCACCACATCAATGTCAACCGTTATAAAAAAAACAGCACTAAACACCATATAGGTCATATGTGCAGTGTGAGAGGAAAAACCCGGAAAAGCAGATAAGAACAAAGTCCGCAACATAAACCAAGTGGAACCAGAAGATGTGATGGAACGCATTCCGAAAAGGAAAAACAAAACGTGCACTTATCCCTATCTCATATGCATCGTTTCATTCTGAGCTCTGGTTCAGCAGTGTTTCTATCATTTCAGGTTGCAGCACACATGCCCTTACAAATATGTCCGGTAGTAATTTTTCTCAGGTTTTACAGCCCAGTCATTGCTATAAAAATGTAAATCAAGCGGTTATTTTACTAGCATGCAGTTGCCTTTCATGAACACTGGCGTCACGCAATGACGTTTGCGCAAACGATGTATTGACTTTCCATTCAATCATTGCTTTAACAAATGTAGTGGCATACTCCAAGCTATCATTCTGATACATCAGCAGCATTGTTAAGAGGTTGTCAAAACCATGTGTTACAGCCATGCAAACAAATAGAGTTTGTGTACCAAGCTTATGAAACAAAGTGCCTACCGGGGCAAGACGTTTGTTGATTAATGCTCCAGTGACAGACAGGTAATTGTCATTTGACAATACTCACAATGTTGCTAGTCCATGCTAGTACCAACAGAAACGCGTTATTGCACAAGTGATATGGTCAATGTCTATTAAAGACCTATGTAATTATATCACATCGAGAATGCATAGCAGGCATTTGTGCTTCTACAAAATAGTCGAGGATGCATTTTCAGCACAACAAGCTATCATCTTTGTCTTTCCTAATTCGAATTTCATAGAAAAGGCTTGTCGTTAAACTTCGGCAGTATGAGCATCACCTGAACTGTGTGATCTCGTATGATCTATGAGCTATCATGCAATTGAAAGTCCAATCAGACAAGGGATGCTAAAGGCATCTACAAACTCATAGCTCTTGTTATCATAATGGATATTTGTAGATTTCCGTCAGACTTCAATTGATGCTGATGTGAAGTTTTGCTTGACGTGCATGGTTCTTTCGAAGGTCTTTCAATTTCACGCCGCGCTACTAAAGCGGTGATTGTGGACTTCTGATTGAGTCATTTCCATGGCTCATGTAGTTTTCATATAATGAGTGTTTTTTCTTTTGTAATAGCATAATGCAACTACTAACTAAAAATTCAAGTTGGACAACCAACACAGAATCCAAGTGTACCCAAACCTAATAAGTAATCACTAAAGAATGTTTCTCCTTCACATTCATAAACATAAAAGTCCTCAAAGTGGTCCTTACACACCCTACAATTGTTGTACAGGTAGGTGGCCGACTTGTTCCTCAAATCATCCCGACGAAGCTTATTCACCCACAAATTGCATCTGAAAAAAAAGAATAATGAAATATAATTGACTCGATTACACACTACAAATCGATATATAAGATACACATTTACACATTCTGAAGGTGGTGGTATGGGGGGGGGGGGGGGGGGGCTGACAAAGGTAGAGGGGAGGTGTGATTACTGTAATACTACTAGTAATCAAGTAGTAAAAAAAAACCACACACACACACACACGAACCAGAAACTAGTCCCCTTCTTCCAATTGGGCCAATACCAAGATACAATTTCCATTTGCAACACCATGCAACAAGTTTATCACAACATAAACAGTTGATGCACAAGGTTTTAAGCTTGAAGTAATGATAAAGTTATCGTTTCATCGCTCAAAACCACAACATACAGCAATTGAATTTCCCGGGGAATTTTACACGATGAAAATCGATCCAAGGCACTTTAATCAAATAAATACCTTCTTTCATCCTTCGGGAAACGAAAGAGACTCAAATGTCTGTGCCATTTTCGGGAATGGGAGCAGTTTATGGTCGCACAATACGAGCCGCTGCCATGCCAGTGCGTTCGGCTGGCGTCCATGGTGCAGAGAATGAGTTTAAGGCGACTGACCGCTTGGAGCGCCACTAGAGCATTGTGTCACACGGAATAGACGGAGAGTCGGATATCTTTGTCTAGTAGTATCTTTGCCCAAATCCCGGGAGCAACACCGGGCCCCTGCATTAGATAAAGGACGAAATGGAGCCGCTGCAAAGTAATTATCAGAATGGTGATAGATGGTAATAATTGCGAGAGATGGAAGTAATTGCGATACTAAACATTACGTGTTATATTCGGATTCTCCAGGGAACATACAATATTAACGTAGTACCATCAGTTATTATGGAACATTTATGATCACAACATTTACCTGTGCATTTTGTAAAATCATCATTTTAATGTCTTTGTATATAACTATTATAAACCATAAAAAAGTAAAAATGGCGATCTGATTGCATTCACGCACGCACGCACACACATACAAAGGCACAAACATACACACACATATACATGAATACTGTATATATCTATATACACACACACATACATATAATATATATATATATATATATATATATATATATATATAAAGAGAGAGAGAGAGGGAGAGAGAAAGAGAGCGAGAAAGAGAGAGAGAGATTGCAGTGAGAGAGAGAGAGATTGCAGAGAGAGAGGGATAGTGTGCAGAGAGAGAGAGATTGCAGTGAGAGAGGGAGGGGGCGCTGGTGCAGAAGATGACCGCAACAGGGGTCAGCTCAGTCCTGTCGCTATGGCTCGGCGTAAATCCATTGTAATGTTTTGCGATATATTTGACGATACAGCATGAAAGTGACCTGATATCATCATATTTCCCTAAATCGAGCTCTTTTTATCGCTTTATTTCAAAGGATTATTTCGTGAATCTCGCTGACATAGTTACCTTGTTGGTCCAGTCAGGGTAGGGGGGTTGGGAGTGGGTGTTTCTCCCACTGTGATAGCCAGAGTGCTAAGAAACCTCACCTCGTCATCGTCAACAACATTCGGGGCGACGCACTGTGGCCAAGGGTTGACATGAATGATTGTGTACATGTCAGCTCCACGAGTATCTGTTTGTGGGGAAAAAATATAAAGGTAATCGTCCAACGTCCCACGCAAGTTGATTACTTCTCTGATCGTGAGTCTTATCTACGGTAAACACTTGTGCTTGGTGTATATCGAAGATGATGCGTCGATCATATGCGCGTGTCGGACTGAATTGTAAGCGAATGAACATCACTGATGCCAATGATTATTTACCGGACTGTAGGTTGTGCTTAGTAACGCTATTTCTAGTGCTGAATAAACATCCCGCCTCCACAACACCCCGGACACAACCCGATCTTTGAGTTCTAATCAGTTCTCATTATATGTACGAACCTGGTAGGTATTACTACATCAAATTAGGGAGAAGTAGGAGTCACAGCGACCTCGCTTTCCTCATATCTTAATAGTCGCACAAGGTAATTTATATCATGTCCATATATGAATGGGTCATTTTATCATTTACTTATTTAACCAAAGGGTCCACATTTCAGAGATATAATATATTGATGTGTCCCCATAGCCCATAAGCTTGTTCACCGACAGTACAGTACACCCTCACTTGTGATTACTTGGAAGACAGATAGCTGCTAGATCTAATATATAGCCTCGCATAACACATAGACTCGCATGTTAACCAGATTTGTAGAACTCCATCCCTAAGATATACCAGCACACTTGTTAGGAAATGAGTGAAAATGAAGGTAATGTCGTCCGTTCCGCACCTATGTGTGATTTATTATTACAGTAGTCAGGAAGCGTGACGTCACAAATAGCGCCTTTGGTGTAAACAGGCGGCCATTAGGAGAGGGTAAAGGATATTACAGTAGATGACCGTGACGTCATGACTGAAGAGTAACACGATCAGATTGGTCTCGGTGTGCAATTGATATCTGACGCGATGAACGAAAGCAGTAATACATGATTAATTTGCTTACACCTTGATGTCAATATGCTTAACAGATATGACTGCTACTAGAGGCCGGATACGTGCAGAGTTAGGAGATAACGATGGCGCTAAATCATATACGGACTTGTTGTTGGTCAAGTATCCCGCCCATATCGAGTCTTAGAATCAAAACATATTGATTAGATAACGCGTGGTCGACTTTGCTTTCTGCCTATTGTCTCGTAAGCGTCAGCTCCTATAAAACACAGGTGTCCATGTTCTTAGCTTCACTGGTAATTTGACATTCAAAGGACAGCCATTCGAGTAGTGAGTCTTCCTAACAGGAACCTGATCTGAATCAAGAGGACGCGAAAGAGGTTGATAGCAGCAGAAGGTAAGAAGCGTTTGCTGTGGTTCTCCTTATTGAACGAATCACTTGAGGGGTTGTACATTTTGTTCACACCTTCAGTGTCATCATTCTAACGGCCATTACTGGCTTTACATTATATGAGACCATTACCATCGGCCCGTTACCGCTCCCATTTCTCACTACCTATTCCGACTAGCCTGCATTCATTGACAAATCGCATCGCGTGTTAATATTGACCAATATCCTGGCCTTTTCTCACTGAACAATCCCACTGCTTATTATCATTGACCCATGTCAGTGCCTTTTAACACTAGCCAATCTAATTGCCTATTATCACTGATCAATTTTACTGCCTTTTCTCGCTTACCAATCTCATTGCTTATTCTAACAACGCAAACTAACGGCCAGTACGCACTGGGAGTTTGGTTGATGAGACAATTGCTGACAAAACTTGGCTTGCACCTTTCTATTCAATGACATTCCATCCCGGCGCCCATCCGCTTGTCTGTTTCTTTTCACTGAACTATTAACACCCCACCCAACTCAAAATTCACTTCTTTAACATTTTCGAAAACTGCTTAATTTTCATCAATTTTGCAGTTCTTTTCAGCGTGTTCCCCTCGTGACGTCAGATGAGACTAATAAAAGCGATGACGTTATCATATCAACCGTTCACGTGCCTATCTTGGGATATCATGCATATGTTCTATAATAAAGGCATTATTAAATATCGATATATCAGTGTTTTCTATCGTCTCAATCAATACCCAGGTGAACCGCAATCCCCGCTCGCGGCTCAGTTTATAACTACGTTCAAGTGTACTCAGAGACGGGAGTCCACATTTCTGTCTACCGTTATCAGTATACGAAATACAAGACATTTGATGTTGTTCGATGCCTTGAGTGGATCGATATAGTCACGGGGTGTTTTGCTTGAATCTGAGCTGAATGATAACACTGCTCAGTGGGTCCAAAGTCACCAGGGCTCAGATTCTCTGCTCACTTGACCGCAGAAACAAATATCCTGCTTTTGGCTGATATAAACTCCTTATTTCAATGTCATGACAAGGGACGTCAACCCCATTAGATAATTGTAATCTCACTCTGGTTGCTGCGACAGAAAGGGACATGAAGTGTTTTGTTATAAGCAATGTGAATTTACCATACATAGGTGATAGCTTCCACGCACCTAACTAAACATCGCATTAAGATGCGTGTAACATTTAACGGTGCCAAATTGCGACAACTTGAATAGGGGGGTGGTATGGGTGATGTGGGTGTCATGCTTCTATGTGACCCATGTTACAACCTTATCACTGACGAGTAGGCTAATGTATGCTTGTTAACCAGATATAACTTCATTTAATTCAGTTGTATTCCAAGGAACTCAAAATAACCTCGCCGCTATTTACCACAAATGCCTTATATTTAAGTACAAATCCAAATGTCTGGTTTTCTATTTTATCAGGATATGTACTGTGTTCCGTATGTAACGTAACTTATGATACTTGTGAATACAACATCCTGCAATCACAAGGAAGCACACAGCAATGCTCACCTTAGCATATATGGCCCATTCATACGTTTGGATAGATGATTATGTATCAGTGTAAGGTATGCTGTGTGGCAGACTTGGGGTTCAATGATAATTATGTGCTGAAAATGATCACATCGAAAAACAATGACAAGCCTGGTCAGCAACTTCTTACTCGCCATCTCACAGGACGATAAATCATCTTCAGTTTGTCTTGTTTAATGTATTGGTTATAACTTTTAATTAACATGCTAAGTAATACATATGTGGTGATACCTGTGATTTTTGGTCTTATTTAATACGTATTTCCATGCCTTCAAACAAGCTTTGGACAAGCTAACATTATGATGTTCACCAACTTGTGGCATTCATAACGGTAAACGCCGCCCGGTGTTTCGAAGAGAATAAACGAAAACAAAAGCAGAAGATGCCGCATGAATATCAAAAGCACGCGCTTCGACAGTTGGTGTGTGATATTGTATTGTCGATTATACGGTATATTTATGTGCACCTCAATGGTTGACTGTTGTTCAATGAATCAGTATATTGTTCAATAAAGTTGGTATGTAATTTTTGTCACATGCAGAGAATCTTATTGCATTTATCTATCAGTGGAACCGAAAGTAGTAATGGTGTCAATGAATTTTTTAAAAATTAAAGTAGAACTATCGTGATATGGGGGGGGGGGGGGGGGGGGCGTAGGGTCCTTGTGCCAAGAACGTAATAAGCTAGCATCTTACCCATAAAAGTCAGGAAATGATTAGGCTGTTAGTATATGTTTCACGCAAAGGTCGATCTAGTTTTTCCAAGCATGGACCTGATTTGTCTCGCCGCCAACAATCTGTTATTCCACTTAATTACGTGACTTAAGTTGGGTCCGAGTCGATGGTACCTGAATACGAATGCACTGACTGTCTACCTGTTTCATATTCAAATATATTTGTCGGACCTTTGATCCCTAAGTTATTGATATGAAATGCTGATAAGAACATATTGAGTTGGTTAGATCACAGCCTCCTATTTTTAATGTTCAATCTGCTACATTCCAGAGGCATATTTTGTCCATACGGCCGGTAGAATGTTAAAAATATACATACTAACATCCCTGTAAGTCTGATTGGAAGTTATGCTCAGACATGTGCTGACTACATTATCTTCTTACTGTTTGCTGTGACAGCTCTCCACGATCTACTAGCGTCACTGAAGGGGTTTTGTTCTCTCCTTCCCAGATCACAGCATCCTTCCTGAGCCTGTCAAGGTGAATACAGACGTATTTTTTTTGCGGCAGTTGCTATCATTTTGTTCACTAGGTACAAGACAACAATAAGAGAACTGTCACCTGAAGTAGACCGTTATGATTAATTTTAATGTGGTCATGCTTATGGAATCATAATGGTTCACCTTAAGAGCATTTCTTAAGGAAAATACTTCTGTGTGTTTCCTGATAGACAAACATAGCAGACATTGAATAAATCCCCTCATCTTACTAGCGCTTACTTATATCTATAAATATTCATTATGTTTAGTAGAGCAAGTAATGACCACGGTAATGCTTGTTTTCTGCAGTCAGTATCCGTCACAGTGTGCTGTCAACATTAAGGTGTGTATCAACTCTGTAATTGTCGTGTTTTTGTTTGAATTTTAAACCACAAAACTCCAATGTATATTGATTAAACTATTATCTATCAATGACAATAATGAAATTCCCAATATTTCAAGTGCAGTCTGACATCAACTCAACCAAGCAAAATTGGTTACTTTGATATTGTAGAGGTGGTTTGTGCATTCATTTCCATAACAACCAATTTGTAGATGGACGAAGCCTTTCTTACTGCTGTATGTGCAGTGTTTTGCCATTGAGAATAATAATGTAAAGTTAGGTCCGTCATATACTGGACTTAACTCCAAAAAAAACGTCAAGATTGGGTCCTATTGAATTGTATTGTACATGAACTAACAGTGTATGGTAATAAAATACCCTGACACCAATGTAGTTATCTTGCAACCTTTCATGATCAGGTCTTGTGTAATCTAATGATAAACGATAATAATTGATCTGATGTTGAATTCAATTAATTGATGTATTTCTAACATGAACATCCGTCGATTTTGAGAAGACTTCAGGCCTCCTCGTGGTAATCATTCATTGAGATGTATATATTCATTCTACGTTTTTATGAATGTGCTTATAATATGGGTCTGGTTTGCCAAAACAAGCAAGTTAGATTTGTGTTTGTCATCTCACCATTTGCTGTGACTGCTCAACAGTCTCCTGGTGTCATTACGGGAGGTTGAATTCCCCCCTTCCCCAGATAACCACAACCTGCTGGTGCCTGTAATGGTGATTACTGATTGCCACAATTAAAAACAAAGTCATTGCAAGTGGACCGTTATGATTCATTGTCATGCCTTACGTTGTGATGCTGATGGAATCGTAATGGTCTATATGAAATTCTTCTTTGGGTTTGTTGTTAGAATAAGAAAGCAGACATTGATTTAATTGTGAGATATTTATATGATCCTCTTCAGCTTACTCTAAATCTGGCCCACTTTTATCTGTGGACATTCACTATGTTAAATAGTGCACGTTATGACCTTTGCATCTGCAGTAAGCTGCTTCACCCTGAAACTCTCAAGAGTCCAGACATTAAGGTATGGAGAAAAGCTGCAATCGACCTACTTCTTATTCAAATGTTAACCTTCCATACACACTGGTGAACCGTGTATCCATGATAATTATCTACTAGATTCGAAAGAAAAATATCAATTTTACTATGTTGTATTCATTGATTGTATACCAGACTGTGTCGATCTTTTCTGTAACTACCAATTTAATGCAAACTATTTCTAACCAGTATCCATGTTTCAGGACCCCCAGATAGCATGACAACCGCTAGACCCACATCATCCAAGGATGTCTTATCTGAAGACGAACCCTACGTTTCAAGAGACATGATATGCATGCCTGTAAGACCCTCACCCTTTACCAAGATCATCAACTACATCAACACCCTTCGAGATTCCAATGACCTGTATGACCTTGAAATCCAGAGCCGAGGTCAAGTCTTCCAGGCACACAGGCTGGTTTTGGCCGGGAGTTCACCATATTTTAGGAATGTTCTCACCTCTCAGAAGGCACTGTCTGTCCTCTCTGTTGATTTTGATCCCGATCTCTTGGGTCTGTGTTTAGATTATATGTACAAAGGGTCTGTTGATGTGGATGTGCGTATGGCTGGGCCGTTGAAAGATGTATGTGAAGTTCTGGGTATGGATGACCTGATGAATGATTGTTCCCATTTCATGCTGTCAGAGTTAGACCTAGAGGTAGAGAACTGTATCGAGATTTGGGACGTAGCTTGCTGTGTGGAAGACAAAGTTCGCGCGCAGAGGGCCATCTCCTTGGTTCTTGGTAATTTAGAGGAGCTTATGACCAGCCCCTCTTTCCTAGGTCTTTCTTATGACCGTGTTAACCATATCCTGTCTCACTCAGACTTGAAGGTGAGCTCTCCTGATGTGCGCCTCAGCGTGCTAGAATGGGTGAGACATGATCCTAACCCCCGCACGAAATACTTACTCCCCCTTCTTAATGTCTTGCCGCTTAGCAAGATATCTACAAATTTCCTAAAATACATACTGCGCACGGAACATGTGTTTAAACCACACAGCAAGGCACGTGAGTTGGTGCAAGATGCTATCATAAAAAAGCAAGCAGAGCATGTCGTTGTCATTGTTGGGGCGCGTCCCTATAAGGGAGGTGATTTACAACCTGTTGTACAGGAGGTGTATGCCATGCCTACTTCTCTGACTGCACCCAGTCAGTCAATCACCACTTTACCCTCCACCATTCATGAGTGGGGCTTGGTAGCAGTAAGCGTGAATGAGCGTCAGGTGACTGTAAGCGGGTTGGGTAAGAAGCTGAATGAGGTGTGGCTGTATGATCATAAGAAGCGTGTTTGGCGTGGTGGTGGTGTGCTGAGGAGGCCTCGGGCGGCTCATTGTATGATAGAGATGAACGGGGATCTGTATGTGATGGGTGGTCATCCTGACCCTAGTATGGGTAACATGGGTGACTGCGTGGAGGTTGAGATGCGGGTGAGTGGTACTGACACCTGGCAGGCGGCGGGCAGCTTGGTCGGGTCACGGTGTGAGAACACTCGCTGCTGTCCACTGGGCGACTCAGACATACTGGTGTGTGGTGTTTATGATAAAGATGAACATGTGATTCTTCAGGTTTACTCGACAGTCTCCCACAGCATAACACGCACACTCAGCTTACCTGATGGTGGGCAGCGGGTGTATGGTCTGGTTGTCGTGCGTGATCACGCTATTATGATGTGTCATCACAACACCTACATCTGCCCTGTGACATCCCTCCATAAGGGGAAAGCTCGAGACATCCAAATAAGGTCCACATACAAAACACCAAACTACTGGTGTGCCGCTGTTCTGACTGAGGACAAGAGACACGTTGTGTTAGTCGGCGGTTACCCACGCAACATGATGTCAGCCCATTACACATACAGAGCACGTGTGGTTGACATTGTAGAGAGGGGCGGGGACGGAATGGGAAAGGGTGGAGTCGGGGTGGACTGTAGGCAGGTGTGCTGTGGTGGGTGGTGTATGTACGGGGATGCTGCCCGATAGTGTGATGAAATGATTCGCCGTGTCTGATATGAACCCTGTGATTAGAGCGAGTGATAACAATAGACCCAGATCAGTTGGACAGTTCTGTTTTTTTAGTTATCCGTAACTATTTTGTTTGCTGTGCATGAGATTCATCGTCTCACATTACCTGTGATAACTTATCATCTTCTTTGCGTTAAGAGTGTAAATGCTATTTGTCGGAAATACAACCCGGTATTGAATTTATATATAAGCTGTATATCGTGTGAACTTAGGCCAGGTTGGACTTGTCTTATGCACTCGGCGGTTCGTTTAGTAGCAGCGATGTCATTGGGTGTTAGACCGTGTATTTAATAAGCATAATAAATAATCACAATTGTAAACATGGAAAGAGTCCTATATCAAACAGACATCGGAGGTGCTCTCATCCCATTGCCCCCAAGTTTCATGTAACACAGTTGAAATGTACCCTGTGATGTGAATAAATACATCTGTGAAATCTTGTTGTATAATTCACTGGTAGTTCAACTTCATCTATGGTCAGAAAGGCGTTGTACAGGAAGTGCACAGACACACATATTGTCACACATACGCATAGGAACTCATGTGTATATGTATTCATAAACACATATCTATGCATATATATATATATATATATATATATATATATATATATATATATATATATATATATATATATATATATATATATATATATATGTATATATACATATATCTATATATATGTATATATATATATTCATGATATAAATATATTTAAATATATATATATGCACAGACAAATATATATATATATATATATATATATATATATATACATATATCTATATATATGTATATATATATATATTCATTAATATAAATATATTTAAATATATATATATGCACAGACAAATATGCATATATATATTTATATATAAAATTTTTAATATATATATAAACATATGTACAGTAATAAGTGTGCGGAGCTATGTAGATATGAGCATGAAGTTGTGTGTGTGGATGAGTTTGTAACCAACGTGCGTGTGGAGGTTTGTGTAGCGCTGTGTTAGTTTTGTAGATATGTGTTGGGGTCTGTAGGTGTTTTTGTATTGGTGTATTGTTACATGTAGATATCAGTAGGAGGAGCGTTGTTGGTGTATGTTTGTTTCGACGCTTGCAGAATGTGTGTTTTGAAGCGAGTTCGCGCAGATGTGGAGAGGTTTTACTACATCTCATCCCATCCCATCATCTGATATACATGTACACACATACACACACACACACACACACACACACACACACACACACACACACACACACACACACACACACACACACACATATATATATATATTTTGAATTAATAAGTACTAATAATAATAATTTTACAATCATGAAGTACAAATCACGGTTTGAAAAGTTTGGCAGACTATTCATGACGAAATGTGCAGACAGTTAATTGTAATTACTAAGTGAATAAAGGAGTCTTGTCGGTTTCGCTGCTCTAGTAATGCAGTTAGTACGGTACTGTTAAGTCATGCAGGTATTTAAGTAAGATGGTTAGTCAGATACGTAGAGTGGTCTATTAGTATAGTGTAGCTAATTATATATTAAGAGCAACTCAGAGATTCTTAGGAGCTGTATATGCTGACAGGAAAGACTTTCTGGCCGTAATTCTTGCAGACAACAAAATCGGCAGTCAGCCTTGAGGGGACATAACTGTTGTTACCACCCTCTCTAAGCAAATGTTGGTGTCACAATTGCATTTTTACTTTGATTATGCCTTTCTGCAGCTTGGTGCACCCTATGGCAAAGATAGATCCCATACAATTGTTAATATTGATAGAATGCCATAAGGCTAACTACATCGGCTTCAGTAAGGAAAAACTATATGGTATCGCTAGGACATATTTGTCAAAGTAAGTGCTATTTCCATTTTGATCGTGGTTGTAAATGCTCGATTTGTTTGACTGTTAAGGTAGTTTTTATATCGTCAAACGCATAACAGAGTATCTGGAAAATGTGTGACATTCCATGAAAGCTACCAACCGCAATAGTCCAACCAAAAGTCAAAATGATTACCTGCCAAGGTGCATAACGAAGCCAAAAAATCATCTATCTATATCATTTGTGAGTCAGCACTGAACAATGGACTGGCATTCTACGGGGTGTTGTTCACGTCCATAGAAATTAAACAACTTGTCCATATTGATATTGCGCTGAAAGTGGTAAACTAAACAGCTTACCTGATAATTATCTGACAACAAGCACAATCTAAATCCGTTTATCTCAGGAGGTATAAGCTATTGATGTTGAAGCATTTACCCGAAGCAAGAAAGTGGCGCAATCGATAGTATTTCCTTGTGATCTACCCTATTACATGAAAACGTGAGCCTGTTGAAGGCACATATGGAGAGGGAAACTATTTATAGATCAAAACAAATCTACTTTCGTTTATTTAAGGCAGATTGTTCGCAGAAAAACACACAATCGGATTGTTAACATCAGATGAGAAAACCCTTTATCTCTGTGTAATATACAGTTTTATGAATATTTTTTGCAGTAATAACCCACCATGCAACGTAACTGACACCACTGTATTTGTACGATATTAAAGGATGAAAAATCGTACAATCAACATAATCTTCAAAATAATTTCATCTTTATGGCTAAGCAGTGGTGATAAATATACGAGTGATATGTTAGATGAGAGGACCTGCGCCTATGAGCAGGATCTGCACTAGACGTAGTCTCACTCGCCAAATGGGCCAGTATCTGTGAATTTCTATTAACTCATAATCCCTTTTACTCACTCATTACCCCTACCCTCCCGCTTTACCGCCCCAAACCAAGTCTACAGAAATATGAGCCTCATTATACACAAGGTTCATTACTGGTATTGCCCAGGTGATGCCTTGCTACCTGTTCTTTCTTACTTTACCGCCTTCTTTAAGCTAGATTTACTACCAAATTGAAGACATCAGCAAAACCCGGCAGATTGGTGAGTCAATGGCGCCATCATATAACTAGTTATAAATATTCATCTTGCGGCTCGGGGCTCGGAAGCTTAGCATCGAGAACCGAGAGCTTGTGACTGACTCAACTACTTCACACCTGCTCCAAAGGAGCCCGACAATTCCAGGGCCATGGAAAAACCCTTTCTTTATATCGAACATGTTCCTTATGTATTTAGCGAGTTCATAGCGGCGATGACCGCTTGCTGTCGGCTTATGGTCCGCGCTCGTCAGCGCAGTACTTATCTGAAGTATTGAGGCGTCTCGATGGCATTCAAGCGTGTTGAGGAAGCGGCGCAGCTCCTTAGCTTTTAACTGCTGTAAGCTGCCATTAGTTATTAGTGAACACGAAACCCCAGGAGCCACACAGGGCCCCAGGGTCAGAAAAATTAGGGCATCGGCCCCCAACGGTAAAAGCAATAATCAGATGTGTTGATAGCTGGTAGTAATTGTTAATCACTGTTAATCGTTACCAGACCAAATGGCTGATGGCAATTACGCGAAATGACTAACACGTAATTACGGAATCACTACAGGTGATTTTAATCATGGTTCACATACTGAAAAGTATTTAGCATAATGGTGTGAAAAATATTTTGCTTTGTTTAAGCCTTAATCATGGGATTATTGCAGTATGCATGGAATAACAATCACCAGCGGAACAAGTAATAAATTACACAATAGCCTGGCTACCTTGCAGTAATTTATAAACTTGCTTCCAATGCATTCAAGTTTTTGATACTTTATGCATGGCCACGTTGAGTGCCAGGTTTTATGAAGCTGCTGCTTCATTTTAGCTTTTCATGAAACCATTACTTTAAGGGAAACATTCAGAGTACCGCTTCATAGAAGGTGGATGTTTTTATGACATAGGAAGAATGTATAAGTGGGCGAAAGCTAAGCATTACAGCCTAAAGGACAACTTGCAACGTTGGTGAATAATGAATGAAATATATTTATGCATCTACCAAATGTTAAATATATTCACACACTAGCAAACTCAACACAATTAGCAGCGATTATAAATATACGTTAAAGCACAATTAATATAGAAGACGTGTTGGTAGTTGTATATCAACAGCAAAGGGGTTCTTTAAAATGGCATGATTTATATCATGAAATAGCGTTCTTCCATCGGTAGCATTGCAATGTTTGAACAATATTTGTGTGTATTTTTATCTTCAGTTGTACTCAATTATCCATCGAATCTATTTACTATGCTGATGCCCCAAAAGCGTTGCTGTAGGATGTCTTAGTGAAATTCCTATAAAATGACTCATTTCATAATTGCATTATTACACAGACGTTGCCAGTTATTGTATTGTTGGGGTGAATAACGATCGTATGACCAATAAAGAAGCCTTTACATTTACATAATAAGTCGAAAATCTCGTGATATTCGGACTTCAGTTTGGTGCTGGGATAGAGTTGGGTCTATATGTACGGTATTCCAGCATATCAGTGCCTTATTTCTAGCAAACTGTTTCAAAACATGAGGCTATTGCGACGAGATATAATCCACCCTTATCCCAACTTAACCGATGCATGGAAAAGATTCGGTCTTAACTGTCGCGTTCCGTGCCTGTAATTGCCCCACCAATGTGATACAACTCCTTATCTGTAGCAGTTAGAACAAATCGTTCAGGCAATGGTATGTAGACTAAAGAGCGTATAATGTTGAAAAAGGACAAAGCGCAGTCGCCACTAGATCATTCTTTAAGTTTGTAAATATATTTGCCAAAAGCCACGTTTTTGTGCAAAACCAGAGCATGAATACAAAGATTGAGGTTTTGGATATCTTGGCGAAGTTACTGAGAGAATCACTCGACATTACAATAATGTCGCCTAGGCGCAACACATCTTCATCCAATCTTTATGAAATTATCCATCTGAAGCTAAAACAAATAATTATAGATTCCTTGATGAATCTAAGATATACGCCTGGAGTTTTGCTGGTCATTCAATAAGCGAGGGGGCGTGGTGGTTACGTGGGTTCGATCGGCACACTATGGAGGGTGAGTGTATGCTATAGAGAGTGACGGGGATGGTAGGAATGACGGTCTGGGGATGTTTAAAATCAGCCAAAAAACCCAATTTTTGAATGGGCTTTAATACCGTTTTCACATATCTTAATACAGTAGTTAAACTAGTTTCGCTTAGCTTTTGCTTTTGACACGCAAGCATTCGCTACGCCACTAGTGCGCATTCACTAATCCACCCTGGGTAGGTGGCTTCGATCGCGAAGTAACTAGTTAGAGTGCAAAGCAATAAAACTAATACGGGTTTCGAATCTTTAATGCGCATTATTTTCACTTTTCCGCGAAGTTACTTTACGTGCATTTGTTATCGGTATCCATATTCAATGGACGGAAAATTCCCGGATGTTAGGTGACCTCTCGTTCGTGGGACCACGTGGTACAGCAAACTGTGACAAAATTTACCAGTCTCGTAATTTAATGCGCATTCGCTTCTCTCGTACGTGAGCGAAAACCTGTTATCTAAGGCGCAGCGAATCGCGAATTAGAAGAGAGTGGGAACATAATTGTATTCGATGCGCACTAATCTAATACGGTATCGACCACTGTATTAACACATACGGATGGCGATTCGGTATTGAGCGTGAAACGGGATACGTGTGAATCGTATCATCTGCATCACCTAAATTGAGGTGACTGCGAGCTGACTGCTGAAATAATGATGTCAGCTTTATGAGCAACAAATGTAAGGTGATGAAATGGGATAAAAATAAATGATCTGGCACTCAATTGTTGGTTTGTATCGGCCGATAGACGGTTGATAGCAAGTTATCATGCACAAATGTAAGGCGCAATATTTACATTTTTGTGGACGATATATCAAGCTATATATAATCTTTACACTCAGCCAGAACATGGAGGAAGGGTTTCTGCTTTTGACATGATTGATAATAACAAATATTGTGGCTTCTGATGCTGATTATTGCATCCTTACCCACACTACCACCTCATTAGCCTATAAGTAAGATCTAAACCACGAGACAGAGCCGTGATAGAAGCCACATCCTGCGAGTGTTTGGCGTAGTGTAATTGATCAACACATGTGAAAAAAGAGCACGATCACCTTCTCGTACTGCTCACGTATTGGTGTCGTGTTGGTAAGTGTACGGAGATTTTGGTGTTGCCAATTCATGACCCCATCAACGTTACCAATTGTCGTTTTTGTGGACGCCACGGTTCGAATATAATTGCACGATGACAAATGCCGCTGTTACGCGATTACGAGGTAAATAATATCAATACTTTACGTTCAACAATCAACAGCCGAGGCAAATGAATGTAAAAAAAAACTCTTTCGAAATGCTCGTATATTCCGTATGAACACGGTTGATGCGTTTACCAACATAATTAATGTCACAGTATCGCGTTAATGGGAGATATCAGTCAGTTATACAAACACTGCACATGTGAAGTTACTCAATAAATGATTGAGTCCACTAAAAAGTCACGTATCAGATGCATATTTATATGCATACACATATTCATATGCAATTATGCAATGAATATTGATATCATAAACAATATTTGTTCAACAGCAATTATTCATCCCTTAATAGTCCACAACCAGCAGTTATGTTAGCTTTTTTTAACAGGCCTATAGACATAGCTCTGCATATCAGCAAGCGATACTAGATACTACGGGTTAGATTTTGGATAGACAGTCCCTGGCAACATCCAATATTTGCAAAGTACCGTCAGGAGATTTGACAGCAGTGTATAACGACGTACCACATTATAGGCAATGCTCATCAATAGCTATAATGATGGGAACAATTTAGATCAAATTTGGATCTCTGTTTACACAACAAAACATAGTACATTACTCACCTTTTGTAAAATTATTCTTGTAGACTTCATATATTTTCAAATCTCAACTCGCTCTACACGAATGTTGTAGCATCCTAAATATTACTTAACTATGATAAACCATTGAACGTGTTGATAGTGTGATCCAATTGCATTTTATAATAATAACATTGATGACGATGCAAACCGTCAATCAAGACTGACTAAATGTGAATGGCTTATAGTGACTTTGGTCGATGGTGGTAAGCATCAGAAGAATTATACTGAGACAGCATTTTATAAGAGTGAAAGCGTATTTGCTTGCGTTGGAGGACATGCATTATGCAAGTTTGTTATTGGAGCACATTGATGCATTAAAAGTTATTAAAAAGTGATTTGTGCGTAGCTATTATCGTGTAGGTGAGTTTTAAGCAATGGTAACATATAGTTATGCCAGTATTGGTAGGAGTGTTGGCTTTGCTTACATCACGTCGATTATTATTGCAGGAGGCGCTTGTGGTTATGCACCCACACACCATGAGCTACTCCAATAATGTATTGTATTATGCTTGTAAGCCTTACCATTCACGTCGGTCTCCTGCGCATCGGCCTCTGCGCAGGCAAGGATGTTATGTTAGCATAGCGTCAAACATGTCTGCCATGGAGAGTGCATTCACGTCAGTGGCGCAAACAATACAGAAATAGGACTTAATCTTGTTTCATGGGGATGGAATTGATGAGACATCGTACGAATTACGGGTTAACATAGAATAACTCGACCCGCGAGAACGGATCACCATGCCTCATGGTAAACTTATCAGGTTAATGGTAAACATGGGTGATAAATATTGCACTGCAGCTAAATAATAAACCCTCCCTGATTAGAATCAGACTGGTGGCTTACTATATGGAGCATCTAGTTGCATCGTGCCCACAACAGGCATTAACCTCAATTATATACCGCCCTGTATACGCCTGGAATAATATATCACGCGCTCCCCAATTCTGTTGCTGTATGCTTGTCCCCAGGGAGGGCTACCAGGAACCAGACCTCAAACCGATAGGATCGGCATGGAGGCAGCTGTTGGGCAGTAAACCGTGCACCGCGCCCACCGCTAGAGGCTCTAGTCACGGCTGGGGTACGCGTTTCATTTGATGCAACAGGCCAGCTAAGCCATCAAACAGACACCGGGATGTTTAACATTTCCCTTAGTGACAACAAGTGCTGTGCAAATCAACTGCAAACAACGAGCGTAGTTTTGACCAACACGCTTTACGCACCGTTGGCTGTTTACCTTTATCGGTATATATCCGTGGATTAATCACCGGTTGGATTTTAGCAGTTGTAGAGCACAAGTTCTATACGGATCAAACTTTGTTGGAGCTGTCACATTGTATTCCCGGACTGATGTCGGGATCGTCATTGCACCCTTCCGATCCTTTGCTCCTGAATATCCCCGTTGGTTGGCATTGCCATTTGTTGTTCCGGTGATTATGTATAATGCATTGAATATTTCGTGGTCGAACCCGCTACAACGCAATGTTGCAGTTCCCTTCCCAGTTGACAGACTGACAGCTCCCTTTGGGTTCGCATTGCTATTTGTTGTTCTGGTGATCATGTATAATGCATTGAATGTGTCGTTGTCGAACCCGCTACAACACAATGTTGCAGTTCCAAAACAAATGTTAATATTCATGATGTTTTATGCGGACTGATGTCATCTACGACTCGAATGTGCATCCGTCACCAATCTGGAATCTTACAACAATTGCAAATATCGACCAAAATGAGTCAGTATGAACCCCTGCGACGCGTGCAGAAAGGACGTTCTTCACTTTCAATATGCAGCTTTACTGCATACTGAAGAAGAATTCACTTATTGCAGTCGGATGGAATGCTAGCTTGGCTTGTCGGCATCATTGATAAGAGCCCTCCCGTAGACTTGCTATCTGCGGTTGGTAATGAATGTCGCTTGCACGGGGAACTAGAGATGTTCTATTATGCACCCCCAACCCCTCCTTCCATGTTTCACTGTGGTCTGCCCATCAAGCCTAACGATACACTTGTGGATATGTTAACGTGCATAACATAGCATCACTGCAATGACGAATTAACAAGTATACGACGAGAGAAGGGATAAACGTATACATTTTACAGCGCACTGCACATCGAACAAATCATTCAGAGCACTATTGGCATTCCAATAAGTGTGTGATTCAATCCTCATAGGAGATCCCCCTCTACGCTATAAACAAACCTCCTCCCAAAAAGAAGAACACCACCCCGCACGCCTCGCACCACAAACAAGATACATCCCCCACGCTCACCCCTCGCACCACTTACAAGATACATGTATTTGAAGCTAGTGTTCGTACCTCACAAAATGAGGGGAACTACGGATGCGTACAACGCACTGCATATAGAATGCAGCAGTTTCGGACGCTGTCAAACCCAACATTATTCCATCCCCGGCCAGCAACTTTGTCCTATACACAGAGGGTCTTCAATGCATTGAATGAATCAGGATGTGTCAGTAAACAGCGAGGGAAGGAAATGCGGTCACCGTAATGTCTTGTCGCTGCGCGATGAATAATTAAAGCAACATTGTAATGTGTCTTTGGAATGCAATGACTCCATTTGTCACAATTCATTGTACTATGCTGCTGCAACCAGCATGACTACAAAGTTTTTATGTGTGAATCAATCTAATTTCACTGAGTCTGCTTTTGCCAGACTGTTTTGCCATGATAGGGGAAGCTATATTGTAGATTATTAGGTTACCAGTCTTCTGTCTGGTCTTGACCACATACTCGTAACCCGCCACCCCACATCCAAATTCATTCATTATTTCCACGCGAGCAAATGAATTTGGTACAGTCCAGATACACTTGATTGTCCATAGTATATAATATATTGTTACAGTGCGTCTTAAAGTCGCTTTTCGACCCAACATACCGTCCTATTTGGTACAGTGCCATTGAAATTTGGTCGTATTTTCCATGGTATTAGATATTGTTAGTGCGTGTTCAAGTGAAACACTAAGAAGACGATCCTATGCCAATAGTCCTTGATATTTGGGTCGTATATTGCCATGACAAGCACTAATTAGCCATTTTATAATGAACAACTACTTACCACTCGCGTGCATGCCGGTCCCAAGGATAAATCGGTGGCAAGGACAGCAGATCTTTCTTACAATAATATGCACGCCAAGGTCATTAGATTGCCAAGATCATATTATGAACTGCCCAGCTGTTTATTAGAAAATAACCATCAAAGAGATACGATACATGCCTTGGCAACACACCTCCCAGATGTTTAGCAAGTGACTAAACCATGTATGACAATATAACATTGCGACCTCCAAGGATTCGAGAAAGGGTAGCAAGGTTGGAATTTTGTCCCTCAGAGGCTTTGCTAACAAAACAAGCCCCATGTCTTTATTGCCCGGTGCCATAATGTCTTTTTTAATAATTTTGTATAAATAGATAATTGTTATATTATTGCCCCATGTATCTATATTTATAGATATATAATATATATAGAGTGCTCATCAATATTCTATGTATCTCATACGTCTCCTTCTGTCTATCTCTACCCTTCTATCTCTCATTCTATCCCTAATGTTCTATACCCCTTTTCTAACCCTCTCTCTCCCTATCTCCTATATGCCTATATGTCTTTATTCTATCTGTGCCTGATACATGTCTTTAGCTTCTTCCCTCCCTCTATCTCTCCCTCCTCGCCTGCTCTTTTCGTTACTTCTTCCTCGTGTCTGTATACTTGTTGTCATATACATACATCCATATCTCTCTCCCTCCTATCTCTTATGTAGTATATGTACGGCATTTAATAAATATATAATATATAATTATATATATACGATATATTTCAAGAAATTTGACATATATCTGTTTACTTTAAAGATATACATAACTACATCTAATACCCATACGCACTACATCTATCTCTCTCTATCTCTCTAATCTCCTCTCTCTCTTTCTCCTCTATATCTCTCCTCTATCTTATATCTCTCCTCCTATCTATCTCTATATCCCCCCCCCCCCACCCTACATACACCCCCCTCTCTCTTCTCTCTCCTCTCTCTCGTCCTCTTCTCTCTATCTTCCTAGACCGGACTACCTAAAACATATAATTCATAATTTAGAATATATCGCATGCATATTGTCGTCTGTATTCCTCCTAATGACGTCAACTTGTGCAACACGAACTTTGGTTTACTGCATAAATGAATGCCAATATAGTGAATCAATGGTAACAACACTTCTTGGACACTCACAGCAATAGTTCCGTCCCTGTTGACAGCAGCAGACACGCTACAAAGCTTCCTTTGAGTCATTGAATTGTCAGACATCCGCTCATACCGTCGAGGCACCAACACGATGGGCCATTGTCATATATTATGTGCGCAGCCGTCCCGATGGTGCCAAAGCATCGATTGCTTACCACTCAAGCACTTAGAACTGCGCGATGATTTTATTCTAGCCATCAATCTAATTAAGTCAACGAGGCGTGGATCTCGTGACATGTGCGAGTGGAACAATGGTATCTTCAGAGGAGGTTTGTAAAGTATGCGAAGATCCATAAATCATCCCCCTCCAAGTCAATAGTATGATTTCTATTACAGTTACAGACAGTTAACATTTCTATGGGCTTCAATTCCTGGTTCATTCAAAGTATCTTTCAATTATATTACATTTTGTTGAAATCGGCAATGCAATATCGGGAATGACAAAATACATTTCTTGGATGGGAAAAGTTTTATTTTTTGCAATAATAACAAGGCTTTAAACGTTTAAAGACAACTAACAATATAACATAAAGCTCTGCAAAACACTGTATCAGCTGCTATGTTAAATTCACATCGTTTGCAATAATTTTTCATTGATGCATTTTCGTATTGTTTCATTAATGTATTCATGATTTATTAAAATATTAAATTTTACCCTATCTACAAAAATAAGCGCCATTACGACAGTGTGTCATTTGCCTGCCCTGACCACTGTCACGATGACACAACCCTCTACACACAACTCACCTGCAGTCTACTGTCACCTGCCGGAGAGTTAAGCCATCCATTACTCAGACATCGATCGTTGCATAGAGCGCGACATTCTTCCGTTGTCATCCAGTGCATTGAGTCAACGAGGCATGACTCACGCTCTCATGCTGGCAGATTGCATTGATATCTACAATGGGGGCTGTAATTTCATCCTTTTCGGTGTCACACCCCCCGCCCCATCGAGAACTATAATCATAAAGAAAGGGTGCTAAGTTAAATTTACATCGTGTGTCACCAGCTCCGCCCCAAATCAGTCGAGAACAATAAATTAAAGAAAGAGTGCACGGTTTATTCACACGAGGGTCACAAGCCCCGCCCCAAATCAATCGAGGACAATCAACATAAAGATAGGGTACTTATCTTTATTTACACGAGGCTTGTCTACGTACCTTACATAATGATTATTAATTGTCCTTTGCATGATTAATGAAAAGTTGTTAATATAAGAACCATTTTTGAAATGATATGTCTGTAGTCTTATCCTATTTTTCTATAAAGCATCAATTCAATTCCATCCATCCTTCATTTATTCATTCTTTCATTCATAAAAAATCGGTTTATTTCAATTTAATTATGCACAATTGCACTCGACGTTCGTTCCTGGCCCCTACTTTTATTCTTTATGTAATTCTAGCAACGGCTTTGAGCTGTCAGAATTCAGACTTGGTATACCACACGATTAGCTTTGTTTTGCGTCACGAATGCACCACACACTATCGGGTAGCTTGCCGTGATTTAAGATTTATCACGCGGCAACATTTGAGTTGATATCCAGCGCTGCAGATTGTTGGACCGTTATGATTTCCAACTGTATGATTTCAAATATCAACATGTTGCGCTGAATTGAACCGTGGTGTGGTTACACATTCCGTATATCTCGCTTGGATCACGGAAGGATAATAATTTATGGATGGAGAATTCAAACTTGCTTATAAAGGACAATCGAGATGACAGGACGTTGATCATACGCACAATTGACAAGAGAAACGAAATTCCTATAAAATAATTCAAATATTGACTGTTTGAGCAGATAACTTGGTGACGAGACAATTAGATGAATCAATCATAATGAAAATGGTACAAAATGGTACAAAAACCCAGACTGATCATAACGGTCATACCTTACCAACGAGTCAGTCATAGCGGTGGATCCCGCAAACAGCGTTCATTCTTGGGGACGAACCTTGCACATAAATCTTGGCTTAAAACAGCAGCTGTTGGCATAAATTCCAAGCTACGGCGGTTGAAATGGGCCTTTATTTGCGGGAAATGGTTGGATGCTTATGTACTTCGAACTGATTCAAGGTTAAAGAGTTGTCATTTCTACTGCACAAAAAACGATTGATTGTGGTTCTTTTGAGCTCTGATATACCTACCACTTAGTAGCCCAGTGCCAAGATGAAAGGTGAATATCCTGAAATGTTGATATCATAGGTGAATAAATATAGATGGATGTTTCGCTAAGCCTTTTTGACCAACCATAGAACGAACAGAAATGATAGTATAAGATGAACTATTCGGTTACTTAAGGCGTTGGGGCACTTAGCCTCATAGCAAAAAAATAATTAATATGTATTTCAATTTAAAGCCTTCCTTGCCGGACACGTGTTGTTGAGAAATAAACCGTCAATCAAATACCCTCTGGCAATCCTTTATGTAAAATGGATGTCATATTAGGGGTGTTGGTATGGGAAGCTGCTCCGGAACGGCAATGCTTGATATTTTAGGAGAGGTTGCAACCGATCACTTAAGAGCACATCCGTCATGTCCATCTCTCCCACCGGAGCACGTATTCAGAGACTATGCAAGTCGCTTGCCCGGTTGGTGCCACCATAAATGCGTGTCGAGAGGAAGGAAACGTCACTTATCAAATTACTCTTCGAGTTCCCGCTGATCTACGCTCTGATTAGCTGTTGTCAGCTGGAGGCGGAGTAGAAAGAGTCATGCGGAAGCCAGCCACCGTAACATTAGCTGGCCCTGCTCCGCCATAACATCCAGCAGCAGCAGCAGCAGCAGCAGCAGCAGCAACAGCAGCAGCAGCAGCAGTAACAGCGACCGATCGTGCCTGTAAGACAAGTCCCACAAGACGGATTCATTGTTCGACGTAACAGTTTTATTGTGATTTAAGGGTAGCTGCAAATAGTGATAGGAATATACATATGATGCATTGTGGGACAACCGATTAACGTGAACGCACAGCGAAGCTAAAGTTAAGATGAAGTAGCCTTACCATGCTAAAACTGTTCTCTGCAGCGCCTGTAGGATATTATGCACAATCTCACTCCATGACGGGACTCTGCGCATATCCATCAGGAAAAATCGCAATAAGGATAATTGCCAAAGACTTTGGTTACATCCCGAAAGCGGAAATATCAGCACTCATTCAATCCGTGATTCTCGGATTGTAGCAATTGTCAATCACTTTATCACCATGGCTACCACCGAGTCTTCCTCCCCCTTGTTGGCAACCGTCGAGGATGACTCGAGAGACACAAAGTCATCGTCGACGGTGATTACACTGGCACCGCGAGTCAGGGCCAGTTGGCAGATTGCGTATAAGGATTTTACTTCAGAGATTTATGATGCGAATTCTGGGTGAGTGATATTTTTTATATTGAGATAGAGGAATATTTTGCTCTTTTTTGTGTTATGTATTAAGCAGGATACACGGAAAGTCATCGCGTAGGAGTGACGGTTAATACGCAACCTAGTGGAGCACTTTAGTGGTTCTTAAGCTGCTGTTGAGATGTTCCTCGTACATCACGACAGTTGACTGCTGCATGCAACGCCCCCATGTTTCAAACCGTTGTGGAAAGAATTATCTAGGTTTTACAACATCTGCTGCTTGAGTCGTGTATAATGTATTGTAATTGATTGCTGCTCTTGGGGAATTGGCAACCGTTCCCTGCAGAGCGGGCTGCGTGACTCAAATATATAGCCATTTCCTCATGACGCATGGGGCACATCCAACCCCTGCATGGATACCATACAGTAGATAAACCTAGCACCACATAGGATGTACTGCATGTGACATATTACATACTAAACGCCTTGAGTACAGGCTGCCTAACTGGACACACATGCTTAATGACCTCTTTTCTATACATTATCATGAACGGTACATTATGCTATATGACTAAAACACAAGTCTCTGCATGTGCGTCCAATACAGGTTTCACTTCATGTTTGGAATGGCAGAAATCGACTTCGGTGCTATGTAAACTGGTAATCTATGCTTACATATTGTTTGTTTATACAACTACAGTTGTCAATGAAAGGCATGGCATTTGTCCGAGCATTATATGTGGCTACATTCATGAAAGAGGCAGAAAACATACTCGTAAAGTGCACCGCGTTTATAAGATCAATTCATTTTGCCTCCGAGTGATAATACAGCTCAGCTTGAACCTCTGTACAAAGATATCCCCGTAGAATGCAATATCTGATTTTGCTAACTTTTCATTTACAATAATGTATTTAACGACCTAATGGACGACCACTTTGTCAGAGCCCGCTCCGATTACGCGCCCTCCTGGGGTGGAACTAAGTGTTAATAGCCATGTGTGACACTGGACACTTCCAATAGATACCAGTTTTATTGCAGGTTGTGCATTGATTAGGGCGCAATCTTCAGTTTTTACAGGCTCCAGTAATTCTTACGCAGGGCTACAAATCGAACACTTGGATACGATTGGCCAATCAACTCAAAGATAAGGTTTGTTATGCTCCCCCCCACCCTTCCCCGTAGAGGACCGAGGTCGTCGATGACTTTATACGGAATATAATCATAATTGTTGAGCACCTTTTCGTAACGCTGACCATTTCAAATTAACTCAAAGATAATGTTTGTTATGTTACCCCTCCCCCCACCCCTTCCCCGTTTATTGATTGGGTTTTGCGCATGCAGGTGGTTTTTTCTGCGAGTCTATGTTTGTTTGCTCAGACTTTGGGTCTGTTGTTGCGCACAAGCGAATGATATGTTGGCAATGGATAACCAAAACAGTTGTCGTTCATCCATGGGTGCAATTTCGGAATGGGCAGTCTTCGTTCAGCGCGACCCTCGTTTATTTTATGCCCTGAAACATCAGAAACCACTCACAACGTTCACGAAGCCGCCTCCGATATCTGTCATTTTGAGGACACTTTCAGGACATTGCCATCCCATAATGCTTCACAAATAACAAAAAGCTCGTTAGTTACCTAAAGGCATTGGCAACAGCTTATTTCAACACATTACATTAGGAGGAGACAAAGATAGCAGGTCATCTCAAAATCATAAATGTAGAAACAAAAACAACAACTAATCTCAACACCATACATTTGACGCTACTTCTATCTAGCTTTGACACACGCACATGTTTAACACAGACACACATACAGACACACCCATATATATATATATATATATATATATATATATATATATATATATATATATATATATATATATATATATATATATATATATATATATATATATATTTATATATGTGACAAAAATGACACGTTGTGTATATTACATATTTCATGTGCTGTTGGAATGATTAACCGTTAAAAGCATCAAATGTAGCAAATTGCACTGTGACGCGTAGTTATTGACTTCATTGCCAGCGATCCTAGATGGGATTTTCAGAAAATACGGCTCACATGGTTAAAACTTATATAAAACTTATGTCAATTGGATCGAATGATTTTCAATATTATTACCCCATTATTGAAATAACCCAATGCCTACCCAATAGGAAGCAATAAAGCTACACAACATGAGAAATGTGGTGGTCGCCTTGTTATATTGTGTAATTTAAAACCTGCACCAACTGAACACAGAGGAAAAATAAGACGACGTTCTCTTATAAGACCGTTCAAAGAAATATCGAGACATCCTTACATGTTGTTTCCACTGGCTGACGCGTCATGAGTGAATGGTCCCGTGTGACTATTGATGCTGGTGACAAATGTTGGCACTTTAGTTCGGTTACAAATGCAAAATTGGTAGAGCCGTTATACTTCATAGAAGATGGACCCGATGCACATTAAAAGCAAACACAAAAGTATTGCGAGGATGCAAAAATGCCAATATGTATAATAATGCATGCATGCGGGATTTTGAGTACATTTATAATTCTAGTTTTGTGACTGAGGACGTAATATTCTGCATATATAATTTAAGCATTGGCTGGTATTAGTATCTTCTGTGTGGCTTTATCTATTTTCTTAGCATACATACACACGCTGGGTAAGACTTCCTATATCCCATGTATGATAAAAAAAAATAACTTATTGCAGTAATACCAGATTGCACTGGAGATGCATGTCTCTATTATAGTATCAATATGTGAACAAAAGAGAATGAATCGATTGTCCGATCAGATATGCTTATTGACATCAACACAGAAGCTTGCATTGGATTCCAACCTTGCGGAACCCCAGAACCTTATATTCTCATTACTCAGTCATTGAAACGGAATTGCCTGTGGAGTGCGCAAATTGGCGATGTTTCATGCAATTAAACGTACTGACAACTGTCGTGGGCAGAGTGAGAGAGATTACTCTGCGCAACCAGCAACAATTTGTCATGAATAACATTGTTCTTATATATATATATATATATATATATATATATATATATATATATATATATATATATATATATATATATATATATATATATATATATATATATATATATATATATATATATATATATATATATATATATATATATATATATATATATATATATATATATATATATATATATATATATATATATATATATCTATATATATATATATATATATATATATATATATATATATATGCCTCATTCTGAATGTAGTATGAGATAGTGTAACATAATAGCATGGTGATCATGACATGAGAATCGTGATGAAATGATACGAACAATGACGTGTACGATTGGATGAAAGACGGTGGGAAAATGACAAGCACATTAAGAATACCATAGCCACAATGAGATACTGATAAATACAATGGTATGACAGCCTCTGTGAGATAATGATGAATAATTCAGGTTCATGACAAGCACAATGAAAATAATCAACATAAATTGCACACGCAATGAGGTGATGATGATAAGTACAATGAGACAGACTAGTAGCACCAAAGTTGTTTCGGGTCATAATTGCAGTTTGCGGTGTCGGCAAAAACTCTGCCAGCATTAATTATTCAGTGCGACCAGCCCAACAAGAGTTGGTGCGAATCATACAGCTTTGTTTATAAAGATGACAATGTTAGACTCATGATTAGTTCTCCCGATAATGACCGACAAAACTGGGCAGGAAGAGCAGGACGGGGTGAGATTGAACGCGAGTCTGATCCAGAAAAAGTATATGCTTTGCAAAGTATATGTTTGGTATGTAAGTAAACGGAATACATTCAGAGCACTCGGCTAATTGCTAATAATATGATTCAGTTTTTCTGTGAGTGATAAAATCCATCCATAGCAGTGGTTTATTATCAATACAATTGACAAAACGACCGATATTCAGTAGATGATGTAGGTCCATCCCCCTTGCTGTAGTATCAACGTACTTTATTCATCATATGTTCCTCCATGAGAGTCCAAAGCGTCGTATCGCCTTAACCATTTTCATGGTGGCATCCAAACAACTGAATCAGGTCAACTCGACCCCTGACAAATCCGACCCCTGGTTAATTTTTAGTCAGAATCGTACACTGTACAATATTAACATGCGCTATTGTTTAGAGAATGATCTAGTGGCCGTGCCGGGATTTATTGGTCAAAGTACGTGTATGCCATTACAACAAAGAGACAAGCCCTTAAATCAAATAACAATACATCACGAGAGCATATGCGCCAGCTTATAATAAGAGAGAGAACATTTGTGGTGGTCATACATGTGCGAGTGAGCTACTTAGAATGGTGATTATAATAACATAACACAATAACAGTATTTTACACTGCATAATGATAACCATCAAAAATTGCTTATACACGGATGGAGGCCGGGTGATGGCAAAGTCTGCACTGACGAAGCTGACGTTGCATAAAAGGTATGCAAGACTGAGAAATTATGAAGGACATTGCCATCATGGAAAGTAGAGAGCAGAGAATCATTAGGAATTAAGACAAATACAAATGCATGGAGTTTGAGGATTTCATTGTCAATTGGTAAAAAGTCACAGCGGAGATAGCGATTGAAAATGGGCGAGAAGAGATGCTGATTATGTTTCAACAATGAGTGGGGAGCAACGAGTAGTTGACCGCAGTGGAGGTAGCGATTGAAGATGGGCGAGAAGGGATGCTGATTATGTTTCAACAATGAGCGGGGAGCAACGAATAGTTGACCGCAGCGGAGGTAGCGATTGAAGATGGACGAGAAGGGATGCTGATTATGTTTCAACAATGAGTGGGGAGCAACGAGTATTTGACCGCAGTGGAGGTAGCGATTGAAAATGGGAGAGAAGGATGCTGATTATGTTTCAACAATGAGTGGGGAGCAACGAGTAGTTGACCGCAGTGGAGGTAGCGATTGAAAATGGGAGAGAAGGGATGCTGATTATGTTTCAACAATGAGCGGGGAGCAACGAGTAGTTGACCGTAGTGGAGGTAGCGATTGAAAATGGGAGAGAAGGGATGCTGATTATGTTTCAACAATGAGCGGGGAGCAACGAATAGTTGACCGCAGCGGAGGTAGCGATTGAAGATGGACGAGGAGGGATGCTGATTATGTTTCAACAATGAGTGGGGAGCAACGAGTAGTTGACCGCAGTGGAGGTAGCGATTGAAGATGGGAGAGAAGGGAAGCTGATTATGTTTCAATAATGCGCGGGGTGCAACGAGTAGTTTACTATTTCGTTTGTGTGATACATCATGGCCAGCCAAGAGCTCTTGCACCCACAGGGATCATATCCCTGTTTATACAACGCTTATTGACAAAAATCACTTCGACCATGAAACAGAGTAGCTTTATATTGTGGATAACGGAGGAGCGGAAAAACAAGAAGCCTTAGGACTGCGTTGGTAAATATGAAATAAACCATTCATTTAAGGATGGCTTTACGGAAGAAAGTTGACTCGGGGCAAGCTGAACGAATACAACAGTCACGTTATTTGTCGGGATTTGATATGCATAGTAAAGCATATCTTGTGAGAGTCTCATCATATTATGGAAGCTGTAAAACCCAATAGACTACCCAGCATTTCCGGAGAAACTGCATTTTGCAATTGTATGTGTTACAGAACGAATGCTTCAATGAGATTTATAACATATCATAGAGCTGCTTCCTGTGAATAATTCATAGCGGCTAAACCTAGTTGGTAGATTCAGTCACGAGGCTGTATGTTGGTTCTTATATTTGGTTGACCAAGCAGCTGTTATGCAATTCGCTATGATCCTATTGTTCCATTGAATTGTATCCACCCTTGACAGAATCGATGAAATTCATCAAAGCATGTATAAAATCTATTTTGGTTAACACTGTCGACGCTTTTGCGTCATTCACTATAATTTTCATGAAAGGCATGAATGACATAAGCCATACATTACAGAACCTGGTGAGATATTACATACATAGGTAATATTAATCACAACAGAAATATATTGATTGCTGTTTATTTGCAATAATTGATAATTCACTGATGCTCTGTGTAAAGAGTCCGACGCTCTGCGTTCTCAACCAACATTGTCCCCCCCTCTATCCTCCCCCCCCATGTATATCAAATCACTAAATGAGCCTTTAAAAGCGGCTTCCAGTTTAATCAATTCTAAATAAACCAGCATTGGGACACTCTTACGCCACATCCCTAGGTCTCTTCTAAATCATATTTTCATTGAGGCACTGTCTGTAAGGGCTAGATTTACTGTGGCTAGCACATTGCTGACGAATGTTTGGTTAATGTTCCAATGTGAAGCAAATAGAATGTTTCTCCATTATACAACTGAGCTCTTGGCATCGAGTCGCCTTCACTTCATTGGGAAAGAACGTACCTAATATCTAACTCCTTGCTGAAAATATAGACAAGTCTGAGCGGTTTTACAATTGCGTAGTTTATCGGGACAGGGTCATTAGAATTTTGGTAGAATAATATCGACAAGTATGATGCAGAGGCTTATGGGAAATCGGGGCTTTGAAATGCTTCAACTATATGCAAATAATCGCGGAATGGTGATGGAAAGGACACTCAATCTGATATTGTTAAGCCATTCTGCAGGGGGAAGGGCGTAGTACAGAACATGCATGTCGAAAATACATCAATCTGCGTCAATTATTTATCAGCCTTTGCACTGCTACATGTGATGTATATCATTCACAGTTGATGTCATAAATGTTAGATCAATTCGCAAAACATAAGGATGAAAAGGGGTTTGATGGTTCCTTCGCGGCCATTAAAATATAGTATCCATCACTCATACACTTATGAATGATTATGATGTAAACTTGCTGTGTACGGAAGTCGTTGTAACATTTGCGGTCAGTTGATGACAACCAGTATCTGGTAGCGCTACTTGAAGTAAGACGAGAAGATGTTTTGTATGTAGCTTATGAAATTGCCATTCCATCAGTACATATGCACTGGGATAATCGCATGTCAGGAGTATCGGTTATTATTACCGCCCGGCATATAAATGGTAAATCAATGGCCAAGATATTTGGTTACGACATATAATCTCAGTAACAGTTCCCATGTGCCTTCAATGAGAGGTTGAACACATGGGATCACTTGACCATTTAACGAAGCCTTTTTAACATTTACTGTGCATTATTGATAGTTCTGTGCATTGTTTAAGTATTGGCTGTGTATTTTTGTTGCAATGTGTGCATCACCCACATTTGTGAAAATGGAGCATGTTTTAGCCTTGCTGTATTACGTTCGGGTTAATTGAATTGAATAATGAAAAATGTTTTGTTGTTGCGTATGATGTTTCTATATTAGACAAAAAGAAAATCTAATTTTCTTTGTGTTAAATGTCATCCGAGTATGCCATACATCTCTTCCTCAACAGCGTTACTTCAGAACATCAGCGTGGTTTTGCATTTCTATAGGAATTTTATAAACGTAGTTCAGCTATGTGCCATGGTGTCAGCATTGACGTCACTTCAACGCGTCCTCGTGGTTTTGCATTTCTATCGGCATTTCAGCCATGTACCGTAGTGTCTGCAATAACGTTACTGCAGCACGTCGGCTTGGCAATAGTCAATGAACAAACATGATGATACGGGGTTATGTTTATAATTGATTTGGAAGTGTTGTTTCACGAATGCCAGTTTATGGTTGGCAGAGCTAGAATAAAACATTGCGCAACCTATTGTTGAACCTCTTGGCTGTCATATCGACTTCCCCGGATGGAGTCAATTGTTTATTAATGTAATATGGCTATAGTCTCCTTCACTGCGTGCTGATAAGGAATGAATCAACAAGTTGTAGGCTTGCTAATATTTGCACATTTGATTACCCTTGCACATCCACCAATCCGTAAGGTTGTCGATTATCATATACTGATGCGCTCTAATATCTGACGAACATAATGGTGCTTAAGTATCATGTAACGTTACGTATGACTTACCCATACAATTAATGTACGATGTGAAAGTCATTGTTATACAAGCTCACGCAATGGTAAGACATGAATCATTATTGTAAACAGTGGATAATGTTAAATGAAGGTTGACGTTTATGCAGTGCGAATATATTGTCATTCAATACCGTACATACTTGGTTTGTGAACACACTATTGACGAGTGGATGTCTTCAAATCACGATTTGCTATTTACTCGATTTGTTCTAAGAATTGACTCTAAACAGGCTTGACGAAATATAATATATAACCCTACGGGCCCAGTGAAATTTTGTTGTTAATTTTGTGTGTGTGTGTGTAAGTTTCAAGTTTTCTCTATGGAAGCTCATGCACTAGAATCAACTAACGTCATTGTGTTGATCATGCAGCGAATGTCCAAGTAAGCGTCAGGGGCATATTGGTTTTATGCGGCTTTTGGATAAGCTGGCAGAGGTCACTTAAATTAAAGGACATCATTTTAAGGACCTCTGATGCAGGTAAATATATGAAGAACTCCGGGAAATATTTATCCAAACAGGTGAGTGTGAGATAAAAGCATTATTATGCAAATCATAGAATATGCTATGTTGATACTCCAACGCGTTGCCCTTCCATGCACTTCAGAAGATATTGTAGGAGAATGCAATGTTTCCGTATATCTTGGTTATGTCAAAGTCTAGGCATTGTTGTTTGTGATTTTGTGTGCACGCCATATCCTATGTCCCTATATATTCACAATGATAGCAAAAAGGGGGACCATCCTCATATATTTTGTATAAAATAATCGATATCATGAAAGATACGCGTTGTAGCCTAACTCCAATCGCATAATTTGCACCAGAAGTCTATGAGGCCCATCAAACTAACATTACAATATTGCTACCATCAATCATTCAATAGCCGTTACAGATTATAACTGAATCATGCAAATATACTGTACTCATGACATGCAGCGTAAACATTTAGGACCAATAATCACGAGAGGAAACTAAAAAATATTACAATGGTAAGTAAGCATTGATTACGAATGCTCGAGAGAAGAAAATTGTTATTGAGTGATGTGGTAAAAAGTAAACGGGGTGAAGTAAGAAAATGAGGACCACAAAAATGAATAATCACCAGAGAGTGAACAAACCACATAGGAGAGAGCAAGTTTGGTGCAGATTGCATCTCAGCAAAAAGGAACACGGGTAATCGAATAACTGAGCATTCGCGGGTTTGCATAATGTATCATGGAGGAAAACACCGACAGTATCCAAGGTGTTCTTTACCCTATGGTCACATCACAGTAACATAGAACCTGATACCAGCTATTAAAACTATAACCAATCACGGACCCTGCGAACGTGTTGTTTGTTTATTTTTGATATCTGTTGGTACACTCAAAGAAATCTTGCGTTCGAGTTACGCCGCATTAGGGCCATTGTCGAGTAATTTAGATGATTGCCAAGACATCCGCGTCATCAATTACACATGGGTTTTGAATTTTGCGGCACATTTTGTTCATTGGCAATTGTTATTTATCCTTCAAGAGCATAGCTACTATTAATATAATGTGCGCTATTCCATACCATAAGCGAAAATGTGTTAGAAGGGAATAATTTAATTATAAATGCATGATTCTGTGGTAGGATGGACAACTACTAGTGTGCCATATAGTTTTATCCCGATAACGGAATGTTACAAGATAATTTAATGCTTATTTTCATGTACAATTGCGTCAAGTTCTATTTATAAAAACAGTCTATATAACAATGTTGACCCTTTATTCTCTCAAGTGTTCGTCGCCGCTCTTGTTCCCGGATGTTGACAGGACGATGCCAATTGTAGTGTACATATTGTTTGATGGCGCCAATGCAATGAATCTGCCGTTGCCCAGCAAAACGATAATTCATGTAGGCTATTCCACTGTTACGATTTTTACCGATCCGTCTGCGTCTTTGAATAACGAATCGATCGTGTGATGTACAGGCTGAACTACCAGGAAAAGTAACTAAACCCTCCTGTTTCTGGTAACTAAGCATATTGACTGCGCATATTGTGTTGCGTGTACTCTTTCATGGCAATATTCTTATTCAAGTGATATCAACAGACACAATTGCAATGTGTAAATGATATTTTCAGCGAATATAATCGAGGATATTATTGAAGTGCATTTAGAATTGTCCTATGCATGTAGGCTGACAGTAAATAATTGAGCATGGTTAAGTTGTCTTCTGCTGCTGTTAACAACGGCGTTCGAGTACAACTCCCTTACATCACCTGGGTTGTTCTGAATTGATCAATCAAAGCTGCACAAAACTAGCCAAACAAATCGATCGCACTTTACTGCACTTCTAGGCATGGAGCACCTTCGTTCACATGTAAACTTCCAGAATCATGTTGTATCATAACAGCTCACGAAGCAAAGCATCTATATATGCTATCACGGTACTATACCATTTAACGGCTAGTTGATTCGATGTCTATATGTAAACAAAATATACTACCCTAATATGTTATCTCGCATGTTACGATAATTATTATGAATGAAAACTAAATATATACAACAATGGCGGAAATGACGTGATTCAAAAGATGCCTAAGACTACGGGAGAAGGCGTTATCGAGGCATAAGTGAAGTGCACCTGACCCGAAATAACTATAAACACCACCGCATACTCAATATCTGACAACAACGATTGAGTACCGTATTTGTTGACTTTCTTGTTAGTTCATTGTTGCTGATATCTCAGCACAAATACTTCGCGACGGCATAGTTAGTATATTTGAACGTGTATATGTATTAACTGGGTTTGCATGTAAAGTATCGCAACTAGTATTCACACATGATTGTTACCAGGTTAGACATTACGATGATTAGTAACTTTCCTATGTTGTCGCATGCATTCTGTATAGTGCTTTGTAAAACCATGATACTCTGACACAAAATGCAACAACTCACATAAACATATTCTGCCATAATATTCAGAGTAGGATCCATTTTCCCGTATTGATTGTATCACAGTCTAATGCGCACTAACGATACTGCAATTACAGGCCATGTTTTGACATCATATCACGTTATTGTGTCGCAAGGCGCCGATATGGCTAAACGATGATATCGATCTGAAAGTATAAACAATACATCCATGCACTGAAAATTGGAGAACAGGGATGCTGATTGAGTTTCAACAATGAGCGGGGAGCAACGAGTAGTTGGTGTGATACATCATGGCCAGCCAAGAGCTCTTGCACCCACAGGGATCATATCCCTGTTTATACAATGCTTAATGACAAAAATCACATCGACCATGAAGCAGAGTAGCTTTAGATTGTGGATAACGGAGGAGCGGAAAAACAAGAAGCCTTAGGGCTACGTTGGTAAATATGAAATAAACCATTCATCTAAGGATGGCTTACTGAAGAATGTTGACTCGGGGCAAGCTGAATGAATACAACAGTCAGGTTATTTGCCGGGATTTGATATGCATCAGTTAAGCATATCTTGTGAGAGTCTCATCATATAATGGAAGCTGTAAAACCCCATAGACTAAGCAGTATTTACAAGAAACAGCATCTAGTAATTGTATGTGTTACATAACAAATGCTCAAATGATATTTATTGATAAGATAAAAAGAGCTGCTTCCTGTGAATAATTCATAGCAGCTAAACCTAGTTGGTAGATTCAGTCACGAGGCTATGTAATGCTTCTTATATTTGGTTGACCAAGTTATGCAATTCGCTATGATCCTATTTCTCCATTGAATTGTATCCACCCTTGACAGAATAGATGAAATTCATCAAAGCATGTGTCAAATCTATTTTGGTTAACACTGTCGACGTTTCTGCGTTATTCACTATAATTTTCATGAAAGGCTTTAAAGTCATTAGCTGCTAATAAAGCCATACATTACAGAACCTGTTGAGATATTATTTACAAATGTAATATTAATCACATCACAATTATATTGATTGCTGTTTATTTGCATTAACTGATAGTTCGCTGATGCTCTGTGTAAAGAGACCGACGCTCTGCGTTCTTAACCAACATTGTTCCCCTCCCAACTATATCAAATCACTAAATGATTCTATAATAGCGGCTCCCAGTTTAATCAATTCTAAATAAAGCAGCATTGGGACACTCTTACGCCACATCCCTAGTTTGCTCCTAAACCATCTTTTAACTTGGGCTCTGTCTGTCGGAATATCAAACATGGAGCTGTTGGCATCGATTCGCCTTCACTTCACTGGGGAAGAACGCACCTAATACCTCACTCCTTGCTGAAAATATAGACACGTCTGAACGGTTTCACAATTGCGTATTTTATCTAGACAGGGTCTTAAGGACTTTGGTAGAATAATATCGACAAATATGATGCAGAGGCTAACTACTTCAACTATATGCAGATAACCGCGATAACCTATTAAAATATAGTATCCATCACTCATACACTTATGAATGATTATGATATAAACTTGCTGTGTACGGAAATCATTATAACATTTGCAGGCAGTTGATGACAACCAGTATCTGGTAGCGCTGCTTGAAGTAAGACGAGACGATGTTTTGTATGTAGCTTATTAAATTGCCATTCCATCAGTGTATATGCAGTGGGATAATCGCATGTCAGGCGTATCGGTTATTATTACCGCCCGGCATATGAATGGTAAATCAATGGCCAAGATATTTGGTGACGATATATAATCTCAATAACAGTTCCCATGTGCTTTCAATGAGAGTTTGAACACATGGGATCACTTGACCATTTAACGAAGCCTTTTTAATATTTACAGTGCATTATAGTTGCATAATGACTATTTTAGGCATTGATTAACTTACAATCTATGGGTTCGTAGCTGGACGTTTTGCAAAAGAAAATCGTTGGAATGGCGATCATTACGCTTTATCAATACCTCACGTAACATCATCACTTCACCTGTGTATGGCATTTCTATCAGCATCTTAGTACTATTTATATACAAAGGGCACTACCAATATATTAATGCATTATAACCGAGTCATATTCGCTGATATATGGAAATATTGTTTCAAGTGTGCGAGTTTATGGTCGACAGAGCCACTATAAATCATCGAACCTGTTAATTGTTTGGTATGCATGAATTCATGTTTTATATTATTTTATGTCTTTTTATAAACTTATATAACGTCCACATGGCATCGGGTTTTGTCGTAAACCTCTAAAACCTTTTCTTTATTGCGTGAAAACCATTTAACCTTATCACAAAAGAAAAGCTTATGATGCAAATTGTAAATATTGCAGATCGATGCATTTGCTTTTTTGATCGAGGCAGAGCTGAGAGTTAACAGTCCAACGCGAATCAAGCGACGTTGACAGATGATGACTTAGGTGAACGTTAAGCCGATCAGGTTGTGATAATCACATATTCAAACTAATATGCATAGGTATTGTGCTGTTAATTTATCTTTTTGCAAGTTAATATATGATAATTGTTCTGTTGCTTATGAGGCTATGCCCAAGTGTCTGTGTAGTATTTATGAATATGTTCATTAGTTACCGTATGATATTTGTTTGTAAATCAGTTTGCACATGAATATGTGCTACTTGTTATGCTGTCCAATCATCTGTTACGAAGTGAGCACATGGCTGATATTGTAATGATTAAGCATGTTTAAGTGATGCCAGTGCCATGAACCATCAAAGATAAAAATCATTTATCCCGAAGAGGGTAACTAGTTACATAAATATTATATCCCCCAAAACAGTATCAGGAGTCAAAGTTACCGTAACCCCAATCGCATAATGCCCGAGGACACATGAAAGCACTCTACTTTTTACACAAATCCCTGCAAAATATATTTATCACAAGGTCTTGATCATATCTTATTCTGCTATTTTGGCCACAGAGAAGCAATGAGGTGTGAGGGAAACTTTGCGCTTTAGCCAGTGATGGGACTTGGGGGGCGAAGATTACGGACTTAAATATAAATGGTAAAAATTCAAGAACGCCATTAAACGAAAACGATCGATCTGAGAAGAAAGTGCACATTACTATGATTAGGGACTGCCTTCTAAGGATGCAGGGGTATATGTTATAACTGAAGCGAGTTGGTTGATGATGCGTTGTGTAGGTAGTTGCTGATTATGTTGTTACCCATACAACACGGTGCTTGGCAAATGTCATGCAATCGATATCTCTGCGTTGTGAGAAGCATATCAGGATCACTGGATATTGTTACCGTCGGGGATATAAATAGTAAATCAATGCATGTTATTCTATGAGACCATATGTTCTCTTTGTGAGCAACAGCGGGCCGTTCCATGCAGAACATGGATGGTCTAAGTCTACATCGCTGCGCATTATTTAAGTATTGGCTGTGTATTATTGTTGCAATGTGTGCATCACCCACATTTGTGAAAATGGAGCATGTTTTAGCCGTGCTGTATTATGTTCGGGTTAATTGAATTGAATAATGAAACATGTTTTGTTGTTGCGTATGATGTTGCTGTATTAGACAAAAGGAAAATCTAATTTTCTGTGTGTTAAATGTCATCCGAGCATGCCATACAACAAGCTTCCTCAACAGCGTTACTTCAGAACATCAGCGTGGTTTTGCATTTATGTAGGCATTTTATAAACGTAGTTCAGCCATGTGCCATGGTGTCAGCAATGACGTCATTTCAGCGCGACCTCGTGGTTTTGCATTTCTATCGGCATTTTAGAAAAAAAATGTGCCGTAGTGTCTGCAATTACGTTACTGCAGCACGTCGGCTTGGCAATAGTCAAAGAGCAAACATGATGATACGGGGTTATGTTTATAATTGATTTGGAAGTGTTGTTTCACGAATGCCTGTTTATGGTTGGCAGAGCTACAATATAACATTGCGCGACCTATTGTTGAACCTCTTGGCTGTCATATCGACTTCCCCGGATGGAGTCAAATGTTTATTAATGTAGTATGTCGATAGTCCCCATCACTTCGTGCTGTTAAGGAATGAATCAACAAGTTGTAGGTTTGCTAATATTTGCACATTTGATTACCCTTGCACATCCACCAATCCGTTATGTTGTCGATTATCATTAACTGCTGCGCTCTTATATCTAACGATCACATTGGTGCTTAAGCATCATGTAACGTTACGCATGACTTGTTCATGCAATTACTACACTATGCTGAAGGCATAGCTATACAAGCCCATGCAAAGGTGAGACTTGAATCATCCTTGTAAACAGTGTATATTGTTGAACGAAGGTTAACGTTTATGCAGTGCGAATACATTGTCATTCAAAACCGTGCATACTTGGTTTGTGAACACAACGACTGGATGTCTTCAAATCAAGATTAGCGATTCATTCAATTTGTTCAAAGAATTGACTCTAAACAGACTTGAAGAAATATCACGTCAAACCCTACGGGCCCAATGAAATTTCGTTGTTGATTGCTAATTTTGTGTGTCTTAGTTTCAAGTTTTCTGTATGGAAGTTCATATACTACAATCAACTAACGTCATTGTGTTGATCATGCAGCGAATGTTCATGTGAATGTGAGGGGAATATTGGTTTTATGTGGCTTTTGGATAAGCTGGCAGAGGTCACTTAAATTAACGGACATCATTTTCAGGACCTCTGATACAGGTTAAAATATGCCTTTGAAGTACTCCGGGGAACATTTATCCAAACAGGGGAGTTTGAGATAAAAGCATTATTATGAAAATCATATAATATGTCGTATTGATACTCCAACTCGTTGCCCTTCCATGCACTTCAGAAGATATTGTAGGAGAATGCAATGTTTCCGTATATCTTATTTCAAAGTCTAGGCATTGCTGTTTGTGATTTTGGGTGCACGCCATATTCTATGTCCCTATATATTCACAATGATAGCAAAAAGGGGGACCATCCTCATATATTTTTTATAAAATAATCGGTATCATGAAAGATACGCGTAGTAGCCTAACTCCAATCGCATAATTTGCACCAGAGGTCTATGAGGCCCATCAAACTAACATTACAATATTGCTACCATCAATCATTCAATAGCCGTTACAGATTATAACTGAATCATGCAAATATACTGTACTCATGACATGCAGCGTAAACATTTAGGACCAATAATCACGAGAGGAAACTAAAAAATATTACAATGGTAAGTAAGCATTGATTACGAATGCTCGAGAGAAGAAAATTGTTATTGAGTGATGTGGTAAAAAGTAAACGGGGTGAAGTAAGAAAATGAGGACCACAAAAATGAATAATCACCAGAGAGTGAACAAACCACATAGGAGAGAGCAAGTTTGGTGCAGATTGCATCTCAGCAAAAAGGAACACGGGTAATCGAATAACTGAGCATTCGCGGTTTTGCATAATGTATCATGGAGGAAAACAATGACAGTATCCAAGGTGTTCTTTACCCTATGGTCACATCACAGTAACATAGAACCTGATACCAGCTATTAAAACTATAACCAATCACGGACCCTGCGAACGTGTTGTTTGTTTATTTCTGATATCTGTTGATACACTCAAAGAAATCTTGCGTTCGAGTTACGCCGCATCAGGGCCATTGTCGAGTAATTTAGATGATTGCCAAGACATCCACGTCATCAATTACACATGGGTTTTGAATTTTGCGGCACATTTTGTTCATTGGCAATTGTTATTTATCCTTCAAGAGCATAGCTACTATTTATATAATGTGCGCTATTCCATGCCATATGCGAAAATGTGTTAGAAGAAAATAATTTAATTAAAAATGCATTATATTGTGGCGGGATGGACAACTACTACTTTGCCATATATTTGGAGCCCGATAACGGAATATTGCAACATAATTTGATGCTTATTTTCATGTACAATTGCGTTAAGTTCTATTTTTAAAAACAGTCTATATAACAATGTTGACCCTTTATTCTCTCCAGTGTTCGTCGCCGCTCTTGTTCCCGGATGTTGACAGGACGATGCCAATTGTAGTACATATTGTTTGATGGCGCCAATGCAATGAATCTGCCCTTGCCCAGCAAAACGATAATTCATGTAGGCTATTCCACTGTTACGATTTTTACCGATCCGTCTGCGTCTTTGAATAACGAATCGATCGTGTGATGTACAGGCTTAACTACCAGGAAAAGTAACTAAACCCTCCTGTTTCTGGTAACTAAGCATATTAACTACGCATATTGTGTTGCGTGTACTCTTTCATGGCAATATTCTTATTCAAGTGATATCAACAGAAACAATTGCAATGTGTAAATGATATTTTCAGCGAATATAATCGACGATATTATTGAAGTGCATTTAGAATTGTCCTATGCATGTAGGCTGACAGTAAATAATTGAGCATGGTTAAGTTGTCTTCTGCTGCTGTTAACAACGGCGTTCGAGTACAACTCCCCTACATCACCTGGGTTGTTCTGAATTGATCAATCAAAGCTGCACAAAACTAGCCAAACAAATCGATCGTACATTACTGCACTTCTAGGCATGGAGCACCTTCGTTCACATGTAGACTTCCAGAATCATGTTGTATCATAACAGCTTACGAAGCAAAGCATCTATATATGCTATCACGGTACTATACCATTTAACGGCTAGTTGATTCGATGTCTATATGTAAACAAAATATACTACCCTAATATGTTATCTCGCATGTTACGATAATTATTATGAATGAAAACTAAATATATACAACCATGGCGGACATGACGTGATTCAAAAGATGCCTAAGACTACGGGAGAAGGCGTTATCGAGGCATAAGTGAAGTGCACCTGACCCGAAATAACTATAAACACCACCGCATACTCAATATCTGACAACAACGATTGAGTACCGTATTTGTTGACTTTCTTGTTAGTTCATTGTTGCTGATATCTCAGCACAAATACTTCGCGACGGCATAGTTAGTATATTTGAACGTGTATATGTATTAACTGGGTTTGCATGTAAAGTATCGCAACTAGTATTCACACATGATTGTTACCAGGTTAGACATTACGATGATTAGTAACTTTCCTATGTTGTCGCATGCATTCTGTATAGCGCTCTGTAAAACCATAATACTCTGACACAAAATGCAACAACTCACATAAACATATTCTGCCATAATATTCAGAGTAGGATCCATTTTCCCGTATTGATTGTATCACAGTCTAATGCTCACTAACGATACTGCAATTACAGGCCATGTTTTGACATCATATCACGTGGTGTCGCAAGGCGCCGATATGGCTAAACGATCATATCGATCTGAAAGTATAAACAATACATCCATGCACTGAAAATTGGAGAACAGGGAAGCTGATTGAGTTTCAACAATGAGCGGGGAGCAACGAGTAGTTGGTGTGATACATCATGGCCAGCCAAGGGCTCTTGCACTCACAGGGATCATATCCCTGTTTATACAACGCTTAATGACAAAAATCACTTCGACCATGAAACAGAGTAGCTTTAGATTGTGGATAACGGAGGAGCGGAAAAACAAGAAGCCTTAGGGCTAGGTTGGTGTATATGAAATAAACCATTCATCTAAGGATGGCTTACTGAAGAATGTTGACTCGGGGCAAGCTGAATGAATACAACAGTCAGGTTATTTGCCGGGATTTGATATGCATCAGTTAAGCATATCTTGTGAGAGTCTCATCATATAATGGAAGCTGTAAAACCCAATAGACTAAGCAGTATTTACAAGAAACAGCATCTAGTAATTGTATGTGTTACATAACAAATGCTCAAATGATATTTATTGATAAGATAAAAAAGAGCTGCTTCCTGTGAATAATTCATAGCAGCTAAACCTAGTTGGTAGATTCAGTCACGAGGCTATGTAATGCTTCTTATATTTGGTTGACCAAGTTATGCAATTCGCTATGATCCTATTTCTCCATTGAATTGTATCCACCCTTGACAGAATAGATGAAATTCATCAAAGCATGTGTCAAATCTATTTTGGTTAACACTGTCGACGTTTCTGCGTTATTCACTATAATTTTCATGAAAGGCTTTAAAGACATTAGCTGCTAATAAAGCCATACATTACAGAACCTGTTGAGATATTATTTACAAAGGTAATATTAATCACATCACAATTATATTGATTGCTGTTTATTTGCATTAACTGATAGTTCGCTGATGCTCTGTGTAAAGAGACCGACGCTCTGCGTTCTTAACCAACATTGTTCCCCTCCCAACTATATCAAATCACTAAATGATTCTATAATAGCGGCTCCCAGTTTAATCAATTCTAAATAAAGCAGCATTGGGACACTCTTACGCCACATCCCTAGTTTGCTCCTAAACCATCTTTTAACTTGGGCTCTGTCTGTCGGAATATCAAACATGGAGCTGTCGGCATCGATTCGCCTTCACTTCACTGGGGAAGAACGCACCTAATACCTCACTCCTTGCTGAAAATATAGACACGTCTGAACGGTTTCACAATTGCGTATTTTATCTAGACAGGGTCTTAAGGACTTTGGTAGAATAATATCGACAAATATGATGCAGAGGCTAACTACTTCAACTATATGCAGATAACCGCGATAACCTATTAAAATATAGTATCCATCACTCATACACTTATGAATGATTATGATATAAACTTGCTGTGTACGGAAATCATTATAACATTTGCCGGCAGTTGATGACAACCAGTATCTGGTAGCGCTGCTTGAAGTCAGACGAGACGATGTTTTGTATGTAGCTTATTAATTGCCCATTCATCAGTGTATATGCAGTGGGATAATCGCATGCCAGGCGTATCGGTTATTATTACCGCCCGGCATATGAATGGTAAATCAATGGCCAAGATATTTGGTGACGATATATAATCTCAATAACAGTTCCCATGTGCTTTCAATGAGAGTTTGAACACATGGGATCACTTGACCATTTAACGAAGCCTTTTTAATATTTACAGTGCATTATTGTTGCATAATGACTATTTTAGGCATTGATTAACTTACAATCTATGGGTTCGTAGCTGGACGTTTTGCAAAAGAAAATCGTTGGAATGGCGATCATTACGCTTTATCAATACCTCACGTAACATCATCACTTCACCTGTGTATGGCATTTCTATCAGCATCTTAGTACTATTTATATACAAAGCGCACTACCAATATATTAATGCATTATAACCGAGTCATATTCGCTGATATATGGAAATATTGTTTCAAGTGTGCGAGTTTATGGTCGACAGAGCCACTATAAATCATCGAACCTGTTAATTGTTTGGTATGCATGAATTCATGTTTTATATTATTTTATGTCTTTTTATAAACTTATATAACGTCCACATGGCATCGGGTTTTGTCGTAAACCTCTAAAACCTTTTCTTTATTGCGTGAAAACCATTTAACCTTATCACAAAAGAAAAGCTTATGATGCAAATTGTAAATATTGCAGATCGATGCATTTGCTTTTTTGATCGAGGCAGAGCTGAGAGTTTTACAGTCCAACGCGAATCAAGCGACGTTGACAGATGATGACTTAGGTGAACGTTAAGCCGATCAGGTTGTGATAATCACATATTCAAACTAATATGCATAGGTATTGTGCTGTTAATTTATCTTTTTGCAAGTTAATATATGATAATTGTTCTGTTGCTTATGAGGCTATGCCCAAGTGGCTGTGTAGTATTTATGAATATTTTCATTAGTTACCGTATGATATTTGTTTTCAAATCAGTTTGCACATGAATATGTGCTACTTGTTATGCTGTCCAATCATCTGTTACGAAGTGAGCACATGGCTGATATTGTAATGATTAAGCATGTTTAAGTGATGCCAGTGCCATGAACCATCAAAGATAAAAATCATTTATCCCGAAGAGGGTAACTAGTTACATAAATATTATATCCCCCAAAACAGTATCAGGAGTCAAAGTTACCGTAACCCCAATCGCATAATGCCCGAGGACACATGAAAGCACTCTACTTTTTACACAAATCCCTGCAAAATATATTTATCACAAGGTCTTGATCATATCTTATTCTGCTATTTTGGCCACAGAGAAGCAATGAGGTGTGAGGGAAACTTTGCGCTTTAGCCAGTGATGGGACTTGGGGGGCGAAGATTAATAAATGGTAAAAATTCAAGAACGCCATTAAACGAAAACGATCGATCTGAGAAGAAAGTGCACATTACTATGATTAGGGACTGCCTTCTAAGGATGCAGGGGTATATGTTATAACTGAAGCGAGTTGGTTGATGATGCGTTGTGTAGGTAGTTGCTGATTATGTTGTTACCCATACTACACGGTGCTTGGCAAATGTCATGCAATCGATATCTCTGCGTTGTGAGAAGCATATCAGGATCACTGGATATGGTTACCGTTGGGGATATAAATAGTAAATCAATGCATGTTATTCTATGAGACCATATGTTCTCTTTGTGAGCAACAGCGGGCAGTTCCATGCAGAACATGGATGGTCTAAGTCTACATCGCTGCGCATTATTTAAGTATTGGCTGTGTATTATTGTTGCAACGTAGTTCAGCCATGTGCCATGGTGTCAGCAATGACGTCACTTCAGCGCGACCTCGTGGTTTTGCATTTCTATCGGCATTTCAGCCATGTACCGTAGTGTCTGCAATAACGTTACTGCAGCACGTCGGCTTGGCAATAGTCATTGAACAAACATGATGATACGGGGTTATGTTTATAATTGATTTGGAAGTGTTGTTTCACGAATGCCAGCTTATGGTTGGCAGAGCTACAATAAAACATAGCGCGACCTATTGTTGAACCTCTTGGCTGTCATATCGACTTCCCCGGATGGAGTCAAATGTTTATTAATGTAGTATGTCGATAGTCCCCATCACTTCGTGCTGTTAAGGAATGAATCAACAAGTTGTAGGTTTGCTAATATTTGCACATTTGATTACCCTTGCACATCCACCAATCCGTTATGTTGTCGATTATCATTAACTGCTGCGCTCTTATATCTAACGATCACATTGGTGCTTAAGCATCATGTAACGTTACGCATGACTTGTTCATGCAATTACTACACTATGCTGAAGGCATAGCTATACAAGCCCATGCAAAGGTAAGACTTGAATCATCCTTGTAAACAGTGGATATTGTTGAACGAAGGTTGACGTTTATGCAGTGCGAATACATTGTCATTCAATACCGTGCATACTTGGTTTGTGAACACAACGACTGGATGTCTTCAAATCAAGATTAGCGATTCATTCAATTTGTTCAAAGAATTGACTCTAAACAGACTTGAAGAAATATCATGTCAAACCCTACGGGCCCAATGAAATTTCGTTGGTGATTGCTAATTGTGTGTGTCTTAGTTTCAAGTTTTCTGTATGGAAGTTCATATACTACAATCAACTAACGTCATTGTGTTGATCATGCAGCGAATGTTCATGTGAGTGTGAGGGGCATATTGGTTTTATGCGGCTTTTGCATAAGCTGGCTGAGGTCACTTAAATCAACGGACATCATTTTCAGGACCTCTGATACAGGTTAAAAATATGCCTTTGAAGTACTCCGGGGAACATTTATCCAAACAGGGGAGTTTGAGATAAAAGCATTATTATGAAAATCATATAATATGTCGTATTGATACTCCAACTCGTTGCCCTTCCATGCACTTCAGAAGATATTGTAGGAGAATGCAATGTTTCCGTATATCTTATTTCAAAGTCTAGGCATTGCTGTTTGTGATTTTGGGTGCACGCCATATCCATTGTCCCTATATATTCACAATGATAGCAAAAAGGGGGACCATCCTCATATATTTTTTATAAAATAATCGGTATCATGAAAGATTCATGTAGCAGCTTGACTCGCATAATTTGCACCAGAAGTCTATGAGGCCTCTCACTCTAACATTACAATATTGTTACCACCAAACATTCAACAGCCCTTACAGATTATAACTGAATCATGCAAATATACTGTACTCATGACATGCAGCGTAAACATATAGGACCAATAATCACGAGAGGAAACTATGAAATATTACAATGGTAAGCAAGCATTGATTACAAATGCTCGAGAGAAGAAAATTGTTATTGAGTGATGTGGTAAAAAGTAAACGGGGTGAAGTAAGAAAATGAGGACCACAAAAATGAATAATCCCAGAGGGAACGAGTTTGATGCAGATTGCACCTCAGCAAAAAGGAACACGGGTAATCGAATAATTGAGCATTCGCGGGTTTGCATAATGTATCATGGAGGAAAACAATGACAGTTTCTGAGGTGTTCTTTACCCTATGGTCACATCACAGTAACTTAGAACCTGATACCAGCTATTAAAACTATAACCAATCACGGACCCTGCGAACGTGTTGTTTGTTTATTTTTGGTATCTGTTGGTACACGCAACATAAGCCGTTTAACTGTGGCCTACTCAAAGAAATCTTGCGTTCAAGTTATGCCGCATCAGGGGGTTGAGTAATGTAGATGATTGCCAAGACATCCGCGTCATCAATTACACATGGGTTTTGAATTCTGAGGCACATTTTGTTCATTGGCAATTCTTATTTATCCTTTAAGAGCATAGCTACTATTAATATAATGTGCGCTATTCCATACCATATGCGAAAATGTGTTAGAAGGGAATAATTTAATTATAAATGCATGATTCTGTGGTAGGATGGACCACTACTAGTGTGCCATATAGTTTTATCCCGATAACGGAATATTGCAAGATAATTTGATGCTTATTTTCATGTACAATTGCGTCAAGTTCTATTTATAAAAACAGTCTATATAACAATGTTGACCCTTTATTCTCTCAAGTGTTCGTCGCCGCTCTTGTTCCCGGATGTTGACAGGACGATGCCAATTGTAGTGTACATATTGTTTGATGGAACCTAATCAATGAATCTGCCGTTGCCCAGCAAAACGCTAATTCATGTAGGCTATTCCACTGTTACGATTTTTACCGATCCGTCTGCGTCTTTGAATAACGAATCGATCGTGTGATGTACAGGCTGAACTACCAGGAAAAGTAACTTATCCCTCCTGTTTCTGGTAACTAAGCATATTAACTACGCATATTGTTTTGCGTTTGCAATATTCTTATACAAGTGATATCAACAGAAACAGTTGCAATTTGTGACGACACGTTTCATAAATGTTATTTTCAGCGAATATAATCGAGGATATTAATGAAGTGCATTTAGAATCGTTCTATCGCATGTTGGCTGATGGGAAATAATTGAAGTCGTCTTCTGTTGCTGTAAACAATGGCGTTTGAGTACAACTCTCTGATATCATTCCGACATCACCTGGGTTATTCTAAACTGATCAATCAAAACTGCACAAAACTAAACAAACCAATCGATCGTACACTTTTGCACTACTAGGCATGAGGCACCTCCTTCGTTCTCTCCTGCATCACCTGGGTTGTTCTAAATTGATCCATCAAAACTGCACAAAACTAGACAAACAAATCGATCGTCCACTATTGCACTACCAGGTATGGAACACCTTCGTTTACATGTAGACTTCCGGAATCATGTTGTATCATAACAGCTTACGAAGCAAAGCATCTATATATGCTATCACGGTACTATACCAATTAACGGCTAGTTGATTCGATGTCTATATGTAAACAAAATATAATACCTAAATATGTTATCTCGCAATAATACTCTGACACAAAATGCAACAACTCACATAAACATATTCTGCCATAATATTCAGAGTAGGATCCGTTTTCCTGTATTGATTGTATCACAGTCTAATGCTCACTAACGATACTGCAATTACAGGCCATGTTTTGACATCATATCACGTTATTGTGTCGCAAGGCGCCGATATGGCTAAACGATGATATCGGTCTGAAAGTATAAACAATACATCATTGCAGTGATCATATTAACCGATGGTTTACCAATGATCCCACACGCCAAGCCACTAACCAATTAGTACCATAAGACTTTACCGAACTGTGTGGTGAAAAACCTCAAACTAAAGCATCCAAAATTTGGCGAATATGATATACTGTACCGCTAGTACAGTAATCTTTGTAAAGGTGACAATTACTCTATCATCATCAATTTGTCCGCAGCATCAGATCGACCAGGGTTAATCCAGATCATGCAGCCATATTGAGGCTGATAGTTGCATCGAGGGCTTCACCACAGCAGTGTCAAGCTATAGATATATACAGCATGAGAGGTGGCTGGTTAAAAAATGTTAATGGATGCGATGGTAATGTTAAACATGAAGAGCAGTACCTAAGAATAAGGGTATCTTCGCAATAGCTCGCTGACATTTTACATAAAAAAGTAGTGTTGACGAATGCTTCAGTGCGTCATGGATTACCGGTCATTAAATATCGTATCTGATGAGTATCAAATACCATAAATATTGTTGCCATTATGAGGTCAATTAATTTGAAAACATCTATCCAATTTCTGTTCACAGGAAAGTGTTTACAACATTACTATCACTGAAAGCATGCATCTCCACCAGAGATTTATGCATAGGGTATTTGTATGAATATATTGTGAACGATTGTTCATGTTTTCTCTTTTCATTTATATATGTTTTAAGTAGCTGAAATAGCATATGTATCATCTAAGGAAATGCCTGACAAGTGATTGATTTGCTGAACTGGTTATTGTAGCTCGCATTGGGAAATAGCCCTACTGCACTATGCCAACAAGTATGGAGCACGATTCACTTTAAAATATGCACAATTGGTGGAATGAACAGTTAACTGTTTCTCACATTGTTAGTTGGGAAATAGCCCTTTAAATAACAATGCACTCGCCGCGGAATTTTGATTTACTAATGATGCAGGAAATCAATGAAACTGTAAAAGAGCGAGAACGATAGATATATCGACTGATGCGCAGTTGAACGATTGTTCAATGTTTCTCTTTTCATTACTGTTCTCATTTCATTTATAGTGATGTAAGTTAGCTGCTAAATATGGAAATGCCTGATGATTGATGTTGTTTAAATGGTTATTGTAGCTCTCTAATGATAGCCCTACTGCACTATGCCAACAAGTATGATGCGCACGATTCACCTTAAAATATGCACAATTGGTGGAATCAGTGTTTGTTGCAACAATGAACAGTTAGAGACCGTGTCATTACTGTTTTTCACCCCCGTTAGTGTATATATGTTTCTACGCGCCTATTGATGCTGTTCAAAACAATGCACTCGCCTCGGAATATTTACTAATGATGGAGGAAGCTCAATGAAACTGTAAAATTGATTCTGCTGGCGGACGATAGCATATATCGACTGATGCGCAGTTGAGCAATATTGTATGGTGTGGCTCAAAAAACTAATTGCACATTTATTTAATTGTAACAATACCGCCAATATTTTGGCTGTGTTACGTTAGCACTTATGTTTTCTTAAAAAGAACTTTTCAAACATTTGATACCGATTTATTTACTCCCCCACCCCTCCGTGACATTATATCCCGTCAGACGCTCTACTGATCATATTCAAAGATGCATTAGGACACTCCAATACCCGGTTCCCCTTAGTGGAGGAAGCCTTTATAGTGCTATGGGATTAATTGATTCTGCTGGCGGATGATAGCACCTCATACGTGAAGCACAAGCTGGCTGAGCAATATTGCCATGGTGTGGTTGGTCGATTAACACGAACAGGGGTGAAATGTTCACATGTATTATAGATTTGTTGTGGCACGGCGCGTCAATGAATCAAATAACCGCAAATGCACTTATGTTGTCTTAGAAAGGTGGTTAAGAACTTTTGTCCTTTTTGAGAAACATGCTCATCGCTTTATATTCACCACTTTGTGGTTGGCTGTGCTACAACATTATCCACCACATCGGTATATTCTGTTAAAAAGGCAGCACCATATCTTTATTGGTCACTGCCAGTTTCACCATAATCGTTTTAGCCCGTTCGACACCAGAAAGCACTCTACAATATCATAATGGCGAAGTATACTTTGAGTACTTACGCTACTGTTAATACAGCATCGTCAATAAACAATGTCCGTATAGTAAGCATTGACATCGCTACGTTAGTGGTTGTGGGTGTTGGAATTAGCTGCAAATGTTACCTAGATAAATAGGTTTGGTGTAAATATGATAGGAGTAAGAAGATTGCTTGGTGTGAATCACATCTGAGCAAACCGGGCGTTGCGTGAATCAATCTCTTGTTTGTCCCGACAGTACGCGCGGGCGATGTCGATTTGATTGTTGGCGTAATAATAATGGAGGCTAATTCTCTTCACCAATGAATTTTTGAACACAAGGTTGGTTCCATCGTGAATGTTTCTGTATATGAACTTATTCAATGCATCAAATAATATCAAATACGGTTTGCAAAGAGAGATGACTATTTGGGCAAAGAAACCCGATGCTACTGCATCCAGCGGTGGCTGCATGCCATCACTTACTGCTTTACACGCCAACCTTATACGCATCTAAGCTATCACATAGCACCTACCCGTACCTGTTATCAAAGCACCTACCCGTACCTGTGATCAAAGCACCTACCCGTACCTGTGATCAAAGCACCTACCCGTACCTGTGATCAAAGCGCCTACCCGTACCTGTGATCAAAGCACCTGCCCGTACCTGTGATCAAAGCACCTACCCGAACCTGTGATCAAAGCATCCGTTTCCAAGGGCTTTTTGTTTGCGCAGGAATCAAGGAATATGCTCATAAGAATGTGGCCCGTATATAAATGTCATTGTCACAGACATATATGGTCGAGCATCGTGGACTTTACGAGTATTGGTTACGAAGTCAGATTCGGAAGTTATGCCTAGTAGAAAAAATCTTCGTTGTTCGTGGCTTATATAGCAGTCAATGCGGGAGTGGCTGCCAGGCGTATTATTCATCATTACCACATAACACTTATTCACCATGAAGAGGTTTTAAATATGTGACTTATATAGCAGTCAATGCGGGAGTAGCAGACAGGCGTATTATTCATCATTACCACATAACATTTATTCACCATGAAGAGGTTTTAAATATGTGACTCATATAGCAGTCAATGCGGGAGTAGCTGCCAGACGTATTATTTTTTAATACCACATAACACTTATTCACCATAAAGAGATTTTAAATATGTGACTTATATAGCAGTCAATGCGGGATAAGCTACAAGAAGTATTATTTATCAATACCACATAACACCTATTCACCATGTAGAGGTATTATGTCGGTGCTCAGTTGGACTGCATGACTAAGGTAGAAGAGGCGAGTCACTATGTTGCATTTTACCTCCTCACCTGGTATTGCATATTCAAAGCCTCATATGGATGCGTAACAGCCCTTCATCGACCACAATGGAGAAAGCATTCAGGGTGTTGTCAGTATATATCACAGGAGAATCATAGCAAATAGAGAAATCATTATGAATACATCCCTTTACCTTCTACCCACACAACTACCTATTACATCAACACAATCACGTCTTACCTAAGCACAACTACCTCGTACCCCAGCACAACCACCTCCTACCCCAGCACCACTACTTATTACACCAACACAACTACCTCCTACCCCAGCACCAATACCAATTACATCAACACGACTACCTCCTAACTCAGCACAACTACCTCCTACCCCAGCACAACTACCTCCTACCTTAACACAATTATCTCATCCCCCAGCCCAACTACCTCCTACCTCAGAACAACTACTTCCTACCTCAGCACAACTACCTCCTACCCCAACACCACTACCTATTACATCAACACAACTATCTCCTTCCTTAACACAACTACCTCATTCCCCAGCACAACAACCTCCCAACTCAGCACAGCTACTTTCTACCTCAGCACAACTACCTCGCACTATTTCCTACTCATATGATCAGGCCTAACAGGTAGTGGTCGACGTGCATGTCACCTAAAGTGGTGGCCGTCGCATAATAGTAACACATGCATAATAAGATTTGTGTTTACAACGATAGCTCTATAATTATCAATGATTCAACAGCAACAGGCAGTAAGTAGTCGATGTACATCAAGCTGCCATTTTGATTACAATCCAGCGCTTTGATAGATGGTCTTTAAGTGTTACAGACATATTACAATGGACAATAAATTCCTTATGATTTCGGTCGGAGGAGATATTGCAGTATATATATATATATATATACAACTAGCAACGGACATAACACGGGAATGAATGGAAGATAGAAATAGGGCAGCGGTAACACTATATTGTGAATAACTCATCACAAGACCGAAGCCCCAATTAGTGCCACCATTCGATCTATCAATGGTTCATCATGTAATATGTTTATGGTTAGTGTTTAAAGGTATGTATGTATTTCTGCCTGAGCTGATTCTGTACCATTTCGATATATATAACGGAATTTGTGTCTGCTTTTGTTATTTGTTGTGCAATATAAGATCATGGGGGCATTCACACGTTTTATCATGAAGGGCGTTTATCCCTTCCAGCAAGACATTATTGTTGTCATATACGCAAGATAACTGAAGTCCGGCCTCTCTGTTTGTGAGAATTGCACTGCGAACAAGGCACGTATTTGTACTGCACATGTAGGAGAACTTAATGTCGTGATGTTGAATCCATAACTTGTGACAACAAATAATACAGCATGAAACCTAAGTGTGCACTGGGGACAAATTCCGTATATTTCAGGAGACCAAATCATAAATATAATGACATTACATACGATTGGTATGAAATAAAATCTTTTCAAATAGTGCTACCTCTTTCAACATATGTGCTACAGTGTATATACGTATAAAAGTTCAACGGCCCTTGATTGGTTGCAACATTATGGCATAACAAATTGTGATCGATTTGCATTTTGTTCGCCAAAACGAAATCATCAAGAAAATCGGACAATACTACGCATGATTTAGTTCAAATAATCATCATCGCATTGAAACACGAGAATCTCGTCTGCATAAGAAGCACGAATAGTCACATGGGATTATTGATTTAGCCCATTGATGTAGGCACTGAGGTTCATCGTTTTTAGTCAGCCATTATACGACAATGCCTTTAAGTTTGACTTGTGATTGCATATAACATTATCGATAATGACGTCTTCCCCATCATGTGAACATGCTTGATCGCTGCCTCAAATTGCACTTAATGTCTGGCGGTAATGTAGGGGTTTTATGTATTCAGATTAATTGACTTAGATGGGTTCGTGCCAAAGATGGCGATCAAGGTCAATTATTTATAGCATATTTTTGTCAGTATACCCGCGTGCGTATTAATATTGTACTTTGCATTTATGTGTGATGAAAGCATTACGTATCATGATCATTCAAATGTATAATATGTGCCATAATGGCCTCGGAATTACCCTTAACTTTAAATGGCATAACCATTCAAGTGTATAATATGAGCCATAAAGACCTCTGAATTACCCTTAAGTTTTAATAGCATAACAATTTAAGTGCAAGATATGAGCCATAAAGACCTCTGAATTATCCTTAACATTAAGTAGCATAACAATTGAAATGCATAATATGTACCATAAAGGCCTCTGAATTATCCTTTCTAACACTGACTTGTGTTTTGTCAGGCTCGGCAATACCAGAAACCACTGTGAATCCCTGCACCAACGCCCGAGACTAGTTTTGTTCGTTAACAGCATTCATGGCTGGTGTCAGGCCAAATATATTGGCCAGTCATATGTTTATATATCATCGGGTTTTGGTAAGTATGAAATCTTGTTGGTGACACAAAAAAGCACTTACTCGACTGGCAGAACGTTTAAATAGTACAGCAGTTGAATTAAGGTTGTGACATACAACGATCAATAACAGGGTAATATAGCTACAAAAGTACAGAAGTGTGTGCGAGTGCGTGAGGGTGAGAGAATGAGAGAGAGTCAGAGAGAGTGAACGAGAGAGTGAGCGAGAGATTGAGTAAGAGAGTAAGCAAGAGAGTGAGCGAGATAGTGAACGAGATGTGAGAGAGAGAGTGAGAGAGCGGAGATAAAACAGAGGGAATTAGAGCAGCAGAAATGTTAGTAGAAAGGTGAGCAAGGCAGAGCGATGGCTAATTAATCATGTCTCATGTCGATAAACAACCAGCTTATTGCTACTGTTCTATTCATAGGCAGTATATTATCACCGTCATCTATCATCTCACCGCCTAAGATCGTCCTTCATTTCATTTAAATGAGCATTGGCTAGCAATACCTAGGTTATTTTGGGAGTGGTCAACATAACATTGAAAAGCTGCTGAATAACGACACTGGTGGAAGCTAGTTACGGTATCAAATACGACTATTTGGTTTAACATTAAGCTTTGAAAGTTTCATGCTGATAGTGATAGAATACTTGGAAACCACAGAAAATGTCTGAGAAGTAGTATATTGTGGCTTAAATAATAACGAAGGCGGCCACCCTAGAACTCGTAAGTAGTATATTGTGGCTTAAATAATAACGAAGGCGGCCACCCTAGAACACGTAACGATGGGTGTTCAAAAGAGTAAAATGGCTGAATTTATCTTGGCTCGCTATTGATATATAAGTGTTATTATGCAACTCATCTGTTTGTAACAGACGGCTTAGCGTCCATCATTGTGGCTCGCACAGTTAGTACAATTCTCGCCTATGCCATTCAATGGCTACATGCTATAAATACATAGAGGTGTTATTAATAAAGGCAACAAGTGAAATTGCGGAATGATGTCCTGACGGATATTAATAATTTTACCGGTAATAAGGTTTGTTTTGTTCGTTTGCGCATAGAGCATTGAGGATATTTCAGATGGTTGAAGGAATACACAATCAAACAAATGCCCCGAAACAGCAAATACGAATTTAGAGATGCACAGATATATTTGATTTAATTCATGCTAGCAATGATGCGAAGTTGGAATAGTTATTTCGTGACTGCTGACGCTGGAAACCCGCTATGTTTTATGACTTTTATTTATCGAGCAATCGAAGTTATTGTTTGACCGGACATTATGTGAAGTTGAAGCCTGAATCGCGTTCACATGATTCGGGGTCGAGGCCTATTGATTATTGACGAATTATCAATGTGTCAACCAATTGCGAGTGCCTCATGTCGAAAATTATTGCTGATGATTACGAGAAGGGTTTATATTTAGATTACCAAATAGCTATTCAATACCAGATGTTGCTGTAGGTGCTGCCCACAATTGAGTCCGCGGTTCTATGCGAGTATATTAGATTCTCAGGAATTTATTAATAAGGATATGCCGAAATGTTCGACCTATAATGTACTATTCTATAATATTCTAGCTCTCACAAGAGTGTCAGAGATTTTCAAGTTCAGCAGATAAATTTTGATAACTACTTAACGTTTGACACATACGCACCTCACGTATTTTGGTATTTGAATGAAGTTAATATTTAATATCGGTCTTATGTAAAGACATTATTAAAACATGTTATTGAATATATATATATATACATATATATATATTGAGAGAGAGGGACGATTTCTATGCTACGGATTCAAAAAGTGGCTGATTGTGATAAGCAGTGACAAGCACATGATAAACAAAGTATGTTCAGGATTATGTAATGTTATGTGAGCAAAAATAAAATATGGTAAGCTCAAAGGAGTAATATTAAGCTCATAGCATCTTTGATAAGCATGAACGGATCGTTATCAGCACTTGCCGATACATTGAATCATGCAGAGTTAACGGCGGAAAAATGGACTCAAGAACAGGTCGATTACAGTAAACATGAGTCGGTGTTGAAAAGTAAACAACATGCTATCTTTGCTGCTATCTGCGTATGCCGCTACTTATAATTAGGTTTGTGTTTTATTATCCGATTAGTTATATTATTGCCTGTCAACATATCGATGTACGTTGAGCAGCCATAATGATTATGATTAATGCTTATACGGACGCGATACACAAAAAAATTCAGGCTGTTTGACTTGACAAACGCAATTTGTATCAGACAAAGGATAAATTCTGCGGAAGCTCGATATATTCTCTAGCAAGAGGAAATCCCTAGACAAAATGATTCCGGCCATGTGCCTTTTATATGGGAATGTTATTTATAGTAACAGAGTTTATGGTTGGCTTTCTCGTGATGCCGTATAAGATATCAATAGCAGATTCCCATTGTGTGATGCAGGTTCGATCTCACCGGAAGGATATCGTGCTTGTCTCATTGCGCAGCTTCTCACGTATTGAAAGGAAAATATACGATGAGGCTTTCAAAAACGAAATGAATTTGCGATGGTGATAAATCAGGCGAGCACAAATACGAAACCCTAACTGGGTAGAGACACCCCGCATACGGAGTGGACGACAAAAGTGATGCATAGAGTAATTGGATCAGGGTTCATCAACACGCAGCATTGTGTGATTCATAGTGTACAACCTATGCTTATTGAAGCGTTTTCAGGCATAAGAATAGCAACAGACGCAGCTACGAATTTCATTCGTCAATATCATGAGAGTTTAATTGAACACTACTACGAAACATATGAATATAATGTAACTTAAAACTTATTTGAAGCACATCAATATTTGCCCAATGCCTCGTTCGTTGTCACTTCGGATGTTGTTATTGTAGCGCTTGTACGAACTGCGAATTTGTTTGAATAGCTTGGTATGGTTTTCCATGCGTTGACAATGATTGACACTATCGTTTCAATGACGTGAGTTTCACTAAGCAAAAATGAATACCCAATATCGTCAATTTAGCATTTTGATTAATGCGACTAAATAAGTCACTCGTACGTATGTGTCCTGATCAAACATGTAGATGCATAGTATTGATCTCTTGATCACTTCCGTATATGTATATGTATGCTTGATTAGTGTGTGCCGTTGTTTTGGTTTCTGTACCTAGCCGTGAGTGTATAAAATTACCTAAATTGTACTACCGTGCAAATATTTTTCGAAAGCCAGTTGGCACCTTTAAGATGTTTTCTTCCAAACAGAGATTCAATTTAGATTTACACCAGAAACTGCTTTGCATCATTACAATCACATCTGGGGACCATTGAAGTACATAGTGTTTGTTCCTCTGTCATATTTGGCCCCATTATAAAATTGTATTGGTCATCGATCACAACAAATCTTTAAACTGACTAATCTATTTTGAGTGTCAATTCGATTTGTGGCACAGATGTGCACTTAACCGAATATTCTCCGCTAATCCATGGTGCTGATGTAATAATTCCGCAGAGCATGAACATGCAGACAGAAAACAAAACGTATAGATGAGAAATTAAGTGATGGATGGGAATCCCGAAGCAGTTGAGGAATTGTGCGCGACACATTAGCCACGCTTTGGTTGCCATTTTAAGTTATATAACTGCATCCCTGCACACATTGTTAATTAGAAATCAAATACGCCATTCATGTTGGGCAAAGTTTGGTAATAATACATGCTACAGCGGAAATGGTATTAGTTACGTTAAAGCTATTACAATGCAAATGATTCAGCAACATGTTATTAATAAGCTGACTTTGGCCCCTATAAACTTTGCTTACGCACTTATAAATAACGGGTTTTGTTTCGCATGATGCGGCAAGGTATATCAGACAATGGCCGGGGTTGACGTGACATATACAATGCCTTGACAAGAATACATCAAGCGACTCATTCACTTTGATTCACCTCCTGTCGACATTGCATTGCTATATATGGTAAGCTAGCGCCTAATTCGCTGGCAGGTATGCTCGTTGACAAAAGCTTAATCATAAAACAAGTTTTCCATGGGACGGATTTATTTGTTGTGGTTGTCGCACTGCAACGCATCTCTTACAAGTGCCCTTCTATCTCATTAGCCACGGAAACAACAGGTCTCGCGTGTGACCTTGCTTTACAAACACCAGCTCAGATATCCATAATTGAGTTGAACGGCCATTGGCTGAGTTGCCGCAAAGTCATCATTTATTGAATAACGCTGTAGCGTGATAGGAACTAATCTATTTACCCATTGTTGTTTTAGTGTTCAGAGTATTCATGAAATAAAACATTGATTGAGTTTGGTATTCAAGATCAGTGAGCCGTTAAATGTTTCACAGATTACCAAATTATTGCAAAAGCTGAAATTTCGATCTCGATTGCTTGTTTCAATGCAATATGGATACCTTCGGCACGTTATCCGATCCTTAAAGTTGCGAGTTGTGTGTCATAACATGCTGCTATTCAAGAGCTCGATGCCTTATATATGCTCAGAAATTGATGATAAAGGAAAGCATGCCTATTGGGTCTCATATCGTTCATATATTCATGGATAAGGTTTGTAAGCTAATGCAGAAAAAGACAAATGAATGGAAAACATTTTGTGGAGCTTGCAAGAATGATTGTAAACAGCTTATACATGCGTCATCGACTGATAAAAATCAATCAGGACTAACACAAACGAAATATGGTGGATCAAGGCTGTGTTGGTTGGATTGTATAATGCATGCTAGAAAGTTACAGGCACTTGTGGGTTGTGATAAGTCACTAAAATACACCAAAATCTATTGGTACATATCAATAGAAAGTCAGTTGCGTGAAGAATGGGTGCATAGTTAAACACAAACATGTAAAGAGTACCAATGCTGCTTACTCAATTTGTCGATTAGGGCTGTGTTTTCACACTCGGAACAATTATAAGGACGTTCGCTGGTAATTGAGAAATTGTGAACGCTTGTACAGAATTACAATGCCAAAGAAAACGCTGTTCCTCACTTTCAAGCGTGTGGTATCATATTATTTGTACCAGAAACAAACATCGGTTAATGTGATGCTGGGCCAGGAAACATCTCAAGGGTTTATTATCCAAGACGATGACACTGCCGTGGCTATATAGAAGACTTTAATGGTTATCAAAACGTTAATGGTAAGTCGGTTTTCTGCTGATAGTATGCAATATGACAGTCGGAGGGTCTTACACGTCACTTGAGCGTAATAAAGATGATTGCTATCGAAAGGCCTTTGATGATTATATACATGATACAGGGTTTGTTTTTTAGAAAACACTCGGTGACGGTGGTCGATCGTGTGATCGGGCGATTTACTCTACATGTTGCACCAATATAAATTGATACCTATTTCGCGATATAATATACAAAGGTATATGAAATTACCGATGCTCAAAATTGTTGTACCAGCTTGGGTACTGTAACAGCATGGGGTATGACAAAGCCGACTGCACCGATGCGTAGGTAGAAACTGATGTGAAGGTAGGAATACTGACGTCATCGGCGCTGATTAAGGCACCAGGGTAGTGGCAAACATGGGCTCATTATGGCATGACGTAAGAATTAGGCCGAATATCTGACAAGCACGAAGAGATGCTGCACTAGGGTGGATGCTGGTAACAAATGACAGAATGCCAGGGCTCACACGAACCCGAGCTCTCAGGTCGGGAGTCCGCAAGATTGCCGGAGGATGCCATTGAATTCTCACATAAAAGTAGGATTGCAATTATACATATGCATCAGCACCTGGGCGTATTTGGACAGTTTTTAAGTAGATCATTACGTAGGCTGTAATGAACAGAAGATGTGTATATTGTCTGTTAATACATCGTAGTAAGCGGGCTCGTTGATATAAAAATGCAATCGAATATAAACGTTGCTCTGATTGGTGCCATAGATACGCTCGATATTTTCGATGATAATTAATGATTTCTTTCCTTCAGATGTAAAAACTCTGGGAACAATTGCAGTCGGCCTCAGATGCTAGCAAAATTCCATGCTGTCGAATGCTACCCTGCGTGTTGCATATTAATGTAATTTGCTTATGTCATGATCAGTGAGGCAGTGTCAACAACAAAATGCATTATACTGATCAGAAGTTTGGAGGGGATGGGATAAGTGAATAATGTATTGCTATAGTAGAACATGATGATGATTAACATGGAAGGATGATTATAGAAATACGCGGAACCGCGACAATTGCTTTACTAGCCTCAATTATTCATGCCATAATCCTTACAAAATGATAACTGCGATTATCACTACGTCATGAAAATACCAAAATTCATCGTTATAAGATTAATTTACTGTTTGTGAACGTATGTACTCTGTCCAAGCGTGGAGGTTCCTCGTACTTGATTATGCCTGGTTTTTTATGGTAGTGATTAGATTGTTATGCTGATTAGATGCCAGCCTGAACCTTGGGTACATAGAATTCTCATTAAATGTTTCCATAATCTGATATACGCCAGCTAGAACCATTAAGACCTTGTTTATTCACATCTTAAACGAGTTTTGATGGCCATTGATGCCAGGTAACACACTTCAACCTCACAGCAACATCTGCGTATCGGCTTTGCCCTGCTATGTAATCATTGGGCCTATGATGAAAAAAGTTTCATCTATTTTTATGCAATATGCAATTCGTTTTTGTGGATCGCACGCACCGTTGCCGTCTACTAATTCATGATCATATTCCACGTCTCATATAAACGGAGTTAGATTAAACATACCTGTGATGTATCGGGTTTCGCATGACGCACCACTGTATATCAGTCAATGACCTCTACCATACGTTGACATCTACCAAGCCACCCCTCCTCTCTGATTTTGATATTGCAATGCTATATCTGGTATGCTTATGCATGATTGTGACAGGCATGACTGGTATCTTTTCAAATGAAAGGATATCATTGCCGTTCGGATCTCACTACAACACATGCCTTGACAACCACCCTTTGATATCTACGTGAACAAGTATATCGCACATGACCTGGTTTTTGATACAGCAGATTGCGTGTCAATTGCAGAGCTGATCTAGTATTGGCAGAGTGGCAGTGAATAATTAAATAACGGTTCATTGTGTGAGTCTTTTCTTTTCTTTTCAAATAAGAGAATTGGTCAATTTCTCATATGTGTCTTTAGAAATGCTTCTTTTTTAGGCAATCCTTAAACGACAAAGTGTAAACAAACATAAAAATGATGCTCGAATAAATTCATCATATAATTTTGTTACTTAATGAATCTAGTGTCTTAGTGCTTGGCAGAATAATTATTTCGTTGGCTTAACCAGATAACAAATTGGAATTAATGGATATTAGGCGAAGACACTGATATGTGCTATAACTCCACACAGTATACATCAGTCTTGCTTGGAAACAATTAAGACACCTAAGATACAAAACCCAACCCTTGATTTTGTCGGTTGTGGGTCGTGTTATGCGGCTGTTCTTGTCTGGACTTAGTCGTTTTATTATACTTATACCCGTCGAGCTATATTTCCATCGTTCGATTTGAAAGTTGAGTTGCTTTCATGGCGCTGCTGAATAATTAGCAATTTTGTCAACTCTTTATGAGCTCATTACAAGCAATTACTATTCATTAATACAGATTCGACGATTCCAATGCTGATCAGACATGCATGTTAAAAGTGATGACAGGATATAGCGCTCCACCAGATGTTCATACCGCGATACATATTCAGGTACAGGAGCATGCGAGAGTTGAATATCAGAGAAGGCGGATCAACGATGGTAGGGTTGAAATTATACACTGATTGAGTTTCGTACACTTGGATCCGAATTTAACAAAAAAGGGTATTCGCCTAAATGCAATGCAGCGATACTTGTTCATTTTCCAAAAGTCATTAATTCATGGATTGGAAAGTGTAAGCAGATAATGTCGCCTAGCGGCAATACAAAGTCAATCTGAGGTTTGGTTATGGAAATTGTTCAATGCTTTACAATCCGAGATCGCTACATAAATGACAATAATCAACATAGTGCAAGTTTGAATCTGCTCGCCAATATCGCTGCAAGACTATCTATTAAGTCAGAGATTGTGTATATGAGTATCCATATATGTCTTTAGGTGTAGAAAGTGTTGATTTAGCCAAATGTTGGCTTGCATACGAATTCAAAGCAACTTACAATCACAGAATCATAAGTAGACATATTTAATGTATTCGCCCACTGACTTGGGGTCATGTATTACTGGAAACGCCGACTTCCTCTGACAATCGGCAATATGGATCCCAGATACTCTAATCCCTCGTTAAAGCTAATTATGGGTGAATTTGGCTGAAAAGCGAAGATATTTTATGACCGACTAGCTATATGTTGCATGGAGAACACTTATGGCGCTATGTATTCCGGTGATCTTGTTGCCAAGTGCTAGACTGTGCAATTAACCTAGAAAATGTAATCGGTAGCATTTTTGTTGATAAAATATCTATAACAATGTGCAATTTGGAATAGCTGGATGATGGGTTGAGTAGCAGAATGGACAATGACATATCTGACCGCACCTAAGCGCCGAAAGGAATCATCCGCGTGAGTGTTGCAAAACATTGGCATAGTATTTTCATAGGATATTTGGATTAGGGTGTATGCGTGACAAGCACGGTGATAACCCGCTAGGGAACTGCAGGTAAAAGGGGTTGGGTGATTAACGTGACAGATGATACGTACCAGAAAAATATAACAGATACGGTTAACGTTACTTAAAGAGGCGGAGACTGGTGTTGCCTTGCAATATGAAAGAAAGTGATGATTAAGGAGATGACATGCCGCTCATTTGATGGGATTCATTTCTTGGAAATAATTCAGAGGCAAACGTCGATCAACAGGACATGCGTCTGACTCACCCCCTTCCATTTCCTCATTTCCATGTCATCTTCCTCCTACATCGCACAGGCAATATATGAGTTCTGCGATGTGTTATATATGCGCCACCTAGTATAGCTCAAACTAATATTCAGTTGTTGTTTGATTTGGGGTTAGTATTGATAGAGGACGAAACACAGCGGAGAGACCACCTATGCTGTAAAGCGCTACATTTAATACGGTTTCTCTGTTGCGTACTAGGTATAATTGTTCAATAGCACATGGTCGACGATGACTGTGCAGATCATGGATCCGTATTAATGATGATGGCTCGTTTCCCAATTGATTCTAATGTGATGCATATGCGATTTCAGATTGCGTATAGAGTGAGTATTATAGGGGGCGGATATATTATTTGCGCAAAACATCAGTTAGATCAGAATTTACATTTAGTCCACTCTAAGCCTGATTCATCTCGATAAACGACGCGATAAGCAAGTTGACATTTTGTACAGGCATGAATGGTGATAACCCACGAAGGAATGCTGATAAAGACAAGATGGAGTTGATATACACCAGCAGTCACAGCGTATGGATATTAATTGTAAACTGTTCAAAGAGCATAAGATGATTGATTCGGTTAGATGGGGGTTGAGCATTAGAGGGGACAAATGAAGATGTGTACGAGAAAAGAAGAACAAAAAAAGAAGATGGGAACAAAACTAGGATGCTATATGCATGAAGGCGCTGAACAACCAAAAGATGTGCCATTGATTTGGAGGATTCGTTTGTTTGCAAAAGCTCAGATGCTGAATCAGCAAGGAGAATATACCTCTTATTTTGTTCATATGTCTTCGCCATACATCTCAGTTGCAGCACTTCTGTAATGCGTGATTAATGAATCATCCCAGTAAAGCTCAAACTAACAATAGATAGCTCTGTATGCATTGTTACACTTTGAGACAAGTAATTTGTATCAGACAGTGGATGATTGCGTCGGAAGCTCGTGCAATTCTGCAACACGAGTATACGACCGCGATGTTTCTTGTTTGACACAATATTCGCCACTAATCTGCATTAAACTAATTGATATCATTGTGCACACGTAGGATGTGGTTTGTAGTGCCACAATTTGCGCTCGAGAACATCAAGAATGCACCATTAAATAGTATGGTCCAATTATGTTTCATGGCCCAAATACAGCCGCGCTATCACCAGTGATAGATAAGAAGGAACCTTTCCATTCACTACACCGCGTCGTAATCCCCTGCTGCTGCAATGGAATCCAAACGGATTATCATGTATAACTATCTATTATTCTATAGCATTATACATCTAATAGTGCCTTTTCTATTTCAATACATTGCCTTGTAACATTCAATGAAAGTTATCAAGAGCTTGAGAAGTTTGACCACTATTCTGTATTCAAGATGAATTGGAATAAAAATTGTGACTTTGCTCTATAACTAAGAACCAAAATCCTGGTTATAGCTTACATTCCTACCATAGCCCTTAGAATGTCGTGTCTCAAAATAGTTCATTTAAATGGAGATTAGCTTGCCATTTCCAACTCCTCCTTCTCTCGCTTTGACAACCTCCAAAAGCACTAAACATTTTGCAGATGTTTCAAAATCGAAATAGTCGCTTCGAGTATTAATACTAGAGTCCAATAGGGCTTGACAATGGTTTTTCGTTAGCTTACAGGCATTTCACATTTATATCTGACAAATACAAACAAGGCAATGTAATGGACCCTGAGGTATGGGTGAATTAGGCAAAAAGGTGCAATTGGTAGAATAACCTTTGCATCAATTGTTGGCTTTGTAATTCCGGGGCAAGGTGGTTAGTGCGTGGTGAGAATAATGCAGTGTGCATGATAAGCACAATCGGATGCGATTAAAACACCAACTGGAACTGACAAGCAATGTAGAGCTTCACAAGAAATCAGGTATGTTGTGCCTAAGAATGCATAATTACCATTATGCCACATCACTGCCTCAACTCAATAAGTGCGAAAGTTTGAGTCATTATTAATTAGAATATTGAAAGCGAGAGGCGAGTGATTGGATATAGATACAGCAAATAGATGACATATGAAGAGTTAAGTACGGATAAGAAAAAGAGCCCAAAGAAATGTAACAAATGGGATAACAGCGATATGGGAGAAAAAGTGCTTTGGAATTAGATAACAGGAATCTAGTTGTACAAGTGTAGGAATGAGAGCATGAGAGAGTATAGAATGAATGCAGAGCAGAAATGTAGAATGAGGTATGCAAACACTGCTTATTCTGGATGTCATTAGCCATGACATGCGATTGTACATATAAAACATGGTTCGCTGGTTAGTATTTCCAGAAAAGAGTGGTAGCTGCTTGTCCTGTTTGCTTTTTATGAATGCTCTTCTTCAGAACGTTTGCATTGTGTGGTTTCCTACGTAACATAGGCACAATTATATGCATCAGACGATGGGTGAACCAAGCGGGAGTTGCCACAAAGCTGTGACAAGCTCACATCTGGTCACCGAGTCACTCTACCGTTCGGCTGTGGATATGAAAATGTTATTTTTGGTATGCCTGTTTCTGGTTGGTCGAGATACAATACATCATCCGGCAGACAATAGCTGTCAGCCTAGAAGTTAAATAATTTAGCGAGTGCGTCTGCTTCACATGGAGTTCTGTGTCGCCATGTGATCATGCCTCATTTATCTTGCTCTGGATTAGCAGGATTAAACAGATAGCGCATGCATTGAAATTCTCTGTATCTTCGCAAGAACGTGTATTCAGTTGACGTGATGTTAGTGAATAATTGAGTCTTATGGCCATGATAAAGATTATGCAGCCTAGTGGAGCTTGTGGTGAGCATGGTGGGGTGGGGGAAATGTAAATTGAGAGACGGAAAGGGACACAACCATTTCTAGTATCTTTTGCTACAAATATATTCTATTGTGTCAGTGCGAACCTATGTTATATTGTCTTTATAAAAACGTATATTTGCTGTCAGGACTACGCTGTTTGAGCTAAATAAAGCCGAATAAGATAGATCATTTGGTGGTGGGAGATGGGGTGGGGAGGGAGGGGGGGGGTCTGCGGTTTGCTTAGTATTGATCTGTCATATAACTTATAACTAGATTCTCTCATAAAGTTTCATTTCTATTCCACAACCGTGGTGATTATTAATGGCTTATTTTAGTTTATAACATATGATGTCGTATCCATGCCATTTGTGTACGATCTGTTAACAGGACGTACCATTATATATACCCGACATTGCAATATATAATTTGGCACTAAAATCGTTTTAACTGGACTGACAGTGCAATGTAGGACTGGGTGATTTAGGGCATTAATGGTTGGGAAAAAAGTAGGCTGAGAAATCAGTAGTGCAAGGTCGGCTGTTTGAAATAGCAATGTGTGACTCAAAATTGTCTTTGTTGTTTCTGTCGTCTAGGCGCTGTCTTACAGACAAATCATTACGATACGTAATAAAAATGTCTTTTTTTGGACTACCTAATCGAAGTTTTATAAGGTCTATAACAGCCTGTGAAACACGTTTCTTACGAAATTTTTGTCCATTGATGTTATTTTGTGGATTTTTTTCAATATTTTTGGGTTCTTTTGGGGCAATGCGCAAAAACGACAGCAATTGGCTTTAGAGTTTGTCACCGTCCAGTCGGATACCGTGATTGTTTGCTTGTTTGTTTTCATGGGAACTGTGGTAGGCGTGAGCTTAATCGTATTTTATACCGACATCATGTCCATCATATACCGCAACAAATCATACAATATCATGTGGCTTGAAGTAGTTGCTCGCATAGAATGTGATAAATTGTGACATCTTATATTATGTAGTGTGAAAACTTCACCCAAATGAGACCGAGCAATAATACAGGCAGTGCTGGAACACTGCTTCTGCGTTCAATGGAGATTTCAGTGAAAATATCGTCAGTTCCAAAAGGATGACATGCCCGCAGGACAAATGCTTCTTGTTCCTGTATCCTGTATCTCGTTTGAATTATGTTACATTACTCAAATAACGGTATGTTAACAGTCGTAATATTTACGCCAAGATATTATATCATTCCTGAGTCATTGCGCAGCAGTCATCATGATTGGACTTCGCTTGCACATTATACAAGGTGTGGTATCAGCAAAGTTTACCAAGTACTGCCTATTCAATTCTGCTGGTGTATTAAATAAGCAAGCTATATGTAGATGGAGTTTCGTCTTTGGGAACTGTGTACTCTCCTTATTCAATATGGGAAATTTGAGAGTCTTCCATTTCTGGCAACAGTCTTTAGCCGAACACTGCTGTGGTTGAAGTTTTTAATAGCAGCCAAACAAAACCTTGAGCAATTCACAATCTGATTGGTAGAGTTTGACGTTAAAATGTTTCATGTATATCCGTCTTTAGATACAGCAATGTTCAAAAAGGGACCAACTGAACAGGTGCAACGTAAAATATATAAAGGCTGGCCAGGGTGCACAAAAAAGTTTGTGAACATAATTACACATCAAACCAACACAGGTGGATTGTCACTCTGGGAGTACATTGGACTGGCATGAATATAGAGGTTAGGAATGTGGTCCACATTGCCTACATGGCCTAAATCATATCAGCTCTAGGTACTTGCTCAGGCTCCTTATGACCAGCCACTTAGTACACTTGATTTATGATGGTCTTCTTCAATAATGCAATGTCTTCACAGTCCCTTTTTGCCCCCAGTGCGTCAATTTTTGCCCCAAGACCTGCAGTAATTACATAGAAACAAATAATTTATTAGCTGTGTTTTATACCTGACTCAGTAGTTGTAGTTTCCTTTATTAGCTTAACTGCATGTAAAAGCTACCCCTCAGTTTAACTTTGCTCCTAGCCTCACAGTTTAACTTAAATTAACTTTAAACAAATCTTCCTAATTTTGATGGGCATTCTCACCTTTGGCTACATGCCAAATGCCATAGTAGTGTTGGACACCAGTGGCATTTTGGTGACAGGTGACTTAAATTAATTTTCTACAAGTGGGATAATAAGTTAACAATTTTTTATCCACATATTCCAACTCAGATTCTATCGAAAGGAAGCGTTCCATCGCTGCGATAAATTTCAAAATCAGCACAGAAACATATGGGAAATGTAAAGATGAGTATACATATAGATTCTCAAGAAGCCATGGATCAAACAACGCTGATGAATGTCTGTAAATATCTAGTACAGCAGGTATTTTGAAAATAGAAGCGGCATTCGTGGCATCTTCTGATGACATATGACGTCACATCGCCTTCGTTTATCTTCGGCGTGTGGTCGGAAAGTTCCGGAATTTTTTGCTTTCTTCGCGTCGGATGAAAAAAAAATGGCAAGTTATTGACAAAAAAATCGCATACAATCAAATCCCCACATTCATATTTTATCTTATACTTGCCATTTAAGCTTTGATAAAATATTCCCCGTCATCCAAAATGCATACTGTATTTTGTGGCTTTTTTACAAAAGGGGCGATACACCAGACTTGATCATATCCTGGCATTATATCGTCGTCTTACAGATTGGATAAGTCCTTCTCCCAAACAGCGTAGCATCTAAGAGAGTTGTGTATGTTAAGGATGTGCGTGAATCTGCAAATATATGAGCGGTACAAAAGAAATACATAAATAAAGAGAAAGGCTTGAAATGAAATATAGGTCAGCTGGTGATGTTTTGGAAAGAGGTTCTGGAAGTGGATGATACAAGCGAAGAGGTCGATGTTCTAGGAGTCATATTAGACGTAATATACCTTACTCAAACGTTATATACCTTAGATGCGTTGTCTGTCTGAATTTACCACGATTACGACCAGGCAAACAACCACGATAAATGAAACGGTTGAGTCGACAACGGCATGAGGTGAATTAGAGCGCAGCATGTTGACAATTGGCCGATTCTAACTGAGTATTCACAACTTAAGGACCTTGTTTTGTTAAATCATCGAACCTACAATTTGTGATAATCATATGACAGACCGCACGGGGCGTACCGTGCGGCCAAGTGATGATTTTAATGACCTAGCCATCATCGGACAGGTACAAGCATCGGACAGGTACAAGCAAATAAAAGTGTAT
>CM067348.1:27154794-27224794 GCA_034190875.2 Urechis unicinctus | reverse complement strand
GTGACGTCACAGTGACTATGGGTACAGACAGCCTAGGTCACATGAAATTCATTGCATTAATGTCTGATACCTGCTAGAGTTCACCAGGTTGTTTCAAACCTACCAAATGCACTTTTATCATGATGATGATGATGATGATGATGATGATGATGATGATCATGATGATCATGATGATCATGATGATGATGATGATGATGATCGTCAACAACAACAACAGCCACTGCATCATCATCAACAACATCATCATTACCATCATCAATTTTATTTTCGTCATCATGATTATCCACATCAACAACTAACTCGCTCAACCACTACACGGCATGACAAAAACTTTAGTTCTCCTTGACTTGCTTTTGACGGTATGAGCATTTGGTCTTAGTAGCGGCACATGGCTCAAAAAGAATAACCCTTCTGGTAGATGTGTGCTGTCTCGCATCTAACAGACAATTATTCGCTGCATTGAGCTTCTTTTGTTTGCATTGGCCATTGTTTCATATATTACACAATCGGTACTCGCAGCAGTTTCGTAGGGGCTTTCTATGTATGCGCCAGTGTTTTAAAGCTCGAACCATTGTAGTGTTTTGGCAACCGAACCTTTACGGACAGGGTGACTAATCAAGAACTTTTAACCAAAAGCATGCAAACATAACCCTACTGACATCATCATCGCATAGGAAAGCAGGCAAAATGTTCATAATTGATAATAAATATTCTGCGTAAGAATTGCCCTATGTGACTTGTGTCTGCGGTGCTCGCATAAATATATTTGAAAAGCATTTTCTGACCCTGTTACCTAATGATTACCCATACATAAACCTGTGTCACCTCGTTAGCTAATAGCAGACTTCGTCACAATCGTTACAGAACAACGAATGCCCACCAATACGGATTGATGCTAGAAAGAGATTTAAACAGATCTGAACCTCTATGTCCTATGTCTATCGGCCTCGCTAGCCAGCATCACTGTACTCCGACTGAGAGGCATCACACGAAGCCAATTGTGATACGTGTGTGGGCAGGGTAAACACATTCGGTATAGGTACCACGGGTTATTTTAGCTATTGACACATTAATGGGGCTAGAGGCCAGTTGCTAGACAAGACATTTTGTATTTTTCGCCACGCAAATTTGGCGATTATCTGCGTATCTTATAATGTGCATATAGGCTAAATGATTAAGTACTTACAGCTAATAAATGAACAAATATATTGCCCCAACAGCAAAGCGCATTTGTGGTTATGTCACAGTTTCACTCGGGTGTGCTCGAGGAGCCTTGTTAAAGAGGAAGCACCATGCTTACCAAAGAGCAAAAATGTTCCGTTATTGTTTATGCATCAAATTTCAACTTAGCTTATGATTATTCCATCTCCGCCACACATGACATTTTGCTGAGACGAGTTTCGTGGATAATTTATCAACGTCTTCTTATTTGTGTCATTTCTTACAATAGTTCAAAGCTATGATACGTTAATCATAAGCATGCATTTTTATAATGTTTTAAACTAGCGTATTGTGAATAAAATCCAGGTGACACAAACGTGAATATAAAATTAACTGCTAGATTGAAATAAAAAAACGGTTGAGAATATAATCTCATAATGTGTATTAGTGAGTTTTGAAATAATATAAAACGGGCCGAAAGTTGTCGAATCGTTGGCTTTGTATTTTACTCACTTTACAACGGGTTGAAATATGAGAATTTACAGATGAATACAAAATAGCATTGGCTTTAAAAGTCCCATTTAACAATCAATGCTCCTGCATTTGTAGCCAATTCATTGATGCAATCTTTCTTGCATGTATGGATAAATCTCACTCGTGCATTTACGGGACAAATGTGGTGGAAAATTTGATATGAAGCAAGTATAATTTGGTGTGGACGATGAATCATTTACAGTGTACACAAATGAGACTAAACGGAAATCTATGGATATTGGCGAATTGACAGGCTCACTCGAATATCCTCATGTGCCTGCTTTCATCACTAATCGTTTGCAATGCTTGTCTTCGCTTCAGTTTTCGAGATTATTTGATTTCTGCACAGCTGCTGCGCTGAATAATTTACGTGATCAGCATGGCTGACCTATTATGATATGTAGATTCCTTACTTCCAACAAATCCTCTGAGTGTGACAAACCCATTCGGTATTACCTATTTGCAGTACATTTTATTTTGGGGGTTCTATAAATTTGCCATGCATTAAGCATTGCTTTGACAAACATGCATTACTGTTTACATATAAATATGGCCATAGTATTTATGGTGTACCCATTTATAGTAGGAAGAGCTACAATTCAGCATCCAGAAAGAATTCGCTGTCTTCATTGACAATACATGATAAAGCGAGTCAGCTCGCACCGGAAGAATGCTTTGATGTAATATGCCCATGCAGCATAACTCTATCCCGAGATCAATACAACAAAAATATGCATTAGTATTATGTCTATTTGTGTCTTCTTATATGACCGACCGCGTGTAATTATGTGCTGGTAGATAATAGCAATTGGAAACATAATTTGGTTGTCTTTACATACTCAAACCATTACAGATATTTCGGCAGTCAACAATCGACTTTGTAATAACGGTAATTAAGTAAATCTTCCATCTATGATTGCAGCCGCAGGTGTATAAATATATGTGTCGGGTAGTATAAGACCGACGTCATGGTTTGTAACAACGTGCATATAATTTAGCTGACACATGGGTCGTTCGAGCTACAAGAAACCTGTGTAAATGAGTAATACGAAATCGGACAAATTCATCAGAACTTTACATAATCGTGAATATGTATCTTAAACTGCATATTTGACATTTGTAGAATTCCTTGCTGCTCTTATCCAACTAACCTGAGCAGCATAACTGAATATCGACACAAGCTAGCATCGACTATGATCAGGAATGTTTTAACCATATCGCTTAAACTACTGCATAGTGTTTCACATACTCGCCACTATGTCTGGGGTCGGGTGAAAGCGGTGATATATAATCTGTCGGTTTATATTACTTACTAATATATGGTGCACATTCACCCATTTATAATATGGATAAGTCTTGTTAGGAAAGGACGCCGTATAATATTACATACACCAGGTGTTATTGCAATATTGCTCACTGTAAAGTGGGGCACATTCGGTCTTGATCTTGATAAAAACAACTCAATGCAAAATTAATGACTCCTTGTCATCTAGAGGACACTTCACGCAGTTGCAGTGCGCAACAGCGGTCGGAACAGCATGTTGCCAAGCACTGGCCACCAATGCGACTCTGAATATTGATTTTTTCGCTCAAAGTTATGCAATGTACATTCTGCTTTTGATAATATAGACAAGAATTAAAAAAATCGTGAAGCGATGAACAAAACAAGCCTTAAATTGCTAATCATTGATAATGGTTGTATTGATGGTGATGATGGTGATGGGAATGGTGATGATGATATTGATGATAATGATGACGGCGATGATATTGTTGATAATGATGATGGTGATGTTGTTTAAACTGATGATAATGATGATGGTGATGATAATATTTATGATAATGGTGATGCTGACGATGATGATATTAATTGATATTTTGATGATGATGATGATGATGATGATGATGATGATGATGATGATGATAAACGTAATTTATTCATGGTACACTGGTGGAATGACAGTCGTGGAGAGAAAATACTAAGATGGCAGCAAGTGCGTTGAAGCGTTGGCGCCAGGCACCATCGCTCTTGTAGTGCTGACAATTCTTTCATCAGTATCAATTATTCAGTTGTACATGCCGATCTCATGGTCGGTGTAGGGCATCCAATCGTATATGCATTAGTGGCAAGTTCTCTTTCTCTGCTAGTAGTCCGCGCAGTAAAGTACAAAGAGTACAACCGCAAGGAGATTGAGAAAAATAGATAGAGTGATACATAGCCTAATTTGTGGGAATAAGCTAACGGCACATTCAGTGCGTTGGTGAATATAATGAGTAATATAAACGCAGATATATGCTACAACACAAAAACAAATATGGTTGAAACCAACCATGCTACAGATTGAATATTAATAGCAATGTCGTGTAACTAGAACGAAAGATGAGTCATAATAAACAGTCAATGAACACAATGTTTGACCAATAGAGAGCAGAATTCTGGTTTGATTGTCTTGCTATAACCAAGCTGCATTTACCATTTGCGATATCAAATGTGCAATTATAATATACTAGAGGCTGAATTATCTCGCAATATCGCAATAATGTCACGATGCAATATAAGGGAAATATTTGTCCGTCATCTTCTTGTTGAGCTTGATCCTGTTGCTTCGTGAAAATAATGGTGTTTAGCATGATACCTAAGTGACTTAAGAACAATAGTCAACTTTTCACTGTCAGAAAATCAATTCTTGGCACGTATTGGACATGCAACAAGGAAGCGACAAACGGAAACCCATGTTGGCTACGTTTTCATTATCGCATCATCATAATTAGATAGAATGTCGTTGGTGGGCTCCGCAGGTATATACATGGAAGGTGGTAAAAAATGTAATCGCATAAATTGATTTGTGCAAAGAATTCATTGCAATTGTGTGGTGTGTGCATTGATAAATGCATTAACCGATAGTTGTTTGTTGATCCCTCATTCTACATTTCACCATCGATCATGTCAAAAGTATTAAATTGAATGGCAACATCATTATGATAATTATTCATTACTCACACTTAGAATCATGGATATTATCTTCAACAATATCATCTTTGTCATCGTCATTTGTGACATCATCATCTTCGTGTTCTTGCTCATCCTCACAATCGCCAGTATCGTCATCGGCATCGTCACAATCCTACTGATCATCATAATATCCGTTACCAATAACTACAATCCTCTCCACCAAACCGATTACGTAACTTTATTTGCATTGCTTGTACAAGAAATTGACCCTAACTAAAATCCCGCAATATCTGCTAAAAGCTGAGACAATTACTTTGACATTTGTCTACATTATTAAGCGCCATTCCAAATGCAAACGCCATCTTTTCTAGTCTGCTAAATATGACCGGTTCGATTTACTATGAAGCTGCGAACACGTTTATTAAGAATTACACATTCATAAGCCCATGCCGGCGCCAAACGTCAATTGCAGCCTTTGTCGACATAACTTCATTACAAGGTAACAAATGCCCGTCATTTAGATGGATGTGGGACAGACTTTTTATCGGATCTGCGTCTGAAAGATATTTCCTGCCTTTCGGTCTCTCCGGCTACCATAGCTACTTTGGAAAGCGACCGAGAAGCAACCAAGCGTTTCAAAGGATGTCAATGTGGATTACTGTGTAGAGCATATTTGCTATGGCAACCCATGACGCAGCCAGTGAAACATCAATAGGGTAAGACGCCAGCTGGTATAATAGATAACGCTGCAATCCATACCAAGAGATTTAGGCAATTCATTGGACTGTAATGGCATGGGATTATTACCAGTGATCATAGAAAACATTTGATGAATTGATGAACCGATGACCACGAGATCGTGCATTATTTGCTAACGTAACTATGACATCCCAGGAGTGCTCGCGTATCCTCGTTATCGAGGAAACACCATGTGTCGTGGATCACAAGACGCGTCCGGTTTCTCCAAATGCGCCTTGTTGGATACTTGCTTATAAGGATTTTATCTCCATCACACACGATGCCCGACTGTGGTGAGTCTATTTGATTTATTATCACCCCCGCAAACTCCTACTTTTTCCCTTTGGATTATCATGATAGATAATTTCTAAGCAAAGTTGTTGACGCTCAACCATATGGAATAGAACTCTTCAAGTCACTTAATTTAGTCGACATGAATTATTAAGCATGGTGCAAAAGCTTCATTGATAGAAAATAAGGACGGATCGAACAATGCTTATCTTACTCAATCTATCGACATAACACAGAGTTGTGTCCTAACCCTTTGCTTAATGCACAAAATGCAATGATATTTTGCTATATTTTCCTCAAAAATATATAAAAACGTTAGGCGCAATTCCTACCAATAAAGTAATTTCATTTGCAAATTATTGCCCGCATGCGTTCCAGCTTTTGCAACACTGATATAAAATTATTTGGCTTTGCCTCGTTCAGATGGTTCTTGAAAGGTAGAAGCTGTGGGAAAGACCGAACATGATTAAACAATAGCCATCCTGTGTGGTGTCTTGCCATTATCAGAACTCGTGGTTAAGTCATAATGAATCCGCGTACAATTGACCCGTTTATAAACGCACAATACCAAGCAATCCGCGTGCGCGTGTTAGCAAATCTGCGCGACATGACTCTGAGTGGTATATGTATTCACACAACGGAGTTCAGATATCGATAAGGAGAATATACTTTTTTCTCATTACGTTTGCTTGTCCTGAGAAAAACAAACAGTGGCTAATTTACTCAAATTGCACAGAATAAGATGCCTGTAAACATACCCATTGTTATTGCTTCTCACAACACGTAACTGTTGGACTTAATTCATTAACTCTTTTCCCATAAGCGTGCACATTGTGCGCTAAGCAGCCGAACACGAATGCCTTGTTGATAATATAAGTGGTACCATTTCAGTCAATTCTACACAATCGACGAAGTGACTCTTACATTATTACAAGCAACATTTACAGTAAGAAAAACAGAGGGTCTTAGCACGCACCCTTCTCATAATGTGGGTAGCATTATGGCACTTCATTCTTCAACTTACAATTATATGATTACTTAACAGTGTCTATAAAAATCCTTTGACATAAATAGTTTGACATTGTTACTGGATATTGGTGCGATGCTGTTTTTAATTACTTACCCAACGTTGGTTGTGGTCCATTAAGCGTGCAACTAAATCTTCAAACAAGGATTTGGATAAGGAGTACCAACCTAGATTTAATAGTGATTGGCACGTTAAGCTTATTGAGTCCCATTTTATTCAATGAAAAGTTGTTGTTTTTTCTGCTGCATGCTGCTGTGTAGTATGCGGTGGTGTGTTACAGGTTCTAGAAATACCGTAAGTAAGTGAATTGACGCAGATCACGTTAACACTGCAAGTTTCATGGTCATGAGAGCTAAGTGAATGGTCTCTGATCATCATCATCGTCGTCATCATCATCATCATCATCGTCGTCGTCATCATCATCATCATCATCATCATCATCATCATCATCATCATCATCATCATCATCATCATCATCATCATTATCAGCAGCAGCAGTAGGAAAAGCAACGTCTTCATCATCGATATTTATCCACCCAACTTACTTTATACGTTATTCTAGACAGAATGTGTTATCTGCGGAAGGACATGATATAAACCTGTCAGCATCAATGTCGATGGTCTCTGCATTCAAAACCCATCTAACGTGATGTCATCATGGCGTATATAAAACGGATATTCCAATCATCCCATAGATTATCTAAAGTTATATTCGCACTGCATAGATTCAGTAATCTTCACATATCCGCTGCCGATGTTATAACCCTGTATTTTTCATTTTGTTGTGTGTTTGTGTCTTGTTCAGTGATAATTAGCAACCAATCGTTGTTATACCTTGAACGAAGATTATGCTTTGAGAATGCACCAAAGTTTATGTCTGTTAACAATGTATTACATTCGCTGAGCCACATAATAAGCTTGCCTGGTATGATGCCCAACTGACCTTTGGGTTAACCTTGAGTCCAAATTAAAAACAAACAAATCAACAAGATTAATCTACGGGCGGATTCTATGACACGAAAATTGCTGTATGCTGACCAGATGTTATGTGTGTTGTTTCTTGGGCGCGTTCAGGTGATCGCCACCAAGGCAATGATCACTTTTACCAGTGGTTGGTGAGTGAGGAAGTCTGTTCAATGTCTTCATGTGTATAGGTGTTTATTATGTTACAATATGTCGTCGTGTACAAGACTTAGAGCCGGAGGTTACTGTCTAGCTCTCAGCCAAATATCAAGTAACAATGGTCGTACTGCCAAGTAACCGAAAATGCATCTAAGGCAGTATCAATAGCCCAACAAAATTTAGGTGCGTCTTGTGTTAACAGAAATGTTTTACAACTGGACGGTCAAGGGTCGGACAATCAGAGTTTTGCGCGTATCCCGGAATATATGATCTTTGTTAAGCTGATACTACAGCTGTTACGTCACACCCCAGCGAGCTCAACGCTTCCATGTAATCTTCAGCCTGCCTTCATTTTGTATGTGCAAGGCATATATTCAATATTTTGGATGTGGATACATATGTTATATCTGGGTTGTTTACTCGGCCATCTAGAGGATGTAATCGCCTAAGGTCGAAAGAATGGTTGATCTTTGATACTTGCTATTATAGTGTTCTGTCGAGGCAACAACATAAAGGTGAGTTATTTCGTGACGAACAAAATCGCCTGGTCAAGGGAATGGCAAATGTTATGAGCTTTATAATTTTCTCAGAGCACATAATGAGACAATCCATCAGACATCGTCAGAAATAATTAACATCGCGTGATGTGTCTTAACACGGATAGTCAAAAATCTTTCTATAAATCTTTGTGGACTATGATCCAAAATATTTGCGGACTATGATCCAAAATCGTCGTTGAGTATGATCCAAAATCTTTGTGGAGTATGATCCAAAATCTTTGTGAAATGTGATCCAAATATTTGCGGAGTATGATCCAAAAATCTTTTTGGACTATCATACATGATATGATGAAATAAAATGAGGAGTATGATAAAAATTCTTTGTTGAGTATGATCCATAATTATTGTGCAGTATGATCCAAAATCTTTGTGGAGTATGATCAAAACTCTTTGTGGAGTATGATAAATAATCTTTGTGCAACATCATCCAAAATCTTTGTGAATTGTGGTCCATGCTGTCATTCATCCATTTAAGTCATGGGCAAAATTATTTGTCAGACTGAGACAAAGATACTGTGTTATGACCATCTGAAATATAACATTACGGTGTTGCTTAATAATCGCATTCTAAACCGCTCTGAAGTCAGCAGTAACTACGTGTGATATGTCATATTCATTCTAGCTCGGCTGAGATCAATAAAATATGTTTATAACAGGCTCTGCTATGATCAGTTACATGACAAAACAAACATTGCACGATGGTATGCAATGATGTTTTTGGCTTTTGGGTTAGAACATTATAAACCAACTTGACAGATCTATGGAGTAAGACTCTGCAACCATAAGTATCGTTCATTTCGGTGATCATATTGACAAAAGGTTTTGTGCAAATCTCTAACAACTTATGATCCACAATTCTGAAAGCTTTAGGTATGTTTTAATAGCAATATATAATTTCAAAGTCACAAGGAAGCGGCATCGTATTCTCTCGTATATTTACTGTTATACATTCAGATTGGGGATGTGACAATAAAGCATAAAGAGTTCGACATCTTGTCATGGGCCCGGAAGGTTATGCGAATTTCAAATATCTTGTGCATTGGTCATGGGAAATGGTATGCACGCTTTCCTCGGTCTAAATAGATAATGGACCGATATAGAAATTGATAAGCTCTATTTCGCCCATGAATTTCATAACTCTACATAGACCATGAAGTATTTATAGACGTGCAGGCGTCTAACCCGTTGCATATATCAAGCAGCACAAAAGTGACAGATGAGAGCAACTTGTGCAGATCATGTCGATTATGCTCGGACATAATCTCCACTATTCACGGTGCTATTTATCAAAAATTATCAAAATTCAGTTGTGGAAAAAACTTTATACACTGTTTCATGCTACGCTTGGAAATAATATCCGAGAAATATAAGCTTAATCTGTGACACCCTGCTTCCTATCAGGCTTTTGTTAAGAATGATCCCATATTTCTTACGAAATATCAATTAATAATAAAATATGGCCCCTGGTAGATGTTACAAGATATTCAGCGATGAAAAAAGCGGGCGATGATGTCAGAAAACGATATGTGCATGGGTGGCTAGTGGATTCGTTCGCTACTCATAACCAGATCTTTGTAAACCGAGTTTGTTGTTCTCATTACATAGAAACGATTACAATCGAGCTATTGTATTAACAATGCAAAAACGGATGAAAACATGGATCCTACAAAATAGTATTTACTCAAACTTTAAACGCGACAGAGTCGCCGTTAATGTTTACCTTGTAGGATATTGATTGAACGTTACCCAGATTTGGTTTGTCTAAAGACTGCTGTCAAATTGAGTAGACAAACCCCTTTATGCTTAACATGGAGATATGTATGGACATTGTATCCAATGTATGAAAAGTTAAGCAGTCGACATATACTTTCTACTTGAAAAACTATGTATGCAATCTCAGAGCATTAATCTATGTTATATTCAATGTGTAATGTTAGTAGCGTAATGTGACCGTGTGTGGTTAAAGATCACCCTCAGATGCTGCTGACAAATGGTAATTCACACATTAATTTTATCAAGTGACCATGGTAAGTACGTACATTCATAATGCAACTTTATGTATTTCATATAAAAGTTAACTATCATCACCATCGTGTCTACTCCACAAGGTGTGCGATTTGATGACTTAATATTGTGATCAATCATAGACCGTATTCGACATAATTCCTTTCGCAAATATGTAAACATTTCGGAGACTAAATAATGTATATCCTTCGCTGCAGTGGCCGCTTTCACTTCTGTTCCGATGCTTTATTCAGACAGCAAACAAACGAAACCTGCCATCACTCTCAGCATGTACAACCTGTGTCTCTCTCTTGCATTATCGATGGCGTAGTATCACTGCTGTCATGCATTCAGCAGCAGATCATTTGTGGGATTTTCGTTTGGTGCTAGATCGCAACGATCCGCTCAGCTGTGAGATGGTATTGATTTCGAAGGTTGTTTACATACAAACCTTTTGTTACAAATGCTAATACCTAACATGACGTAAAAAAAGAGAAATGGAATCTAAATTTGATTGTTGCAATTTTCTTTCACAAACAATGTGCGTTGCCGCTACGTAGTTTGGGGCATTTTGATGATAATATGCTGACATGTCGGAGATTGTGTTAATGACGGTGACATTTATTTCCCCCGAAGATGATCAAACACTGATACTATACACAGTAAATATGAAACGTAGTTGAACACTCTTTGACTTGGTTGAAACTCTTTGACAAAGTGAACTTATATTGTTTACGTTGACCAACTCTGAGCAATACCTCAGGCGTGAACCGTTGCTATTCGTGCAATTATTCTTATTCATACTGAGATTTGTTACATTCAGGTAATAATAAACGGCAAAATTGTTATCGGCAAATAACACGACGCATTCCATTAATTGTTCTAAAACTGCAGTCACTACTCTACCTACATTATGCAGTTATTGTCTTACAATTTTCCACGCATTTGATCCAACAATAATGGCTCGTACGTCGAACATATGTGAGAACAGGTGCTGATTGGAAGCTGACTGAATGAAGACTGGAAAACATCTTTCATCGGATTGTGGGTGAAAAAATAATGACAAAAAACTTATGATGCGCAATTCCGTATCTTGCCATCAATTTGAAAGTTTGCGTCGGTAACAGAAGATAGATATATAAGATTGAAGGATCAAAATGAATTATGCCAGTTACATATTAGACATATCTATAACCATACGAATCCAAAGATGACACATAATAACATCAAAGAGATTATCTTGTCTAGATTATAATCGGAAGAGCTTAACACTTCTCTTTCTTCATCAAAAGCATCCCTGATCCAATGTAGCCAATGTAATGCGATGGTTGTACTAACTTGAGATAGGACATGGTAGGAAGTAGTTGATAGCAGTCTGTTTATGACTGAAGCATGTAAAGTTTTGTTTCCCTTCCTGTTACTCGTATGCAGGCACAAATGTGCCGGAAGCCATCAATACATTAGAAAAGATGGCATTTGAGATTTATGTGCGCTGGCTATAAAAATATATGATACGGTACCTTCGACAAAGCTTGCGATAGATCAATGGGGAAAGATGCTAGTTGCTTGACAAGACAACACTGCCGTCACTGGTAGTGCATAAGACCTATGCCTAAGAAACAAATGTTGTTATGACAATAAGAAAACATCCGAATTTCTAGTATTAAAGAAGTGAAGGGGTTAATCAGAGCATGCCGCGGTTTTCGTCGAACGCGCATTATTCGAAATCAGCCTGTAGAACTATACCCCTCTCATACCATGTAGAACGCGAAATGGTACAAAGTGACGTGTAAGAAAATGCAAATTGTCATTGAAGTAAAATGGATATCAAATTAATGGCAGATATACGATATTTTGTGATACAGCCAATCAGTAACAACAAAATGGTGCACCATATAGCTTGGAGTCAGTCATCAAAACTTCATTGTTTACAAAAATAGCTCGGTTAAATTATCTATCACATATTAAGTGCTGCATTATCGCTTTTTATTCTGTGGATAAGGCAAAAAGCAAAGTTTATTCAATTAACGTTTATCGGCGAGGAACAGGTTTTGTTACTTAGCGTCAGTGCTGTGGACCGGGGGTGCTTATCAATGGAGTAGCTTCTCTCTTACCGGGATCGAGGTTTATCTAGATCATTGGAAACGGCCATATAACTGGCCACGATAATTGCTTTCCGGGAAAGAAGTTCATCTTGATCAGTGGACACGGCCACGTAACTGGCCACGATAATTACTTTCCGGGAAAGAAGTTCATCTTGATCAGTGGACACGGCCACGTAACTGGCCACGATAATTACTTTCCGGGAAAGAAGTTCATCTTGATCAGTGGACACGGCCACGTAACTGCTCACGTTACTTTCCGGGAAAGAAGTTCATCTTGATCAGTTGACACGGCCACGTAACTGCTCACGTTAGTTTCTTTTGCGTTCGCTGTAGCAGTGACAGGCTTCTTTTGGTAGTAATTACCCGCACTCACCACACTGATAAGCTCCCTCAACAGTAATGGCATGCGCTCACCACGCTGATAAGCACTCTCAACATTAATGACCCGCGCTCACCACACTGATAAGCAGTCTCAACAGTAATGACATGAGCTCACCACACTGAGAAGCACTCTCAACAGTAATGACATGCGCTCACCACACTTATATACACTCTCAACAATAATGACATGCGCTCACCACAATGATAAACACTTTCAACAGTTATGATATGCGCTCATCACACTGATAAGCATTCTCAACAATCCTGACATGCACTCACCACACTGATAAGCACTCTCAACAGTAATGATATGCGCTCACGACACTGATAAGCACTCTCAACATTAATGATAAGCGATCACCACACTGATAAGCACTCAACAGTAGTGATATTCACCCACTGCAGTTACAACACAGTCGTAACCCAAATTGATTCATTTAACCATGCTGATAGTTATTGATCCATCAATATATAAAGTTCCTTTGCAGGAGGCAGATATAACATCACGTCATACATCGATACTGTGGCAGGTATTCAGAGATGAACGTATGGTTATCACGCGACAGAAGTCGAGACAATGGGGCAACATTTGAATCATCTATCATTGGTGCTAAATGCCAAATGTTATCAACGTCATCAGCAATGTGACATTGATATGACATTGGATTGTCTATTATGCAATTGTTCCGCACAATATCTCACGATGCCTGTCTGATCCATTGCATAAAGTGTGGTTTTTGTCCATGGTATAGCATGGCGTCTTTGTAATCATTTGCCGTATCACTGATCGTGACATAAAAGGGTCGTCCCAGCACCACATAGCGCTAGGGGGCGTGGAAGTGGGGTGCATCTGACATAGTGTTACGGTGCACTATGTGAATTGTAAAGGCTATTGGTATGGAAAGTTATGGAGCAAATACTCAGTCGAGGGTTTTACGCATGGTAATGCTTAGCGCGTTTTCGACACTACTTGCTGTTGTTATGGTGATGGAACAGAATATCTTTGAAGGGACATGAAAGGAAGTTGAGAGGAATGGATTTAGGCTGGCAACGACTGAGCACCTCACACTCTTGTTTTCTGACTTTGCCAAATGATACCCTGACGTCGAAAAGGAGACGTTGTCCGCTCCGTATAGACGAATTGATCGACATTAAAAAACATTGTGATGTTCGGTCATGAAGAAGAAACTTACCTTTGCTATGATCAGCCAAACTGGCAAAGCAGCACATTCCATTTTTGAAGATATTTGCGGTATGCATATTTCTTTATCAACGGTCGTCTGTTCAAGCTGTCAGCAAGTAGACACATGTATACTTAAGCACCACTTATGTTCCACTGAATATGTATTTTCGAAAGAACATCTGTGAAACCACCGGAATTTATGTATGTGAAATAAGCGTTATCACCATCATCATTATCACCATTATCCCTAACCTCGATAACATCATCATCATCATCATAATCATAATCATCATCATCATCATCATTATCATCATCATTATCATCATTATCATCGGCAGCACCAGCTGCAGCAGCGGCAACAGCAGCTGCAATATCCGTAACCTTTTGATTCTCTTCCATCATGGTATTGCATTGGATCACCTTTGTTAAGTACGTTATCGTTTTGCCAATCAATTCATGTGACAATTCCTTTACATATTAGTAGTACAATATCATATGCAGAATAACGCCTGTCAGTATGCAACTTCTATGTCAGAAATATCGGTAGTCTAGTCAAGTCTGTTACACGCTTCTCGGAGTCTCCGGCTTCACCATTCGCTTTTTGTTCAAGTCTATCGGATAATATGTGCATAACACAGGAAGCTAAAGTTGGTTATTCAGCTTTAGTGTTCCGGCCAATGATTTGATACGACCAGGAACCGACTCAACCTTAATCAAGTGTGCATAACTCGTCATCGCAAACAAAACAATATCGTGCAAATTCGATGTGTCCTACGACAGTAACGATTGTTTACCAACCATGGGCGACAATGGATATCCGTCGAAACTCTGCGAGAGAATCGCAGAGAACGTTACGCTAGCTTTGATATACATAATCAGTAGGCAAGTGCCGAAATGTGTTTAACTAGGTGCATCCACGATTTCTTCAAAACATTGAATATCTGCCTAATAAAATTTATACGCACCGCCTCTGTGATGGTATACATAAGCATCTTTTGCATTCACTGCTTTTGTGTGAGGAAGCAATGATTTCCTCACATTAATTTTATTAATGGCCTCACACGCTTTGTTACTGAGCAACGACAAAATCACTGGTCTTGGGATGCCACTTTTCTTCATAGAACGAACTCAACACTACTCGCTTACCATGGAAACCATTCATCATCATCAGTAGACGCTACCATAGAGCTAGTCATGTCAATTACTTTCAGCTTAGGCTGACAGTCAGTGCTGTAAGTTTTGCAGACCTGAGGGCACGTGTGGTAGGAGAGGTGCTGATTACAACAGTAGGTGTCATCCTTTCATAGTGGCGCTTTGGAATATGATGTCATTCACTCATAGCCTGCATGCATACATAAACGGTCGCGTTACTATTAGCACATCAACACCTCATGCGCTCATTTTATGTATGATCGCGTTATGACGCCATTACCCGTTATTATGCCAGTATGGCTATCTTCAAAGCCAAATTTCATACAAAATCGTAAACCTGCTCTCGCGGGAAATATTACATTGGCAAAATAGCACGTGATTTTAGAAATAATATCTGTCACGTTTGCGACCTCTGCTATTTCTACGGCCATAGTATAGTCCGTTACAAACTGATGATGGCACGTGATTGATATATCAACCTGGGACATGATCAACGCATCTACACATCGTACGCTTATGAGCAGTTTGGGCAACAGTAGCAGAGGTTGTTGGAATTGCGCACGCGTAGTTCCATGGACAGCGCTTACATCGTGATCAATTATTTTAGCAAGTACAATGGAAGTGCAAAAATCTGGTCAATTTAGAAATTCTACCAAATTGAAACGTAACATACATTGAGCCATAACACTGGCGAATGTAGCTGCAAATGTTGAATTTACTCACAAAATAGCAGTATCCAACAATTCATATTTAATTGTACGGTAATAAATGTATTGCGTAAACACATTATAGTGATATAATTTTAGAATAAAAATATAAACATTGGTTTTGTTCTATTTTGCATATTCACGACTAAGAGTTCTGATATACCATTCACGTCTAATAGACGCAATGCATTACTACTCCTGCGCGCGAAACGGATACATGATGAGGACATCGAATAATGCGCGCCTGGTCTGGGATATGTATGTGTGCCTCGCTATTCAGATGCTGCATCCACGAATAGTCAGAATCAGAATCAGATGCCGTGTGTTTCGAGCGCTTTCTGTCGTTGTCTTTGATTGGACAATATCATGATATTCGTCCTCATCTTTGTTTTTGTTTACTTCGTTGTTGATTTAGCGGTAGCATAAATTGAGTTGATATGCTTGCTGACTCAACTGTTGATGGGTGGCATTGATACATAGGCTGTGAATACACAATTCTAGCCCTATCGTACCAAGAATCAAAGGTTTTTGAATAATCAGAAAATGAACAAATTGAATGGAATTAACGGTAGCACTGGCTGCTGCACGATTAGAAGACTCGTTGTTAAGATAATCGCTGCCACGATTAGCATTAATTAGCATAACAAACATTGTATCAGGGAGTCTGGTTAATGTATCTTATCTATGGGCGATAATTGAATTACACCATCATAACGGAAGTCGGAAGAGCCCCGCACTTATCTTTTATCACCAACAGCAACTTATATCCTACGTAAGCCAAGGTAATACGATAGTTTTACTAACGTGAGAGAGGGCTTGGTAAGAAGTGGTTGATAGCAGACCTTTTATGATTGAAGCCTGTAAAGTTTCGTGTCCCTTTCCGTTACTCGTATGCAGACACAAATATGCCGGAGGGCGTTCGCAAGCCATAAATACATTACAAAGGATGGCATTTGAGATTTATGTGCTAGGCTATAAAAATATGTGATATGGTACCTTCGATAAAACTGGAGAAAGAAGCTGTTTGTTTGACAAGATAACACTGCCATCACTGGTAGTACATAACGCATATGTCTAAGAAAAACTGTAGCTATGACAATACGAAAGCCTTCGATTTCTTGTATCATAAAAGGAAATCGGTAATCCAGAGAATGAGAAGCTGCAGCTATCGTCGAACGCACCTTATTCGAAACTAGCTTATATAACTCGTTTGCTGGATAAGATCATCAAATCTTGTCGGTCTATTATGTATCGATTATGCGCCTAACAGAAGCATATCCTGCTATAATTCCTAAGGTTTGCACAGGCAACTATATCCATCTCAATAATTCTAATTTGATCTCCCTCAACAGTAATGACATACGCTCACCTCACTGATAATCTCCCTCAACAGTAATGACATACGCTCACTTCACTGATAATCTCCCTCAACAGTAATGACATACTCTCACCTCACTGATAATCTCCCTCAACAGTAATGACATACGCTCACCTCATTGCATGTGACATAGTGTTACGGTGGACTATGTGAAGTGTATGAGCTATTGCTATGGAAAGTTATGGAGCAAACACACAGTCGAGGGGTTTCCGCATGGTAATGTCCAGCGCGTTTTCGAGACAATTTGCTGTTTTTATGGTGATGGAACATAGTATCTTTGAAGGGACATGAAAGAAAGTTGAGAGGAATGGATTTCGGGTGGCAGCGACTGTCCTCCTCACATTCTTGTTTTCTGACTCTGCCAAATGATACCCTGACGTCGAAAAGGAGACGGTTGTATAGATCAAATGATCGGCAAAATAATCGCCATTAAAAAAAACATTGGGCACAATGTGTTTGGGATGAAGGGGTCATGAAGGAGAAAACTTACCTTTGCTCAGATCCTCCAAACTCTCATAGCAGCACATTCCATATTTGAAGATATTTGCGGTATGCAAATTTCTTTATTAACGGTCGTCTGTTCAAGCTTCAGCTGGTAGATACATGTACACTTAAGCACCACTTTTGCTCCACTGAATATGCATTTATGAAAGAGCATTTGTGAAACCACCCGAATTTATTATGATATTTGAAATAAGCGTTAGGTGGCAATCACTATTTATTATATTTCGGTAATTCGGCTTTCTAGTCAAGTCTGTTACACGCTTCACTGAGTCTGTGGCTACACCATTCGCTTTTTCTTCAGATCTACTGGATATTATCTGCATAAAACAGAAAGCAAACGATGGAACATAATTTGGTGATAGGTGTTTGTGGACTTGTGCTGTTATTCTATGATTGTCATCAATAGATCATCCGAAGAATAAGATAAAATAAATGTAGCCATTTTTTTAACTTGCAAACTGTTATTAATAGCAGAAACTAGGTTTGAAATGTATAAAGGGTCAACTTTTCCGAAAGCACTTTAATGGTAAGAGCACTGTCACTTTTACAACAGACAGGTACAATTATATCCTTCATTGCGTTAATTTCGATTGTTTCACTTCTCTAGCATCATAATTTGTCTCGATGATAACCCTTAATTAGCATATAACAGTTTTCTTCCAGAAAACCCAAGTAACACGATTACTATGGGCTATTGTTGCTTCCATATCACCCAGAGTCACAGCACATGTCTATGGTTAATAAGCATCGTTTGATATGGGACCAATGGATTAAGCTCACAAAGTATTTTGGGATAAAATACAGCTTCACGTTAAGATAGCCTATCAAAAAAACATGTTAATTTTCGTATCTTGTATCAGAACATACCGGTTCGTAAATTAACAAAGTGTGGAATTTATAATTCAATGTCTGCATAGCATTAACAGACGTGGCAAAATATATATCCGTGTGTACCTCCATAGATCTCTATTATAACAAACACCTTCTTTGAGTCTCATCAATATCTTTACATCAACTCCCCAGGAAGAGGACGATAACAAGTCATCCATCAGTGTGCAGTGGTAACGTCCAGGGTCGGATGTATGGTCATTTGTGATCGTAACGAGCATACATTACTACCATCGTCAAAGGCAAGAAATTAGATTTTGAACCAACTGTGGGCGTAAACTACTTGACCAATAGAGCAGAGAAACAATTAAATGTCTTACCAGTGTGATAGAACGTGGGGGAAGTGAAAGAGCCGTTTGTAACAGAGGATGAGGTTGAGCTTAAAACACCCTGCGTGGTGGCTTTTTAGAACGCTATCCCTCAACTGGAAGCTCCACGTATTATAGAGTTTTAGCGAACGTGTACGCATCTTGTTAATTTATTACCATCGTAGGGGCACGTTATTGGAGTCCATTAATAACATCAATAAATACTTGTAGTAAATATGGATTTTATTCTACCACTCACATTAAAGATGAACTTGCGAGGGGTTGCACAGTGTGCCTGTTGCACGAACGTTTCGATAATGTACTTGCTAATTAAATATGCGTGGCACAGCCATGTTTAACCATTAATTTGAACTCGTGTTACACTGCCCGCGCGGTTAATTGGCTGTTGGTTATTCAGCATTGGTATTCCGGCCATTGTTTTTATACGACAAGAAGCCGACTCAAATTCGATGTGTCCCACGACAGTCACAATTGTTTACCAACCATGGGCGACAATGGATATCCGTCGAAACGTGACACTATGTTGTATTTCATAATCAACAGGCAAGTGCCGAACTGTGTTTAACTCTGTGCATGCACGGTTTCTTCAAAACCTTGAAGACTAATAGCACTTATACGCACGGCATCTGCGATGGTATTGTTGAGCATGTTTTGCTTTCGTTGCTTTTTGTGTGACATCCTCACGTTAATTGTATTGATGGCCTCATATATTTTGTTACTGAGCAACGACAAAATCACTGGTCTTGGGATGCCATTTTTCATCATAGATAGAACTCCACACTTCTCGCTTACCAGGGAAACCATTCATCATCATCAGTAGACGCTACCATAGAGCTAGTCATGTCAATTACTTTCAGCTTAGGCTGACAGTCAGTGCTGTAAGTTTTGCAGACCTGAGGGCACGTGTGGTAGGAGAGGTGCTGATTACAACAGTAGATGTCATCCTTTCATAGTGGCGCTTTGGAATATGATGTCATTAACTCATAAACTGCATGCATACATAAACGGTCGCGTTACTATTAGCACATCAACACCTCATGCGCTCATTTTATGTATGATCGCGTTATGACGCCATTACCCGTTATTATGCCATTATGGCTATCTTCAAAGCCAAATTTGATAAAAAATTGTAAACCAGCTCTTGCGGAAAATATTACATTGGCAAAATAGCACGTGATTTTAGAAATCATATCTGTCACGTTTGCGACCTCTGCTATTTCTACGGCCATAGTATAGTCCGTTACAAACTGATGATGGCACGTGATTGATATATCAACCTGGGACATGATCAACGCATCTACACATCGTACGCTTAAGAGCAGTTTGGGCGACAGCAGCAGAGGTTGTTGGAATTGCGCACGCGTAGTTCCATGGACAGCGCTTACATCGTAATCAATTATTTTATCAAGTACAATGGAAGTGCAAAAATCTGGTCATTTTAGAAATTCTACCAAATTGCAACGTAACATACATAGAGCCATAACACTGGCAAACGTAGCTTCAAATGTTGAATTTACTCACAAAATAGCAGTATCCAACAATTCATATTTAATTGTACGGTAATAAATGTATTGCATAAACACATTATAGTGATATAATTTTAGAATAAAAATATAAACATTGGTTTTGTTCTACTTTGCATATTCACGACTAAGAGTTCTGATATACCATTCACGTCTAATAGACGCAATGCATTACTACTCCTGCGCGCGAAACGGATACATGATGAGGACATCGAATAATGTGCGCCTGGTCTGGGATATGTATGTGCGCCTCGCTATTCAGATGCTGCATCCACGAATAGTCAGAATCAGAATCAGATGCCTTGTGTTTCGAGCGCTTTCTGTCGTTGTCTTTGATTGGACAATATCATGATATTCGTCCTCATCTTTGTTTTTGTTTACTTCGTTGTTGATTTAGCGGTAGCATAAATTGAGTTGATATGCTTGCTGACTCAACTGTTGATGGGTGGAATTGATACATAGGCTGTGAATGCACAATTCTAGCCCTATCGTACCAAGAATCAAAGGTTTTTGAATAATCAGAAAATGAACAAATTGAATGGAATTAACGGTAGCACTGGCTGCTGCACGATTCGAAGACTCGTTGTTAAGATAATCGCTGCCACGATTAGCATTAATCAGGCACAATTATATCCTTCATTGCGTTAATTTCGATTGTTTCACTTCTCTAGCATCATAATTTGTCTCGATAATAACCCTTAATTAGCATATAACAGTTTTCTTCCAGAAAACCCAAGTAACACGATTACTATGGGCTATTGTTGCTTCCATATCACCCAGAGTCACAGCACATGTCTATTGTTAATAAGCATCGTTTGATATGGGACCAATGGATTAAGCTCACAAAGTATTTTGGGATAAAATACAGCTTCACGTTAAGATAGCCTATCAAACAAACATGTTAATTTAGTATCTTGTATCAGAACATACCGGTTCGTAAATTAATAAAGTGTGGAATTTATAATTCAATGTTTGCATAGCATTAACAGACGTGGCACAATATTTATCCGTGTTAACGTGTAATTGTGCACCTCCAAAGATCTCTATAATAACAAACACCTTCTTTGAGTCTCATCAATATCTTTACATCACCTCTCCAGGATGAGGACAATCAGTAATCCATCAGTGTGCTGTGGTAACGTCCAGTGTCGGATGTACGGTCATTTGTGACTGTAACGAGCATACATTACTACCATCGTCAAAGGCAAGAAATTAGATTTTGAACCAACAATGGGCGTAAACTACTTGACCAATAGAGCAGAGAAACAATTAAATGTTTTTACCAGTGTGAAAGAACGTGGGGGAAGAGAAAGGGCCGTTTGTAACAGAGGATGAGGTTGAGCTTAAAACACCCTGCGTGGTGGCTTTTTAGAACGCTATCCCTTAACTGGAAGCTCCACGTATTATAGAGTTTTAGCGAACGTGTACGCATCTTGTTAATTTGTTACCTTCGTAGGGGCACGTCATTTGAGTCCATTAATATCATCAATATATACTTGCAGTAAATATGGATTTTATTCTACCACTCACATTCAAGATGAACTTGCGAGGGGTTGCACAGTGTGCCTGTTGCACGAACGTTGCGATAATGTACTTGCTAATTAAATATGCGTGGCACAGCCATGTTTTGCCATTAATTTGAACTCGTGTTACACTGCCCGCGCGGTTAATTGGCTGTTGGTTATTCAGCATTGGTATTCCGGCCATTGTTTTTATATGACAAGAAGCCGACTCAAACTCGATGTGTCCTACGACAGTAACAATTGTTTAAAAACCATGGGCGACAATGGATATCCGTCGAAACTCTGCGAGAGAATCGCAGATAACGTCACACTATCTTGTATTTCATAATCAATAGCCAAGTGCCGAACTGTGTTTAACTCTGTGCATGCACGGTTTCTTCAAAACCTTGAAGACTAATAGCACTTATACGCACGGCATCTGCGATGGTATTGTTGATCATGTTTTGCTTTCGTTGCTTTTTGTGTGACATCCTCACGTTAATTGTATTGATGGCCTCATATATTTTGTTACTGAGCAACGACAAAATCACTGGTCTTGGGATGCCATTTTTCATCATAGATAGAACTCCACACTTCTCGCTTACCAGGGAAACCATTCATCATCATCAGTAGACGCTACCATAGAGCTAATCATGTCAATTACTTTCAGCTTAGGCTGACAGTCAGTGCTGTAAGTTTTGCAGACCTGAAGTCACGTGTAGTAAGAGAGGTGCTGATTACAGCAGAAGGTGTCCACCTTTTATAGTGGCGCTTTGGAATATGATGTCATTAACTGACAGACTGCATGCATACATAAACGGTCACGTTACTATTTGGGAGTCATTACCTCATGGCTCAGTATATGTATGATCGCGATCTGAAGCCATCCCGCGTTATGATGCAATTATTGCGATCTTCAAAGTCAAAAATCTTAAAGGTGCTCTCGTTGAAAACATAACATTGGCAAAATTGAACATGATTTTAGAAATTATATCTGTCATGTTTGTGGCCTCTATTTGACGAATTGCATTTTTGATCCTGCACGCGGAACGGATACATGTTTAGGACATTGAATAATGCTCGCCTATCTCTCTTCGGATGCTGCATCCACGAATAGAGATGTCGGAATCGAATCAGATTCCGTGTGTTTCGAGTGCTTGCTGTTGTTGTCTCTGATTGGACAATATCATGATATTCGAAACTAGCTTATGGAACTCGTTTGCTGCATGAGAACTACGAATCTGAACGGTTTGTTATGTATCGATTATGCAACTAAGCACATATTTCTATATTTCCGAAGGGTTGCACAGGCAACTATATTCATTTCAATGATTTTAATTTGATAAACCAGAAAACAAAAAACAAAAACACGTGCAAGAAAATGTGAATTGTCATCGATGTCGAATGGATATCAAATGAATGGCGGCTATACGGTGTTTTACGACACAGCCAATCAGGAAAAAATAAACGGTGCACCATATCGCCTGCAGTCAGTCATCAAGACTTTATTGTTTACAAGAGAAACTCCCCAACCGATGGTTATATTATCTATCCCATACTATGTGCAGCATCATCGTTTTTTATACTGTAGATAAGTCAAAAAGCAACGTTAATTCCATTAACGTTGAACATTGAGGAGCATGCTTTGCTCCTAAGCATAGGTGCAGTGGGCCGGGGATGCTTATTAATTGAGTAACTCTACGCTTCTCTGTTACCAAGAACGAGTTTTATCTAGATCATTGGAAACGGCCATTTGACTGTTCACGTCAATTACTTTCGCATGTCTCTTTCCGGGAAAGAAGTTCATCTTGATCAGTGGACACGGTCACGTAACTGGTCACGTTAGTTTCTTTTCCGTTTGCTGTAGCAATGACATGCTTCCTTGGTGGTAATGACACGCACTTACCACACTAATGAGCATTCTCAAAAGTAATGGAATGCGCTCACCACATTGATAAGCACTCTCAACTCAACAGTAATGACATGCGCTCACCTCACTGATAAGCACTTTCAACAGTAACGATATTCCCTCACAGCATTACACACACGCATCACACACACACACGCATCACACACAGCCTTAACCCAAATTGGCTCATTCAACCATGTTCTTAGTTATTGGTCCATCAATATATTTAGTTCCTTTGTTTTTAGTGGCTTTGATATGACATTTGATTGTCAATTACACAATTGTTCCTCACAATATCACGCGATGCCTGATCCATTATATCAACTGTTGTTTTTGTCCGTGGTGTAGCATTGCGTCATTGCAATCATTTGTCATATAACTGATCATGGCATAAAAGGGTCGTCCAGCACCCCATAGCGCTGGGGACGTGGAGGTGGGGTGCATGTGTCATTGTGTTACGATGCCCTATGTGAAGTGTTAGGGCTATTGCTAAGGAAAGTTATGAAGCAAATATCCCGTCAAGGGGTTTCCGCATGGTAATGCTTAGCACGCTTTTGAGACAACTTGCTGTTGTTATGGTGATGGAAAAGATTATCTCGGAAGGGATATGAAAGGAAGTTGAGAGGAATGGATTTAGGCTGTCAGCAATGGCTCTCCTCACATTCTTGCTGTCTGACTTTGCCAAAGGATAACCTGACGTCGAAATGGAGACGGTTGCTTGCTCCGAATGGATGAAATGATCGGCAGAATTATCGACTTAAAAAACCGTTTTGCACACTGAATTCGGGATGCTTCACTTCTCTAGCCTCATAATTTTTCTCGATGATAACCCTTAATTTGCATATAACAATTTTTTTCATGGTATATATTAATCAACTTCCGGTAAAAGCAAGTAACACGATTACTATGGGCTATTGTTGCTTCCATATCATCCCGTGTCACAGCACATGTCTATGGTTAATAAGCATCGTTTGATATGGGATCTTTGGATTAAGCTCATTAAGTATTTTGGGATAAAAATTCAGCTTCACGACAAAATAGTCTTGTCTCAAAAAAACGTTAATTTCGTATCATGTATCAGAACATACCGGTTCGTAAATTAATAAGGTGTGGAATTTATAATTCAATGTCTGCATAGCATTAACAGACGTGGCACAATATATATCCGTGTTAATGTGTAGTTATGTACCTCCATAGATCCCTATTATAACGAACACCTTCTATGAGTCTCATCAATATCTTTACATCACCTCTCCAGGGTGAGGACAATCAGTCAACCATCAGTGTGCTGTGGTAACGTCCAGTGTCGGATGTATGGTCATTTGTGACTGTAACGAGCATACATTACTACCATCGTCAAAGGCAACAACTAAGATTTGGACCAACGATGGGCGAAAACTACTTGACCATATTAAAGTTGAAATTGCGAGTGGCTGCACACATTGCGATTGTGTACTTGCTAATTTAATATGCGTGGCACTGTCATGCATTGCCATTTATTGAAACTCGCCTTTAAATCGCGTTACACTGCCCATGCAGCTAATTGGCTGTTGGTTATTCAGCATTGGTAATCTGGCCATTGTTTTTATATGACAAGAAGCCGACTCAAACTCGATGTGTCCCACGACAGTAACAATTGTTTACCAACCATGGGCGACAATGGATATCCGTCGAAACTCTGTGAGAGAATCGCAGATAACGTCACACTATCTTGTATTTCATAATCAATAGCCAAGTGCCGAACTGTGTTTAACTCTGTGCATCCACGGTTTCTTCAAAACCTTGAATTTCAGCCTAATAGCACTTATACGCACGGCATCTGCGATGGTATTGCTGAGCATCTTTTGCATTTATTGCTTTTTGTGTGAGGAAGCAATGACTTCCTCACGTTAATTGTATTGATGGCCTCACATTTTTTGTTACTGAGCAACGACGAAATCACTGGTCTTGGGATGCCATTTTTCATCATAGATAGAACTCCACACTTCTCGCTTACCAGGGAAACCATTCATCATCATCAGTAGACGCTACCATAGAGCTAGTCATGCCAATTACTTTCAGCTTATGCTGACAGTCAGTGCCGCTAGTTTTGCAGACCTGAGGGCACGTGTGGTAGGAGAGGTGCTGATTACAACAATTGGTGTCAACCTTTTATAGTGGCGCTTTGGAATATGATGTCATTAACTCATAGACTGCATGCATACATAAACGGTCACGTTACTATTTGCGAGTCATTACCTCATGCGCTCAATATATGTATGATCGCGATATGATGCCATTTCATAAAAAATCGAGAAACTGCACTCGTAGAAAACATTACATTGGCAAAATTGCACATGATTTTAGAAATTGTATCCGCCACGTTTACGACCTCTGCTATTTCTAAGGCCATAATTGACGCAAGGCATTACTTACTTCTCCTGCGCTCGAAACGGATACATGAAGAGGACATTGAATAATGCGCGCCTGGGTCTGGGATATGTATGTATGTGTCGCTGTTCGGATGCTGCATCCACGAATAGGGATGTCAGAATCAAATGCCGTGTGTTTCGAGTGCTTTCAGTCGTTGTCTCTGATTGGACAATATCATGGAATTCGTCCTCATCATTGTTTTTGTCCACTTCGTTGTGGATTAAGCGGAAGAATGAATTGATTTGATATGCTTGCAGACCCAAACGTTGATAGCTGACATTGATAAATAGGCTGTGAATACACAATTCTAGCCCTATCGTACTTTTGTATTTAGAATCAAGGGTTTTTGTATAATCAGATAATGAACAATTGAATGGCATTAACAGTAGCCTTCGCTGCTGGACCATGCCAGGAAGACTCGTTGTTAAGATAATCGCTGCCACGATTAGCATTAATCAGCATAACAAATATTGCATCAGGGAGTCTGGTTAATGTATCTTATCTATGGGCGATAATTGACTTACAGCATCATTACGCTGCACATTGTCCAGGCACAAAGTTGCTGATGTTCACAAAGCTTGACAATGCTGTAGTACCGTGATGTCAGGTCAGCCTCTTCATTTTTGCCTAATTGCAATGACAATATAGACAGAGCAATGAATGGTAATGGATTAGAAGGCAGCTTATATGGCAACAAGAAATATCGAGGGCGGTGTTATTGATCATGAAAAATGAACCCATGTTTGGTGAGATCAGTTAAACTGTGATAACAACACATTCTTTATTCACAAAACAAAATGCCGTATGCAGTTTTATCAAATTTTTGTAACTCAAAGATCGAGGGACGACACCGTATGCTGATAGGACAATGTTTAATCACTATTTTTCTGAATTGCATCTAATTGAAAATAAGAACGTGCTACGTTGGCTTTCAATCACTATTGATTTAACTGCTGAATTCGTTATGAATATGTAGCATGGTCATAATTGTTACAACGAAAAGCCTTTTTAACATCACCGTGATCATTGCAGTTGCCGGATATATCTGCACAGTGTTCAGTGGCAGCAACTCGATCATCATCACCATCATTATCATGATCACCATCATTATCATCGTCGTTATCATCACCACCATTATCATCACCACCTTCATCATCACCACCATCATCATCATAACCATCATCATGATAATTATTAGCATAATAATCATCATCATCGACATCATCATTCCGCATCATCACCGTTGGTATTTGCGGTATCGTTTCCAATAAATGGGACAACTCGTTCACATTTTGGCTGCCCGATTTGATCACAATGAGGCCAGTAAGTATGCCTCATGTATGTCAGCGATATTTGAAGTTCAGTTGCAAAAATATCAAGACTATTACACGCTGCATTGAGTCCTTGGTTTAACCATTTGTATTTTGTTCTAGTCTACTGGGTACTAAGTGCATAACGCATGAAACCCATGATGCAGCAAAATTCGATAATAGGTGTTTGTGTACGCCTTCTGATGCTTTGATCATGGCTAGTTTTTGTCCTTGTCTATAGTCCTCATTTTCATGAGATGTAAATATATCCCTGACGTTTGTAGCCATGTTCTGTTAAAGCCAGATGATATCTTAACAACATCTAGTAATGAAGAGCACCGCAAATCACAATCCGCCATGTTAGCTTCACATGGTCTGGCGTGTCCAGTTTATCGCCATCGTAACTGAGGAAAAGGTTATAAAATTCTGATCGAGAGTTTGGCAAAAACTACCGGACCAGAAAATAGCGGATGCAAGAGACTCCTTAATTCTCTGAAAGCATATAAAAAGTAGTCCATTAAGCATCACCAGTACCAACGAACATCAAACTAAAAGTGCGGAATCGTTTTGGTAGTCTTGATAGTAAGGTAGAGAAACAATGAAACAGTTCTACCTACCTGATAGAAATCCGGCAGGTAATGACCGTTTATAAAACACAACGTGATTAAGTGTCAAACACCCGGTGCCGTGCCAAAAAATTCGCCACGTGTGATAAAGCCTTGGTAACCGTGTATATATATATATACATATATATATATGTATATATATATATATATATATATATATATTATATTTATATATGTAATTATATATATATATAATCATATTTATATATATAATTATCCCAACAGGGGAGAAGCGCCAACGGGTCTTCCACAATTAAAGGCGCTTTAATGTTTCCTAGTGTTGCTATGACGATAAGTATGGGCGGCCAATACGTGAGGAGTTGGCTGGCGTCGCTCTTCCATTGTCTAAGAATGCAAGACGGTGCGACTCGTAATCATGGAGGGGGTAGTTTAGTATATTCATGTATATATATATATATATATATATATATATATATATAGATATATATATATATATATATATATATATATATATATATATATATATATATATATATATATATATATATATATATAGAGATATATATATATATATATATATATATATATATATATATATCTATATATCTATCTCTATATCTATATCTATATATATATCTATATATCTATATATATCTATATATCTATCTCTCTCTATATATCTCTATATATCGTCTTTCTCACTTTGGCTTTTAGTTATTCAATATTAGTGCTATCACATTTGGTTTTGCACAGGCAGCATGCCGATCAAACCTGACTCTGTCTCGATCAATTGTTAAACTAACACCACAACTATTTTGCCATAACGCGCCATGTTTCTGGTTTACTCAACGGAACCATTTGTAATGCTAGTTACCATGGAAGGATTTTGCTCACATGTTACTTCACTACCAGTACAATCCATAACCTTTTCTTTTGTCCCCTGCGTTACCACAAATTGCCCATGGCCACCATGTCCACTATAATTACCCATCAATTAGCTTGTGTCATCTTCCGGTGATTATCTCTTTGCTCTGTAACATCCTTCGCCGACATAACTTCATTACTATGGACTAAATGTTCAGTGTCAAGATTAATGGGATACAGACTTTCCGGCTTAAAGCCTGCGAATCATTTCCCGTATATTAGCCCCGCTTTCTGGCACAATAATGCCAGTTAGCGACGGGAAAGTGACCGAGCGTTCCCATGGTTGGCAATTCGGATTCGCATGTCTACAGTGTAAGGCGCATTTAATCCTTGGATATAACTTGTGTGGATCATCAACTGTTAGAAAAAACCACACAGCCTCTCACATACTATTAATTAGACTCCGTCACATTCGTTTGTACCAGTGAAAGAAATGATAACTAACTCACTATAGAGATATGGCTACCATTAGATAGCACTTTAGTGCAAAAGAGACGGCAGTGTTGTTTATGAAACCATGGAAACTACTAAGCGCCCTAGCTGCCTATTTACCACCGAGGTAAGAGGCATCCCAGGAGGAAACATGACACAATTTGCTACGAACGCACATTGTTGGATACTAGCATACCAGGATTTTCTGACCATCAGGCAAGATTCCAAGATGTGGTGAGTCCTGCAGATTTAAGGAGATCATTAGGTATTCCACAAGGCTTTACTAAAATGTGTTCACTTTATTCCCGGATTCTTAGGATGGATTTAATCCAAAGTAATCCGCTATGTTTATATATTATTATTCTGAATTAAACCGAAACGTGAACTGTACGGAGCTATGATAGAAAGGTATGAATCAAGCCAAACCAAATTTTAATATCATCGTTGGAGTAATTAATGATGGCTCGATTAAATTTTGCACATCATCAGGTTGATCGGTTTCATTATCTCACTGAATGATCCATGTGTATCAGTATACATAACTATTGTTGGTGATACCACAAAACTTTCTTTCAAACATCGAGAAGCATACTTTGGAAAGTAGAAAGGCATAACTGCTTTGCATTGCACAATCTGCTAACTCCGTGTTCGGTAGAATAGTGTTATATCTGCTATGTACCGGGATGACATGTGAAAGCTTATCTGGAAGTAATCGTTGATACCTGTTAAAAGTGTACATGGTAGATTGATGGCATATCCTTATCCAAACAATTGCCAACGCTAATGAAGCGTCCTACAATGTACGCATGATCAAAACCACTAGCCAACGATTGATGCTTGTAGTGGAATGAGCTCCACACTATAGTCCTAAAATCCAACAATTACGACCAGCGGCAAATGCCATACTGACCAAGTTTTTACCTGTCAGATTTAGCTGCTCCTGCGAGACAATGGCAAGATTTGCTAACATTACGTGGCCCAAGGGGGTTGATACAAAACCTGAGTGTGATTTACACATCGACCAATCTGTAGGCATTTTATGGCCATTATCGTCACCCAGGAGTAACCCACCCCCCTACCCTACCACACACACCCACGCACCCTTTATGCCACGTAGAGGAGTCATTTATCTTCATTGAGTACACATAACCAGTTGACGCATGATCACCGCATTTAACATTGGTCGTTGCAATTTGTGTAAATGCACGTTTATATGTCTTGTTCCGTGGTAATTTCAATGATGTTATTGTGCGATCATATCTTACATGTTAAAGGGACACACAATTGCGAATATTCGTTGATCCCATGTGGAATGTCAATGAATCTATTAAATGAATTACTGATCAAATACCTTAATATCAAGTGATCGGTTGCATTTTTATCGATGAGTTTCTTACGATCTGACGAAAAGTTTCGCACCTTGTAAAATCTTCGCAAAATGTGTCAACTGACTGACAATGTAAACCATGGCACCTGTACTTAATTTAGCGCAATAGTGTGAGTCAACAATTGTTAACAGGGAACTGACCAACCGAACCAGGTCCCATTCGCTTCATCATCCACAGGCATCGCTACCTTAGGCGCCGGCATGCATAGTGTTTGCATTATGGATTGCGCTGTAGTGCGCCTAACGATGCGATTATCAGTTGCAGATAAAACTCCCACACCATGTCATCAGCATGAACGCACTCGATAGACATCATCTCCTTGTCGATTGCTCTTGTGATAATTAGTGGTTTCTGTCTATTTGGCAATGAACTCAATGATCTAGGCCATACGCTGTCAGAATCCCACTATAAAGCACCAATTGGTAACTTGAATTCAAATTAGTGCAGTGAAATCTGTATTTTATATGATAGAAATATGGAACTACCTGATCGATGATCTTCATTTACAGTAGCATCTACACAAGGGAATTATTTCGTGGCGCGTATAGTCTTAGATTCACATGTAACATGTAATGACCCAAAGGATGCTTATATTTTTACCATGTGTAAACATAATTTATCTATGACCAGCAAGAGCGCAATAATTTAAGGCACTCGGTTCCCGATGCCATGTTACCGAGCCGCCAGTCGCTACATCGGGCAGAACCAATATATAGCAGTACCTACATGGTGAAGTAGCGCTCGGAAGCTTGGCATTTGGAACCGAGCGCCCGGGGCTATAATCACAAAACAATCAGTGGGAAACAGCTTGGGGCGTTTTTCTAATTGGTATGTGCCGATATAATTGATGCCGAATAAATGCTCAGTGTCACTATAAGTGGGAAGCTGACGTTTCGGTTTGAGGTCTGTGACGTATTTGTCGTCTGTTAGTCTCGTTTGCCAGTACAAAATCGAAGAAGAGTCAACGCGTTACGACGATAGTCAGTGAAGATTGATGTGTGAACTTTAACCCTTGTGTGCGGCTTATGTCACATCAAAAGGGTAATATTGCAACTGCGAGACGAGATATCAAGGCCTTACATTCAAGCCACAACTTGGCAGTTCCATGCAAGTGATATATATATTGATCATTAGGGCAATTATCAATGATTCGAGGAAATGATAACCATTACGGGCGCAAGAGAAGCAGAGATATATATATATATATATATAGAGATAGATAGAGATATATAGATAGAGAGATAGAGAGAGAGATATAGAGAGATATAGAGATAGAGAGAGAGAGAGAGAGAGAGAGAGAGAGATAGAGATAGAGAGAGAGAGAGAGAGAGAGAGAGAGAGAGAGAGAGAGAGATCTCCCCAGAGATCTCTATCTCTTTCTAGAGAAAGAGAGAGAGAGAGGTATAGAGAGAGAGAGAGAGAGAGAGAGAGAGAGGGAGAGAGTCTCTGTCTCTCTCTCTCCCTCTCTCTTTCTCTCTATATCTCTCTCTCTCTCTCTCTCTCTCTCTCTCTCTCTCTCTCTCTCTCTCTCTCTCTATATCTCTCTCTCTCTCTCTCTCTCTCTCTCTCTCTCTCTCTCTCTCTCTATCTCTCTCTCTCTCTCTCTATATATCTATCTATATCTATCTCTATCTATATATATATATCTATATATACATGGTGTGTTTATGAAACTACGACCGCTCCAAAAGGCCCAAGTTGCCTCTTAAAAACGAGGTAACGAGCATTCTATGTTGACAAGGTACCTTTGGGGTCCAGCTTATGATGATTTGTGCTCAATCGCGCTAGATTTCCGGATGTGGCGAGTATAGTTTTTCAGAATCTCCCAGCCTAGCCATGTTTTATCACCTGCTACAAGCAGCGCTCACCTGTATCGCTTTTCATTCAACTATAACGTGTTTGTAGCAAGTTGGTAATTCATTATCGTGAATTATATGCCGTCAATAATATTGTATATTAAGATACATGCTTGCGTGACCTTGATAATCCCTATTGCATCATGATAAACGCGAGGGAACGACAAGGGACGTGTTCATGCATAAAGATGGCAAAATTCTCCTCGATTAGATTATTCTTTAATTCTTGCACCGCTGAAACAGCACGACAAAGGTCAGTTCATTCGTCAAAATAAAAAGGAAATAAAAGCTGCCCTGGTTGACGGACGGAAGTCACTGCCTCAGAAATGTCGATAATTATGCGAAAAATTCTACTTCTCTGTCGGCTGGCGAACCATTCATCACCCTCAGCGCCAACCAGCATCAAGCTAATCACATTGACTACTTTCGACTGAAGCATCTACTCCGTGATAATTACATGGCTTTGCACACATGGAAGGAGATGCGGCTGGAGGGTGCCGTTAGCAAAACTGGGCGTGACGGAGCGTTGACTCTGTTGGGGTTTTAACGTCATTATCCCACTCTTATCAGTACTTTTTTCGTGTGTTAACGTCAGAATATCCAAAAATATGAATTGGATTTACTTGCAAAGGTTAACTATATCATAATGATGGTATATAAAGCCTAAATCCTTCCTGCAGTCTGTTGTATTTTACAACTGTGTTGACATTCAACAGCTGCACATTGAAAAGAATTCCCCGGGGCAAGGACAAAAGTAACTGTTCAATGCCCGATTCAATCGGCGTAGCTCCAATAGGCACGGTAGGCCCGGGCCTACACATCGTTTCCAAAAATGAATCGCACCATATTAGATCTATAGTTTAAAAAAATCTCGGGGGAGGTCCCCCGAACCCCCCATACCAAGTGGGCCTATACTTCGTAATAGGTCCAGCTACGTCCCTGAATTACATATTGCATTTTGTCAGTTAATTGTTAAGCGTCAGTGTCATTAATTCTGTAAAGATGAACCAAAAATGACCCTATGTGCTCCAATATCCACAGCCAGTGCAACGCTGGGCTCTGCCTCACACTGTTCTTGCATTGTGGATTGCGCCGTAGAATATAATGATGCGATCATCAACCGCAGATAATAATCCTGCTCGTGTCATGAAATGTCCACTGTTCAATAGCTGTCAACACCCTGTCGATTGGATTCAAGCCTTACGCTGCTTTCATATGCAGTCAGGCAGCTGCTTTCATGAGCTTTTGAAAATTAAGATTGTATGTGTTGATAAGCAATCCATGACGTGAATTCAAATGATAGCCATGTGATCTAGGCTTGATTTGGATTGGCTCGTTGAGAGAGTTTTTGGAACTTTCATCGCGTTGAATATGTTTTACTCTTGGATGGAAGACATACGATTATTCCCCATCTTATAAAACGATTCCTAACGGGGAGGAGTGGTTTATACTTTCTTTAATAATATATTACTATAAAGCATTATTGTTGCTGTATTTGTTCTGATAATACGGACACTTTATGCAGATGCTGTAGTTTTGTGTACATTAGGATAACGTGTTTCTTGGTAAACGTAGGGGCTGTAGAGCGCATTTATGGACCATGGGGTCGAGGTCAAACGTCAACGATTCGCGTCGTCATGCGATCAAACTATATTTAAACAGGATAATTTACCGCAACCATTCATTAGCTTCGGTGCAAATGTGCTGCTTGAATGAGTATTAAACATTTTACTAGAGCTCAAGCTTTGTCAATATAGTCGGCACCATCCCTTGACATCCTGGTACAACGCATCTTGCGCTGAGATACAGATCCAGTGCTCGACTTGGTATTCGTACATAGCAACCTAGATCACTATCATAATGAGTAGCAACATCATAACGCAAAGCATTCGATGTTAATGGGGTATATTGCGTGTGAATACTCTTAACAGATTGTACCCATTGAGCGAGATGCTTAAATATATGCATATATATATATATATATATATATATATTCTCTATATATCTATATCTCTATATATATATATATATATATATATATATATATATATATATATATATATATTATATATATATATGACCGGGTCCAATTTGCTTTAGCTACAAGACCTATGAGACAATAGCACCATTACAGTCTTTGAAGTAACGATATGGCACCCAGCGTTAAGCAACGGCGATTCCCGGTGCTGGTTCGGAATCTTGGGTTGAGGCTTGGAAACCCATGTCCTTCAAGTTATTTCATCCATCACCCCCATCAGTTCCGAGTTTAACTCAGGCGATTCGGCAGCGTATGTTTGTACTTTACGTAATTTACAAGTTGCATTTTATACACGCTATGATGTACCAAATGCCAAGCAGACAACCCTTGAAACCGATGTAAGATTGCCACATCATAACGGCCTTCAATAAAAGAGACTAGACCACAATATGAAAATGTTAAATTCCTACAATATACGCTTGATATATGATAATCATATGTAATACATATGTTATGGAGCTAAGGTAGTGATAGTGCTTTTAACATTACCATACTGTGATAAAGCTTAAAACGTCATCATATTTTGATAGTGCTTTAATCACCACCATGTTGTAATAGTGGTTTAAACATCATCACCCTGTGAAAGTGCTTTAAGCACCACAATAATATGATAGCGCGTTAACCATAACCATGCTATGATAGTGCGCATAACATCACCATATTGTGATAGTGCTTTAAAGTCGCCATACTGTGAAAGTGCTTTGAACATCATTACACTGTGATAATGCTTTAAAACAAACCATACTGTGATTCACATTAATGTGATTGCGCTTTAAACATCACCACGTTGTGCGGTTGAAAATAGTCATACGTAACCCAATTATTATCGTCATTATTAGCGTTTTCATTATATGACATAATTCATCGCTTTTTCGCTGACCAAATATATTAACGCTTGCCACCAATGTTAACACACTTTGTGGCGTTATATATGATATTTGAAGGTCAGCCGTGACCAAATCTTCAAATTTTAATGTAATTTGACGATCATACTGCAAACTGAAATAAAAGACATTCGAGTCTTATACAACGTCCGCGGTCGCTCGAACACGTGTAAAATGGACATATGTTGGTAGAAGAGGAGGGTGAAGATACGCCGCGTCTTATTAAATTAACGATTACCAGAGATTAAATTGCCACGTAATTTTCTTTTTCAATCTCAGTTAATACGATTATCTGGCTTTTCACAACAGCAGAGATGGTTTAAACCGCGAAACATTACATAAACTCCTTTGACGACAAATAAATCGCATATTTAGTTACTTGAGGTGTAAGGTCACCTTGACATATCCCTGTTACGTCCGCGGCCCCATCATAGCCCAAAACGGAGTATTTAATGATGAACAATAAACGATGAATGCTCCACGCTATGCAACACAATACCGTCTGGTATTATCAGAAGCGGAAGCGGAAATGGGTAACAGAGGTCGTACATATCAAACGGGGATAGAAACGAGCTTCCATTGTCGCTCGGAAAATAGCCGCGTATATACAGACAGTATAAGTAATGGGCTATTGTCACGTTGCGAGGACGCGTTTGAATCCCAGAATACCATGCAAGGGAGAGATTAAGGTCGTGTCTGTTAGTCATGGTTGGCATGGAGACTTGTATACTGCGCCTGGTTGCTGTCGATATTGGAAGAATGGGGGTGCGGGGGCTGATGGGGATGTTGAATGTGAATGACTAGGTAACGTGCGGTGGTGAATTCAGGTAGCGGGCTTGGGTGACGCATTGGTGTGTGTGTGTCCCGTATGTGTGTGTGTGTGTGTGTATGTGACATGTTAGCATTGCTTCAACTTGTTGAATGTACGGGTACATACAAATGCAAATTTCCTTTCATCAGTCTTCTGGTGTGTGAACTGGACGTATTCATGCTGTAGAGTGGAAGTAGATATTCCCAAGCTGGTACTTGCTGAAACAGGCTGGTTGTTGTTGTCGGAGGTTGGTACTGAGGATGGTTGTTGCTGAAACAAGTGATAGCTTGCAGAAGTATGGTGATAGTTGTTGAATCAGGTTGCTGTTTTCCTTATTTAATTTAGCTGGAATCTACGTCCTAGATATCCGACACTTAATTCTAACTGAGAATATAAATAATGTGTACACTAGTTGCCACTGGCTTAAAGCTATATGTCAGATGCCAGAAGCTGAGGTTGATACTTCCGGCTAGATGCTATAAAGTAATTGATAAATTCATGATGTTAGAACATTGATGTTAGATGCTATTTGCAAAAAGATGAACTCAACCTCATTGATGATGCTGACTGGATGCTAGAAGCAAGAAACAAGATGCCTTATGCGAAATGCTAAAAAAACTACAGTCAAATACAACCAATTGAATGTTACTGTTTGGGTGCTAGAAAACGTATGATAAACGATAGGAGATAGTAGCTAAGTACCACGAGCTGAATGTTGCTAGGTTTTGTTGGCAAGATGCTAATGCTAAAAAGGCGCTTGATGATAAAAAAGATAGCCACTGGGTGTCGTGGAGCGTCCAGAGGGGAGGTACGGACCATTTAGTCAGGCTTAGACGCCACAAACTGGGCGCTGGGTGCTCTTATCCAATCCCCACTTATCCGCTGGTGAAGTCATTAGTAAGCGGGCCATGTTAAGCGTCTGGCGCAAAGGCTGTTAGTCATTCGAATGACTCCCTAAAGAATCATAACGGTGCTAGCGGCCGTCGTAGCGTCCTTGCTGTTGACAACCTCCGCTTGTGTTAAAGACCAACGCCGGACCCCCTGAGGGCGAATATAAGTGTTGTGGCCTGTACGTTCGTTGGATGGACCGATGCTTTTCGTGTTTTCTTGAGAGATGGTCCGGTTGGAGAGGTTTTGTTGATGGTGATAAGTTCCTGTCGTGCGTGATGTGACGCGTAGTGCCCGAGAGGATGCGGCGTGTGTGATGGGCACGTCGTGCGTGATGGGGTGTGGTGTGCAAGTGAGGTGCGTCATGCAGGATTGAGCCGGTCGTATATGATGCGACGCGTCGAAAGCGATGCGCGTTATTCGTCGTTATGTTTGTTAAGGAAAGATACGCATCAGGTGCAGAAACATAACCAAAAAAGCGTTATTTTTCATGACATCCGATTTGATTGCTGAATACAACCGTCTATTCAACCGTTAAAAAAATTATGTGACATTGACAGCAGTATGGCGAATAATTATAACACGTCATTAATCATATTTCAAATTACATCAAAGTGAAACCGCGGCGAAATAAACGTTATGATTACAAGACCTGACCGTTATGACTAACAACCCATCATAATGCCTGTACTCAACAAAACGCCAGGGGTGTGGATCAGAATATTTCATGTGTTCCGATAATGAAATATTTTCAAACGTGATTTATTGTGATCAAACACAAAAAAGGCACAGGCCTCGATTTATGCTATCATCAAAACCCCTTACAATTGATGCATAGCTCTACGTCAGATCGCACCGACAGAAATTGTCTACGCGAATGATCCTGGCGTCGCTAGGTGAGGTTGATAGAGATGTATAAAGTAATTGCCATGATGTTATTGATGTTAGGCTATTTGCCGCATCACTCATTGATGATGCCTTGTATTGAAGGCATACCGCATCACTGATACATTTCATCATTTAAAAACGAAAACGCTACATAGCTCCATCGTATCGGGGCCCTGTTGAGACCTTAGGCTTTTGCGCTACGAACATTTGCGAATCCGAAATTGATGATTTATTTTTTATATGCCATACCTTTGCAGTCATGCCAACACAAGCAGAATCGGAAATGATGGATATGCGCAAAACGAAACTTGCAGGGGTTTTTCACGTGCCAGCGCTATCGCTTTGAACGGTAATCACAGTGGAGATAACGAGCTACTGTCATGCAGCATGGATGAAAGTAACTCACACAATAACATGCAAGGGACAGATGATTCCGGGAATCATGTTTTCACATCAGCATGTAGGTCCTATTTCCACCACTGTCATCAATCAATAGCTCGTCAAACGGAAGAGCAGTTAGTTAAACACACAGTACTAGAGGTGCAACATTCCGACAGTAGTTATGATCCTGATCGAAACCGATTTGCCCTCTGGTAGTTGGAGGAAATAGGCTTGCAAAAAGTCACAGCCAGCAACTTTTGCTCGAGGGAAGTTATAAATTGATACGAACGAACTACAATATAAACAGTAATGTGTTTAGTACAACGCAATGGTAAAAATATTTCGCGCCATATTGACATGTATTCATGTAATTCTTCAGATCAGCGGGCCAAGTGGGTAAGCAAGCATGGTTTTGTAAATCAAATATTTCGGTTAAGGCTGAAATATAACCCACGGTTTATGTAAGATTTTGATTTTCAATTGACATATTGGAAATATTGACAACTAATCATAACCCTTAAAAGGAAGCAGTTTGTGCATAATGACTGTGCCTCTTATCCATTTTTGACACATGAGCATGAGAACGTTTTCTGTTTGAAAATGATGATCAAACGAGGCTTAATTTTGACCACTCTTTAATCAACGCTTGATAGCAGCAGCCGTACAAAGCTATGTTCTCATCTAACTCATAATCACACAGACTCCTAGTCGCCGGCACTGTCATAGGGAAATGTCAGACTGTTTTTATAAGAGTATGATATTGTTATATCCTGCTAATACATTATAATTAGACCACACCTAGTAATAAACTCGTGATGCACCAAGTTTAAATTTAGCGATAGCGTGAACCGTTACCCCGGACAAATACTTTTTACTAATAGTTGATAAAGAAATTTTCCAAGTCAAAGCAACAATGTCTTCAAAATGCATTGACCTACCTGCATGCGATTAAGATTCCAAATGTTAATGGTATGTAACTAAATCTTGAACCTCTTTGTATCTGTATGAGTTATTACAAGTATTCAGAAGAATTGTTGCCAACCAATCATGTGCAGTCAACTGGAAGATCTACCTCAGGGTAGTTTATAGTGTCTAATCTACAGGCTCATTTGTGTGTCTTAAATGATTGTCAGGCAAGACTATTCTATGGATTTCACAACATTAATCTTACCATTTGTATCCATTGTAGGCATTAATGGACCTAGAATATTGATAGCTGAGGGTTTGAATGAATGACAAATTGGACAAACTTTCGATCTCATATTCTTAAACGGCTTAGTTTTCCATTGAAGATAAAATTATGTGAGTCTCATTAGATCTAACTACTTACAAGCACTACTACTAAGAGAATCAGCCAAATTCCAAGGTGCGAATACATTTGAATTACGAGGACAAACATTCCATTGGCCCTGCTATAAATCTTCAGGAAATTACAATTATTCCCGCAAGAGAATTCAATTTGAGGCAATGCTGAAATTGATTGGAAGTAAATGTTCGATTCATGAGCACCGAATCTCTGTGAGGAACCTTAGCTTTTATCAGGGGAATAAACCAGATTGCATTTAGGCGCAATATCGCCTCGTCGGTTGCAGTAAGAGTCATCTTGTGCCCAGACAATGGACGAGAATAAGCTTATGCTCGTTCCACTTATGCTCAGATGCATGAAAGTTCATGTGATTCAACCACCAGCGGAGGAATTAATGTAGACAGCACAAGAAACAGGGTATATTCATAAATGTATAGATTATATATTTTGCTGGATTACATTATGACCTGTGTATTGCAAAAACTAGCACTGTTTTATTGTTGATATTTGTGAGCTATTGGTTTAACGCAACATCGAAACCAAGGTTTTCTGTGAAGTAAGTTGGTGCTCAACACAACACAGTTAGTATGAGAAGCAATGAAGCCAGCATTTATATAAAATCGACGCCCAATGTTCAGTGAATATTACTGATGGCAGCCATGATACACAAAACCACATGGTTAGCATAATATGTAGATTGGCGTGATGTTGGACATGTCATTGTATGACTTAGGATGCGTTCCCTCTTTTATTATGTATCATTGTTCATTATACACCACAGAGAGCGGGGTTCCATTATCCCAATTGGCATCATTACCAATGCAATTACCATTGACAGATTAATATATATTGCACGATTCGCCATGATGGCTTCCGGGATATATACATTAAGCGGCCAATACAACACTAAACGGACGGGTTAAAATGTAATTGGGCAACAAATTGTTCAGAGACGACATCGGATGTTGGCTGCATGGCTGACGATAGGAATCATATGAATGTTTTCCTGTACAGTTTTCAAAATGTAATGAGCATAACAACCGCATATACTCCGAATCAAGCAGGTTATAGAATAAAGCACCATCATGGCGTGGTAAGTGATCAGAAGTAATTACTTACTTTGGTTTCTGAGCAAATTCAAAATCTTAGGCGAGTAAAGTTTGAATTACTTCGGGTAACATTACGAAAGGCAAAGGTGATTTCATACATATACATGCATAGTTATAACCATGAGAGGAAAAACTATAATGATATTGTCTCGCCATTTTGAGTAGCTCAGTTGGTTTCAGAAATTAGTTATGCCCTGCAATTTGCCTGCATGCCAACGGTAGTGTCCCCTGGGGGACGTTTTACATTTTAGGGCATCATACTTCTTTGTTTGGCACCTTTCATTTGTGCCATCAGTGGCTGTCACTCGCAGCAAAGCCAGCAAGTACACGCCGTTAACCTCACTGAGTTATATGCATTATAATGTCAACATTCTGCAGTGAGCAGGACCATTGACATGAATGGCTCGCACAGCAACATTACAGCAACAATGGATCATGGTGACTAGGGCTTCAAAACATCATACCTTCCATCAGTATCCCTACAACAGACGCATTGTTCCACAGCGAATTGCAGCAAGTTAACATGTAGTGCATGATCACCCCGCGCCTGATGAGTTGCATCCATACAACTCGGAATCGGTAAATGGATCCATTAGCTTTTCATCATGTAGAAACTAAAGACAATTGTGCTATGAACATTTGTTGATGCATCATAGATGATATCTTCTATATGCTGAACATTTGCAGTCATGGCAATACAAGCGAAAGAGGAAATGCTAGATGTGTGCAATACATAACTTGTAGGGTTTGTTCTCGTGCCAGCAATATCGCTTCCAAAGCTAATCACAAAGAGTCGATGGAGATAATGAGTCACTGCCATGCTGCTGGGAAACATTACATGAAACTGACTCAGCCAATGACAGGCAAAGGATAGATAATTCCGGCAATCACGTTTTTACATCAGCCTATAGGTACTATTTCCACGAATGGCTTCAATCAATAGTTTGCTAAGAGGGCGAGCAGTTAGTTAAACTCACATAATACTTTGTGGGTGATTCCGGCAGTAGTTACGATCCTGATAGAAACCAGTTTGCTCTCTGTTTATTGGAAGAAATACATATGCAACATTTGCTCGAATGTAGTTACAAATTTATGCAAACGAAGTATGATATTAATGGCATCGTGTTCAGTTTGCGCAAAGCACTCGTTGCAGTAGTTAACGTTTTATTTGGATCTAGAAATGATATAGTACAAAGAAGCGGGAAAAGCTGCGCAAACCAGAATTGTTATGTAGCTCGTTTATTCTTTTATTTATGCCTAGCAATACGCTTACACACCGGTAGTAGTGTGCCCATCATCGTTGACCGATCACATCAAACATATAATTGTTTTGGAATGCACATTTCCACTACGTCAGTCGGTACATTCCATGTTATCCTGCAATATACACACCACTCAAATCACTAGTCACAATCATGTAAAGATTGGTATTGTGTGCCTCTACTGCTGGTATGAATGCCTCACTACTGCATGAATGCGGCAGGAATATATCAAACGGATATGTCGTATCTAAATCATCGACGCCAATGACATCTCTTTCTGCTGATTACAACACATAATATAAGACACCATCCTGCGGTAATGAGACCCACTTATATGACTTAAATATACGAGGTAATCCCAACTCAATGAGGACAATGATAAGTGGAAACACTATCAATATAACACCTGTTTTCACGAGATTCTTCATATCTTACATTACATAAGCATCCATTAATGAAACCTTGTTATTTTAGGTGTGTCTGGCTGGTGACATTGTTGTATTGAATTGGTGCACTCCGCTTAACTGATGCGTTGTATAATAACAATGCGGAATGGTATATCGATCCATCAGCTATTCACCCTGTATGACTACATCTGATTGTGCTATTAACATTAACTAATGCATCAGGGATGATTTCTGGGATATATAGTACTTCAAGAATCGTGGCAACACGAACGGAATGTAAATGATAGATTTGTGTATATAACGTGTTATTGTCAGGCGCCTTTAAGCATTTTGCTGAAGCTGATTCGCAAAATGAAGATGGACAGATAACGCGGGTAATTATGTTTGAGACGTGTAGGTCCTATTTCCTTGCTATGCATCAATCAACAGAATGCTGAGCGAGATAGCAGTTACTTAGACTAACAGCATGCAACGAGCGGTATTCGGACAGCAGAAATACCTTCAAAGAGAAGCACAGACTGCCTGTTGTGTTTGAGGGTAGCCAAATATTAGTCTAAACAAATGATATCATCAATTTTGCGTTTAGTTTGCTAAAAACGTTGCATCCAATATTTAACGCGGCATTCGTTGCTATGAATGTTTGACAAGGCGAAAGCGGGTCTAACTAAGTCATTGATCATCGTTTGGGAACTTGACTGCGTTTGTCAAGGCCCATTTATTATGCCTGTGTTATTGAATATATATATACACTGACAAATAGTGTGCAAATTGCAAATGATGGCCATGGCATTAATTGCCTTACGACGTGTGAGCATAGAGACCATCTCTGTTAGCAAAATAGTGATCAGCGGTTGCTTGATTTCGGAAAAGCTCTGGAATGTATCTATCATAGTAACGACCGTGGAAATATACCTTGTACGTTGAATGATAACGAGTTCGTCATCAGCAGCCGTAGTGTCTCCACGAACCGTCATTGATACGGAAATGACTATAGCAATATAATCAACTCAAGTCATCTTAATTAATCACAATTGCAAATGGATGGTATTTTAAACCGTATCTCCCCGGGTAAATACTCACTATGCATAGCAGGTCTGAGAATTATCAAGGCAAGAGTACCGATGTCTTCAAAATAAAATGGCATATTGGATTGCTATTTAGATATTTAAAATTAATAGTAAGTGACTTATCGTTAATTGTCACATTCCGTGTTATTTCGATGGCTGTTGCCTGCCAATGAAGTGCATTCATTTGGAAGATCTACAATGCGGTATGTCATGTTCAGCTGTTTGTGCCACTAATGGTTGTCAGACTAGTACATTTGAAGACCATCAAACACTAGACACGGTATGAGCCAAGCTATTTGCTCTCATTTACAACAGCAATACGCTCGTTATCCTGTTATCCCCTAACAGGGTTAGCGCATGGCTATACTGATTCCCAATAGGACATACATCCTTATATATATTTATAGGCGGCTCAGTTTTCCTATATAAGCGCCATTCGTCGGGTTGCTTCTGAATCCGGCAAGATGACGGATTTCCCCCAGCATCAAGGTACAAATAAGTAAGAATTGAGAAGACATATATTGCTTTGGTTCTGCTGTAAAATGTAGGGGAATTACGAGGATCCCCCAAGGAGGATTCAATTTGAGGCAATGCCAAACCGGATTGGAAGTGTGATTTTCTATCTATGAGCAATAAGTCACTGTGTTGTGGCAGTGGTTTCATCAAGGGAATATACCTGATTGTATTAAGACACAATATTACCCGGTCGCTAGAGTTTGTTGCTACCTCATGCCCAGAGGATAGTTAGGGTTTATTCAGTGTTCTTGTGAATGCAACTTGTATTCGCCTCATACACCTTCCACTAGGGCACACATATATAACAAACTCAGGTACGTTCAACCCCTGCAATGAATTCATAAACGCGGCACACGAAACAACATATATTCATATATACCAGCTGCATATATTATGTAGGCTTGCATACATACCAATACCTTCCAATGGCCCGTGACTTCATATTTCAGTGGTTCTCAGTGAATAAAAGTCCGGACGACGTGGATTGTTCGGTTTCGCATTATTAACCATGGCAACTATGATACACATAGCAGTAACAGCAGCATCGCATGAAAGTTGGCGTGACGTTTGCCATTTATACATATGGCTATTATTGCCTTCCCTCTTTCATTAGGAACCATAGATTATCACACACTGAAGCAGGCGGAGCTCCATTGCCTGATTGGTATCATTAGCACAGCATATTCCGTGCAAATATTACATTATATTCCCTGAATCGCCATAATGACCTCTGGTATATCTTCGTTGCTAGCGCACTAAATGTTTTGTAATCAAAATAATACAGGTTAAATAGAAATTCAATGGAATCAGATCAATGTTCTAGTATTATTCCAGAAATGTGTTTTGCTGCTGGCATTCACCGTTTGAATTTTCAAGTTTTATTCTACGAACGGCATCAATAAATCACACTATGCAGCACATTAAATGTCATGGCACAATCGAATGGTAGTATTTTGCCTAGGTAAATACAGGCTTTTAACTCATTGTCAGTTGGTTTATTCGTCTTCATATCCCAGTCATACGCTTACCTACAGGCAGCACTGTGCCAAGAGTTGTGACGTTTCTCATTCATTGTTAAGCTTTCATTTTGTGCCATCAGTGACTATCAGTCTGCATATTCCATACAAATCCTGCCATTAATTTCACTAGTCACCACCAATTACAGAGTATTATGATTAAGCCATCCATCGTTTCGCGGATGTGGAGGGCAGGTGGTGTTGTACATTGTAAGATAGTGGCATTACCTATAGGAATATATCTACTTGATGGATCATAGTTTAATCATAAAATGCATTTGTAACAATGTCATATTATTGTAATGTATTATTCAGACGGCATTCGACGGTGATGCAGCCCCTATCTGTCAGACTTTAATAAGATAATCGCTAAACCACAGAGGACAACAGTATAGCAATATTTAATGATCTGTTAAACTTACAACCTCACATTTATGATTAAGCTGGTCAGCACATACTGCGTAAAATATGTCTGTGGTAAAGATGTTGCCTGTGTGGTTTATATGTATGAGAATTATCGTCTAAAATCATAGGTTTGTGATAGATGGTGAATTACATTGAATCAATAAGTCTCTATGCGGGCCCCATAGTTTGATAAAATGGCAAAGGAAGCAAATGAGGCGCATTTTGTCTGAATATCTTAATTGCATGCTCGTTTGTTAATAGCATCGATTTTGTACCATGTACAGCTAACAAACAAACAATATTAACAACATTGATCGTGCAATTCACATCTTTAGCAAATATGATCTCATTATTCGGTGACAGCGACATGTACACAGGTGCGACAATCAACTTCGCTCTGCTCCAAGTCATGCAGGACACCCAACTTCTTTTCGATATCTGATTTCAATAAGCATTTCTGCTAAAGATCATAAATCTGAATACAGGTCTGGGGTCTAATTCCCCACCGCAATCATGATCACATGAAAAGTCCTGCATATTCATTGATAATGCCTATGGGATCTATGCATGCCTCGAGGAGTATACACATCCTAATTGACACGATAACCATAATGGAACACCGACATGTACTGAGTATGCATCGGACGAGGTGTAGTAAATGAAATGCAATAATAGGTTATTTATAGTATTCTATGGCTGTAAGATATAATTTGGTTCCTTTTATAGCATGATATCACAGATTGCTACAAGTGACTGTTGCAAAAGTGATTATATGTAAAGACATATCTCTTTGCATTTCGGCAAAATGATTATAAGCATGGGCAGATTCCTTTACAATTCAGTATGTTGAATATATGTCGCTTTTAGAAGTATTTTAGATAGATAATATGTACATTCAAGTGGTCTTAATTTTCGAATCTAGTGAGAGAAATGCCAGCATCTTGCTGCAAACGCGGGTCACATTTGCCATTCGAGCGATACCATAGGTCCATTTTGCTATCAACGCTGTGCAAATGCGGTACAGACATATAATAGGTAGATCTGTGCATTACTCGTTTGGAATATCTGCGATATCACTGTGAACACTGATCATAGGTATAATTACCGTATTATTGCTATGCAGTTTGGATGCATTTAGATGAGACGCGCTCACACAATGACACACGCATGATAGATGATTCGGGTTATTATGAGTACGTAACTCGCGTTTATGTCTTATTGCGTGACTCAGTATTAACGCCCCCGAAAAATAAACCATTAAGAGCCTGTTTATTGGAAATATCTTTACGAAATGACATGCAATGCGATTGTTGATTGACGGATATATTTATAGATGCAACCTGCTATTATTTCATCTGCCGTCTAAGTCAATTTGAACCAATATTGAGTTCAATATGTACCCGAAAATGATTCCTGGTAAATGTAGTCACCCCCAAACCCTCTCCACGACCTTACTTAAATTAAAATCTGAATTAGTTTCTATGATACCAAACCCGCAATGCTGAGTTCACATACACCTTATTTGCTATATGCCAACAACCACCAGTATTAAACCGACATGATTTACAGTCCTCTTCCTAAGGCACGAATTAGTATCAATTAAGAACGGGAAATCTCAAGGTTGAAGCAATAATACCTTCCAAATGCAATTACCTACCAACATGCGATTTGGTGATTAGATGATCACTTCGGTCACTTAAGGTCTATTTGTTCTCATTCGCTCCATTGTTGGTCCTGAAGATGGTTGTTGGCAGGCAATTGCAAGATCAACAGTTGGGTTATTCATGCTCTTTGTTTAACAGCTTCCATTTAGTGAACAAAGTGATTGTCAGGTCGGTTTATTCTATATCACAGTATACCCAATGCTATAATAACAACCATTATGAACTCCAATGGGCTCTTCGTTCAATAACCCATGTATGTGGTTGGCTGAGACTGGCGATCGACACGAGTTTACCCAATTGTAACAGGAGAGACTTTAAATATATTTGTAAAAAACTGCAAATTGCATTCGTGGATAACGTGTAAAACTACCAATGATCTGTATTTCACAAATGCGGTTTAATTATTACACTCCTAACAATGGGCAAATATGTCAATGTCGACAAGCATCGCACCAGGCGCTGCATTCAGTCATTGGTTAACGTTAATGCACTTAAATCCTTACGGAAAGAGCAAACGAGCAACATGTTTGTATGCACTTTTGTATTGGTAAACCTGAGGTTTGAATAATATGACCACAGGGTTGACTTGGTGTTCATTCAATCATTTTTCTGTATACGATCCAACAATGATGTTCACTATGCCATAAATAGAAAGCAGGTGCCGTTTAAGATAATATTTAGTTAGTTGACATTGTGCAGGAGCAGTCACTTCGAGTCTCCAGAAAGTCCCTTATTCAAAATAAAGCATACATTTGTTCGCCTGTAAGCACCAATGTTCAACGAGTTTCACGGGAACTGAAAGTTTATGCGTGTTCTCAAACTGTCACGATTAATGTTGGAATATCTACATCACTAGAGCTGTAATTCTGGCTTATTGGGAAACTTGGTATCGCTTTATTGGTTTCCATATTAGTAATATTGGGCCCGATGGCTCTCTTAACATTATTGTACATAATGCCATATTGTTTTAGGCTTCCGATATGTACTGTGTAGGCAAGTACATTCCATATAAAACCTAAATGCCACCGAAAGTCTAATCGCTATTGTTAATAAACAGCTTAAGATACTCTGCGGGATGGTCGTATACAGCACGAATAGCATGCGCTTTTAACTAATCAACATTCAGATATATCTATTGTTTTCGTCTGTTCCTCGACATTTCAGCCCATATGTATAGCGTTCGGGTGACAAGTTTGGGTAAAAGGGTGCTGGCTGCATATCAACTTGCTAAATGATCTAACGTGATGTCCGTTCAGTTAACTTTTCAACCTTCAGATATAGCTATTGTTCTCGTCTGTTCCTCGTCATTTCAGCCTATAAGTATAGCTTCTGCGAAAACAGAAGATAGCACTGAAACGCGATGAAACGCTATATTTCGTGGCGGTCTTCCTCTAGGGATGATGTCCTCAAAACGTTTTGGTGACAAGGGTGGGTAAAAGGGTGTTGGGAGGATATCAACTTGCTAATAATCTAACGTGATGTCCGATCAGCCAAGATAAGACGCATGAAGGTATGCACATCAGGCAACGTCGCATTAGCATAAACGATGCATTTATGTAAATTGTCCTCATGCACATACCGAAAGTCATTTTATTACAGTTGCTCCCTCACGGTTCTGCCTTTGTCGAGCAAAAATAGCTTTGCTATCTCCCGGATCTGTTTTCATTTCGAAAGACATCACTCCATGAATTTGAAATACCACCTTGAACTGAAATGTGGCGTCCAGCAATGGATCAATCGCAATAATGATTGCGGCTATTATGGAATACAAATGGAATATGCGTCATCCCTAAAAGGCTGTCAAGTTGACCAATGGGGGTTAATTTGTGTTCATTGCCTGAAGTAATAGGTGGCAACTTTAGCTACAATGAGTTGATAGAATTTTGTCTGACATGACTAATAAATCATTACCACGCAGAATATGCATATAGATGCAGCATTTCAGCCCATCCCAAGTACTAGGCCATAATGTGCTTTTGCTAAGTAGCTTATGCATCCGTGGCGATTACTTGTCTATGCTCGACAATGATAAATACCTGACACGTCAACGCGAAATCATCAATTTGAAGATGAAATATTGACGCAGACCTAGAGATACAACGCGGTTGTGGCTTTAATTGTGTTCGCAGCCCGTACATAGAATAAATCAAATTTGAAATTCTACCTGGAAAAGCACACAGTGAAACACGCTTCTATAAATCGAAATGACTCCAGCGGAAGCTCTCGATGACGTTCAACAGTCGCGGGGATCGATATAAAAGACTTTCGAAAGGATTGTGAGTTCGCTTCGTATAAACTTTCTGCTATATTTTCATAAGACGTGCACAAACGAGTCAGTTTAGGTGATAACCTCGGCGTTGATTGGTCAGGAACACGGTTTGCACTTTTGGGCTCATAGCTTTTAAACCTATGTTACCAGTAGATTTTGGAGAGGGCTGCGCGGAATATGTGATGCCGACAAGTTTCAATACACGCGCAATGATTCATTCAAGCAACGTGATTGAGTGTTAGAACAAATATGTTTTCAGACATTGAATAATTGATATCAACAAACCCTCATCATACCAGTGAATTGTATTGCATGCTGGTATGTTAGCAAGTAGATAATAACTCGCATGTACAATATTTAACGTTTGAATTAGTTTTTTTCTATCAGCTTTGTATAGCAAAATATTTGGTTCAAGGTATCCGTTGCCTACAAAATGTCATTTGGAATATATGATTTGTGACTTTTTTTTGGTAAAGACAGTGTTATTTAAGGCTATGGAATATATTTAACTATGTTCAAAAATAGCCGTTCGATAGCTACGTGAAACGTAGATGTAACACATCGGCATTTCGAACATTATAAGCCAGTCGAAATAAAATAAATATTTTTCAGTTGGGCGTGCAAATTCAAGTATGATGTTTTATTAGTATGACTTCACAGAAAGCAACGTATGGAACCCTGAAGAGTGTGATCGGTTTGTCCCATATATCATTTGCGGTTGTCAACAAGCCATAACGGATGGCTGACAGCATTATTTTTGGTAAGCTCTGAAAAACCTATCAATGACATTAATGCATTCTAAATAGTGAGCAAAAAAGCAACAATGGGTCAATTACATTATTCGTCCGAGTTATTTGCATCGCAACGACCGTACAAAACTGCGTTCATATCCGTCCAATCTTTATAATGGCTTGAGTGTCACCAGTGCTGTCACTGGCAAATGTCAGATCATAAATTGGACAATCCCATCGCAAATAATTCGTCATTCATAAAACACAGAGGGATTCTCGAAGTTGAAGCAACTCCAAATGCAATGACTTATCGTCATGCATTGTAGACATCATAACGCAATTACTTGTTTATCTAATTGACTCTGTTTGTCTGCATATGGACCGCTGTATGTCACGAAGATTTATGTTGACATCTTTTGAAATGAATCCGGTCGACAGATTCCCATAGGAATTGAGTATTTGTCGGTCATTACCTTCAATTTTGCGCCATCGGTGCTTAACAGGACAATATTATCTATATCCATCCAGCAAAATACACATGTTATTCGCATCCATTGACTGGTTATTTAATAACCTGTTTTGCTGAATCATAATTAGGGTTCATACCTTGTGTGAGTATGCTAGAATGTCTCAGTTCTAAGGGAAGGATAATGCGGGTAATTATGTTTGAGACGTGTAGGTCCTATTTCCTTGCTATGTATCCATCAACAGATTGCTGAGTGAGATAGCAGTTACTTAGACTAGCAGCATGCAACGAGCGGTATTCGGAGAGCAGAAATACTTTCAAAGAGAAGCAGAGACTGCCTCTTATGTTCGAGGGTAGCCACACATTAGTATAAACAAATGACATCACTAATTTCGCGTTTAGTTTGCTAAAAACGTTGCATGCAATATTTAACGCTGCATTCGTTTCTATAAATGTTTGGCAAGGCGAAAGCGGGTCTAACTAGGTCATTGATCATCGTTTGGGAACTTTACTGCGTTTGTCAAGGCTCATTTATTATGCCCGTTTTATTGAATATATATACACTGACAAATAGTGTGCAAATTGCAAATGATGACCATGGCATTTATTGCCTTACGACGTGTGAGCATAGAGGCTATCTCTGTTGGCAAAATAGTGATCAGCGGTTGCTTGATTTTGGAAAAGCTCTTGAATTTATCTATCATAGTAACGACCGTGGAAGGATTTGCTCATATCCCTTGTACGTTGAATGATAACGAGTTCGTCATCAGCAGCCGTACTGTCTCCGAGAATCGTCATTGAAGAGAAATAACTATAGCAATATAATCAACTCAAGTCATCTTAATTAATCACAATTGCAAATGGATGGTATCTCCCCGGATAAATACTCACTATGCATAGCAGGTGTGAGAATTATCAAGGCAAGAGTACCGATGTCTTCAAAATAAAATGGCATATTCGATTGCGATTTAGATATTTAAAGTTAATAGTAAATGACTTATCCTTAATTGTCACTATCCGAGCTATCTCGATGGATGTTGCCAACCAATGAAGTGCATTCATTTGGAAGATCCACATTACGGTATGTCATGTTCTGCTGTTTGTGCCAGCCACGGTTGTCAGACTAGTACATTCGAAGACCATCAAACACTAGACACGGTATGAACCATGCTATTTGCTCTCATTACTAACAGCAATACGCTCGTTATCCTGCTATCCCCTTACATCGTTAGCGCATAGTTCTACTGATTCCCAATAGGACATATATTCTGTTATATATTTATAGGCGGCTCAGTTTTCCTATATAGGCGAAAATATATTATTCGCCATCAGTCTGGTTGCTTCTGAACCCAACAAGATGACGGATTACCCCCAGCATCAAGGTACAAATAAGTAAGAATTAAGAAGACATATATTGCGATGGTTCTGCTGTAAATCGTAGGGGAATTACGAGGATCCCCCAGGGAGGATTTAATATGAGGCAATGCCGAACCGGATTGGAAGTGTAATTTTCTATCTATGAGCATTGAGTCACTGTGTTTGGGCAATGCTTTCATCAAGGGAATATACCTGATTGTATTAAGGCACAATATTACCCGGTCGGTGGAGTTTGTTGTCACCTCATGCCCAGAGGATAGTTAAGGTTTATTCAGTGTTCTTGTGAATGTAACTTGTACTCACCTCATACACTTCCCACTAGGGCTCACATATAACAAACCTAGGTACGTTCAACCCCTATGATTTAATAAACGCGGCACAAGAAACAACATATATTCATATATACCAGCTGCATATATTATGTAAGGTTGCATACATACCAATACCATCCAATGGCCAGGGGCTTCATATCTCGGTGGTTCTCAGCGAATATAAGTCCGGACGACGTGGATTGTTTGGTTTCGCATTGTTAACCATGGCTACTATGATACACATAGCAGTAACAGCAGCATCGCATGAAAGTTGGCGTGACGTTTGCCATGTATACATATGGCTATTATTGCCTTCCCTCTTTCATTAGGAACCATAGAATATCACACACTGAAGCAGGCGGGGCTCCATTGCTAATTGGTATCATTGTCACAGCATATTCCGTGCAAAGATTACATAATATTCCCTGAATCTCCATAACGACGTCTGGTATATCTTCGTTGCTAGTGCACTAAATATGTTTTAATCAAATAAATACAGGTTAAATAGAAATTTTATACATTGACGCGCTACCAGGTGTAAGCTGCATGTCAGAAGAAGAAATCAGATCAATGTATGGAATATGTCCTAGTATTATTTTAGAAATGTGTTCGACTGTCCGCAATCACCGTTTGCATTTTTTACTTTTATTCTGCGAACGGCATCGATAAATCACAATTTTCAGCATATCAACAGTCATGGTACAATCGAATGAGAGTATTTTGCCTGGGTAAATACCTGCTTTTTACTCATTGTGAACTGCTTTGTTCGTCTTTATATTCCAGTTAAACGCTCACCTACTGACAGCATTGTACTGTGTGTAGTGACGTTTTCTCATTCATTCTATAAGCTTTTATCTTGTGCCATCAGTGACTATCAGTCGGCACATCCTATACGAAGCCCGCAATATACCTGCCATTAACTTTACTAGTCCCAACCATGTGCAGAGTATTATGATTAAGCCAGCTATCGTTTTGCGGATGTGGAGGGCAGGTGGTGTTGTACATTGTAAGATTTTGGCATTACCTATAGGAATATATCTACTTGATGGATCATAGTTTAATCATAAAATGCTTTTGTAACAATGTCATATTATTGTAATGTATTATGCAGACGGCATTCGACGGTGATGAAGCCCACTATCTGTGAGACGTTAATAAGATAATCGCTAAATCACAGAGGACAACAGTATAGCAACCTTAAATGATCTGTTGAACTTTGAACATCACATTTATGATTAAGCTGGTCGGCACATACTGTGTAAAATATGACTGTGGTAAAGATGTTGCCTGTATGGTTTATACGTATGAGAATTATCGTCGAGAATCATAGGTTTGTGATAGCTGGTGAATTACATGTAATCAATTTGCCTCAATGCGGGCTTCATATTGTGACAAAATAGAAAATAAAACAAATGATGCGCATTTTGCCTGAATATCTTAATTGCATGCCCGTTTGTCAAAATCATCGATTTTGTACCATGTACAGCCAGCAAACAATATTAACAACATCGATCGTGCAATTCACTATTGCAAATATGATATCATTATTCGGTGACAACGACATGTACACAGGCGCGACAATCAACTTAGCTCTGCTTCAATTCAAGCACGACATCCAACATCTTTTCGATATCTGATTTCAATAAGCATTTCCGCTAAAAATCATAAGTCTGTACACGAGGCTTGGGTCTAATTCCACACTGCGATCATGGTCACATTAAAAGTCCTGCACATTCTTTGATAACGCCTTGCTGGATCTCTGCATGCCTCGAGGAATATACTAATCCTAATTAACACGATAAGAATGATGGAACATCGACATGTACTGAGTATGTATCGGACGAGGTGTAGTAATTGAAATGCAATCATAGGTTATTTATAGTCTTCTATGGCTGTGAAATATAATTTGGTTCCTTTTATAGCATGATATCACAAATTGCTACAAGTGACTGTTGCAAAAGTGATTATACGTGAAGACATATATCTTTGCAATTCGGTAAAATGATTATAAGCATGGAAAGATTCCTTTAACCTTCAGAATAGTGTCTCCTAATGCACATAGATCATTATTCTGACAGTATTTATGCCCCTGAAACAAAAACCATTTAAAGCCTGTTTATTGGAAATATCTTTACAAAATGACACGCAATACGATTGTTGATTGACATATATTTAAAGATGCAACCTGCTATTATATCATCCGCCGTCTAAGTCAATTTGAACCAATATTGAGTTCAGTATGTTACCGAAAATGATTCCTGGTAAATGTAGTCACCCCCTCTCCAAGGCCTTACTTAAATTAAAATCTGAGTTAGTTCTTATGATACCAAACGCGTATTGCTTAGTTTACATACATCAAATTTGTTATATGCCTTGTGATTCACTACTGCCGACGACCACTAGTATTCAACCGACAGACTTACAGTCCTCTTCCTAAGGCACGAATTAGTATCAATTAAGAACGGGAAATCTCAAGGTTGAAGCAATAATACTTTCCGAATGCAATTACCTACACACTTGCGATTTGGTAATCAGATGATCACTTCGGTCACTTAAGGTCTATTTGTTTTCATTCGCTCCATTGTTGGTCCTGAAGATGGTTGATGGCAGGCAATTGCAAGATCAACAGTTGGGTATTTCATGCTCTTTGTTTAACAGCTTCCATTTAGTGAGCTAAGTGATTGTCAGGTCGGTTTATTCTATATCATAGCATACTCAATGTTATTATAACAACCATCAGGAACTCAAAGAGGCTCATAGTTCAATTATCTATGCATGTGGTTGGCTGAGAGCGGCGATCGACACGAGTTTACCCAATCGTAACAGAGGAGGCTTTAAATTTATTTGTTAAGTCTACCAACTGGATTCTTGGATAACGTGTAAAAATGCCAATGATCTGTATTTCACAAATACTTGGCATCATTTAAAAAACGCGGTTTATTTATTCCAATAACAATGGGCAAATATGTCAATGTTGACTAATATCGCACTAGGCGCTGCATTCAGTCATTGGTTAACGTTAATGCACTTAAATCCTTACAGAAAGAGCAAACGAGGAACATGTTGGCATGCAGTTTTGTATTGGTAGACCTGAGGTTTGAATAATATGACCACAGGGTTGACTTGGTGTTCATTCAGTCATTTTTCTGTATACGATCCCACAATGATGTTCACTATGCCATAAATAGAAAGCAGGTGCCGTTTAGGATAATATTTAGTTAGTTGACATAGTGCAGGAGCAGTCATTTCGAGTCTCCAGAGACTCTCTATTTAAATAAAAGGCATACATATTGTTGCCTGTAAGCACCAATTTCCATCGAGATTCACAGGAACTGAATGCTTATGCATATTCTCAAACTGTCACGATTAATTCTGGAATATCTACATCACTAAAGCTGTAATTCTGGCTTATTGGGAAACCGGGTATCGCTTTATTGGTTTCCATATTAGTAATATTGGGCCCGATGGCTCTCTTAACATTATTGTACATAATGCCATATTGTTTTAGGCTTCCGATATGTCCCGTGTAGAAAAGTACATTCAATATAAAACCTGTAATGCCATAGAAAGCACAATTGCTGTTGTTGATTAACAGCTTAGGATACCCTGCAGGATGGTCATAAACAGCATGAATAGCATGCGCTTATAACTTAGCTCTTTCGAACTAAGTACGGGAGTATGCACTCCCTCTTAGTTCTGGCGTCCAACGATAATTCCCGACATAAGTCAACGGAATTATCAAGAGTTCCGCTGCTTTACCTAGTTTTAGCTAATAAAATCAACTCACCAAACATTTATAGGAACAGAAGCTGAATTTCAGCAACAACAGTATCTTGTGAATAAGTATTTTGGCCTAAAACACACCAAACGGTAATATCTGAGCCCGACTTGGCAACATGGCGGCGAGGCGGCGGAAAAAGACCAGCGGGAGGATACACCAATTGGAACATAGACGAGACTACTCATAAGACGCGGGTTCACAGGGACTATTTGTGGCACGAAGCTATAAGCTAAAATGACCTTGTCTAACATGTAGAAAAGGCCACTAACATTCACTGTCGCACAAATATCACACCGAATCACGAAGAAAGCAACGAAAACCTGGGGAAAAGGCGACAGGAATTATCAGCTATAGTTTTTGCCTATGTTCTCACCGCCTTTTTTACATCGGAAGTTTCTGGGGCTGTCTGGGATATCGTCCTCCGCGCTTGTATTTCGGAAGAAAATATCACCGGTAAACTTGGAAAGTTATCGAAAATATAGTTTTCCGCAGACGATAGGAATATGAACCATTATCTCGAATCGAATTAGATAATAACTTTCGACACTGATCGCCCGAAACTCGTCAGAACATGCATGTTTCGTGAAAAAAGTGGTGAGTTCTGGGTTGATCGAATGCATCGACCAAAAAATTTTGCTTAAACTGTTGGACCGACAAGGCGATTAATAGAACCTGACGTTGGTCTTTTGGGCTATTATAACTATTCAACCTTCAGATATAGCTATTGTTCTCGTCTGTTCCTCGTCATTTCAGCCTATAAGTATAGCTTCTGCGAAAACAGAAGATAGCATGAAACGCGATGAAACGCTATATTTCGTGGCGGTCTTCCTCTAGGGATGATGTCCTCAAAACGTTTTGGTGACAAGGGTGGGTAAAAGGGTGTTGGGGGGATATCAACTTGCTAATAATCTAATGTGATGTCCGATCAGCCAAGATAAGACGCATGAAGATATACACATCAGGCAACGTCGCATTAGCAGTAACGATGCATTTATATAAATCGTCCTCATGCACACACCGAAAGTCATTTTATTACAGTTGCTCCCTCACGGTTCTGCCTTTGTCGAGCAAAAATAGCCTTGTTATCTCCCGGATCTGTTTCATTTCGAAAGACATCACTCCATAAATTTGAAATACCACCTTGAATTGAAATGTGGCGTCCAGCAATGGATCACTCGCAATAATGATTGCGGCTGTTAAGGAATACAAATGGAATATGCATCAACCCTAGAAGGCTGTCAAGTTGACCAATGGGGGTTAATTTGTGTTCATTGCCTGAAGTAATAGGTGGAAACTTTAGCTACAATGAATTGATAGAATTTTGTCTGACATGACTATCAAATCATTACCATGCAGAATATGCATAAAGGTGCATCTTTCCAGCTTTGCCTAAGTAGGTTATGCATCCGTGGCGATTACTTGTCTATGTTCGACAATGATAAATACCTGACACGTCAACGCGAAATCATCAATTTGAAGATGAAATATTGACGCAGACCTAGAGATACAACGCTGTTGTGGCTTTAATTGTGTTCGCAGCCCATACATAGAATAACTCAAATTTCAAATTCTGTCTGAAAAAGCACACAGAGAAACACGCTTCCATAAATAGACCATTTTTTAACAAGAAATGACTCCAGCGGAAGCTCTCGATGACGTTCAACAGTCGCGGGGATTGATATAATAGACTTTCGAAAGGATTGTGCTCTGCCGGACGGGTCCAGTCCGTGAGTTCGCTTCGTATAAACCTTCTGCTGTATTTTCAAGAACTTGCACAAACGAGCCAGTTTAGGTGATAACCTCGGCTTTGTTTGATTAAGGAACACGGTTTGCACATTTTGGCGAATAGCATTCAATCCTGTTTGCAGTAGATTCAGGAGTGGGCTGCGCGGTTATGTGATGCAGACAAGTTTCAATACACGCGCAATGATTAATTCAAGCAACGTGATTGAGTATTACAACAAAAATGTTTTCATACATTGAATAATTGATATCAACACACCCTTATCAAGCCAGTGAATTGTATTGCATGCTGGTATGCTAGCAACTAAATAATAGCTCGCATATACAATATTCAACGTTTGAATTAGTTGTTTCTGTCAGGTTTGTTTAGCAGACACCTGCAAAATATTTGGTTCAAGGTATCCGTTGCCTACAAAATGTCGTTTGAAATATATAATTTGTGACCTTTTTTGGTAAAGACAGTGTTATTTAAGGCTATGGAGTATATTTAACTAGTTTCAAAAATAGCCGTTTGATAGCTACGTCAAACGTTAATGTCACACATCGGCACCTCGAACATTATAAGCCAGAAGATAAATATATTTCAGTTTGGCGTGCAACTTTAAGCATGTTGTTTAATTAGCAATGACTTAACAGAAAGCAACGTATAGAACGCTGAAGAGTGTGATCGGTTTGTCCCATATATCATTTACGGATGTTAACAAGCCATAACGGATGGCTGACAGCATTATTTTTGGTAAGCTCTGAAAAACCTATCAACGATGGCTTTTGTATCATTAATTTTGGTAAGCTCTGAAAAACCTAGTTATTTGCATCGCAACGACCTACAAAGTGAGCATATCCGCCAATCTTTATAACGGCTTTTGTATCACCATGGGTCAATGGCAAATGTCAGATCATAAATTGGACAATCGCAACGACCGTACAAAACTGCGTCATTCCGTCCAATCACAGAGGGATTCTCGAAGTGTCAAGCAGTGCTGTCACAATGGCTTATCGTCATGCATAAATTGGACAATCATAACGCAAATACCTGTTTATCATAAAACTCAGTTTGTCTGCATATGGGCGAAGTTGTCACGACAATTGATGTTGACATCTTTTGAAATGAATCCAGCAATGGAATTGAATGTTTATCGTCATGCATTTGTAGGTGCTTAACAGGACATATTATCTATATCGCAATTACCATGTTTACACTTGTTATTCAATTGACTCTGTCATTCAATAGCCTTAACATAGGCCAATGTGTGTTTTGCTGAATCTTAATTAGGGCTCAAACCTTGTGTAAGTATGCCGGGATGTCTCTGCTCTTAACTAAATCGAACGTCATTTTCCGAAAAACCATGGAACAATTACAGATGCATCAAAGAAAATATGATGCATCTATTTCAACAATAAAGCATCAGCGAATATTGAAAAATAGCTTGATGATTATTGCAGTTGTTGCTGAGACTGAGAAAGAGTAATTCTGTACGTCACACCTTTGAAGCAAGTGTGCAAAAAAGCACAATGTTTCGTGGAATACGTTTGAATAACGTTATCAGAATGGCTTGTCCAGGCACCAGTGTTGCAAGTTTTTGCAACCGTTGTAACTTATTCTTTTATATCCAATGAGTGTGTCACCAAACGATTGCGCATAATTTATACTTACCAAAAATGGATTTATACTGAATATAAATCATTCAGCAAAGACTGGCACTATGGCTAACTGGGGACAATATATTCATCGAATGCAACAATGGGTGGCAGCATTAGCCGCAGTGACTTGATAGAATGCTTCCTATATAATAACTACAATGCGGAACCGACAGGCTGATCCATCAACTCTACCTCATCTAAGTACTTAAATATAATGGGCCTTGACCAAGCGTTATTGACGCTTACTTGGCCTTACCTGACACTGATTTATCGTTGTCTCTGCAACACGAATGCAATCTCGAAGCAAATCACAAAGCGTTAACATAAACCATAGCTATGCAGCTTTTCAGTAAATGAAAGAAAATGAATCCCGTTCATAGAAAGACTGAAATAATAAAGGGTACAGCAATAAGTGAAAAAAACATGGGTAGATGTGGAATATTATTTAGATGAATAGACTGGTAGCAACGTTGCTAATAGCAACAACAGCAATGATAAATTTGGCCGAAGTGGCTGCCTCTTATTCATTGCTCTGAGCTCCACCTACAAAATGAATTGGCTGATATTTGGCTAGACGAAACATTACAAATATATTATTCAGCCATGGTTTCTAAAGGTCTTACTATTCATGTATACGCATCGTTAATAGTTTAACTGAGCACGGTAACAGATTGTTTATCCAGGGATATGCACGTTGGCATGACAACTAACGGCAGAGGGGCAAATAAGCGTATTCGACATTTTCCGATAAAGATTCTCAAGGTGCATAATTCAATATATACGTTCATTATAATTCATTAATTCTGATGTTTTGGTTAAGAATGAGCGACCGAGGAATGGGTCACATTTTTTTCATCTCCTAGGTTATTGAAAAGTGCACTTTATGCTTTATTCGATTGACAGTGCATGCTGACCTCGTTTAGAAATCGGCCATTGTCATATAGGTTGACAAAGATCCACAGAGTAAACGGCATGCGAATTATTGATAATTCCGATGCATGATTACATTTGCCTTTGGTAAGATTCCGCATTATAAGGCTCGTCTAGGAGAGAACATAAAGTCAAAAGAATGATTATTCTTGCAATATACACATCTCTGGTCGAGGACCATCTTCTTAATAGTAATTGACAGAAATACAGCTGAAAATGTAAGAGGTTCCTTATATTGGAAGCGATCAATTGATCAACACCTGCTGAAAGGCCCCGGTAAGTAATGATTCCAGCTGTTAGGGTTCCAAATCGATCTATTTGTTGTCATTATGTTTTGAATAGCCTTATTCATTAAGCAAGCTCCATGGATAAGTTCGGAATTGGCTTTTGCCAATGGGAAAAAATGGGCAACGATTGTCAGACTAGATTAAAAGTTCCTTCCTACACATAAAAGCTAAATACGTTTATTGCGAGCAATCCTTAAAGACAAGCCATTCCGCACTTACCAAGACAAATAGACCTGTCCATAAATCACTGAGCCAGGCCTCAACCAAGCATGAAGGTGGAATGTGATGTTATTGTCAGGGTCTCAAAAACCATGATGCGTTTTACGGATATCAAAAAGAGTAGAGCTCATCACAAAGGAATTGTCAAGTTGACTGATTATGATTAACTTGTTCCTCGGCTTTGGAGAAGGTGTTGAATTTGAGCAGCAACAACTTTACAGAAATTTGCCTAGCTGGAATAAATAATTGGAATATCGATGCATCCGGCCCTCGAAGCCTTTAAACCTGTGGTTTTCTATCCTCGTCAAAGAAGGTGTAACTACCAGGAAAGTTTCAGTCACTACAAAGGGCAGACTGTTATAACGCACAATGTGTCTGATCTCCTTGAGTATCAGTTATAATCTTTCTCACATGCACATTAATTCTACCAGTTTTAGAATAAATTATATTTACCATTATTTAACTTCCATCGTTCCATAAGTTTATGCTTACTGCTATGTGAAAACGAATTAGACATCTTCAAAGATTCATTCACATCGTGAGGCAATGTAGCATGTCTACTGTGTTTCCTTGTGAGGCAAGGCCGAATTATATACAGTAATAATGTATTATAATATGCAGTTCCTAGAATGATAAATTATTCAGAACAATACCATTTTCATATTATTCGTGTATGGATTACTATCATGAACACAGCTTTTAAATCGGTCTACCTCATATGAAAAGACCATGATTAGTACCATATGCAACCATTCTGCCTCATTGACAATGGTTAGATGAAAATCATTAATCATAACGACCGGTTAGCAATTGCTCTCTAAGGGAACGTGCAAAACAATGGTTCCAGCCGCAATAACGCTTGATGATCATAACTTCTGGGTGTTATTTCTGTCCATTATCCACTGAGCGACAGTACCAATTACAGTGGTACCTATATTTTATCTTGCAAACCGTTGTAAACGATCCCCGTTCTGCGAAATATGCTTTCAGCTTCAATCTCAGATTATACTCATTTATCTTAAAGAAGTAATAGTTATTGTGATTGACGTCGACTGAACACCCACATGTATGCAACTGCATAGTATATGTCGAGTTTTCTGATAAAAACCCTGTCAAACCAGCGTGCAGAATGCCTCGCTCCTATGGTCTTTAGAACCCACATTGTGCGCATCATATGGCTGCACAGCACGACAGGTCCGCCGCGCGATGGAAAGTATTCCAGTTGCAAAGCATCTACCACTATAGCTCACTAGAGTATTATGGCGGATAGTTGTTACGTTGGCACACACTAACTTATTTATAACCACAGTCTAACAAATAGCGTGCTGGGAGTGCAGTGATTTACAATCAACATGAGGCGATGTTTATTCTGTAATGAATGGCATAAATAGCTTTGATTACATTGGAAAAGGCATAGTCCTTATCAGTGATGTTATTCGTCAGTAAAATGGCAGGACTCAACTCAAAATCAATTTATGGATTTATAAATTTGCACTTATGGTAATGACACGACTAGATCACATATATTTGTTTCCATTTCATATATAAATTCATCATTTTGTTGATTATTGGACCTGTTCACAATGACAAAGGGATATGCAGCAATACAACCTTGGTGACCAATAAACCTGCCATTATTTCGAATCTTATGCGTGCAAAAATGAAGCAAAAATGACGAATGGCTTCAAATAAGTGCAGATTGTGATATTAACTGTGATACAAGTTTGTAATATGAATTTGCAATTGAGCAAACTATTTTATATAAAATTTAGTTGGGCAAATACATTTGTATTGCTAGTACTGTAATGTAATATGTCGATTCGTACTTCGACATTCTATCGCACATTGAACAGAAGCGGTGTATCATTCCTCATAGCAAGTGTATGTTTTCATCGAATCTTCGTTTGCCGGTATCTTCGAAAAACATGTACAGACTTGTGCAAACACGCAACAGTGAAAATGAAAAACAAAGAAAACTCACCAATTGATTGCGGACAGGAGACTACTATTTCCCAAGGAAATGGGTAAAGAGCATTCAAGAATGATTGCATATCAGCATGCAATGTAGGCATCCCATGGGGAAAAAATGTGCATTTAACAAATGCCTCATTAGGCTGCAGCGAATCAATTATATGGTGGCTGATGGTGAAACTGCACTTACTCGGCAGTTTCGGTGAACAAAAAGTCATTGAATCTGTTTATAGCTGCCGTTGTATATCCACAATAGTTCAGAGCCAGCATCTACCGCCTATGACTAACAGTTAATGCAGACTAATTATTCCATCCTTAGTCGCGGGGTTCCTGCTTTACTCTCGTGTGCACGACCGTTTTTGGTTAGAGTCATATAGATATATATATATATATATATATATATATATATATATATATATATATATAGAGATATAGAGATATATATATATATAGAGAGAGATATATAGAGATAGAGAGAGAGAGATATAGATATAGATAGAGATAGAGAGAGATAGAGAGAGAGAGAGAGAGATCTATAGAGAGAGAGAGAGAGAGAGAGAGAGAGAGAGAGAGAGAGAGAGATAGAGAGAGAGAGAGAGAGAGAGAGAGAGAGAGATCTCTATATCTCTCTCTCTCTCTCTCTCTCTCTCTCTCTAGAGAGGAGAGAGAGAGAGAGGAGAGAGAGATTTCTCTCTCTCTCTCTATCTCTCTCTATATAGAGAGATCTATATCTCTCTCTCTCTCTCTCTCTCCCTCCCTGTCTCTCTAGTCTCTCTCTCTCTCTCTCTATATATAGACATATCTCTCCCTCTTACCTATAGAGATAGATAGAGATATATAATAACATCTATCTCTTTAAATATAAATATATATATGTGTATCTATATATATATATATATCTCTGTACATTTATATATATATATATATATGTAGTAAATATATCTATTATATATGCGTCAAATTCGCGAAACATTAGATGTACTTGCTCCTTACAATGTGCTACCAATAATATATGGAGCTCTCTCTATCCATCTTGGCAGTACAGAATTGGAAATTACGACTGGTAACATGTAATAGCCCTTTCCTGAGGCTTGCATTGTATTTTCTTGTGGTGTAAGTTGTTATAAACATATTGAAGATTGAATTGGGGTATGATATATGATATGAAAGGGAGATGCTTATCTTGGTATCCACGGGGACTAACCCAATGATTACCACGTGCACCCAATTAACATCTTGCTACATTTCACAATAAAATATTCAAAGTAGTGCATTGAAGCTTTACACAATAGAATCGTCGTGGGGTGTTAGGCGGTTCTGCTATTCAGTGACTGAAGAAGTCACATTGCCCAATTACCTATCTAATTGTTCGTTCTAACGTTAGCATTATGGACGATACACTAGACGCTCGCATATGGGACAGTTTGTCGGTATTTAAGCGCCTAGGTTGGTGACGTAATTATTTAAGTATGGTAGTCAATAATATAAAGGGGGAATAGTCAACCTGGAAAAATAAAGAAACTGCTAATCATGTTATATGATTTTCAGGGTCAACTGGTGTTGAAAATAAGGTGCAGATATTTAGCGAGACTCAACCATAAGCATTGTTAGACACATGTCAGATAAAGATTACCTACTTTATTCGTGCAATGACAATCTGGGGTGCCATTTATAAAAGTTGTTTCCACTAAGATTCACTATGAACGAGGAATTTGCAATGATGTTCTCGGATGACTGCAATAGTACAGTTGCTTCCATGCTATGCTCATATAAATTACACCGCGCATGGGTCTATTTTTAAATATTGCAATGCCTTGACTGATATCAGCCCGGATATAAATGAATTGTGAAAGCATCATAGTTACTGTACGTTGTAATGAGCTTGATATCTGTAACGAAGTAGGTTACTCATATCAATACCCGTTAGTTTGATACATTTTACTATAACGTCCGTCGACCCGGCTAAGCGAGCGTTACACAGTGGCGCCTTGGATTTGCTTAACCAACTTGGTTACGGACGTGCTACGTTGATGCAGAAATGTTCGTTTTGCACAAATTGCCGCACATATGATGCAGATCAGTGACTGGTGCAAATCTTAACAATTGAGCCGGATTTATATTTCACTTAAAATGAGTGATGAAGGTTAAAGGGGTAAGCTGCATGAAAGTTAGTGGACCATATTACTGCCATCCGAGTTTCGCTGAAGCTATAATTTTCGTCGGCAAAAACTGGCATGGCATAAAATACGCAAGCACAACGCTGATCATTATAACATCCACCTCACTGGTTTGCATACCACTTGAGCGCTTGAGAGTTGGGGCAAATAAAACGATATATTTCGGACCTTCATTCAGAATTTTGAACGTTGTAACAAGGGCAAGCATCTATGTAAAATGGTCCTCAGCGTCAGAATGACTTGCTATGAATTTATGTTGCAATAGTTCCCTGCATCATCTGTATTCTCAATGGACGATATCAAATCATTATCAGTCATGAGGTGTGATTGACCCGTTATTGATTGACAACACGCGACGGAATAGTTACAAAAAATAACGCAATAACAAAGTAAGAATATATAAATATTGACTTCGAAATCCCTTAAAAGCAATTAATTCGCATTGAATCTGTAATAAATATGTAACGAGAAAATCAATTATGGCGGACGAATGAATTCTATAACATTTTGGAATTACACGTATTTTGCGGTTTCGGTCGAAATAGTTGTTACTGATACTGTGCACATGGTGGCGTTAGGTTTCAAATCCTTGTGGGTTTGAACGAACACTTACAAATGCTTTATAAATATTGTTTTTCTGAACATAACCATGTCATGTTTTTGATCATAACTGTACAACCACATTAGTCTTTTCGTCCGATATATGATGTGATGTCATTAATCTTTGGTTGTATATTACTGCTGTTTGAAGAATAGTGGACATTCTTATGTTGATCTCTTCCTATATCCAACAACAGTGGTTTTCAGCAAGTACATAGGATACCAAGCGTGGTATTTAATTGCCGGTTACCTTGGTTTGCTCCCCCATTAAGTAGGGTCAATGTTTGGTGATGCATGTTTTTTTGTTCACGAGCAAAAGTCCGATGAGCATAAATTAATTGCATATTGCTCAATACAAGAAAGGAATTAATGTGACATAGCATGATAGTGCAAACTTGACAGTATTCTATTACGTTAACAGCATTGGTGGGTGTCTTGCCATCATTATCAATTTGAATTGACAAAGATATTTGCTCTTTCAATAATGATATTTAGATCATCTAGCAAGAGGCTATAATACTTAGGGTATTCATTTCAACCACCAGGTGATATCGGGATTCACCCAATGGGCCAATTTAATGGCAATACGAAGCTGGAGAGGATGTGTGATTACCGCGAGCTGTGCAATACATCACGTAGGAAAGAGAGTCCTTTCGCCAGGACAAAGGTCCAGATTGTTCTGAGGCACAATATTGGCTGGCATCACCGTCCATGGGAGGCGATGGCCACGGCGCGGTCTTACATGGGATCGCCTAATGTCAAGTGATTGTGGCTTACACAAATGGATTAACACAAATTGCCACCATGCTGTTCCGATGAATTTGATAGTTGACCCATTTGTGCCGGCATCACTCGGTAATGTGAACAAATGGCTGGTTTTCTGGTTGTGGCCAGAATAGCATAACGTTAAATGTGCTTATGTCATGCCTAAAAATCATAGACAAATGACATCACCAATGCAGTAAGGCACAATGCGATCATATTAGATAATCATAAAGACAATTAATCAATTAATTTGCATGACAATTGTTGTTCTGCTCTGTTATGAATAACATATGTTCCCTCCCATTTCAATATCAATCGCAATGCCTTTATATATTACTGGGAAAGGGAACTATTGATGGCTAAGCTTACGTTCCTTTTAATCTTGATTTAAGTTGATCAATATTATTGATACCTCTGTGACTTATTCTTTTATATCCAATGAGTGTGTCACAATGCGATTGCGCATAAATTATACTTACCATGAATGGATTTATACTGAATATAAATCATTCCGAGAAAACTGGCACTATGGCTACCCAGGGACAATATATTCATCAAATGCTACAATGGGTGGCAGCATTAGTCGCAGTGACTAGATAGAATGCTTCCTATATAATCACTACAATACGGAACCGACAGGCTGATCCATCAACTCACCTCACTTAAGAATAATTAGCCTTGACCAGGCGTCATTGACGCTTACTTGGCTTAACTTGACACTGATTTATCGTTGTCTCTGCAACACGAATGCAATCTCGTTTACATAAAGTATCAATATCAAGCTTTTCAGTAAATGAAAGAAGATAAATCCCGTTCTTAGAAAGACTGAAATAATAATGGGCAAAAAGTGAAACAACATGGGTAGATGTGGAATATTATGTTGATGAATAGACTGATAGCAACGTTGCTAATAGCAACAACAGCAATGATAAATTTGGTTGAAGTGGCTACCAATTATCTATTTCTCTGAGCACCACCAACAAAATGAATTGGCTGATATTTGGCTAGACGTTGCATTGTAAACATGTTATACATACTTGGATTCAAGTACCTTCGAAAGGTCCTACAACCCATGTAGGAGCATCGTTAACCAAGCACAGTAACCGATTGTTTATCAACGGCTATACACGTTGGCATGACAACTAGCGGCAGAGGGGCATATAAGCGTATTCGACATGTTCCGATAAATATTCTCAAGGTTACTAATTCGAAATAAACGTTTATTATAAGTTCATTAATTCTGAAACATTGGTTAAAATGAATTTATGTAATACCGAGTGACTAATGAGTAGATTGACATGTGTCTCATTTTGTTAATCTCCTAGGTCATTGAAAAATGCACTATATGCTTCATTTGATTAATATTACATGGTGACCTCGTTTAGAAATCGGCTATTGTCATATAAGTTGGACACATTTGAAAAAGACCCTCATAGTGAAATGCATGCGAATTATTGATAATTCCGATGCATGATTACATTTGCATGTAGGTTAGATTCTGCAGTACCATGGCTCGTCCATATGAAGATAATTTGACATAATATCATAGAATGGCTTATAATATACTATAACCGCACTGCCAAGAATGTCTCTTCATGATTTACTCAATGCGTATTGAATACGAGTAAATTGTCGTGTACGTATTTAACTACTTGTAATTATACATGCGTGACAATGGGGTTACGTTTTTCAAGCTACTACGTTTTGCCTCGAAGCAATCATTTTGAATCTCGCGAATGGCACAACACCTGCCTTTACAAAACCAGTGTTTGCGCAAACAACACTCTAACAGGCATGATGAACAACGCGCTGTCACTGAAAAGACGGTTCCCTCTGGCTTATTTGCTTTTGCATTTATCGCTCAATAGGACAACACATGCAGCACGTATCTCGGACACGGAAATCAAGCAACCAATATCATGCCCATCTGGTTATTGATAAAATCATCAGCATTAAGACACATTTTCCATCGATTGCGTGACCTATTTAGAGGTGCTAATGTGGAAATAAGTAAATAATGCAATTTAATTTTCAATCAGCACGGATAATAGTACCACCGGATAAGAGCTCATGGATTAACATTTAGGCACCTATGTTACTGTTTATTGGCGTACGCTTGTTATGTCGTTGCGAAAGGTAAGCCATGATGATTTTGCCTACGTGGCACGACCATAGGGCATGCTGTAATGCCACCTTATATATATGTCCAATTCTAGGGCTAGTTCCTCGGAGCCGTAGTTGACGAAGCCGTATTTATGTTCCTTTCCAAAGTAGCCTCTTTGGAAGCTGAAATGAATAACGAAACGATGCAAAAAAAACTCTTGCTACGTTGAATGCCCATTAGTGTACTGCCGTGTTGGGAATGAACGTTTGTCACGTGCATGGCAGCAATGGGTAAGAGATGCAATCACAGAGTCACATGCAATGGGGAGATAAACCTGGTAATGGTTTCGCTGCCCATTATGTATATGGCTTAAATCAATGATAGGTACTGTGTAATCATACAACGAGCGATGATCTCATGTTTTTGATTGAGGTTGAGTAATTATACTAGCGTGAAAAACCGCTTTACAGTTATGTATGATTAGTACTTGTCAATATTTTAAGAACCATCGCCAGAGAAGCAGCTATATCGCATCATGCTTACCCATGTTTATTTGCTATGACTAAACGGAGCTGTGATAAGATTATTTGTCTCACAAAAACAGCAGATATTTGACCTTTTGTCATTGAAATGCCGACGAAGGGCTTCACACAGGAGCAGATTGTGATATTTACTGTGTTACAAATTATTAATATGAATTTGCAATTGAGCAAACTATTTTATAGGACTGGCGGTGAATTGAATATGGCTAATCTAATTACATTTCTAGTATGGTAATATGTCGAATTGTAATTAAACATTCTATCGCACATTAAAAAGTCTATGCTTGCATCGAATCTCCTTTTGTCAATATTTCCGAAAACTTTTAAAGACTTGTGCATACACGCAACAGTGGAAATGAAAAACAAAGAAAACTCACCGATTGATTACTGACAGGAGATGATTTCTCGTGGTAATGGATACAGAGCATAAAGGAATGATTGCACTTAAGCATGCAACGTAGGTATCTGATGGGGAAAAAAATGCACAGTTTACAAATGCCTCATTAGACTGCACTCATTCGGCAGTTTGTATGTACAAATGGTCATGGTCTCCGTTTATAGCTGCCGTTGTGTGTCATCAATGGTTC